>CM055859.1:18727500-19435000 GCA_029490765.1 Euthynnus affinis | reverse complement strand
TAGGCCTACAAATGAAAATGGTCCGTATTTTTTTATTTGCATTTTCAACTTGCTCGCTTTTTTTATGCTTGGAAAAAAAGGTGTCAAAGGTGTGTCAACAAAAGCATAATGTGAAAAAATGCAATTCAAACAGATTTGGTGAATAAATCGTGACAAATATCAAACATGTGACTTGACCGTCCACTTCCGACGAAAAACAGCAGCAGACAAAAAAAAACATCAGGTGTGTGTGAAGCCATCGGGAGACTTTAACATTCCCATAAATATACGAAACAAACCATAGATATCATATCTCCATCACGTCACAGTCATCTTGTCGTGCCTTCTTCTTCTTCTGCTGCTGCAATGCTTTAATGGCCCCGTCTGAAGAAAATAACACCACAAGTTGTTGATCTCGTTATCTCTGCTGTGTCGCTGAATGCTTATTTTCTCAATTTTTATTTTTCTTTCAGTAAAAAAACGTTCAAAAGACAACTCCTCATTTTTACTAGAAGAATGTTTACCTCTTACATCCAAAGTGAAGGCAGAAGACTGTGAAGTTTATGAGTGACGAGATAAGACAAACACAGAAAAACTAGTATAAACACAAAGGATCGAATACTTCCTGACACTTATTGGGAAATTTCAGTTAATAACACCACAAGCTACAGCTTCACAGAAGGTAGTTGGAGTTTCATTTTGGAATTTAAAAGCATGCAGGAGTCACCGTTTACTCTTTATGATCAGCCCTCTTTACTGTAATCAGCATTACAGTATCACTTCCTGCTGTCATTATTCTTTATAGATGTCTCCCTTATAAAGCTTGAAAAGCCCTTGAAGGTTTTTTTATCAGACAGCTGAAAAGGTAAATGTTCCCTTTCAAGGACTTGTCTCAGCCTGGACGCCAGCGATATTGAGGTCTTTTGAACCCATCTCCTAAAGGAAACCGCCTCCAGATAGAACTTGTTGTTCCCATTAACTTTTGTTTTTTACCATTTTACCCAAGGATGCTTCTTTCAAGTAACAAACAAATGCTGGTTCTGTCTTTCAAGAGACTACAAAAAAAGTTGGACCTGAAAATGTTTTTTTAAAAACTATACTCTTATTATCAATTGTTTAAAATCTCTTTCTTGTGTGTGTGTGTGTGCTTGTGTGTGTCAGATTCGACTGTTTTGAATTTCATTATCTAAACCACGTTAAAGGTTGTGCTGGCATTTCTGGGACTGCACAAATTCTATCAGATAATGTAATAGAGTAAAAAACGTTTTTTAGAGGTGAGGTGTTGTAAAGAAGCAGACAAGTAGGAACAAATAAAGTTTGCCCATCATGACAGAAATAGGCTGTTTTTTCTTTTCTTTTCTTTTTTTTTAACAGATGACATTTTGATTAAATTACATAAACCTATCTTTGGCAAACTTCAAGGTGTGACAGGTATGGAATTAGTAACCATTTTTATCCAGCTTTGCAGAGTCCAATTTGATTATTAACTGTGTCCTTCAACAGGATGTTGAACAGTGGTGACATTAATTAAAAGTGAGGTAATCGTTCTTTACATACAGCCCTCTAAAAAAAAAAAAAAAAATGTACGTTATAATATTTAGAGAAAAGTACCACCTTATCTCCCCTCGTCTGTTTTCATTCAATACTGGTATGTTCAAAAACCAATAGACAGTTTAACATAATAAAAAGTTAAAAAGCTCAGCTTATCTTTGGCAGAAATTAAATTTTTGGTTTTTTATCTTCCGTTCTGAGTCCCTCTCTTTTATCTTCTTTGTGACATCAGCGTGTCATGACACACGAAGTCTGAGGACACTTGAAACCAGCCAACTTGTCCATCTATCAATGAAGAGACTTTTATTTATTTGATTGTTTGTTTGTTTGTTTGTTCACACATTGCAGAATTCAATAGAGACATGAAATATTGACTTAATCTAAAGACATATATAGGCTTCCTACACCCAAAAATGACACCCTCAAGTAAATTACCCAATTAAATTTTTAAAAAATGAACAAAACCAAAACCCATCTTAATCCCTGGTCCCTTACCTGTGCACCACATCATCACATTCATGTTTTTAGGGTGTTTTCAAACTTGTGTCTGAGTTAATTTTCCTTCTTGGTAACAGTCCAAAACAACCACACCAAGACCCTTTAGGTGATCAGACCTCGATCTGACCTGCAAGGCGTACTAAGCATGTTTCGAGCTAAACGGCTCCTATAACTGGATGAGCTTTGCATACTGTTATGCAAAGTCAACTCTTGCTAGCAGCCAGTAATCCAGGTCTGATCTGGACCAGCCTTCTTGATATTTGGGCAGATAGGAAGGACCTTCTCTCCCTGTGTTTACTTTCTTGCTTCCTGCCTAGACACATTTAACATTTTGGTTCGCTTGATTTTTGTTTGTTTGTTTGAACAGACATTGAACCGAGGGGGAAAAAACATCAAGTTTACGATCTCATCCACTGATTTGGACCAGAGCAAATGAACTACAGGTTTGAAAACACCCTGAAGTTTTCAGCAACTGTCCAAACACTACAAGAGCTTCCCTGCGGATGCCTGAATAGCTGGCGCTGTTAATGTGTCTGAGAGCTCTCGGATCAATAAGGTCGAGCCTCCTGTTCTCTGGGACCCTCCTCATGCTGTGTGTTCGAGGCTGACTGAAAGAGCCGACAGAGTTGAGGATGAAGTCAGAGGAGAGCAGAGAGAGGCAGAGAAACCCCTTTTAAAAGAAACACGTCGCGGACCTGTCTGTGGAAGTTCAAGACTTGGTTTGACAGGTCAAGCCTGAAAATCTACTTGTTCCTGACATCACAATGGAAGAAGTTTGAGATTGAACCTTAATATTGAATGGAGAGGAAGAGTCTCTGCTCTGGTTGCCTACCAACTAAGACCTGCCAAGAAAAAGGGAACATAATCCCCTGCAAAACCATGAACTGCTGTTTTTACACTTCAACAGATGGGGTACAACATGTTAATGTTAGCTATGGATGTGCTGGTAGGCACATTTTTGTTTTACCTTCAGACAAAACCAGACTGTTTCCATGCTAAGATAACTGATTGCTTGCTGTAGTCTTATATTTACTGCACAAATATGAGAGTAGTCTTGATCTTCTCATCTAATTTCTCACCAGAGAGTGAATAAGCGAGTTTCCCAAAATGTGGAACTATTCCTTTAAGGACATGTGTATTTACCAGGTAGGGAAGGTCTTTGAGAAAACATATTGATGGCTGCTAATAGGAAAGCTAGATTCCAGCATTTGATCTATACTAAAAGTCTTTTTAAAATCTGTCTCTTGTAATAGGTTGTAATACCAAACCACTGAATCTTTAGTTTCTCTCTTAAAAGTGACAAATGTACTTCAACCTACATCTGTCAGAAAAGTGTACATCTAAACAGATAAAAAACATGTGTGGTTGTTATGCCAAAATATCAAGAATGAAATGCAAAAACAGCTTCCTAGAGCTTTTTTTTTTTATTAGAACATCCAAAATGAAAAAAAACAAAACTTTACATAATCCATCACTGTCAAAAAGCAACAAACAAATACAAATGGGAGATGCATAGATACAGAAGCAAAGCTGAGCATTGAGAAGTCATTACACATTCGAGTGGTTGGAGGTGGAAACTGGAAAGCAGTAGGCCAAAGCAACAGGTCTGAAGCAGCTAAAGAAATTGGAGAGAAAAAAAAAATGCTGGAACACCCTCTGCTTGCTCCTAAAGCTAGAAGCAATGTGTGGATGTAGGTGGAGAATTTCAAGACGTTCCTCTGTGACTCGCTCACTGGGTCCATAGACTTCTTACGTGTGTCCCATATCCGGTCCAGTTAGGACTTTCTGTGCGCTGCGTGAGGCGGTCAAGGGCTAAGCTGCAAGAACGCACGGGACTGTGTATTCATGTCCATCTGCATGCATGTATGTTAGAGTGTTTATTTCTTGCGGTAGTCATCTGCGTAAGATCTGTGATCATCCTGCTCGGGGAACTGGTCTCCGTAGCGCCTCAGTATGTCCTGGAGGCTCGGCATACCCTGTGAGAGTGGCTGGTAGGACATGTGAGGCTCCTCCTGGCCGCTCTGGAAGGGTTCCGCCTCGTACTGCTCCTGTTCCTGCTGCTCGGGCTGCTGCTCGCTATGTCCCGCCCCCTGGTTGTGATCCTCCTCGGCGTGACGCTCCGGCTGGGCCTGCTCGGGCTCGTAGCGACGCAGGCGGCAGTCACGGTCGTACTCGGGGTCGCAGTGCGGGTTGGAAGGCTCCACGACACCGTTGCGGGTCCCGTCGGGGTTCACGTGGGGCTCGTAGGCCTCTGCGGGGAAGGGGACGCGGCGTTGGACTCCGGAGCGAGGCTCGTTGGGCTTCACTGGGTAGCATTCGCGATCGTAGCCGATGAAGCAGTCGTAGCCCTCCTTGGTTTTACCCGGGGGGCCCAGAGGGTGGCGCTCCTCCTGGGCGGGCTCCTCGTAATTCGGAAACTGCTGCCTGGCGGTGGGAGGGCCGCGGCGATGCATGGCGGCCGCAGCCTCACGGATTGCAGAGAAAGGATCATTGGGGTTAGACTCTGGAGCGGCCTCCATGCGTGGAGCATACGGGTCGTTATCTTGAGCTTGGGACATGTATTGGCGCAGCATGGCGTATGGGTCATTAGCTGGAGGAGAAGCCGGGGCGCTAGCCTGGCGGTACATAGCATAAGGATCGGTAACTCTGTTAGCATTAGCATTAGCATAAGCATCCCTAAACATGGCATAGGGGTCATTGCGCTGCTCAGCATCTGAAGGGGCAGCGCGAATGGCAGCGGCCTCCTCGTTTTCCTCCGTTTTGTACGCCTCTGGGGGAGTGGCGAATCTGGTGGCGGTAAGAGGGTTGCAGTTGTCCTCGTACAGAGGGTTGCAGGATCCAGGGCCAGCAGGGGCAGGGGGGTTAGGGGCACGGGGCGCCTGTAGGGATACATTAAAAGATAAAGTGATGATAATCACGGCATAGATTGAAAATGAAAATTTGTATATGTAATAAATAAATCATACCACTAGGGAGGCAGCATAGGCACAGAAGGGGTCACGAGGGTCGCAGTTGGGGTACTGCAGGTAGAGACCAGAGGGGGCTTTCTGCACCATTTTGGGTTTGCATTTGGGGTCTTTCTTCGGGTCACAGCCGAGGTGGGCGTAGGAAGGGAGGGACCCAGCGGAGGGCGCGTACCCGTAGGCAGCTCTCAGGTGGTACTGCAGACACTCAACGTCCTCGGAGGAGCAGATACGCAGCAGCTCGGCCTTCTGCTCCTGAAACAGATTCAGATGTGGTACCATGATGTCATTAAGGCTAGATACACAAGTTTTGTATTTGCAGTTTAAAGACTCTTATCTGAGAGACATCTATCCTGTCTGATGGCGTACCTTGGAAAGGAAAGGCGCTGCAGATGGAGCGTAGTAGTAATACCCTGACTTTGGATCCTTTGCTGGAGCAGCGGAGCGGACGTACAGGGGGGCCGGGGCCTTGGCTGGTGCAGGGGGAGGGGTGGCAGCTGGGAGTACCAGGGGCAGGTATGGGCTCTTGCCCTGGACCAAAGCAGCGTACAGGCAGTAAGGATCCTTGGTTGGGTTGCAGGTTTTCACTGGTGCAAGTTTAGGTGGCTCGGGTTTAGGCTTGGGCCTGGCGGTGTAGGACGCCACGCAGTTGGGGTCATCAGAATCTGCGCAGGACTTGTAGATATCCCCCAGGTGGCGCAAGTAGGCCTTGTAGGAGCGACGTCCCTCGGCGCGGTTCTTGTTCTGGAGGTACGCCAGGTAGATGCGGTCCATCTCCTGAACCTGAGTTGTGGGAGTTTATTGGCGAGCCAGTCAGATGATTAACGGGGGTACATTTTGGAAACAAACAACAGAGCAAAGACTTTTAAAATGACACCCAAACCAGATTCTGTTTACTATCAAATATCTGTTGTTGGCTTGAAAGGAGATTGTTAAATGTGTTTTTCTTTGTGGTGCACAGCAGCTGTTCTCAGCTTGATTTCAGAGCTGTTAGTCGACTCTAATGATACGTTTTATCAGCAGGACAAACATTAAAACATCCACAGAAACATCATGAAATTCCTGCAGCAACAATGCCACAGACTGGCTAAAATACACTGCTTACTTGTCATATATATATATAATATTGTGGTGATGCATTTGGCACATACAATATAGACGATTTTTGGAAGTTCTGTGGATTTTACACCCACATTAATTGATTTTTTTTTTCTTTTTTTTGGCCTGACTGAGTGAATTTGGGTGATAATTCTGTGAGTTTGTCACATAAAAATATAAAAACCAGCAGCTCAAAAGCTTATCAAAACCTATTATTAGAATCTATTGTAACCTCTCTGAAATGGGAAACTGTTACCAGCCACTTTCCAACCAACATGAGTGAGTGTTTGATACCATAAAGACAGACTTGAGTGTCTCTTTAAGGCTTTCATCAGGTAAAATAAGTAGTAAATTCAATATAAAATGAAAAAAAAATCCAAAGATAATAGTGTTTACTCACTGCTTCCTGGTTGCCATTGTCAGTGAAGTACTTGTACCAGCCCCAGAAGTCAGAGTGCTGGTTGTACCAGCTGATGTTCCTGCGGTTGCGGATCAGCCTCCTGTGTGACGCTGCAGCTGCCGCCCTCTCCTGGATGCTTTCTCCCGCTGATGGCAGGAGAGAGAGAGAGAGAAAAGAGAGAAGACACTGCTGATCTCATGTTCAAGGACAATCCGGTGACTTTTAAAGTTTATATCATCATGTTCAAGGAGTCAAACTTGTTATGTTTTGGCGGTCAGACATTATTAAGCCCTCTTTTTTTTTTTTTTTTTGGCTTGTCGAGAAAATTGCTGTTATATCTATCATAGGGTTGAGTGTTGATGCTACGTTGAGGCAAGGTGAAGTGCGGTGATGAATGAGCGCTACTCTTTAATCAAAAGGTACTTTCACGGCTGTTCACGCTCATTTTTCAACGATTCAACCCTGGCGCTGTGTACGAAATGAGTACATATCACATATTTACCATCTCCTTTGGTCCTTTGCATGATTGGTCCAGCAGACAAGAATGCTACAAAAACAAGACAGAGAAAAGTAAAAACAGATGTGAGATCTAAGTTGCTGAAGTCGAAGAAAAATCCTGGAAATTGCTTACTGACTATTCTGACTTTTTCAACGTGTCTGTAATACACAAGTGATAATATGACATTAAACCTCAAACACTTTTTTTTTTTTTAAGGCAGATATCATTCATTAAATAGGGCAGGGGTAATTGGCTCTGCCTGAAGGGCCGGCGACTGCAGCTCTTTGTAGATTTTATAGGAGCCTGTAACATCAAACCTCATGCTGCGTTTTCAAAGAGCTGTGTTTGCACTTGTGTGTGTGTGTGTGTGTGTGTCTGTGTGTGTGCACATACGCATGTATGTGTACTGTTTGACCCCCATGCGCTTGAGGGAACAGTGAATTCAGCTCTGCTCCTGGTTTCTTTCATCTCCACAGGGAAAAGGTGTTAATGCTTTACAGAAGGAGAGGAAGAGGAGGAGGAGGAGGAAGAATAAGAGGGGAACAGACGACAGGTTTAAAAAGAGGGATCCAGAGGGGATAATTCAGGGTTACGTGGCGCGTGTTGGAAGTGGGGAGGGGGAGAAAAAAAAACATCAATCTCCTGATGTAAAAAAAAAAGAAAAAAAAAGAGTTTTGATAAGCTTTGATGGGGTAATCAGGGAGATGCTGAGCGCACCGTAGCATGTAAGGTCACAGAGGAAGGAGAACAAGCAAAGGTATGAATTTGCAGGGAAAGACAGAATTTTAAAAAAAGTGGCAGAAGTGAAGGTGACCCGCGGTGATGGAGTGATGCAGAGGAGGAGGAGGAGGAGGAGGAGGGTGGGCTAAATGATGCTGTCTCAGTGTATCCGCTGTATTGGTTTTTACGAGCCTGTAAAGAAAAAGTGGCTGGCACATCTGGAAACAGCAGAGCTTTAAGAGGGCAGAGGAGGAGGTGATGCTGACAGGTACTCATTTTTTACAGAACCAGGAATGATGAAAGAAACTCCTCCTCCTCCTCCTCCTTACCTCCTATTTTTTTCCCACTAAGTGTCCTTTTTTAAAAAAAAAAAATGTATATTTTTAAAGGGAAAGATGAGCCTTGCCCTCTTTTGTAAATACGCCAACCACGTCTTAAGCAAACGAGAACCAGGTGGCGGAGGAGCAACCTGTCCTCATGCTGTAGCGTTTTAGATGATATACGACCATCACCGGGCTGTGTCAGAGAGCCACGTCATGATAATATATGAAGCACGGTTTGAGTTACGACCACCTATAGCAAGTACAGCAATGACGTGAGCTCGCGTCCATGAACTGAGAACAGTCTAGCTTCACCTTTAGCCTTAACAAACAAACCTTGAAAATGACTGCGAGGCTATAACTCAAGACACATTTATTCCAGAGAGCTTTTTAAAGAAGCAGAGAGCAAACAGAGGAACAAAAAAAAAAAAAACCAGACTGTGAAACAAACAAATGAAACAACTGCTTGTATTTTAAGTGAAAAGTTTCGGGGAAGATGGGAAAGAAAAGTTAAGGTGTGTGTGTGTAAGAGAAGTTAGATTATGTGAAGGTATTATAGAGTTTATTAGCTTCCCAGATCTATACAGTGCATCTCTGAAAAAGGAGACAGAAACCATACATGAATAGCTTCATCAACATCACAATCGCCTTCGACCCGTTTTGAATGATGTTTAATTACTGTTATATAAGCTCTTTCATCATTCAATGATTATAAAAAAAAAAAAACCTTGTTATCACTTTGCCATTTTCTCAAATTGTGGCCATGTTGTCTTGGAGTAAAAGATCTAAATTATGACCATTTAAAAAGAAGAAAATCACTGCTGTGTCTCAGTTCAAAAGGTGACGTCAATTTGTCCCTGTAATACGCAGGACTTGTATGATTCATAGTCGGCCGAAGTAAAGTGAGGTAATTTGGTATGTTTCTCTTCTACGTACGATTCGTTCTCTGTTCATTATCATCAAAACCTGAGCAGAATTTATCTTCTTTTCTGATTTCAATTTGTTTCGCAACAGCTTTCATCATCAGCTGCGCTTTGATGAAATGGTTTGTGTTGACCGTGTTGACCGTCTGGATCATGGTGACATAGTTTTAAAAAAAAAAACTTGGTTATGTGACTGTATGTGATGTACGATGGAGATACCGCGTCCCACTGTGTACTCACCAGGTAGCAACATCACAGCCAGCAGAGCGGTGATGATCACACCAGAGAGACTGCTTCTCCTTCGTCCAGCCATGACTTCGCCTCCTCTTCTCCTGTCAACACAGAAAAACCGGCGTCAAAAACGGTTTAAAATGACAACAAGCGACGTCTTTCCCTTCGACATTATAACTTTAAAGCTTCTGTTTATACTGCAGACACATTCTTTGATCACTGCTGCAGAGAAATCAAACCACTCAGAGTAAGAAAACAACATTTTTATCCACCTTTTTTCCTCCAATTTTTACCATACAGCTGCATTTTAGAACTAGATGCTCTCTCCAAAATATAGTTTGTTACCTGCAAGAAGCTCAGCAATTTTTTTCTCAGGGGGAGAAAAAAAAAACAACAGTTAGAAGGTGTTAAATTTCCACTCCGATCACAACCTGAGACTCCAGACTTGTGCTAGTTTTCACCTGGAGAGCTGGAAGTGACCCCTGCAGCTTGGAAGTGAACTCTTGATTCGGAGGCTTTCAACAAACATGTTGTCACAAGGCTCCCGGCTGTGTTGCAGCCACTTGTTTGTCATTATATATATATATATATATATATATATATATATATATATATATATATATATATATATATATATATATATATATATATATATATATATATATAAAACAGAACCAGGTGTTTTCTGGCAGTCAAACTTGACTTCAAACCTGAACTTGAACCCCTTTGGTAAGTACCTAAATCTACCAACCTAAACATGCAGCAGTACAGACGTCACTCCTCTGGTCTCTTACCTGTGGTTAGTTTATCGGCGTGTCTGTCTGCGGATCCAGAGGTGGAATCTACTGAAGCCGCCCGGCCAAACACTAAGTGTCTGTGTGTGTTTTTTTGTGTGTGTGTGTGTGTATGTGTGTGTGTGTATGTTATATAAAAAAAAAGAAGACTCCTGGTGCAACCTGTCCCTGCGGCCCTTCTGACAGACTGCCCTGATGGAGGGATCGGGCGAGGGTTTTAAACGGAGCCCGTCATCTCTGACACACACACCCAACAAGTATTCATTAACACTACACGTAGAGAAGAAACGCACGCAGGGAGCACCTGAGGGGGGGTCAAGGGCCACCTCAACAAGACGCCTGATTGGCTGAAAGTTTGTGAAAGATCCGACCAATCGGAGGCACCGTAATTAAAGGCAGGAAGAGAGGGAAGGTGGGAGGGTTTGAAGTGAAGAGATGGAGACGTGGAGAAACGGGATGAAGGTAGTTTTTTTTTTTTTAATTTAAGAAATTGAATGATTTGTAATTTATGCTTCAAAATAAAAGCTTTAAGGTTGTGTGTGTGTTTTTGTTGTTTTTATGGATGCAGCAATAACAATAACTCCTGAGCGGGTAAACAAAGGCAAAGAGGGAGAGATGAAGTAAAACAGAAGGAAATAATGAGGGGGAGCTGAGGTGCCACATAAGCACTTCTCAAGAGACCTCAATGAGGGCCAAACCACAGCTTCTGTCTTAACGTGAAAACACACACACACACACATAAAGGGACAGCTGGTCTACACATGAGGAATTTGATAATCTACAGTTTCCTCCTCAGTTTAACTGTGTTCAGGCATGCCAGCCTTCACACACACGGACACACACACACACGGACACACACACACACGGACAGTGGTTTCAGCCGGTCTGTGAAGAAGCCATATAGCTGTGATACATGATGCAATATCAGTACATCTGTTTGTCTGAGATGTGAGACTCGGTAGTCTTATGAGGTTCAGGTCCAGGTTCCACTTCTGAGGAGGTTTTACTAGTTTATGCAGAAAGTGAGGCTTTGACTTTGAAAAACATCCATTTTTATGCACCGAAAGGTTTTAAACTTAAGATAAATCATGTTTTTTTGAGGCCAAAATGACTTTTTACAGTTTAAAAAGATGCATTTATTCTTTTATTTTTGGATATATTGAATTTTGGGACCCCGGCTCTTATTTACATGTTTATTTAAGTTCACAAAAACACTAACTAACCTTCTTTATGTCCTATTAAAAGTGAGACACAGTTTTACATTGTGTATTTCTAGCAATATTCTTCATTGTTAAGGCCACAAAGTCCCTGAAAATGTGATTTCAAATCTTAAGTTTTATCTCAGTTACACTTTAAAACATAAGAGTTTTGTAACAGCTGTTCCTATTTTATGTTCAGAACTGGAAGAATCCCTGTTAGTTGATTAAGATGGGAATTCTTATTTGCGTTACTTCATTTTACTTTTCTTTTTTTGGTTTTGATGTGTTAAAAACCCCATAAACAGATATTTATATAGATAAAAAGGTTTTGATTCAAACTTCCTCACAATTAATTTATTGAGTTTCACCATCAATAACTCATCTGCTGCATCAGGACCTTGTGCAGGTGTGGTCTGATCATATCGGACTGAGTGATTCTGCTGCTGTCTTTAGATTCTGATTCAAATATTGTTAAATTTCAATAAGTGTGTAGTAACATCAACTTTTTCCAATGGAGCCACATCCAACCAATGAGAAGAGCACAGAGAAAAACACAGACACTAATCCTAATCTATGAAACAACCAAAACTGTTGTAACTTGGGCAGAATAATTCTCTCCTCATGCAGACTCCGCGCTTTTAGTATGAATCTTACTTTTCAGAGGCCTTTAAACTTTCTGGCTTCTGCTGCAAACAATTACAAATAAACACGCTTTCAACTTTTGTGGCTTTTTCCTGTTTCAGCGTGAGATTGCACAAGTTGCTTATGTCGCACATCCAACACCTTTTGAGACGAACATCGAGCGCAAGCCGTCCCTCATCCTCTGACATCACTGCCCGAAAACAGTGAATGTTCTTTTAATATGAAGGCGGGATGTATGTCTAGATGTGTTAAGCTTTCTGCAGGGTATCATATTTAACAAATATATTTAATTTCTGTAGACATGTAGCTGGTTTATGTGGGCCTGCATCATATAACGGAAAAAAAATGAATGCATTAAAATGTTAAATGTAAACAGTTCATATGACAAACATTTGACGTGTTATAAATGTTTATGAGATCTGACTTTAGCTCAATTACTGTTGACCTGACAGCGAACCATTTTACTACCTAAACGCTTCATTTACCTTTTTTTTTTTTTTTTTTTCTGTAAGTATTTCCACATTTTTTGCAGCCGCTCTCTTCCTGTCCCATCGTGCCCCGACTGAACATTTAGTGGTCATGTTAACACTGTATCTCATATGTAATTACGTTTGCTAACAGGTGTTTCTCAGAGCCCGCAAACCTACAATCCAGCCGCAGGGAGCAGATTCAAACACGACGACGCCAAAACCATACTCATAATTTTCTCCAAAGCTGGAATGTAAGTGATTCTCAGAATTCACAGACACCTGGTTCACCATGATGGCTTTTTTTTTTTGTAAAAACAAAAAGGCTTTATTTCAACATTGTGGTGAGTGACATGTAGGAGAGGAAGGGAGGAGGAGCTGTACAATAAAAAGAGAGAACTTATAGTCAGAATATGGCGCCCATTTTTTTATATATACACATGTTCACAGAAACATTTGCAGGTGTTCAGGCGGTGCGGTCACTGCAGGTCGTCGTCATCGAACAGATCCTCGAAGTCTGCAGGTAGGAAAGAGACAGAGAGAGAGAGACAGAGAGAGAGAGAGAGAGAGAAAACACAAAATGGAAAGAAAAAGAGATAAAAAGAGAGAAAGCATTAGCTCAGCTGTTATTTATGATGTTGTAGCTGCTGAGTTTGGTCTTCTCCTGATTAGCGGAGCATGTTTATGAGATTTTTCAGTGTGTAGATATAAAAAAAATAAGCAGCTGAAGCCCACAGAGTCCTATTAGAGGGCTCTGTGAGGATGTAGGAGAGTAAAAAAAAACAAACAAAAACAACAAATGTGTATTATTTTATGTCTTTTTGACTGTGTGTACTCGCTGTGCCCCCTCAGTGTGCACTTCATTAGTATAAAGAGCGCTTGTGGATGATCTCGAATCCTTGTTAGCGCCATGAGCGAGGACGCGCTGGATGTGACCCGCTCTGCTCCACAAGTTACAGGGAATCCGCTGCCTGTCAGTGCGAGCGGTGTTAACAACCTTAAGTGATCTAAATGTGTGTGTGTGTGTGTTTAAAGCAGCTGACTGGCGAGGTGTCCTGCTGCGTTTCCGTCTGACAGCGTCTATAAACTCGCTTTACCATCCTCTTCTCTCCTCTTTCTGTTTCTTCTTTCATTCCCCCTCCTTTTTTTCTTTTTTTTTTTTTTTAACAATCAGCTCTTTTTTTTTTTTTTTTTCTAGGTCATGTGCTGCTGAGCCAAAACTGTTTTGCCTGCAGCCGACACTGCAAGACGGAAAACAGATTAGCTTGGTGAGGTTTTTTTTTTTTTCCCCCTTATGTGTGTTCACGTGTGCGTAAATTGGTGTTTACAGGGGGACGACAGAGGATTTATGAGGGTTAATGTGAGACGATGATGTGGTTGAGGTAAGACGACCTAAAGTCAAACATCATTCATATCACTAAAACAATATATTATGTGTATTTAAGTTCATATGTTCCTGCTTTAACAGTTTTTTGGACCGTGAGAAGACAGGCTCTTAATTTAAGTCGGTGTTTCATTAAAGGCTTTACAAGCAAGTAATCAGGTTTCTCCAGCAGGACTCTATCTGTGTTCATCAGGTTTCTGCTGATCCTTTGATCGTTAAGGGGAGCTGGCTTTCTCATTTAAATCATGTCGCTGCAGATATCGGGTTAAAAAAAAAAAGGAGTGTTCAGATCATGTAATGTGAGCAAGTTAACGCAGCTGTTCGTGACTAAAATCCCCCCCGAACGATGGAAACAAATCCTACGGAGACACAGGAGGGTTTTTACTTCTTCTCCTCCTCACACGTCTCTCGTATCTGACGGGATCATTAAAGTGGAAACACAGTGTTTATGAAAGTATAGGAGAGAAAAAGAGGAAGACCGCCGCCTCACCGTTAAAGAAATCAGAGTGCACTGCTTTTTCATTCGCTGCCAGGTCCATCAACAGGCCGCTGCTGCCTCCTGCCTGTCAACACACACCAGTACAACCAGTTTAATGGCACGAGGAAAGAATACACACACACATACACAAACACTGTGCTTTACATCTCAATACATGATTGAGGACAAAGAGGCAAATAATAAAAGAAAGATGAGGGGAAATGAGGAGGCGGTTCTGCTCTCATGAACAGTGAAGGAGGTTTTCACTGGAAATAAGTCGGTAAGTAAAGGATCAATAAAATAAAGTGTTACCTATCTTTCAATTATAATTTTATATATATATATATAAGAGTAACGGGAAGGACGATGAAGAGACGTCTTCATGCTGTCAAACCATTATTTTGTTGAAACTCCACTATTCACCAGATTAAACACACTGAGCTGTCAGTTAACTATTTCTGATGAGGCTGACAACAATGGTATCCAGAATTGCAACGATTAATCGATTAATTGGCAACTATTTTTGATGATCAAATGATCATTTTAATCATTTATTTGGGTAAAAATTCCAAATATTTGCTGTTTGCAGCTTCTCTAATGTGAGGATTTCAGCTTTTTCTGTGTCATACATGATGGTATACTGAATATATTTTGATTTTGAACAGAGAAAATAAGACTCGTAGAGGTTATAACACAAAACAATCAAATGATCAATGATCAACAATCAAATTTTCTCAATAAATCAGATAAGTTAGTTGTTTGAAACAGAAATATTCACATTTAAGAAGCTGAAATCAGAGACTTCAGGCGTCTTTTTGACTCAAGACAATGAATCAATTATCAAAATAGTTTGGGATTAATTTAATAGTTAGCAAATAATTGATTAATCGACTAATCGTTGCAGCTCTAGTACAAGATGATTTACTGAACAATTACACCACAATATTAAAGCAGAAAACGAAAAAAGCCCCAGACTGACTGATAATATGACTTATTAGCTAGAAAAATATTAACATAAATTAAGTTAGAAAACCCAAACAAAGCTGACACTTAAAGACTGAATTTCCGTCGCTTCAGAGTATTTACAGCCTTTGAGTTGTTAATCACAGTAACTGTTGCCGTAAATACATTTAAAACACGTTTTTCCAACAACGCTACATTTTAACGTTAGGTTGGCTAGCTTGTTAGCATAAACCTGGGTATTAATAATTGCTAATACTGCTATTTTTTTCACTACAAATCCGTCAACCAACCTCGTCCAGATCCACGTAGGGACCAGCTCCTTCAGGAAACATCTCGTCCACCGCAGGTTTCATGTTGTTTTACTTTCAGCTCAGAAGCAGTTAGTTTAAATAATGTTGTAGCTAGCTGAGCTAGCGGTGCTCGTCTTGTAAACAAAACAGTGTGTGCAACATTAAACAGTATCCGGGTAGTATACGTTTTTTTCCTAGGGCGGCTAAGTCATGGCCCGCCCTACTCTACCTGTGATTGGCTAATACTCGTTGGTCGGGTTCCACATTAGAAGTACGATTGGTAAGATTAGTGTAAGAATATTAGGATAAGCCAATCAGAAGCAGAGTAGGGCGGGTCATGACTTCGCCGTCCTAGGAAAAAAATAACACTCGGGTAGTTTTTTCTTCTTCTTCGTTGATTTTTAAATGCGGTTTGCATTCAAAATGTTGCATTACCGCCTTCTACTGGATTGAAAACACCCAAGTCTCCTATCTAATCTAAATTATTATATATAAAATAAACTGAAATGAAAATAAAAATATCAAGTTCTTTTTCACCTCTCATTTCATTCCCTAATATAGCTTCTGAATTTAGCCTCTCTACAGTGAATCTACAGTCCATCCTCTGTGTAAAAATGTATTTAAAAGTTTCTTTGAAGCTAATATGAAGCTTCAGCCATTCAAGTTAGTCAAATCAAGTTAATATCTTTCAACATTACAGTCTTTTTAGTGCCAAAGTTCCTCTTACTTTATGCTAAACAGACTGCAAATGTGGCAGATTGATGTGACTTTTAAATATGTATTTGCACAAATTAACACTGTAGATACTGTAGATACACTATGGATTGGATTAAAGCAAGAAAAACCTGTTCATATGAACACCTGACTGTTGTTTTAAGAGAGACTTGAAACACTGTGAACCCGTCCTTTAGCATAAGCTTTAATATTGGTAGTTTTGTTAAATAATTATATCACTTTATAGACATCATTGCATAATTGAAACATGTTTATTTGTTGCACATTACATGAAGATATCATACACTCCTACAAAAAAGGCTACCTCTACATATGTGTGGCTATGCTATAATAACACACACACAGAGTTATGCTTGAAAAATAATCCGCTATCTTTCCCTCATTTCATTTTATCTTCCTTCTTTCCAAATGGTGTCCTCTTTCTCACAGCGTAAGACATTTATTTACTTTGAAAACCTCTCCCTCAGCCCCTTTTCCTCCCTCTCCCGGGGCTCCTTTCACCCCCCCCCCTCCTCCCTTAGTGTTCATGCCCCATGTTGGTCTCGTATCCCAGGGTGTCTCCGAGGTGCTGGTGGGCGAAGAAAGCCCGGGCCATCTCGTTGATGTGGTTGTAGGCGCCGATGGATTTGAAGTATTCAACGTAGTTCCAGAAGTCAGAGGTGGAATAAGGCCAGTAGGGAACAGCCGGTGGTTGATCATATGGCACTAAATACACAGCAGTGAAGGAGAGGGCAGGATCAATCCACATTCAAACACTGGCACACTGTATCAGTACAACCTATCATCACACTGTGAGCTTCAGCACATTCTACCTGTAGTTTAATGATGACATGTTACACTTTTTTGCTGCACTTGTTTTTCTCTAAATGTGCCTCCGCTGCTTCTTGTTAATCCGCCTCTTGAATATTTCCACAGCCTTCAGTGAAGAGGCGTAAACTTGCAGCTTATTCAGGTGAAAAGAGATTAAGAGCAAGTTTTTCCACTCAAGAGAATGAGAGTCACTCCTGCAGCTCGAAACACAAAATGTCCTGTGACCGCAGCACACACAGCTCTGCTGAAACCTCTGCTGAAGCTTCTCTGTAATGAATTTCTCTGTATTGTTTTTATAAAAATGGTATTTTCCATTTTCAGCTCCCTTACAGTCACCAAAAGCTTTGTTTGCTGCTGCATCTGCAGTGAAAAGAACTACATTTTGCAAGTTTAACATAATAATCAGAAAAATAAAATGTGCACCCTTTAAACTTTTTATCATAAATTCCTGTCTAATGGATAAATAATACCTTTAAATTAGCTTTTTATCATTATATCTGATAAAAGTATCCTGAATTCACAAAACAATTTTTAACCTTCTGGTTCATTATGTGTGCACTCGCTGCTGATTAAGGTCATTTTCTATATGTACCCAGTATGTTTAAAGCATGTTTTTTTTGTAGTAGTAGAGATTAAAGACCCAGCTAAGGCTCTGCTTTAAGGGTAGAATTAAATAATACAACAGCAAAATAACTATTTGTGAAGCATCTTTGGTTTTCTTGCAAAATATGAAGGTGTTTAAAAGGAGATGTGTTATTTATTTATATACTGTACCTCCTTCTGGGATGACTCTGGCCTCTGTGAGGAGTAAGAAGGGAGTGAGAGGAAGAGAGAGAGAGAGAGAGAAAAAAAATTAACATTCCCAAGCATTCCAAGGCTTTCCACGCACAAAGACGGGATTCAGAGTCCTGGAAAAAGTCAGCTTTCTGCCAGAGGATTGCAGGATACCTGCTCGCTGCTCAAAATATTATTGCTGACCATTCATTCACAAGAGCACATACGCACACACACACACACACACACACACACACACACACGCACGCAGTCCGAAGCAGAAGGAATTCATCATCGGACAGAGTCCCCTTTGTACACATGCAGTGGCCAAAAACAAATGCAGCACTGTCTCATCTGTGAGAATCAGACATGATTCACAGCTATTTTGATAAGCATGCACATATCAAACTAGGTTATACTACTTCACCCCTACATGCTTTTACTGCACAAACAAACTAAACAGCAATTAAAATGCATCAGCTGTTCCATTCAAGGGAATATTTCAACTTAAATATGATTTATGGATTTAAAAAAAGAGAGAGAGAGAAACTCACCACTGAGATGACAAGCGAAGAGGCAAAGAAGAACACTGAGCCAGACCAAACACTTCATCTTGCCCTCCTAAAAACAAACAAACAATGCTCATAATGCTCTAGATTTTCATTATCTTACTACAAACTCCAAGTTTATGCTATATAATGTGCAATATATACTATATAATGATTCCTCCTGAAAAAAAATGTCTCTCTTTGTTGCTGACAACAAATTTGTGAGAGTAAAATGACATGAAAACAACTGAAATTTGCAAATTTGTTTACCTGTAAGTGATTTGTGAAGTCGTGCAGAGATGCTTCTGTTCATCTGCTGGTTCACTGTGGTCTGTGGTGTGTCGGGCTCAGTGGAGGGAGAGCCTGTGGACCTCCAGCGCTCACACACACACACACACACACACACACACACACACACACACACACACACACACACACACAACCCTGCTCGGCCAAGCCTTGCCCAGTTTATATTGTATCAATACAGGAAAGTCCTTCCTTAATATAGAGTTTCATTTCCAGGTGGTATGAAGTTTATTTTTTTTATGTCTGAGGTAAAAGAACATTTTAGATGATAGATCGGTCATAGATCAGCGCTTTAAACAACAAATTAACTTTTCTCCTTACAATGAAATTGCATGGATCTGGACTCTAAGGCTCAGTAAAGGATCATTAAAAGGTTTGATCTGCAATGCGTATGTTTATTATGAAGCTTAAATTGAGTGTAAATGCGTAAGCAAACAAATTTTAGCCCACTTGCTCGTCATCAGAGAAGATTTCACATCAAAAATCAGTTTTTTAATGTATGTTTTACGTTGCTGAGCGCACATCAGTCCCTGTTTGTGAGGAGCTTCTACTGGAGGATGTGTGCCTTGCTCAAGAGCAGCTGACACATAAAACACTGTGACTCATTTTACAGAGAAATTCATGACCTCATGTGTTCCCGTAGTTAAAGCTGCTACCTAAAACTATTATCTTTACTGGTGATGATAACGTATTCTGTTTTATCTCATTACTGCTACTATGGAAACTGACCTAAACTGACCTTTTAAACACAACATATCTTTAAAGTGCATCTTATTCGTGCACGCAGACAACTGCACTCAAACGCACTCAAACGGCATCTGGTCTTTGCTGCGTTCTTCTTCTATCCTCAATAAACAGTGATCGCCACATAAACACAGATAAACCATTAGATCTGCTGATGGAAACAGCTTTAATTGACATACTGTAGAACCCACCTCCATGTTTTATCAATCACCAAGAATATGACGTTTAATTGCAACATAATGCACCACGTTATTTGTGGTATTAGAAAATGAAAAAAAAAAAGAAAATATTACATACTGTAATTGCAAAATGTACCTTGTATTACTACGAATTTACCTTTTTGACACATTCATTTCCCCTCTTTTAAAGTACAGAGCAGCTACTGCAGAGAAAAAATAAAAAAATATAATAAAAACAGCAACTGAACTTGTTTTTGTGAATATATTAACCTGTCAGAGATATGAGAGACAGTTACAACATGCAGATATTTAGATTATACTGTAAAAATCAAAGCAAATCATTTGGTTGCTAATTGAGCTGCAGTATTGAGCTAATACAAAAAAACTAATTTTTATATCAAATAATCAAATATTTCATGTTTTAGCATCTCTAAAATTCAAAAAATACTGAAAATTTGTTGAGTTCCAGTAGAAAACTTTTAAAAAACTGAATATAAGTAAATATTCTTCAGGGCACCAACTTGCTCTCTGACCCAAATCTGCATCTTTTTATAATAATATGAGGAGTCCAGTATGTTTATCATATACTGTATAATCCTCGTGGGTGGAAGAAGTCTCCATGACTCTCTAGTTAGTTATCCTTGCAGCCTTTCTGATCCGTAGCTTTCATCCTGTACAGGTCGATTCCCTCGCTGATCATCAGCTCCTTGGCGTAGCTCACGGTCTCGTAAGGCAGGAAGCGCGAGCGGCCGAGGATCCAGGCGTAGTCGATGTGGAACAGGCGGAGGATGTCGGTGCAGGAGTACACCACGGCCATGCTGGTGTAGTCGGTGGTCAGAACCCAGTACGGGCTGTAGGGAGTGACTGGGAGCACAGAGATCGATACGTTAGAATATTTTACTGTACATGCTTTTTTTCTGAAGCAGAGTTATAAAACTAACTGATAAACTATTTATATTACAGTTAATGTGATGAGGAACCAATATGTGCTTTAAAGGAGACATACTTTACATTAATATGCACATTTCCAGGACTATATTTATATTCTGGGGCTCTACTGGAATATCTTTCATTTCATTTTAATGAATTTGGTAGGAATAGATACAATAGACGCAGAGAAATGCAGAACAAATTATCAAATGCAACATTTATAGCTGCTGTTCATTTCCTTGAAAATCATCTTTACGTGATTTACAGTTACAGTCTTTATTGATCTTATACTGGCTGTTTGTTAGCTAATGTACACAACTTTTTTTTTTTTAACTTTGTCTATGTTTAATATAGACATCTGACATTATTTACATTTATTTCACTTGTTTTTCTCTAGACAGGCAGCTACTGGGTTGCTGTCTTTAATATGTGGTACTTTATATGACTATATGAGAAATTTCATTCATAATTTTACTCTGAAATTGTATTTTTTTTAAAGACATATATTTTTCTATTTTACATTGTTTGTCTTGCACTCGTCGTCGTTGCTGCCGCCTGTTACGCCTAAGAAACTTCTACTGAGACGTACGAACACCAGAATAAATGATAACGATGATTCAAGGCTTTCACAGACAGACAGACAGACAGAGTCGTTGTCATAGACTTTACAAATGCAGCGAGGCTGCTGCATCATGTGTCAGCCGTTATCTTCATCATTCACAAGGTATGTGTGCCGTCAGATAAGCTCAGTGATGAGTGAAACGGCTGCTATCTGCGACGCAAACAAAAGTACATGTTGCTTTTCTGTCTGATTCTCTGTCTCAGCTAGGTAAGGTACTACATTACAATTATTGGTATTAAATGCTTGATTCCAGCTCATTTTAACAATAGCAACCTTAAGAACAAGAAGACTACAAAGAAAATAAGGAACAACGAGAACAGAATCGAAGGAGACGACGGCAAAAAGGACAAAAACAAAGACTTACAATAAGAGAAGCTGACGCCAAGTTTGGCTGGTTCCCTCAGGTCATGAACCACCGCTGTTCCTTCCGCCTTCCTCAGCTTGTCTTTACTGAGAGACAAAGAATACAACATTTAAACATCCTTTATTAAACTGCTGCAAGGGAAACAACAATCCACCAAACCCAGTAATACACGATCACAGCAACTGTCTTCTCCCAGAACATATGAGCATGTTTCCTCCTGGTAGAGTCCAAAAACTAAGACTTAAAAAAGAAGAATGCTCCTTTTTAAACCCTGAAGTAACACCTGCATGCTACATGTCTATTCATGGTTATCACATCTTATACAATCCTCCACTTGATGTCAACAGAAAGCTTGTGCAGGGCCTTCAGCAGCCTTTTGAGTTAAAGTCGGGGGCTTTAATCTTTGCTAATGATTTTAAAGGAAAAGTTTGAGAAGCTTTTCACTTTCTTGCCGAGAGTTAGATGAGAAGATTGATACCGTTTTTACGTCTATACAGTAAATGTACAGCCAGCAGCTGGTTAGCTTAGCTTATCTTGGCAGAAGACTGTAAAACAGAGGGAAACCGCTAGCTTTTAGATATTAAAGGCAAAATACTTCAGGGAGGTTGTGTATTTTCGGAGCAATAGGCCTTCAGAGCCTATGTTGTTTTCAGTATAATGGGCTGACAGACCAATGGGTTTTCCATCCAATGGGAAGTTTTTCAAACTATTGGGGTTTTGGAACAATGGGGCTGTCGGACCAATAGTACAGCACCAGACAGAGCCAGGCTAGCTATGCTAAGCTAGGCTAACTAGTTTCATATTTCCTCATACACATCACAACTCTTGAACTATTCCTTTTAAAAGAGCAGAGACGAAACATAGAAGCTTACAAAGAAAGCTGGCTAGATACTCTGAACTTATTTGGTCAAGTTAATAAAAAACTAAGTAAATTTAAAATAAAGTAAATTTTTAAATTTAAAAAAGATCCCTCAATACTCACTAGATCTGAGTGTTCAGCACCTGGATGGTACCGTCTCTCCTTATGGCGTAGTTGGCCTCAATGCACTTTCCCCTCTCAAAGGAAGCGGGGAGCTTCTCAATCTCGTACCACCTGCCCAGGTACTGTCGGCAGAAAGGTTGAATTATACAGAGAGGTCAGGGGTGGACTTTATCATTACTGCCTGGGGCCCCCAACTAAAAGGGCCCCCAACAGCTGTGGATTTATTATGATGTTACAATTCTCAACTCATTGTACCCTGAAATAACTTACAAAAAGCCTCCAAAGCACCTCAAAAACTGTATACATCTACTTCAGAGGAAATCATTGCACTACTACATTCACCTGACAGATTAATGTTAATTAAAAGCTCCACTTTGAACAGATTACCTGCTGAAGGTTGAATTTGGGCTGCACCTTGGGAGTGGGACAGGGACCCCAGTGATAGGTCTGAGCTGAGACCAGAGGGAGCAGCAGCAGCAGGAGGTAGACGGCAGACATCGCTCCTTCAGGAGTGGAAGGGAAGATTATAGAAACTACAAATGACAGATATTACGTGAGAACATGAACGTGTGAGGCAAATAAATGGATTTAAAAACCTTAAATCCGTCTCTGTGTCTGAAGTAAGAAGTAAGTAAGGAGTACAATTGACAATAATAGCTTTTAAATAAAGTTAGATGTAATAGTTGAGTGGGGGATTAAGTTCTATGGTTTTAAGCCCTCCTACACTCAAAAATATGTTTGTTTTTCTTGTTGTTGGAAAGTTTCTCTGTGCTGACTTTAAATCTCAGTTTAAGCCGTGTACCTACGGGCATGATTTGTGACATCACAACTAGTTTCCAGCCAATCATGGCCAAGTATGCAGCTTATAAAAGTGTGACGTGGAAACCTGAAGCCTTCATTGCACTGAGAATGGACTCTTCTTTGATGTTGTAGTCATCTTGTGTGCAATAGTTAAACTTTTAACTAATAATTACTCTACTGATGTAATATTTATATATTCTAGATTTTAACGGAGAAGGAGGAGATTCAGTTTTAAGAATATTTCACAATGCTATTGGACTTTTTTGTGGGAGGAAAAATGCTCCAGTGGTATCAGATACAATTGATCATTACAAGCAGATGATTTTTATTCATCCATATATTTATTTATGTCTTCAGACATGAGAGGATTCTTGTAAAATTATATGTAGTGTCAAGATTTTCCCTATTAAGTAATTAAAGGTTACTTTGTAAAGTAAACTTTCATGTGCTTTTTGCTGGAACCCAATTAATGATTGTACATTTACATATTTACATTACATTTTGGTGGGGTTATTGATATTTTTTTAGGTATTTCATTACATTTTCAAAGGGTCCAAATTGGATTATTTGTTGTTGTTTTTTTTAGTCATGTCTGATTTCAGATAACCATCACAATCACACTTCAGTTAAATAGCTATTTTTTTCTCTCTAAATGTAAAATATAACTGTGTGTGAACAGGCCTGATTGTGGAGTGTGTGTGTTTGTTCATTTCGGAGGGTTAAACCTAAACATTCACATCATTCTTATCTAACTTAAGTCCATGCTGGGAGCTGAGATGCTCCATCTACATACCTGAAAGCATTTACATTTTATCTTCTATTGTTACCCAGAGAAATGTAAATGACATACTGGGCGTAAATGTTTTTACTACATAGATAATAGGTAGAAAAACATGCCAGAAGAATTTCAATCTGTCAGCGGTTCATCTTCTTATTGTCTCTTCACACAACATCACATGTCGCTGCACCTGTTCTGCAGGTTTCACACAACACATAACACCTGGACTCACATGTCAGCAGACTCCTTCTTTACATTATTGTATAATAACAAAACAAACATTAGCCTTCATAGATTTGCTTTTTTTGTAATGAGATTTCAGCACAAGGAAACTGTAGTTGAAATATTATAAAATATTATACCATGAAAAAACAAATTTAGGATCAGAGAGGATAAACGCAACACGTAAATCTCCTTAAAAACAATATCATTTAAATACCATATAGCAAAACAACAATATTTACCCACAAACTATGCAGTTTAACATAATTCCCATCCATTTTCACTTTCACACCTACCTCAGGTGTGTGAAGATGTCAGGCAGAGGACGTCTTCACTCTCTGTGTGAACTCTCAGCTGTAGGAAGAAACTGGCTGTGAGTCTCCAGCTCTGCAGTAAATGACAAGTTGGGAGCTCGTTCATCTTGCGTCACTCCGACAGCATGAGGCAGCTCATTAGCCAAATTGTCGTCATGCGCACATTCCCACGCACGCACACACACACACACACACACACACACACACACGTACACAAACATTGGAGAGCTTTATTGGATGATGTGGCTCAATATTAATTGAGGAAAACTATATATGAACTGAATCGAATGATATAAATTCTTGAATATATTAAGAATAGTAAATATATATTAAATTTTTATTTAGTTTTGAATTACTATTATGATCTATTTATCCATCTATAATACATTCAAGGGCCTCATTTTGAGATTTTTTTTGTTTTACAATGACATTTCTTCTTAAATCGTGACTTAAGCAAAGTCCTGTATGTTAATTGCTTTCACATGGAAATAAAAATAATAGGCAATTAAAACATGACAATATTAATGTTTAGTTTGTAATATGTACACCAAACCTATTCTGGTTATGTCAGGATATATAACATGTTTGACCGTCTGTCTCAGGTGACCTCACAGAGCAAACAGGCTACAAATGACAAACTATTTGATTGGCTGTCTTCACTTTATTGGCTGAGAACCTTCAGTTGTGGCGCTAAACTTTTATAAACATCTGGAACACAATATGTGATAATTGTGTGCAAATAAATAAAAGTATGATTTGTACATGACCTTTACTTTTATTATGTATTATTATGAACTTTATTATTACACTGATGGTTCATGTTTTATCTCCTCTAAACTGTTAAACTGCTATTAATAATAATGATAATAAAATAAGAGGTATCTTCAGGCTTTGAGCTTTGAGCTTGTATGATTTCACTTTAAAACATGGACTTTAAAAACGCCAGAAAAGTGTTTGAATATTCAGGTCAAAGGTCAAACCGTTTCCTTAAACCACCGTGGAGATATCGACTCTGCTACACTGTGATACATAACTGCAAAACTATTCCAAACCTTCAACAAACTATCAAAAACATTCTCCACAACCATCCTAATCTTCTCCAAAAGTATTCTACCATCCTAATCTTCTCCCAACTATCAAAAACATTCCCGAAACTATCCTAATCTTCTCCAAACTATCAAAAACACAAATCACAACTATCCCAACTTTCTCCAGAATTTCAAAAAACATTCTCTAAAACTGTCCTACTATCCTAATCTCCTCCAAAAAAACACGCTCCAAAACTATTTCAAACCTTCGACATCAAAAACATTCTCTAAAATTATCCTAATCTTCTCCAAACTATCAAAAACATTCTCCAAAACTATTCCAAACTTTCTCCAAAACTATTCCAAACCTGTCATTTCATTGGCTTTGCTGGTGATTGAAATCTCTACGTATCATGAGTCCTACAAGCAGTGTTTTCACAGTGAACTCTAAGAAGGTGAAACATTTGTCTGGTGAGAGAATGTGAAGGATAGTTTTTGTACTTTTGGAGCAGTTTAAGAAATTAAGGAAAATCTTTTTGATGTTTTGATGATGGTTGTTTATTAGCAGTGACTCTTCACTCCAAACCATACCAGCAAAATGCCCCCCACAGCGTAACAAAGCCACCAGATCCCCTCACTGTAGGGGTCAAACACTCAGACCTGGACCAGATTTTCCTTTAATTTTTCACCTAATATCATTCATTACATGTTTAACCCTTAAATACTATTCATATTCTTCACTGTATCCCCTCATAATTAGTCAGAGTGTGTTGATGTATGCAAATGTTTCCTTTACACGATTTGTTTATGGAGGAAAAAACACTCACAATTATGATTGTATATTTCCTAAAACATCAGACTCTCTCTTTATGCATCAGCTGCACAAAAAAAGGTTTCCATTTTATATTTTATATATTTCCATTTTTGCATATTCTGCTTAGGAACAGAGGGAATTCAGGACAAATAAAAGGTGTTTGGAGTATTTTTACTGCTCTTCAATGTAAACAAAAATGGGTCAAATTTGACCCAGACAGTGTGTAAAGTGTTAATTAATTTTTGTCACTGATGTTTAAACTATTGTCATCTAAAGTCGTTTACAAGCTCAGCGTATTATTAAATCACCAGGAAATAATACTGCAAGACTTTAATTGATGTATTGATTTGTTAATTAAAGTAAAATTAAAGTAAAAGCAGCAACACTACAATGTAAAAAATACATATATTGTCATTAAATTGAGAATATTCAGTTTACAAGGTCATGCCAGGACTGTCAAATTATGGTGTGATGTCACAAGCAGCTCTGTTGAAACTTTCTAATCTTTAGTTTACTTGCATTTTAATTTGGTTTTCTGCAGCAAATTTACAAAATAACTGTTATAATGTGGCTTTATTAGTAAAAATGTGAAGATATGTAAAGAAAACTTTTGTATTTTGGTATAAATTAGGGATAAATCATTTCGATGTCTATTATTCTTATCAGTTGTTGTTAGTGGTATGAAACAATGAGACCAAACAGACACGGCAATCTAATAAAGATTATTTATTTCCAGTGTTTGTTGAGGGAGGGCATTGCACCCATGTTCTGCTGTACACAGGCGAGATGTTCACTGTTCAGAAAACATTGTCTCATGCACTTTCAAAGACAACGTTTTTTCTCCCAGGTTTTAAGCGCCCATGCATTTTACTGCACTTGAAAAATACAGATGAGGGGGGGGGGGGCGGGGGGGGGTAAAAATGAAGTAAAACTACGATGAAACATAGACACTGATGTAAATATCAATGCTCTGATGTCGCGGTGAGAAACTAAAAACAAGAAAAGACCCCAAAACAAAAACAAAAACAAAAAAAATCTCTGGAATGCCTGTGAGATTATGATCTTCTAAAAATGTATTTTTTTTTTTAAATTTCCTTCTTGTCTTGACAACTGTTGGTAAAAACAGTTTAAAAAAAAAAAAAAAAAAAAAAAAAAGAGGCACTTTTTCGAGATAAAAACGATTCACACATATGTAAAAACTTACTTTTTTTGGACTATAACTGGACACAGTTTGGAAATAAAAACTACTGTACCAAGCATTACATACTCTAGTATCAGCATTTCATTATGTTTTTCAGTCTTTATTTGATAAAACTATAATAATAATCCTCCAGTCCCTCAAGCTAATATCTGGCTGTTGTGACTGTGCTGTGAAAAAAAAAACAAAAAAAATACAAAAAAACAAAACACAAACTTCCCACAGCACCCAGCTCAGAAAGCAGCCCTCGATTATATCAACATACTTCAAGTACAGGCAAAAAAAAAAAAAAAAAAAATCCAAAACACATACATAATGTTTTGAATATGACGATACTGTCACAAGCAACTAGTGTTAGTCCAAATACGAAAAGAGTTATACATTCTTCATACCGCTTATAATAGGAAGAACTGAATGATTCCTTTAAAAAACAAAAAAAAAACAAAAACAAAAACAAAAGGCTTCCTCCTGCAGAGTCGCTAACGGATTCTTCAGTAATAGTCAATTCATTAGTGCTGTAAAACATTCCACAGAGTTCATGTCTGTCCTATTAACATCGTCACATATCAACAGCGGAGTCACATTCTTGCATTCAGGAGGAAGTCTCGTGTTTCTTTCCATGTCTGTTCCAGTACGGCCAACGAGTCAGTGGAATTACATAAAACATCTCTTCAGCATTATTCCAGTAACAATCGTGTGTGTGAGCCTATACACAGTATGTACAGTAGATACATAAAGTATACTTTGTAGAAAAAATATTGTGCAGTAACCTTAGCTAAAATACCCACATTCGTACAATTACGCATTCATTCTCTCATGTTTTGTTTTTTTCCCGCCCCCCTACCCTTCGCAGACACACTTTAGACAAGAGCGCTCTTGTCGTTTCACAGATACTGGTAGAACCGTGAGCGGACAACCTGTGCTCCGGAGAGTTTGTGTGGGTGCGCGTCTGCCCCGAGGGAGGCTTTGCTTTTGTTTTGGAGCCCGCTACCGTTGACGTGCTCCCCCGTTAGCGGCTGTGCGCCCGGAGAGGCGGGAGGAGGCGGTCTTTCCGGAGCTACTACTTCCTGGGCTTCCGTGTTGTCGTCCTCGGGGACGGCTTTGGGCGCGACCACCTCGACGCCGGACTCCGAGCCTCCGCCCTTGCACCGCTCTCTGGTGATCCAGTCCCGGATGTTTAAGTCCTGAGAGGAGCATTTGGGCTTGAGTCGGTCCAGGGCCGAGAGTTCGGCCGCTTGGTCCACTCCGCCCTGCTCCCTCCAGTCGTTGATGACCGCCAGCTCTGCGAAGTCTCTCTGGCCGCCCATGGTGTGCCTCCGCCGGATGTTTTTCTTCTTACCGCGGGCGTCGGGAGTGCGGTTCTTCTGGGTGAACATGTCGTCGGCGGACGTGCGTAACCTGAACTTGAGCCGCTCGGTGATCTTAAGGTGCCACGCCGGTTCGGGACGCTCCGATTCGCTGCGTGAAGACGAGCTGAGGCTGCTGGTGGACCGCCCCTTCTTCATCACCTCCAGGACTCGGGACAGTCGCGTAGAAGACTCCCCCCTTCCCTCACCGCGCTCCCCGCTCCCCGCACCGCCTTCCACCGATGATTCGCTGTCGGTTTTCTGTCTTAGGGACCACCGTCTGGAGAGGGTGTCGCACTCGATCATTTTATGCGAGGGGAAGAGGCGGCGCGCTTCCAGTTTTGGCGTGGCGCTCCCCTCAGCCGCCCCGCTTTTTGCTTCAGTCTTTTCCTGACTCTGCTCTGGGCAGGGCGTGGATTGGCTGTTGCCGCCTCCCGGGGCGAAAACTGGGAAGTCGCTCTCGCTGTCCGTCTCCATGGGTCGTCCCTCGCTGATGAGCTCGCTGCGTTCGTCGTCCGCCTCCTCGCCGCCCTGCAGCTCCGGGCTGAGCACGCTCGACTCCGCTCCGGTCAGGAACGTGATGGAGGAAGTGGTGGAGTAGTCGGAGGTGATGGAGCTTACCTCCGCTCCGGCAGACGCCCCCGCGCCCGCTCCGAGACCGGCGCACGCTCCCGCTGGCAGGTCGGGGGACGCTCCTCCGGTCCACTTCTTCGGCCGCGACCGCTGCACCGACGCTCCGGAGCTCATGGTCCCGAGGTCGGAGGTGTTTTCGTCCAGCTGGGACGGGGGATCTGACATGGAGGACTTCCCCCCGGCGACGGTTTGGTAGCTGATGTTGGGAGAGCCGGAGATTTTGGGGGACGGGGAGGGGGAAGGTGAGGGGTGTCTGGGTGGAGTCTTCTCCTTCAGGAACGAGGAGTTTCTATGCTCTCTCTTGGCTTTAGGTGTCAGCTCCACGGTTCTCCCGTTCTCTTTCCTCTCCTCCGCCCGTACTTGTTGCTTGGCGTTGGGTTTCGTGTTGGGGCTGGGGCGGGTCTCGCTCTGCGCCTCGGTCTGGAGGCCGTGATGGTTGGGCTTCTGGCCAGGGATTTCCTTCTTGGGGAAAACTGCGTCCAGATCGTCATCTGAACTGCTAGGCTGCGGCTTCTCCTTTGACTTCTTTCTTTTGCGGCTGGCTGCAGCAAAGATTGAGGAGACCAGTAGCTCTCTGCTGCACTGGTCCTTCCCTGAGCCCCAGGAACCCTGCAGAGAAGAAGGGACAGGAAGAGAGAGCAGAAAGAAAAAAAAAAACAACAAAATAAGGATTTATGAAGCCGAGAGTCAAGAGGAGGCGCATCACAGAGAAAAATAAACCGCTTCACACGCTGTCTGAAAACTTAAGTCTGTACTCCACCTGCTCCCGTGAAGCGCCACAAAACCAGAGAAACAGGACAGAGAAGAGGAACATTAAGAGGCGTCATTGACAGGGAGCACATTATTGAATTCCATGCCAGCCTTTAAAAGCAGAAGCGAGAGAAAGCAGCAGCACAGCATGAACTGATGCATCCCCCCCCCCCCCGCAGAGCAGCCAGATAGCAGCAGTGCAGCGATGAGAAGCTCCTGCTTTCGCTACCGACAACATTTATCTCTTCTTCTTCTTCTTCTATCTCATCACAAGCAGCTGTATAATCCCGAGCTTCTCAGCCACCAAGCAGGACTTTCATGATAGATTGTATTGAGTTTTAAAGGCATTAGTGACCTTTGACATGTAAAGGCTGTGGCTCACTGCTTGTACAGGTCAGTTCTTATAGACTATTCACAGCGTCACCTCGTTTCACCCGCATCACAAAACACATCGTCTCATTTAACTCGAGCGTTTCGTAGCCACGCGGATAGTTTTAGTTTTATTCCACTCTAATACAACGAGTGTGAATTTTCTCTCACAGCAATAAAAAAAGAGAAAAAAAAATCCCTTTCTTCAGTTACAATTAAACACAATCATCTCTTTCCAGAAATAACGTCTCTGTTAGTCTGGATAGAACACATGCTCCGCTGTTTCTTCTCTGGGCAGTAATTTCAATAAACAGCGTTTACAGTGAGGTTTAGCGTGTTATTTTGGAGTAACGACACACTGTGCAATAACAGTTTCTGCTATGTCGTAATTATATGACTATGATATAAAAAGAAAAAAAAAAAGGTTGGTAAGGAAACTGATGCCGTGTCTCTGTTGCATCACTCTCGTATTTTGAAAGTTCAGCAAAACAGAAAAAAAAAAAACATTTGACCGCTGTGTTCTGTGTCATTTCATGCCCAATTTTGATAAAGATGTGGTTTATAGTAGCAGACATGCTATGAGGATTTGTCTCTCGGACACTTGAAGATTCAGGATCGCTGTTTTTGGTTTGAAAACTAAAGATTTTGTCTCAGCGTTCAGTCAACTTTGGTCTGGTAAAGCTTCAAATCACACAGTGTATCGAGGGCTTTCCTATGACATCGTTTCTAGAAAGGAGATATCTGCTGCTGATGTTCTTAAATGATCAAAGCTGTGATTAAACGCCATTATCAAAAGCTGGGCGCATGTAACCATCTGAAGGTTTACAGTGTGGATATCACTAGAGGTAAATGAAGAATGTGTTGAAATTGTGTTTTTTAGGGTGAAACAACCTTTTAATTGTGCTGTAATGAGTCTATTGGATGCTGATCTGGTCTGGAGGCTTCACCTACCTCCTGTCATCCTACACTAGCAGTGGCCTGAGAGGGTTTACACACACACACACTCACCTTTGACTTAGCTGAGTCACTAGTCGGTGAATCTGTAGGTAAAAGAGAGAAAACAGAAAGACATGTTAGATGGTTTAAAAAAAAACAGCACCTGAACACATTTATTGAAATGCAACATGGGAAAATGAATCAGGGAGAGAAAAAAAAAGAAGAAAAAAGGAAAAGAGAACCATGTTGATGAAGAGGAGCACGTGGAAACACGGAGCACACATGTGAGATAAACACACACACACATACAGTACAGGAGCAAGACGACCAGGCCATGCTGCACACAAGGACAGATGAGCTCTACGTTACACTCAGGTCCACATCTACATCATGACACGGAGCGTTCTTTCCCAACCCTGACGCTAACCAAAAACATCCCAGTGTCCAAGTCAAATAAATGTATAGACAGACTAAACAGGAAGTGTGTAGTCATGAAAAACCCACACACAGAGAGATCATTTCTTAAAGCTATTTGACACAGAAGGATGCTCTGATGATCAACAACTCCCAATCTTTCTGAGTGATACTGAGTGCAACTTTGGCGATGAACACATGAATGCGTTTAACGGTGTGTCGTGTGCCATGCAGGACAAGAATGATGACTGGTTTTGTTTCAGGATAAGGTTCTTCTTATCGTCAACAAATCTCACAAACCGACAACAGGACTGATTTTCTTACAAGTGTGTTGCATCCAAAGCCTGATATACCTGACTCCTCTGTGCATTAGACCGCCGTTGTTGCCCAGAAGAGCCGCACTGCTGCATCGGGTGACATGTTCCTTCACCACAAAGTGTTTCGGGCACATTAGTTTGTTTAGAAAACGGCTCTTAAGACTATTAACAGTGATCATGTTTTCAGTCTTGCTACATATCAACAACCTCATGACTTTGTACTACCATTGTGCATTTCTCAAAGAACTTCAGTACACTGGGTTCGCCTATAACCAGGGGCGCTGCTGCTGCTGCTGCCACATCTCTCTCTCTCTCTCCCCTTGTTTCCTGTCTGCCATTTCATAGCCCCACTATCCAATAGAGGCAAAAATACAAAAAAGAAATCTTAAAAAAAGAACTTCAGTATTAATTCTCTACTATAAATGTAATGTAATGTCATGCAGAGCAATATTGTGGCTCTCTAATGTGTTTTTAATAGATTTCGGACAGACAACAGAGGTCTATGGCACAGAGGAATATGATATATCAGGCTTTGAATACACACATAAGACTTGTAAGAGTGTATTTTCTCATTTATACATGACAAGTACAAATGTAGTAACATCTATATATAAAATAGACTAAATAAACTGTCGATATGATGCCTCAGTTTTGTTACCAAAAGAAGCCGACATACAGTCGTCAAATAAAACTGTTTAAAACTTTTTTTTTTTTTTTTTAATTTAAATGAGGAACTGGAGGAAAAGGACTGAGGTTTGATATCCAGCCCGACAGATAAGACAGAAAGTCTTGAGCTCTTTGTTTTTTTTTTTTCGACGATGCTGCTCAGATGAACTGACGAAGCGGTATGCGGTGACATGAGCTGCCATGACAACAGTGACACGGTGATGACAGAGGCGGCTATGGAAAACAAAAACAAAAAAAAAACAACAACAAAAAGAGAAGTGACAGGGGAGTCACAGAGGGGCTAGCTATATGAAAAGAGAGGACACTACATGAGAAAGAGAAAAAAAAAAAACCTATAATCAGTCCTCACCTGCTCTGTAATCACATCATCTATCATCCTTCCTTTTCTAGCTTAAAAAAAAATTTGTTCTTTGTGTGTTTTTTTGTGTGTCATAGCCGAGCCCCCCTATACACCCCTTACAATACAGATGATGGCACAATATATGCAAGTGCACACTGACTGGTGACGTAGAAACCATACCATGCTATCTCTCCTGTTGGCAAGCTTGCGAGACAGTGAGGAGAGACAGCGGAGAGCCTTTCAGACAGTAGCACCGGCCTGCGTAAGGTATGTTCTGATAGAAAAACCCAACAACACCGGACAGCGTACAGTACCGTGTAGCCGCTTCGCTTCCCCTTTTTTCGTCACGGTTTCTTTGTTTTAATGCTTTTTTTTTGTTTTTTTCGTTCCTTTCTTTCTTTCTCTTTGGCATTTCTTGCGCTTTAAAAGACCTGCGGGTTCCTGCAGACTAGGCAGCTACACTGGGGGCAACAATCCTCCTTCTTCCTACAGTTCCAGCTGTCCATCACGGACATTATAGAGTCCATCAGTGACATCACGGTGTGATAGACTCCTCCCACTTGGCCTGTGTCAAGATCAGTATGTGTGAATTGCTGGGAAAGCCTTTAGGACACCCGACAGAGCCTCACTAGAGAGAGGAATCAGAGGTTCGCCTTTCACTGTAAAAAACATCTATTTTCTGACGTGGGAAAGAACGTATTAGTGCAACAGTAGGCAAGAGAAAAGGGGGAAGAGTTCGATCAAAAAGGATGTATTAAAGTGGTAGAGGGATGGTTAAACAGGGAAAAAGGGCGTCTGAGTTTATTAAGGGTCTGTTTAAAAGATTAACAAATACCGAGGGAGGGTAGATCTATTAAAGCAAATGAAGAAGCGTCACAATTTATTGCATCCCTTCAAGTTTCGGGGATGCAGATAAATTGCCCACTGAAACCCACACAGGCATTCGGAGTCATGGTTAGCCATAGACATTTCTATCTGATGGCAACAGCCGAAGAAGCAAAGGGGAAGCTTGGCCTAGGGAAGAAGCAGCTTTATCATCAACATTTGTTTCTAGTTCATACACCCCCCCCCTCCTCCCCCCCCCCCTCCCCTTCCTTGATGACAGTGCTCAGCAGTGAAAAGGTTAGAGAAAGGTTAACCCACCACAGAGTTGGTTGGTCTGCCAAAGGCAGCGTGTTACCTGATACTTCACCCTGCGACGTGCCCGTTCGACCGATGTTGGTGAGCAGGTGGTCGATGTTGGGAACAGGCTGGGACTCCACCGCGCTCTCCTCGTGGGACACGGTCTGGAGGAGGACAATGTTATAAACGCATCAAGAGCCAGAATCACTGGGACTGCTTTTTGAAAGACAGTTTGAAGACAATCACCTCCCTTTGTACTTTTTAAAAATTTAATACTGAGCAAAAGTCTACAAAGCTTGTTTATATTTGACACCTTTATAAAAAACAACAACATACTGCCCTGAAAAAGCTCAAAAATGTGTTTTACTTATTGTAAATGATCTTTAAAATTTTTAAATGAACAATATTTGTATTTTCACAGATTCTGGATTTTTCTGTGAGAAAAGAAGTAGATGTTTTAAACTAGGTAATTAAACTTTTTTTTGTAGAAAAGCCATATCAGACACAAGCTACTCATTTTTTATGTTTTAAAACCTGTCTGTAGGGAATCTTTAAGGTCAAATGTGAGACAGGAAGTAAAGAATCTGATGGCAGTGATGCCTGAACCCACCACTGGATCTCCGTTGCCATCTTCAGTGAAAAACCAGTCATACTGTAAAGTAAAAAAGAAGACAACATAAGTTTTATATTTTACATGTGAGAATGTGGTTTAACATCAAGAAAACCCATGAAAGGAACACTTAAAAATCTGTTACTCACATTTTGAATGAGGGTCTCTACTATCTTGTACTGGTCTGGCATGTGAGTCACCATGTGGGTCATGTTGTCCTCTGTGGTGCGCACCAGAGTGGGACCAAACACGATGGCCAGGTTCCTTGGCTCCATCTAACACACAAGAAAATCAAGTTTTAGTTGTACAGTTGCAAAATAATCTAAAGTCCATTTAAAAGAAAAAAAAACAACAACATGAAGGTGACATGCCTTATTCTTCTCTGAGTTCTCAGCGACAGTTTTTAGATGAGCTGAGAGGAACTTGAGAGTTTCATAATGATGATCGGGCAACTCATGAAGCTGTAAGGAAACAGTAAAAGAAACAGACGTTACGCTACCAATCTAAACATGAGGGTTGAATCATAATGAAACAGAAATGGTGAAACGACTCACCAGCCTCTTGAGCACTTTGAGTCTCTCCACTGGGTCCTCTATTCTGTTGGCCTCTATGAAATCTGTGTACTTATCTGCAGGGACAAAGTAACAATTTAAAGCATAAGCAGGAGGTAAAAAAAAAAAAAAAAAACAGTTGCAAGGTTGTAGTTCTCATTTGTGGCCAGTAGATGGGGTGCAGAACCTTTTGGAAAAAAACAACAACTTACCATTGGTGAACAGCGGCTCTGGAAGCTTTCTGAAGAAGGACTTCAGTAAACTGCTGATCACGTTGAGATCCCTCCATTTCTGTAAAACACGATATCAGGGAATGATGGGAAACTGTGCAGAAGAAAAACTGGACTTCTACTCAACATGTATAATGTTTCTGGGCTCCCGGGAACATTTTGTCACATTTTGGAAGGACACTGTAGCTCTGAAGTATGGATATAAAACTATAAAACACTGCTAAATGACACTTGGCTGGCAGGTATACAGTGTGGGGAATGTCAAAACACCGGCATTAAAACGTTAAACTTATTCTGTGGGCTTTCAAAAATCTTCCAGCTTGACACTAGAGAACGTGAGACTCCATTTGAGAGGTTAATTAAAGCAACAGCGGATCGATTAAGTGACACTCACATCGTCCTGGATATCGATGTCGTTCATGCCCTTGTTATTGAGCTCCTCCTGCATGTTGGAGATGGCTGCGTTGTTTCCAGGGACTCTGTAGATGCCTGTGTACTCCAACCCTCTGTCCTCCACCAACTTACAACAAACCTCCACAATCAGGGGCACAAACTAGAACGCGCAAGGAATACAAAAAAAAGGTTTAGCTCTAAATCAGCGACATACATGAAAATATTCTTAGTGTTTTTTATTTACACATTAAAAACAGCACGAACCTTGTTAGTCTGTGCAGGAGGACAGTCATCCAGCCTCACTCCGAACGTGACTCCGGGAGACGGCTTCTTCTCGAAGGGTTTCCTCATCAGCCCCGGGATGCCCTTCCTCCATGTCCCTTTATCCTTGGGAGGGCTGGTGTCATCTGGTGCAACATACCAGGAGAATATATAAGAGATAGATAACTTTTTTTCTGCAGCACAAAACACTGAGAGCTTTAAAAGAAGAAAACTGTATCATATACACTTTTTTTTCTTCTTCTTTCCTACCTTTGTGCATGTTCTTTCTCTCCTGCTCCGGTTTGGGCGAGTGTGGACTCTGTGCTTTGGTTTCTCCTTTACTTCCCAGCAGCGTCTGTCTGATGCTCAGCGACTGGCGCGGCGGTTTGGGCGACGGCTCTGACTTGCTGCCTGTCGGGCTGGGGAAAAAGACGCGGGCGTAAAACACAAAATGAACTCGGTCGGAAGACGTCCGCTCAGATCTAACTTAGTATGCAGCGCCGTGTGAAGTTCTCCACAAGTGTGAAAGGGGGGGAGACCTCCCTCCTCTCTCTCTCTCTCTCTCTCTCTCTCCTCTTTTCCCCTCCCCTTACCTCATCAAGGTGTTGTACTCCTTGATCTTCCGGCTGATGAGGTCATGGCTGGTAAAGGCCGCGTTCTAAAAAAAGACGAGAGGAAGGAAAGGAAAGGGGAGCAGAGCAGAAAGGACACAAAAGACGGTGGTTAAAATATAAGATGCAACAGCTCCTCCTCAACCCCCCCTGCACCCCCCAGACAGGCTATGACGGATCTTTATATAACCTGCTGCTATCAGGTGACACAGGTAACACCATTGGAATGTCGTAGTAAGGACAGTGTGGTTAGTCCCTCAAAAGAGAGGAAAGAAGGGATTCAGTTTCTAATGGTGGGAGACCCGCCTATAATAAGACACAGTGGAGTAAGCACACTGTTGATAATGATATACCCAGATACATTTTCTCATTACATGCTCAATAATGTTACATTTGTGACGGCTCTTACTGTGAATGTCAATGATCGACAGCAAAATCTGCACCTCACGCAGGAACCTTTTAGTGCTCTTTCTTTTTTCTGTTAAGTTTGTTTGCACAAGTAGTCAGATCCAGCAAACTCATCTTTTTACTGCATGAACTCCTCAATTTTGCATGAGGAGGTTTATTCTTTGCAAGATCAACGCCCTTAAATTGCTTTATAAGATAAGCTGTAATCTGTTTATGATCCATTTGTTGTTAAGTGTCCTTCATAGGAAATGTTCACACTGCCGAGCTTGGAGTCCTGCTGTTAAGAAATCAGCAGATGATCGCATTCTGCAGCGCCAGCAGTCGTATTAGGGAACTCAAAACAATTAGAAAATATTAGTATTACAGCTGCCAGTGACTTGTCATCAGAGCAGCGCTGTGTTGCGACAGGAATAAGGTGGACGTGAAGTAAAGTGGGCCATGACTTAAATGTGAGGAGGCCAAGACAGTCAATGAAACTGTTATATAGTGGGTGATGTTACAGTATGACAGAGGATGTTCCCCTGGACGTAAAGACCCTGAGGCAGTTGTCAGAGTGACTAGCCGGGGGACTCGATGTCTTGTGCCTGTTTTCTGTTTCAACATTTATGAATATGTGATTTTTTTTTACCTCCTCATCCAGGTTGCTGTTCTCCTGTATGACTCTGATCCAGGCCAGCATGTCCTCTCGGTCCTCGGCCTGGAACAGGTACTCGCAGTCCGACGTCGTGAGCCGCAGCACGTTCTTTCGCTTCGTGTCGCTGTAGGAGATGTCGATCAGACACGCCTTGATGCTGATCGGCAGGGGCTCGTCCACCGCTTGGCAGTTGGCGTGAGCCTGCCCCTCCTTTTTGTCTTTGTACAGGCAGAGGTAGTGACCCCGCAACACGGCGTACATCTGTTTCCAGGGACGCATACCGCCTCCGACGCGCTGCGGAAATAGGTCAGGGGAAAGAGGTGAGTTTTGCAAAACGAGAAGGGAGGGAATTAACTGTAATCTTTTTCTCTCTCTCTCAGTCAGGTCAGAAACGTTTCTATTGTTGCCATCATAACACATAATCACCCTTGAGGACAATGTAAGACCTCATACAACAAGGTCAAACTGGTCATACAGGAGGAAATATAACAAGTTGTACAAATGTAAGTGGATACACTCTACGAAACAAGGGCAGCTCTGGTCATGTTTAGAAACTAAGTTAAGACAGTAGGTCACACAATGTTTCCTTATTTGTGTGAGTGTAGTAGCGCATGACTGATAAATCTGCTGGTATTATAGCTTTTTGTAGATATATAATGGTTGATGTGTCAGCTAGTGAATAACAGCAAACCGGTTTCAGGTTATTTAGAAACGGTGTCACCACCACATAGTTTGCAAAAACACAAATAAAAAAAGGGATCCGTATCAAGATTGTTGTTCATGATCAAAGTAATTATTATTGGCTGCTGTATCGTTATCTGATATGATAAAACTTCCAAATGTGAAGGTCAGTATCTGCCTCATAAACAACAGTATCTGTCAGTGTTTCAGTGGCTACAGAGACGTTCAGGTGTGTGCATGTTGGAGTTATATGATGGGAGGCTTTAGACGTAACACACCTTGCTCTTGTCTGTGTTCAGCTGCTTGAAATGCAGCAAACCCTCCTTGGTGGCGTCGCAGAAGACATCCGATGAAGAATCTCTCCTGGACCCCGAATCTTCTGACGACCTGTCCGCAGCCTGCGGCCAATCGGAGAAACAACACAGAGCTTAATGTTTTCCTAAAGTAATGATGCGATCTGTGACTACTGGCACAGTAGAGAAGCTGAGCCTATAAACTACACCCTAAAAAAAAATCAATCATTAACCAAAAGAGACTGATTTTCTCTGTTAAAATAAAAGTTGTTCCTTTTACAGCCGTTCTTATTTTCCATAATATATTCAATGTCAATAGGAGGACTCTTATCTTCTGGGTGTGAACTAATGAGCTGATAAACCTCAAAGCAGGAAATGCAGATAAACTAGTCATATAGCAGGTGTGCACAGCTGGCACTGAGCTGGCAAGCATACTCATGTCTGATTAAAAATGCAGATTGGGTGCTCACCTTCCCGAGACTTTTCAAACCAGGTATTAAGGACCTCCTGAGGGAAAGAGACAAAACGATTACAGCACTGAAAGAGAGTAGCTGAGATATGCTTCATTAGAAAAAATAGTTCAAAACTGCAGCTTCATTCATTTTTTCAAGTCATCTAACATTATTTTATCCCAAAAAAAGCGGATATAAGGGCTTTTATTTGCTTGTTTTTTCCCCCCCAAGCAGTCTTTTTTTTTACTTCCTCTGTGATGACATCACTGTGGGTACAACCTACCCTCTGCGGTCTTCCCGGTAGTTATCCAGACCTTCATCATAGGACTTGGACCGCTCAGTTTTCGTACCAGAATCTGACTCAATAATTGTGAGACGGAGAGAATCTATTAAGAGAGGGTCGTAGGATTATTTGAAACTGTCCATCAGCTGTAATGTTAAATTCAGTAATTGACTAATTGGCCTAATTTACTGCCATAATATGACAAAAACAAAACAAAAACAAACCTTGGTCGTGAGACAGCTGGCGTCGGATGAGAGGGGACAGAGAAGGGGGGCTGGGTGGGCTGGTGGTGATGATGGGTGCTCCAGATATCACGGCTGAGGCAGGAATGTGTGTGCTCTCCTGGTCGGTACCGGGGCTAGATGGTTCATCTGCAGGACAGAAACAGAAGAATTTAGATACAAAGTAGGAGAACACTGGATATTTTGGGTTAGAAATGCGATTAAAGGACGAGAACATGAACAACTCTCGACTACTGCACGACTTTGACCTTAAAAGGGACGTATGAGGCACATTTCCAGGTCTGTATTATTACTCTGGGCCACTACTGGAATATCTTTGCATTGTTTACAGCTAAAAAATGCCTTATTTATCTTATACTGACAGGAACAGGCCGTGTTAGCTCCTGTCTCTTTAATGGCCTCAGTGAGCTGACTCTCGGCCAACTTCCAACAGCTCGAGACGCTGCGTAAACAAACTTCAGTAGTAAGCTTTCACTTCTTCTTCTCATTCTTCACTCACATCCATCCATACATGTTTGAACCAAAACCCGATCCGAAATATGAGCAGACGGCCGTTTGTGGGCAATCTGACGTCATCAGGAAGTTGAAGTGACGTTACAAACAAAGTGTTGGGAAGCATTTTTACACACTTTCACCTCAAGTTTAGGAACATTGACAGTTTTTAACATCCAACATTATGACCATATATAAAAAGCATGTCATGTCCCCTTTAAGTCAGCTGTTAGCTGCAACAGGAAATAACACATTGTGACAAACATTAATAAACATGTCAGCAGACGGCAATAAAACGCTTCGATAACAGCTCATACGGCGATGCAGACAGAGACGCAGTCAGCCAGACGATAAAGTTCTTCCGCTCCCATATGTTGCTACATACCTTTCCTTTTAAATAAACATATGCAGAATAGTCATCTAGCTAACTTACATCATCACAGACGAGCCTGTTTCGTAACGTCTGATATGCAATATCAGCAAAGCGGGCGAGCCCTAAAAACAAATTAAGAGAGGCGTGCGATGAATCATATCTGCAGCTGTGATGATGCAGGTGCACAGGTGAGACCAAATGCAGCACTTGTAACATGGCGTCCCTTCACACTGCTCTTTTTTTTTTTTTAAGAATAAAGTAGAGCCAAAGCTAAACTGTTTAACACAGTGCTTCATTCTTGTTGCTGTGTGATGCAGTACATCCTTTGTAATATGGCTTTAAAAATCAATTGTTACAAATTAATCCCAGGAAACATTACTTAACTTTACGCATTCACCTTCATTTCCTATTGCAGTGCCAACACAGATTAAATTCCTCAAGATGCCAATGCACTGATGCAAAACCTTTTCTTTCAATGGCACAACATAATATGAAACATCTGACCTGCTTGTTAGTTGTGTACAGACCACTGCTGTGAACCCCCCTCCTCCCCTCCCCACTCCTCCAAAACCTAAAAAAACCGTCTCCCATGGCAAATTGTTGCCAAACCCGGCTGATTCCTATTTCGTTTAATCATTTGTTGTTGTTGTATCGCTCCATCTGTGTTCCTTGGAAAACAGCGGCCAGCAATGTCTGATAACGCAACTGTACAGGAAATACACTTATCACTTATTAAGAATTAAAGATCGTACTCTGACCCATATAAAACTGCAGCTATAATCAATATGAAAAAGGGACAGATTTTTTTTTTTTCACATTGTAGAAAAGATTACTGGCCACCAACCGTGATGGGAAGTGGTAATATCTCAATCTAATCTAACCTACGTCTAGATACAGATAACTGAAAAAGCGAGAGCTGAGGAGGGTGAGTGTTTGTATACACTGGAAAACTGTGCCGGAAAAAAGGTTTATGATTATCCCCCGCAGGTTCTGGGGAACTGAGAAAACACAAAAGCTGCTCTGATTGGTTAGCAATGAGTCACCAAGTGAAGACACCACCAAAGATGTGAGGTCAAGTTCAAGCTTGTTAGCTTTATGTCAACTGATCAGTTGGCTAATACGTGGAAAAAAACATTTAAAGAAAACTTAGAAAGGCAAGAATTCCTCTTCATCATAAAGAGGGGACGTGACGTTTTGCATGCAGTTCAACAATACCAGTTGTGTTCTCTTCACAGTATAAAATGTTTGGCACACACTTTAATGTACAGCAGTTGTTCCGCTTGTTGTTTGGGACTGTAATATAAAATCTAATTGAAGCAGATTTCTGCAGGAATGCTCTTATTTTCTCCGTTATGTCACAGTCCATTAGGACAATGTTCTTGAGTTTCTCTTGCTGTACAGCTCTGAACACTGGGGGACATATGAGACATTTCAAGGAGTGGAGTGGGGCGGTATTGTGTCACTGTGTGTGTGTGTGTGTATATGTGTGTGTATCCAGTGACTGTATGTTTCTGCGTTATGAATACGTCATGGTCGCCTACAGTAAAATGTCACGTAATCACGCACCTGACACGATGTCATCCCAGAGTTCAAAATGTCACGAGGAAGCGATACAGTTTAAATATCTATACAATGTGTCTGTTGACACATGACCTTCATGACCTTCAACAAGCGGTTTCATAGCTTGTTGGTTTTTATTATAATAAGTGTCTTCGTCATAATTATCGGGGAAATACCCAGACGGATGACACCATCGTTACTTCTGATGATCCACAGTATGTTCATCAATAGATCTCCTTGTAGTTTCATTAGCAGGGCAACGATGGACATGCTTACACTTGATTTTCAATGCATTTTTATGATTGAATGCACAAGCACCAGAAGCAGAAGGATGTTTTTTTTTTTTTTTTTGTTAAAGAGGCCCTCCAGCAAATTAGCATTGATCACACAAAGAACAGTCAAAATAAAAGCAGCAGAGGGTGAGGTGTCCTGACTTTCTGAGACACAGTATCTCAAATTTTAGTCCTAAGAATGAGTCAAACTCCAAAGACACTGGATCCTACTATTCCCATAGTGCAACCAATAGCATATCTCATTTAGACCTACCCTACCTGGTGCTCATGTGTTGCAAACTCTAGGACCCAAGTTCACAACACAAGCTGAAATATCCACGCTCAAAGCTCCTCCAGAGGCACAGAAGACATTATACAACCGTTTAAAATCTGTGAAATGCCCCTTTAAGTGTCCAAATGTCCCCCAAAAACTGTAAGTAACACTGGATGATAGATGATTGGATGCTGGAGGCTAGCTAACTGCCTCCGACATGCTGCACATACAGTATACACAGGCACACACCCTCGCCTTTGTAGCTAAGTCACCCTCCCATATGCTAAAGCTATTAGAGCATGTAAAAGCCCTCAATAGGATTTCATGATGGAAATAATATGTAAGGATTGGAAATAACACCCAGTGGTCATGTACATCCACTGTGTATAGAAGTGGCTATCTTATGGGAAACTTCAGTAGCACTGCCAACTCTTTTCTTTTGAATGCATTAGTTTGAGGATTATAAATGTTTTCATTTCAAACTCCTCAAAGCGTCAGTATTTGTTGTTATCTTAGCACAAGGAGTTATACGAGGACTTCCCCTAAATGCAATAGACAGTAGTATTTCCTGATGTAGATAAGGAGTTCAGAAATCTAACCGTGCATTCAAGGCCAACTTTTGTTACCACAGTTTATGGTACCGCTACGTCTGATAGCAAGTCCCAGCTGTATGTCAAAACATTCACAACCAGCCACAGTAGATTAGCATTAAAAGTGTCAATTAGGTGCAAATTTTTTTTTTTATCTCAGTGCCTAAATAAACAATGCTTTCATGCATAAACATAAACCGGTCTTACCTATGAAGGGGATGGAATCTAGGGAGTCGTCCAGGTTGTCGGAGCCAGACTTTTGCCGCGTGTCTCCCAGCCTCTTTAGATGCACGTCCCTACAGAATATCGCTCCATCCGCGGAGCCCGCCTTCATCAACGGCGGCGACGTATGAGTCGCTCCTCCTTGGTTGTCGTTGACGGCTAGAACGTATGACGGAGGGCGAATGTGAAGGGGTGCAGAGTTTTTATCCCTTCTTAGGACCACTACTGTTGCATCAGGTCCTTCTACGCCCTCTGCAAGACCCCCGTTAGTCCGTGCTGGGGTGTTGGTGGAAGTGGAGGTTTCTTTGACTTTTGGCTTTTGGGTCGTAGCTCCGTTAGCGGCGGAGGAACCAGAAGGAGAGGGAACGACTCCGCTTTGTAGTTGTCTCTGTACGGGCAGTTTAGATGAGGGACCGGAGCAGGAAGAGGACCTGGCCGCCAACACGGCCTCTGACCTGCTCTCCGTTTTCAGACTGTCAGCTCGGCCCCTGAGCTGCAAATGCAGAGGAGAGGCGTAGCCCAGGTGGTTGCCGGTCACGTTAGCTCTTTGGTCTTTAAGAGGGTCTGTGGTTTTAGTGGCGGATAAGGCAGGCGAGGGGTCCGAGATGGAGTTTTTGACGGGCAGACGCGAAGGTCTCACGATGACACCGTCTGTCCTTAATGGTTGTGCAGAATCTGTCGTACCTTTAGTAAACACAGGAGCAGCTAAAGGTGAGTTAGACGCTCCTCGCCCTTCTTCCCCCTGTCCAGTGAGACTCCTGTTCAGATGAGGTAAAGCTCTCAGGCCTGATCCCTGCCTGCTCGCTCTAGCTTCCTCTCCCCGGCACAGCATCAGGCTGTCTTCTAACCCCGCCCTGTCTCCGGAAACGACACCGCCCAGCTCTCCGGGACGGTGGCCCAGGTAGTCGCAAGACCGCGCCCGAGGTTTGGCGATCCCCGTCGGGGTGGAGAAAGGCAGAGCGTCCTGGGAAGCGCTCCGAGGCCAGTTCCTGGTCGGTATCGTCCTCTCCGCCCCGCTTCCGAGCCTCTCCTGGGAGGCACTTCGTAACGGAGTTATCGCCGCGATATCTTGGCTGAGCGCATCCACTCCGCGGTCGTTGGACGCACTCCTCCGTCTGACCTGAGAGCCCAGCGTCCCTCTCTGACTGGTACTTGGAGGAGGCGTTGTACGTTGCTGGGTGTAGGCAGAACTGGAAGTGGCGGCGGCGCGCAAGCTGTCCAAGCGCTCCTGGATGGTGCGGCAGCCGTAAGTGTGCAGCCTCTTGGCGTCTATGTAGTCCTTATAGGTGGTGTAGTTTCTCCAGTCGATGTTCTGGTGCGGAGAGGTCGAGGGAGCCGGCGGGGATGGCGAGTAGTGGTTGGCGTTGGGGGAGACGGCAGTAGAGAACGTGTCCGGTGAGGCGGGAGTGAGAGGTGTCCGTACGGGTGGGGTTAAGGTGTCGGGATAGATGGGGCCGGGTCTAGAGGTCGAGGAAGGGGAGTACACGGGGGTCTCCGTGGTGCGGGAAGAGGGATACTGCAACTGTGCGCCCCCAGGTACTGAGGGAATAAGGGGTCTGGGTCTAGCTGAACCTGGGTCTGCTTGAGGACTGTGCCGGTTCTCCTCTGTCCTATGGCTAGGGCCAGCCCGAGCCAAGCGGGACCCCCTGTCCACTGCATCAGGGGGCATGGCTACTGTCCTCACATTGTCGTTACAGACGCAGACCACTGTCTGAGACTTTGACGTCTGTTGGGGCGGAGGAGACGGTGGGACAGGGATCTCCACCCGGTAGCTCTTTTCTGTCGCCCCCCCACGTCTTCCTGGTCCCTGAGCCGGCCCTCGGGGGGTCTCGCCGGCTGCGGCGGGCTCCGATGCCTGGGCCATGCCCGAAGCCTTGACTTCTATCCGAGGGTAGCATATGGGAGGGGGCTCGGGGATGTTCTGGGCATTTCCGCTGTACGCCTCATTTCCTTTGAGGTATGCATCCTGGGAATACGCCTGCAAGAGATTATGGGATATTATGTCACTTCGTTTGCTGAGAGAGAGGTTGGCGCGCTAAAATAGATCACATTAAACCCTGCGAGGGGTTAAACATCACATGCAACCAGGGACAAAGTACATTTCTAAAAAAAAAAAAAAAAAACATGTACGGGACAGGCAGCACCTCAGAAGCTGTCAGACTCTAACAATAGAAACAACTGCTGCAAATGCAATCCTGAAAATAGCGAGGAAGGAGACGACTGTTTAGATATCAGACATTTAAATACAATTTACATGTACTGCCTGCACCTCTCTGATGATTCTGAAAAAACCTCAACTGCACTGTGGCGATACGGTTGCTCACGTTTTAAAAAAAGTAGTAAAACATCCCTGCTGTCCTTTATTGACAAGTCTTTGTGTGAGCTGATGAGATTATCAGCAAGACAAACACTGTCACTGCATTCCCTCTGTAAGAACTGTAAGTGTCAGATGAGCAGCTGGAATCAGCCCGTCTGCAACAATAAAACAGCAGAATGCTGAAAATAGACAAAGTGTTCCCGTATTATTTCCCCAAAAACTAAACACAAGTCTGTTAACAATCTTTTCCTAGGAAACGGCAAGCAAATATTGTAGTATGACATGATTCAATAGGAGAGGAGAGGGGGAAAATAAAAAAAAGAGGGAGAAGCAAATAAGTAGAGAGAAGGCTGGAAAGTCCTGAATAAACCCGCGGAGCCAGGAGAGAGGATTAAACTGGCAGGGGTTTACCCACCTTTCGTACCGGAGAGTGTGCCCTGAGGCATGAAGAGAGGGTGAACGGGGGACGCCTCTGTCTGCCGTTGGCAACTAACGCTACTTCTGTCAGCATGGCTCCAAAAGTCCACCGTTACCGTCGCAACTATGATATTGTCCTTGATTAAAAGCCGGGTAGAAAAACACTTATCTGAACTAGTTATAACCCTACTCGCTCTCCAGTGAAGGATTCCCCTCTGACGGCTTCACAGAAAAGTCCTGGTTGCATATTGACCAGCCTGTGTTTCCTCATCCTTTCAGCACACAGGCTCTTGAGAAAATGAAAGGGAGAGAGTTGTGGTGTTGGACTTAAATCGATAGCACTCTAACCTTAGGTGTCAGGTTACAATGGCACTGGCAGCAGCAGCAGCAGCAGCAGCAGGTCTGCTGATTGGTGCCTCCCTCTAGATTTGCATGAGCCATATAGTTAAATAGAAACCAAATTCCTCAATTTGGAATGTCCTGACTAAAGAGTTCTACCGAAATCTAAGCTTTTCCCATCCATACAGTCATCTTTCCAGCCACCAATTAGGAGCAAATAAAACATCAAACAAAGGAAGTAGCTATGTTTGGAGATTTAAGGGGTTTGCCGACTTCTAAATGTGCAAAAACAACTTTGATGCATCATAATGATGCAAACGAGGAATAGAATTTAGAAAGAGATTAGTCAGTATAGTTTCCCTTCTTACCAGAGCAGTGATATCCCTGGAAAACTGCAGTCCACATGTTAAAGAAAGGCAAGCAGAGAGAAAAAAGAGGGAATAAAGACAAGTAAACAGGTGAGCATGACAAGAAATGAGAGGAACAACGCCACCGATGTGGTCGAGACAGGCGACTTCTTTCACTTTAGCTCAGGCTAAAAATACATCCCCCGCTGTGGGAACGCTGAACAGAGGCATCACAGAAGTCGGAATAAAAGAATGAACAGAGAACAGAGAGAGAACTTCAGCTGTGTCCTTCTCAGAGCTGAACAGCTTCCTGTGTTGCTGCTCATCCTTATTATTTCCTCCTTTTCCTCCTCATCTACCTCTAGCAACGCCCCAGCTGCTGTCAGAGTACATTGTCAAATGTATGCTGCTGGCTTTCTCTCTCTCTCACTCTCACTCTCTTTCTCACTCTCACTCTCACTCTCTTTCTCACTCTCACTCTCGCGACATAGTCAGCATTTCTTTCCTTTGCTCTGTCACTCTCACCTGCTCATTTCGGTACCTCCCCCTTTCTGGTTTCTCAAGCATTTCAATAACACTCCGCACACTCTCTCCTCTCTCTGTCAGCGTTGCGCTCATCTGTTTCAAACGCCGCTCTATCTATCTTATGTTCACTTTTGAGTGAGCATAACAAGCACGCTCGCCTGATCTCCACAAGCTTCCCTCCCTCGCTCGACTCCTGTAAATATACAGTGTACTGAGAGCAAGTCAGCTGACTGCAGCTGCACTCCCTCTGGTAGTTTGTGGGCTCAGTGTCTCCCAAAGCAGAAAACACACAAACATGAACACATGTACAGAAACTGAAACACTGTCTGTGTTTATCACCATGTCACTGCACGGCCCCGTTCATTATTTTTTTTATCAACTAATATTAATAAAATAGTTTCATTTTAGTGATAATTTTATTTTGTTCACACAGTCTCAAGGCGTCATTTTTGAGCAGCGGCACAAAAACTAAAATGTTCTCACTTTTCTTCATCTATGAGGCAGATAAAAAAAAAAGATAATTGTGTATAAAAATGTTCCAACAGAGCAGAAATCTGGACTTTCTTATTTATGGATTATATGACATGACATTTGTCAGTGAAATCACATCTCTAATATCCTTAATTCTTACTTTGATGCACATATTCAGACACGTATTGCATCACGGAAATAGTTCGGCCCCAATAAATCTGTCTCGCAGCCAGTCAGATTCTTAAGAACTGTAAAACAAAAAAAAAAAACAACAATCTCCAGCTGGAAAAATCAAACTGAAATCAAGTTTGGGAAGGAAGAGCTAATTGCTGCTTTCGAAAGCCGTCAGCCTTGTGAGCACTCAGACTCATTCCAAAATGCCAAAAGCAAGTTTCTGTGGTTTTTTTTTTTCGTGAGCTGCAGCCCAGCAAAACTAGCTATGTGTGGAATTTAGCAACACAGTGGGATCTGACTCAGTTCTCTGCTTCGGGAGAGAATTTCCAAACAGAGGTGAATAACGTGTGGCAACTGGTTTTTTTGACGTGGCCTGGCGCTGTTTTTTATCGTCTGTGGCGCTCTGGACCCTGACTGATGGCGTGGGCTGGTTGTTTGCATCGCTGAGCTCATCGGTGTGACAGACGGAGGGGCTGCGGAGCTGTGGCATGAAGTCTGGGTCTGTGCCTCGGTTATTTTCACTGCCTGTAGAAGTTCACATTTTTTTGGCAGCGAGCCCCCCCACACACACACACACTAGTTTAGATGATCAAGACCAGTCTCAATAGACAGGGTTAGAAAAAAAAGAAAGGGGGCCATGACAGCCTCTATATCCATTAGTCATATTGAGACTGTTTCAAATCTTAATGATTAAATAGGCGTCTGCTGTTTTCTAAGCCCAATAAACTGCTTATGATTCACACAGACGAGTTCATGAGCAGCTCATCTGCAAAGAGAAGGAACGCTTTTTCTCCATATTTGTTAAGGAGGCAGATTAAGAAGTTGTCTGAGTGTGTTCAGAAGATAAATCTCAATCAAATCTCACATCTATGGCTGCAACTATTATTTCCATTATCGATTCATCTGCCTCGATTGATCCTTTGGTCTATAAAATATCAGAAAATAATGAAAAATGACACCTTCAGATGTCTTGTTTTGTCCGACCAACAGTCTCAAACCAGAAGATATTCAGTTTCCTATCATGTGTGACAAAGAAAAGGACGATTTAATAACATCTGAGAAACTGAAACCAGACAGTATTTGTTATTTTTGCTTTAAATAAATGACTAAAACGATTATTTGATCAAGAAAACAGTCTGCGAGATAAGAGCAAAACTTGACTCGTGATGTGTTTAGCTTAGCTTAGCTTAGCGTGCAGACTGGAAGCGTGATGAAACAGCTAGCTTGGCTCTGCTCTGACATCTCTAAAGCTGATTAACTAACAAGCTGCACCTTGTTTGTTTAAACTGTCCATAAACAGAAGTGTAAGAATGACAATTTGTGGATTTTGAGCGGCGCTGCGTGCAGCCGGGTGCAGCTGGATGCACAGTGATGGTACCACAGCATCCTTCAGTCTGCACAGCCAGGTTGCCAGATTAGTTTAGACTGCTCACCAAACGTATCTGGCAAACCTGCAGTATAGCCGGAGACACAATGAAGATAAACTGATGATTACAGAGAAACAGTTACACCACACTACTCCCACTAAACAGACCTTGTTAATTTTCCATTTCCTATTCACATACGGGTCAAACAAACAAGATACAGCCAAGATAGGCCCTTCTTGGCGAGGTTGAAATAGACATTATAATCCTGATAAGACTGCCTTTGAATAAATAAAACTTTAAAAAAAAAAAAAGCCACTCCTGCAGTATTAAAACCAAAAAAAAATGACTGCGTGGTTTGTTTTGAATAATAAAAAAAAATGCATTTTTGAGAGCACTTGCAATATTTACTGACAAATGAATGCTTACCAGCTGCAAAATGTCCTCATCCTTTGGCATCACACAGAGTTCCAGTGAGGCATCACTAATGGATATAACGGTGGCGGAGAAGAAGAAGAAGAGAGAGAGAGAGAGAGAGAGAAAGAGAAACTGTTGTGAACACTGGACTTTACTGTATAAAATATCATCAAAAACACTAAATAGCTGCACTGTAATGGAGCGTGAAATACTGTTACATGTGCGCTCGTCACTGATAAGGAAACTGAATGTGTTCCTCCTGAAAAAGTTTCACAATGGCTCACACTCCTCTAATGACTCTGTCTCCATTACGGTGTTATTAGGAGAGTTGGCAGGGGAAGAGATTAGATGAAATCTCGGGCATTTGGGTCTAAATCAGTTAGGGCTTTTTTTTTTTTTTTTTTTTTTTGCAACCCCACGCCCTTAGCATATTTTTTCTCTGAAAAATGAAGCAATGAAATGAAAACGTGGAAAAGCTGGCCGGTCTCACCTGTTTTGGATCAAGGCTATGACCTGCGAGTAGGTCTTTCCGATGATGCTCTCTCCGTTCACCTTCACTATCCGATCCCCTGCACACAGAGAATCAAGAGATTAAAACACACACACACACACACACCTCTCTAATAGCAACATGACAAATCAGCTCTGCACTGACTGACTGTGTTTCTGTATCCAGCTGTTCCAAAAAAAAAAAAAAAGGGATCTGGAGTCCAGTCAATATGGTTATTGACCAAGAAAACCACTTTGGAGCAACTGCTTCCAGCACAAACACATATCTGTGTTTAGATCAAAGCGGAATAGTAATACCAATACTTGTTTATTTGAAGGGGGCCCCATGTTAGGAATCCATCTACGTTCAAGTTTTTCTGCAACAACTTACAGGAAAGAGAGAGCGGAGGTGAGTTCGGGAGAGAGAGAAACTGGATAATTGTGGGAAAACAGTGTACGGTCTCGTCCCAGGAGAGGAGCGAGAACAGATAAAAGGAGACAGCTTAGAGGGCTTGTCCAGGCCACTTAACATTTCCTGTAATACAGAGCGCTAACCTGGCGATAATGCTGACAGTACATTGCACAAAGCTTCGGCGGTCGCCTCGGTTTCGGGGAAAAACTCATAAGAAAAAGACTAATTTTCTCACCAGGTGGGAATCTGTTCCAAATATTTTTATCCTTACTGCTTCAAGTTAGAAATGATTCACATGTTAATAAGAGAAAGGAATAAAAGAAGGGAGACTTGGAAAAACAGAATGACGGGCAGGTTGGAATAACAGTGTGCATATTACACTTTGTTCAACCTCCCACAAAGGAGCCATCTGTTATTTTGTAACTTGTATCTGTTTTGCCTGGCGTGTTACAAGGAAGTGGAATCACCTACAGACGTGAAGAAATCTTGGCATCAAACGTCGCTTTTTTTTTTTTTTTTTAAGGTCAGATGCGAGACAGGCAGAGTTAATCATAAGATCTATCAGTTATCAGAAGGAGCGCAGCAGTCTTATCTAAGTGTGTGTGTCACGTGTGTGTGTGTGTGTGTGTGTGTGTTTATGTGTACCTGTACAGAGTCCAGCTCCGTGGGCGGGGCCTCCCTCCTTCACTTGCTTGACGAAAATGGTGTCCATTGGCTCCAGACGGTTCCGCTGTCTCCCTGGCAACCAGAGAGAGAGAGACAGAGAGAGAGAGAGAGAGAGAGAGAGAGAGCATGCACAGAGGTGATTGGTCACACAGTGAGGAAGAGCAGAACGAGGCCATATTGCACTGGAACGGCTGGGACAATATGATACAATATTACAAGTGCAGCGACATTTTAACTGTGATATGTATGAAGCTTTATATATTGATTAAAAGGACTTTTTCTTGGTTTTGAATAACAAAAAATAGCACAGTGAAGCGGCAATTGATTAGTTGTTTGGTGTATAAAATGTCTGGAGATGGTGAAACATCGATCACTGTTTCCCAAAGCCCAAGGTGATGTCCTCAGTTGTCTTGTTTCGTCCTGATCAACAGTTTATTGTCATATAGGACTAAAATATTCACATATCTGAGGCTGAAATCAGAGAATTTGGACATTTTGTGAGTGTCCTGCCTCGAATCCCACACCTGCTATTATTGTTACTAGTCATATCTATTATTATTATCATTGTCTGTATTGTTATTATGCTCGTCTATGTCTCTCTCTCTCTCTCTCTCTCCCCCCTCCCTCCCTCTTTCTCTCTTCAACCCACCCGAGGCAGATGGCCGCCCACCTAGAGCCTGGTTCTGCTTGAGGTTTCTTCCCGTTAAAGGGGAGTTTTTTTGTTTGTTGTTTTTTTTCTCCTTGCTGCCGTCGCCAAGTGCTGCTCATGAGAAGGAAATGTTGTGTCTGTGTAAATTAAAGAGTGCGATCTATGTGAAGAATACCCTGAGATAACTTGATAACTTGTTATGATTTAGCCTTATATCAATAAAGCTGAGTTATAAAATAGTGATGAATTTAATAGTTGCCAACTAATCAATGAATCAACTAATGATTGCGGCTCTGTTGTCGATAAAAAAAGGAAACGTTTCTACAACTGTTTTGATGTTTTGAAGTATTTTTTTGTTTTGTTTTGACTGTTAGGAAAAAAAAAGCCATTGAAGGAAATCACTTTGGGTTCTGGAAAGTTCTGACTGACCTTTTTCACTTTCTTTTTGATATTTCACAGACTATTGACCATGAAAATAATGGTTAATAATCGTTGCAGCTCTAATACATAGTGATGGCTCACTGAACGCATGTAGAAAACATTCATTTATATAATCGAGCAGAGTAAACACATGGAAAAAAGTCATTATTTGATTTTCCACTGCTTAGAAAAACACTGAAAAATATATATGACGCTAGAAAGGAGAGTTTGGGTGAGCAGCAAACCCTTCTCACCCCTTCTCTCACACGAGAAAACAAATCCTTTCTCTTCCCGCAGAACATCCATACGTCCTCTGAACTGTGGATCAGTTTTCTCTCCCCTCTCTCTCTCTCTCTCTCTCCATCCCCGTCCCCTGTCCCTGCTGTCGCATCCTTCAACTGACTCTACTCTGCTGTCAGATGTGTCCTGAGCTCCAGAGCAGCGAGGAGAGGTCACAGTGTGCTGACAGAGCGACATGCAGGTGAACCACAAGGGGGGTTTTGGTTTCATGTGGCAGAAAAAAAACAAGAGAGAGAGAGAGAGAGAGAGAGACGGCACGCCATGTTTTGTGAAGAGCACGAGGCGAGCTGGAGAAAATCCAACAAAATAAGAGGACGTAAAGCTTCTTTATAATGCATAAAACGTGTATGATGTGTAGCAGCTGAGTCTGAACGAGACAGCGAGAGAGAGTGAGAGAGAGTGAGAGAGCACCAATTGCAACATCAGCGCATCACGCTGTTGTTTCATCAAGAGAGCTGCACACACAGGCTCTTTCCATTAACGTCCAATCTTACGTTTACACAGCAGATACAAGCATTCATGACTCAGAGCTGCTGTGTGTTCTGCAGAACCCCCCCGAACAGCTGGACCGCTGGAGCAGATGTGGGTTCTACGTGTTCGCTTGAAGAGCGACTCATCGAAAGGTGACGAGAGGAAAGAACTCTTTAATCATCACTTTACGCAACGTTTACTGGGAATCGTCTTTAACTCTGTTCTATTAAATCTAGACTATCGCCAGCATGTAGCTGCTATAAAGTTAAAGAAAAACAATCACTCTGTGCTTTTAAATTCAATTTAACTATCACTATCACTTATTTGAGTTCTTATTGGCAGGAAATAAACCAATGTTTCCAGTATGGACTGTTACTGTACAGTAAGCATGTCACTTCAGATCCTCCTCCATGTTTCTTTATTACTCCACTCTGCTAGCTCCCTCTTGTGGCTGTAAATGTTACTGCAAAGGATTAATGTGTGTTTAAGGTACAATGTTTTGATTTATAGATTAACTGTATGTTAGGATCTAACAGCAACTAAACCTCTAAAAGGGTGTTTAAAAGATGAGTGACTGCTAGATCTCCAACACTCTGGGTCTTTTACTCAAAGCTCACAGAAACACTGTAATTACCATCAAAACTTTTATTCTGAAAACTGAAAGATCACAGGTTCGATCCCCTCAACAGCAGTTCTGTGCTTTTAAAAGTTGCTTTTTTTAACCTGCTGATTCATTGTTCAATCCGCTATAGAGACGGCCGAGACGTCAACAAGACCTGCAGGCTTGTTGTTGATCCAGCAGAAGGCAGCACAGCACATAAAATGTCTTGTTATCTCACTTACTGAGAAACAGTGTGAAATTGTGAAGGGGGTAACACTGTATTTCCATTCATGCTCTTCATGCTGGTCATGATCTTACTGGAAGCCCTGGTGGCCCCCGATCACATGACAGAAAAACATGACATATGAAAACAAGTAGAGAGAGAAATCTGGCTCTACTGGAACCCCCTTTTTCACATTTATTACATAACACGTTGAGAAACCGGACTGATGCACAGTATACAGTTGTCAACAAATGACCCCCCACATCTATGCCTCTCCTCAGTGTGTGTGCGTGTGTGTGTGTGTGTGTGTGTGCGTGTGGGCAGATTCCCAATCCAGAGCCAATCTAACAGAGCTCCAACTCCGAAGCACAAATTGGATACTGGAAGTTTCCGTGCCCCCGCAGCTGGATGAGCAGGATTAAATGTGGAAATCTAAAGCTTTGGATATTTTTAATGCTCCCAACTGTCTTACCAAAGCATAAACGACTGCGTGGATTAATGAAATACATCAGCCAGCCTCGAAATGACTTCGGCCGTGCCAAAACACAGGAGTTAGGAGTTGAGTAACCACAGCTTCTCTTGGGTGGTACTGAGGGCAATGTTTTACTAGTGGACAAAACACTCCAATACTCCATGTTTATAAGGTTTTACAGTATGAGAAAGGTTGTTCAACTAGTAAGAGAGAGAGAGCATGTTTGAGGCAGAACTTGGCCTTGAAGTAACATTGTGTTTCAAACTGCATGTTATGGTTTACAGTTCACAAAAACTATGTTCTGGTGGTTGTTTCAGGCAGCTACATGAACTCATGTGGTGACTTTTATCCCCTAAAATACTCTAAAATAACTTATTCTGGCCCGTTTTAATGTTTGTAATGATTATTTTCAGAACCAATTCATCTTCCCATTATTTTGTCGTTGACCTTTTTGTTTAAAAAATGTCAGAGAATCTATCATAATTTATCAGAGCTGAGAGGTAATGTCCCCAAATTTCTTGTTTCCTGCAACCATTAGTCATTAAACACCAAGATTTTCAGATTATATATATCGCAAAGGGAAAATAAACACATCTGAGTGAACGTTTGGCACTTTTGCATGAAAGACTGAAACATTATCAAAATATTTGCAGATTTTTTCTGCTGATCAGCACTTTGATTTGTTGACTCATCACTGCAGCTCTAACTAAAACCCACATAAGCCCTCATAGTTCATCAAAAATCTAAATACTAATATTGATAATGGAGCTGCAACGATTAATCGCCAAATATTTTGATAGCTGATTAATCATTTTAGTCTTTTTTTTTTTAAGCTAAACGATGCTTTTCTGTCATATTAAACTGAATATCTTTAGATTTTAAACTATTTTCTGACAATTTATAGATAAAATGATGAATCAATTTACAAATCTGCAGAGTCATCAATAAAGGAAATGATAGCTAGCTTCAGAATTTGACATACGATCAAGGTTTTTACAGTTTCTGGAACAACTATAGTCTAAAGTTCGTTGGCTTCTCCCTCAGTTTTTTTGACTTTTCAGGCACAGTAAAGCAGAAAAATGTCTCAACTCATATATGAAGTAAAAAAAAATTCATTTCTTCTCCTTGCTGTATAACCCTATCTGCTCCGACGTAGCGGTGCACATTGAACGGCCGTCTAGCGCCGTGGCTGGGTGTCAGCGCTGCTCTCCTGGCCTCGACAGGCTCTGGTTTGGCTGTGGTCCCTGACTGCACAGCTGGGCCTGGTTGTGTGGGCCAGATCCCCGCTCTCCCGTTGTTTTGGGTTAGATAATGTTATTCTACAGAGGGCTGGGCCAGCTGCCCACTGACTGCATTAACCCTGGCGTAATACCTCTCAGTCCAACTCGCTGTTCTTTACCGTTTGTATCACTCTCACATTTACAAGTACCACACCCACATAGACACGTATGAGTATTGAAAAACATACCAAAAAAAAAAAAAAAAACGTATGCAGATGTGTTTCTTGTTCTTCGTTCTCACACAAAGACGGAGGCAGAGGTGTTTTTCTCCAACTTTCCCAACACTTCAAACGCTGTGTGTGCGTGTGTGTGTGTGTGTGTTTTTTAGATGGTTATCTATGTCAGGTCTGCTCCAGAGGAGAAATATGAAAATGGGAGGCACATGATCCTGGCACAAGAAGGTCCCCCTAGAGTGTGGGAGGGTCAGAGCACAAGTCCATTTCTCCTAAATCCCTAAACTCCAACTTCCCTCAAGAGCACAGCATGTTACATATTGTCAAACTCCTGCTCAAAGAAACTGGATTGCTCGAACATGGCAGATGAAAATAAATAGTGTAACTCTGTCTGTTTCTCCCCTTCCTATGAAGAACCACTGACTGTGTACGGGTTCACGCACAAACTAGTCCAAGTACAACTTTGACTTTGAAAAGTTAAAACTCTGCAGAAACACCTGCGTACCTCCGTCCCGACCACCTCCAAACTCCTTTACAAACCCACATCCTTACAAACTGTGTCAACAGACTTTGTCGGACGGCGAAATCGACTCGTAGGCAGGCGCCGGTCTCAGGTGGGCGGCTCTCAGTTTCAGTGATCGCCGCACTTTGCAAACAGCCGCAGCTTTATGTCAGAAGCCTTAGCACACACCGGGGGGAGAGTATGTCAATACGCTTTAAAGCCTCTGTCATCTCCAACAGTATCAGGTTAGAAGTTAGTCCTCGCATGTCGGTAAATATTTTATGCAACACTTCCCTAAACAGTTATGACAAAGTGTTTCATAGATAGAAGGAACCTGTCTGATACTGGACTTTTGAGGGCGAAGCGATAACAATGCAATCTTTTACTACAAATGCACTTTTAGAACAAGGGCTACATCTAACTGTTATTTTCATTTATCAATTAATTATTTGTTTGACATAGAAAATGTCAGAAAATAGTGAAAAATGTCCTAAATCCCAAGCTGACGTCTTCAAATTGGTTGTTTTGTATGACTAACAGTCTAAAGCCCTCAAAATATTCTGTTTTCTATCACACAGGACAAAGAAAAGCGACAAGTTAAGATACAAAAGACTCAAATATATACTATTATCCTAAATTGAACATGAACTTCTAAATCAAGAAACATCTTGACAGTAGTTTGATTGAACAAAATCTTAACTCAACCAGCTTTTTTCTGCATTTTCAACTGGATCTCTAGTCCGTCTCAGCGGATGGAGTTGACTCAGTTGTCCTCATGTGACCCATGAATGTAACTTCCATTCATAACTGATGCCAAACTTAAACTCTGAACAAAGACAGAGCATTACAATCTCCACCCACACCACCACCTGTGATGGAAATTCCACGCTTTGGGTCACGTGATGACAACTGAGCAAACTTCTTTCCCTGGAGGAGGAGATGTGGTTAAAAGCTTTGGACTTTAAGTGGACCTGAAGGTAAAAATCTATTGTTTTTCTGTATTACATCAAACATATGACATTCCTGTACTGCAGTGTCTTGTTACTTACTGGCTACCATGTACAAGGATAGTCGTATAAATGTAGTAAGACATTGATCAGGCTCTAAAGAGGAAATAATAGACATAAAAACATGGACATAAGCGGTACAAACCACAAAAAAAAACATGTCATGTGTAACTGTATATGTGCTTGTAACACCCAGCAGGGATAAATCCCTAAAGGACTGGGATCATTTCAAAGTCACTTCCATGTAGAAACACATGCCTGCCACCGCTGCTACATCTGTCCACTCATCTGACCGCTCGCTCATCACAGCAACACACACACAGATCCGCACACCAACACAAAAAGACACACACACACACACACACATCTGGTGTTTTTTCCACCACAGAACAGGAAGGTGGTGTAGTACTTTCCATCACTTTTCTGTTTTTTTCTCCAGGAATTTCAAATACCAAAATCCACCCAGGGGGAAGAGAATATGTACTGACATTACTCTGACCACACAGCAAAAAAAAAAAAAAAAAATCTATGTTTTGTTTTCTTTCTGTAAAACAAGCCAAACATTCTCCCAGGGGAGTTTAAAGGGGAAATTTTGGGATTGTTCAACCTGGACCCTATGTTCCCATCATTTTTTTGAAATTGGTCCTGAGTGAGAACGCTTCAGCCAGCAGCCACAAAACGGCCTGCAATCTAATCCTTCGGGGGCGATTGCTACTCGTCAACGCGAGTCCACTTAAAACTGCTTGTTCTTGCTCATGTTGTTATTAAAAAAGTTTGGGTTTGAAATCCCGCAAGAGTTGAGAGTTGCTGCAGTGAGACGACGGTGGAAATGTGAGTGTGAGAGAGAGGCGTGCAGGGAAAGATTCTGTTATGTTTGAGTACAGAAAGTGTATCTTTGTGTCATCGAAAATGTTACGGCTGAATATTTAGCTGATTATTTCGCCGTCTTCCTGCAACAACTCGATTCTCGCGGGATTTCGGAGAGAGATTTGGTTAAACGCGATAACAAACTGAAAGGTAAAGTAAGGATCCTCTCCATAATGTTGTCAGACACTTATAAATCTGGACATCTGGAAACAGATGGGGTGACTTTATCCTAAAACAGCGTCTCTTGCTTCTATAAATTTGTTTGAAGCAAAATGTAATTGGATATTTGCTTAAAGGGGACGTATGATGCGCATTTCCAGGTCTATATTTTTTTATTCTGAGGCTCTACTGGAATATATTTGCATGATTTACAGTTAAAAAAACAACATATTTATCTTCTACTGGCTCTTTATGCAGCCCCTCAGTTCAGCCTCTGTCTGAAACAGGCTGTTTTAGCTCCTGTCTCTTTAAGACCCGCCTCCTGATGAGTCTGATTCTCCAGTTATGGAGGCATCAATAAACCGTAGAAGTAAGATTTCACTTCTTTTTCTTATTCTTTACTTGAAACGAAAACTTATCAAATACATTGTTTGCACCCAAATCTGATCCAGAATGCGTGAGTGGACGACGACCCGTAGAGCAACCGTAGCAACTTGTGGGCATGTGCAAATATATAGATGAAATATAGCAAACAAAGTATTCAGTGTTTCACTTGCAGGGAAGCATTTTACAGACATTCGCCTCAAGTTTTGGAACGGTGACAATGTCTAACATGGACGTCTAATATTATAACAGCATAAAAATAACAGAAAATTGTAAAAAGCACAACATGTCCCCTTTAAAACAGGTGTTAAGAGTTGATACTTAATGATAATGATAACCTAGACGGGTGGGTGTATGTCAATCCAAATAAACAAGTTGTCAGATTTACAATTACTGGCAGAGACGATAATAATTCTATATACAAGACACTGGTAAGACTCTTGTAGCTGGAATGAGACAAAAGGAAAATAAGATATTAAAAGAATTAAACCTGGTGAATTTAGTTTAAGACCTAATGGCAACAAATGCTGAACCAACATAAAGGAATAGTAGACGTTACATAAAAACATTCTTCAGGCAATCTTAGACAGGACAGGGAGAGGAGTTATATGACCAGCCTTTATTTGGTCGGCCATATTGGTTAAAACAGTGACCAGTCTCGACCTCACAAAGTCTTCATCGGGTTGGAGAGAGTTTTCTCAGTCTGAAAGTGCCGGAAGAACTGATGTAACCATTTTTTTCTCATCTTTAAGACCACCTTAAGTGTTTTGGACTCACTGTCTGACGGAGAATTAGGTGAGAACACTGAAATCACTCTCATATTTGTAGGGTAAATATGAAGCTACAGCCAGCAGCCAGTTAGCTTAGCTTAGCATGCAGACTGAAAACAAGAGAAAACAGCTGGCCTGGCTCTGTCTAAAAGTAACATAATCCCCCTACCAGCACCTCTGAAGGTAACTAATTAACGTGTTATACCTCCTTTATTTAATCCGTACAAAAACCAGAGTGTAACAACAATAAAAATGTAGACTGATGCACTGGAGGGTTATGCTGGGACTATTCTTGGACAGGCACAGTAATTTCCTGGAGTTTTCTCACTTACCTTTGGACAGAGCCAGGCTAGTTTCTAGTCTTTATACAAAGCTAAGCAAATTAGCTTAAAGCTGTATCCTTAAAGATACAGATATGAGAGTGATATCGATCTTCTCATCTAGCGCGTGTTTCTCAAAATGTCCACCTGCTGCTTTAAGAAGTCGTAAAAAGTCGTGTGGGTAGTGGGGAAACAGACACAGAAAGCAACAGAAAGGTGAAGAGGGAGAGAAAGAATGTGAATACGAGAAAAGAAGACAAGAGAGGGGAAAGAAGAGAAAATGAAAACTAATATTTTGTGCACAGCTTTGTTAAAGAAGGTGTTGCTGGAGAGTAAAAGGGAATTCTGTTTGCTAGTGCTTCGTTCCCTCCGCAGAATTCATGGGAACAAACCAAAATCTAAACAAAATTAAAAAAAAAAAAAAAGAAGAAGGGAGGAGAAGTTGGAGAAATAAAGTTGGTATCTGCAGAGAAAAGTGTTTCACGTTGAATGAAAAACAAATATTTGAACAGATGGAAACATTTTTACGTCGGTTCTCTCGCTGCTCCGAGGTATCACACAGCTTCATTCGACTTTTTACCCCTCAACAACTTGCTAAAATACACGACCGAAGAGAGACAGGAAGATACAAAAAAGAAAATGGAGACGGAGACAGACAGAAGAGGGAGGGAAGAAAAAGAAGAAGAGGAAGTGAGATAGAGAAGAACATTTGGGATAAAAGCTGCTTGGTATGTACACAACCACTGTGAAAGGAAATAAACAGATCCATACTCGAGACACACACACTGAGTAAGTAACATCATCATGTTTCCAACTCTGCACCTACACACTGTGCATTTGTTTATCTGTGTATCTACGTCAGCGCATGTGGGACCGTCTGTGTATTTTCTGGAGGTTTGAAGTGTTTCCAGCGGCAACACCCAGCTAGTCAACATGCGGTCGGCAGGCGCCCCCCCCCACCCCACCCCATCTCAACCCCTCCCCCTCCTCTCTCTCTTTCTCCAAACACCAACAGCCTCATCACACACTGGCCTGGAGTCAAGCAAATAAACTGCAGTGCAGCGCGCTGGGGAGGCTGCAGTGAACATCACAGACCTGACTGGGGCAGAGAAAACCGGAGAAAGCTGCAGAATGCGACTTTTTCTCTCTCCCCCCCCTCCTTTTTTTTTTTTTTCCACATTAAAATAACTCGACACATGGGATGTATTATCTGTCTGTGTCAGTGTGAGACCCTGCGCGGTTTTCTCGATGATGTTACGGATGTTTTTTGGGGGGGGGGGGCGTGTGTGCGCCCTTCGCTACAGTACGCTGGAGAGCAGCAGCGAGCTCGGTTGTCACATAGCAACGTTAACAATTTGTAGACATCAGTGAGGAATGTTAAACGTTCAAACACAGCTCAGATCTGTTTTATGCCTGGTTGTTAGTTCCCCTCGGTGTTTGGCTACGTGTTATGTCATAACAGCATCTTCTGTCTCCTGTAATTTCATCGTTTTCTTCTTCATGGAAAAAAAAAAAAACGTGTAAATATTAGAAGCGTGCTAGAAATATAAACGCTATCATATGTAACCAAATGTAGATCTGCGTTGTGCGTTCTCGGGATTAATTAAGTATAAATAAAGATAATAAAAGACAGAAACAAACAAACAGTAAATACGGATGCCTTCAAAGGAGAAAAACGAATAATTTGGTACTTTCTTCCAGTAAAAAGGCTGCTTTTCATCAGCGCGGTGTCTGGTCATGAAAGGAGGATGTTAACACACAGTGAGACCAGGGAGGGTGATTACTAAAATGCACATGTGCTTCTGCTTATACTTGAGTGAAAAATCCTACAGTAGTTCCAAGAAAATGTTAAATATCCAGCAGATACAAACGTTTTCTGACTATTTAGCTCAACTCTAATAACTACATTCATTAAAAACTTGTTTTTGCACTTCATACTGTGTTATAACGGTTTTGAAATGCAAAATATGCTTCAGTATTTGAAATATTACTATCATACGCTGCTTATTAATATCATAAATGTTTTTTGTGGCCCTTGTTCCCACGTATCAGTTGTGGCCTCGCAAGGAAATCCGAGTCGTTCCCGATATCCGTTCCTGACTGATGCCCTACTACCTGTCAGCGTCGTCGCCACCGCTGCGTCTCTGAGCCCGCTGGGAGGCGAAAGAAGGATTTACGATCGGCTGGAGGCGAGCCAAGTGACTTCCTGTGGCAAAAGGAGATGGTGGAGGGAGGTGGGAGGGAGGGAGGGGGGGGGTGCTCTCTCCAGGCGAGGATCGTTATTCACCTTCTATTGAGTTTGGAGATGAATGCTTGTCATGCACTCAGCACATACTATTTTATGACATCAGCACGCATGAGTTTTTACATGACTCCTCTCAGGCGGGGTCGCGTTGAGGAATTCAAGTTCAGACAAAAAAAAATGTATTAATGTAATGCAAGAATGTGTAGCCACGCAAACCCCCTCCGAAGGGGTTTTTCTCTTGCCACAGCGGGACCCTGTGTGTGTGTGTGTGTGTGTGTGTGTGTTTTAATGTTTTGAGGCCTGTGTTGAATGAGGTTGGGAGGACATGGAAGGGTTAAAATGGTTTTTTGGGGGGGGGGTGGTGGGTGGTGGGTGGGCAGCGTGAGGAATGTGACACCAAAGGCCAAGAGGGATGATGAGGGACACTTACAGGAATCTCTCAATTTCCCGTTGAGAGCTGTTTAAGAGTCAGATTTATAACAAAAGGAGGAGTGGGATTTATCATCCCCCCCCCCACCCCCCCCCCCCCTCTTTAACCCAGGATGCTTCCCCTTTCACTGTCCACTCAGCCCATAACAATGCACTGAATCACACCTAGAAGAGCTTTTGGGTGCATTTCAAGCCAAACTAACAGCTGATGATGATAATCTCTCTTTTCTCCCTCATTTACTTCAAACAAAAAAAAAATGCTGTTCATGCCAGAAACGTATGAAGTGACAGAAAGATCTATGAAACACTTTGTGTAGATGAGCCTGCAGAAACTGGCGCTACATCACTTGAATACACAAAAAGTGTGTCTGTTTAAATAAACAAAAAAAAAAGGAGTGTGCTGTTGCTGTTTCGGTTGAGATACAAAGAAAAGGTGTTGTCGTGTACAATTGTGAGAGTCTCAGTGCCGCACAGACATGTGATGGGCTGTTCAGAGAAGGCTGCTGATGAAGCGCAGCAGAGCGATCCTCCTGCATTCACGCTGGGCTGCAGACGTGAGCGGAATACTGAGGGACTGGAACGACGAGCCGGATGCTCCGAGGAATGCCGAGGCCTTGCCAAGCTAACAGCGCAGCTCCGACCGCCACTCCGAAAGAGCAAAAAAAAAAAGACTGAAGCTTAAAAAACACAACAGACACTGACCGTCTGCCTGACAGCCTGCGGAAAAGACAACTTCACCTGCAACATTGTTGTTTATACTGGCTTCAGCAGCGATCCCGGGGTGAATCGGTGCATTTATAAAAAAAAAAAAAAAAGACCGAAAAAAGATCAGTGGGATTTTATTCACAATTAAGCTAATGAGACACAGATCGAGACACAAAGAATCATCAAAATGCATCTATTTCGTGATACAAGGAGTCAGAATACATTAGAGTAATGGACTGTCAATCCTAATTTGATCTCTTGTTTTCTGTGCCGCAGTCTTTTTGCTATGCTCATCACGACACCTGAGGTCCCAGCTCACAGTGCACGATGCATGCAGCAATTCAAAAAAAAGACAGAGTATAGCTTTCCACACTTACCTCGGCTGCCGTTCTCTTCATCCTAGAAGGAAAAAGAAGAGTAAATGTTAGATGTTTTGTTTTATTTAGATCGTTTCTCTACCAGTTTTGCATGATGATATTCACAGGTAGATGCAAAACAGTTTATTTGAATAAACCGAGTCGATATATATGTTGAAAGACTAGTATTACATCATACTTCTCTCGTCCCTAAACCATCACACTCCATCCCCGCCGTCTACCCGTCCCAATCTCCAAACCCCTTCCACTCCAAATGTAAGGATTTGCTGCTTTTTTTTTTTTCTTTTTAATATCATTATAAATTGAATATTTGGGGGGTTTTTGGACTCGCTCTGGCTTCAAGGATTGTTCTCTGCCATCAGAAGAGCCAGACAAAAACCAGATTTAGCTGAATAGTTCAAATTGATGACAGACGTTGCCTCTTTTGAATCTCTGATGGAAAGGATTAATAATTACTAGGAGAAGTTTTATGAAGTTTGATTTAATTTATATTTATAAAGGAAGGAACTTAACAGGGAGTAAATATTCCTACAATTTTATTATTTTATTTCATTTAAGAAAATTGTGCTTCCCTATTTATTGATTACAAAATGTTACAAAAAATACATGAATATGAGGATTGTGGGGCTGTTTTTTGGCAAGTTAAACATCACCTTGGGCTTTGAGAACTTGTGCTTTGCTGTATTATTCTTATTATTTCCAAGAAAACCAAACAAAACCATCAAACAGAAAAGATACAATCGACAAATAAGGAAAGAGAAAATAAAGAAATCAAGGAGTTGCAAAATGCAGGCACTCAACCCTAAAACATATTAGTGAAAACAGTAACCTGACGACAACAGCAACATGCTAAATATCATAATAACAGCTTCTATGACCTTAAAAGGAGAAAGGACCATATGTTTGCAATGTGAATCATCTATAAACATACACTTAAGTCAGAGAAACAAACACGTTTCAACAGAAACATGCGTTATTGATACTTTAAGCCACGTTTTTTAACTCTTTCTCAACAAATTTTATAGACTAAACAATTAACTGAATCATCAAAACAAAAAGGTAATTTACTAAAATAACCGTTTAGCTGCGGTCCTCGAATCATCTCTCAGCATTAAAAGGAGGGGACGAGATGATCCATAGAGAGAAAGAGAAGCCTCATTATCATTAAACACATCTACATAATTGGAGCGGTTGTGTCAGAGGACAGATGGGGACAAGAGCGAGCGGTCCAGAGCGATCCCCGTGCCAGTTCATAGCCCGTGTTTGTGTTGGTTTTTTCCTATTTCCTCAACACGTAAAACCTTCATTTCCATCAGAGCCCCCGTTTCAAATCCACACTCCTGCTTTAATCCACCTCCCCCTCCGTCACACATACTGTATGCCCTCCATGTATCCTTTAAGACCCCTGAACGCTCTCCCACGGCTTTTCCTTAAGACAGCCTTGACCCTCTTCAAGCTAACCCCCAATATCCTCCAACTGTGATTAGTCAAGAGCTTCAATCCAAGACCTTAAAAGTAATTACAATTGAATGTGATGAATGTGCAAGGATGAGGATTTTTTTTTTTTTTAACCCTCTCTTCCCTTTGCCTGCTGCGGTTATGTAATGGGAGAACTGGTCAGGATCTACAGTGAGTGTGACCTGACTGATTTAAATCCAAGGTTTTGAATATTTCCCAGAATCAGGTCTTATGATAAGAAGACTGAAGACAGCTAAAAGCCAGACACTTTGTGCTGAGCAACAGCTTGTTTTAGTTGAGTAATTCTGTATCTGCATGCCAACTGCTAATGGCTAATGGATGCTAAAAAAAGGACCTAGCAGTTTATTAAGATGGATTTACTGCTTTAATTTTGTTTGGTATGCATCTTAGACCACTGCGTCAGGGTTTTTTTTTTAAAGATAACCAACATGTCCACAAAACCTTCACATCGAATTATGAAGTTGCAGCGAGATCACAGGAGCACAGAGTGACCCAGATTTGACTTAAAAGTGTCCAAAACAACATTGTGATAACCAAGAAAAGCCTCTGGAGAGAAAACTGTCTCTCTCTTTGATTACACAAATGTCTGAAAATTCAAAACCCGCTTGTGCCATAGTTTCTCTTTCAACATGCGGAGCTAAAGCCAAAAGCTATAAACACAACGTTCTATGCTAACGTTTGTAGGAAATCCTTCTGTGCAAACTGAAGAGGTTGTCAAAATACACTTCAGAGAAAAGTAAACTCAACTTATCCTGAATTATCACCTACAAAAACTAATACGGGGGGTGGCGGCGATAAGCTTTTAGATAGCCGACTCAAAAAAAACGCCAACACATTTTCCTGTTAAAAGATGTGATGTGGTATTTACCTAAAGCTCTTTTAGTGTGTGCTACTCTGTGCCCATTATGAGGCGGAAGTGCTGTAACGTTCAGGATTAATACTAAAAGGGCAGATTGGTGCTGATGTTATCCAGAGGATAGGCTGGCACGCTTCCCAGGTGGGGATCATCACCCGTCGCTGTAATAAAATTACTGTTACGCCGCCACAGAGCGCTACGCGTCAGTGTCAATGACGGTCGGCAATAATGACTCCAAAGTGCAGAGATTTGAACAGATCAAATATTGATTTCCATGTGCTTACATAATGTTTACAACCAGTCAAATAAGACTAAGCTTCCTCCCCAGTTCCATGCAGGTTTCACTATGTGCTGTAAACACACTGAGTGGAACTATTTTGATAAGAGATCTTTATGTTTTATAAACAGAAAATGAACAACTTCGCTGGTTCCAACTTACAATTTATTTTATAACAGATTCTTTCACCAGGTGTGACTTATATCTGAGAGTTTATACAACACAAGCAGGGGGATCTAGTCAGGGGAGAAAAATGCGGGGAAGTGCCATAAAGCTGAGTTCAAGTCGGACGGGGACGTAGGTGCCAACAGGGAGTGCACAGAGGCAACGCTTAAGAGTGCATAGGGCGTGTTTTTCAGTCAGCTCAGGAGTTTGGTAACTCGTTCCGCCACCGGGGGGGGGGCGACAGAAGACAGAAGAGACGGCTAGTTGTGGTGTCTGTCACTGGCAGAGCGGGAGGGAGCGTAGACCTGAATGAGCGAGCGTTAAGGTTTTGAATTTGATGCGGGCAGCAACTGGGAGCCAGCAGAGGGATATAAACGGTCAGGTGACGTGTGCTGATGTGGGCTGGTTGAAGATCAGACGTGCCGCTGCGTTCTGGATTCTGGATTGAACGTACATGCGAGGAAGCCTGCCGGTAAGGGGCTACAATAGTCAATGAGTGATAACTTCCTTAATATTAGCATTTTTTTCTATGAGTGTAAACTGAATATTTGGCGGTTTTAGTTTATCAGACACAACGAGACATTTTAAGATGTTACAGTCATGTTACTGCATTTTCTAATTGCTGACATTTTACACGATTCATCGATTAATCAAGAAAATAATCTGCAGATTAAGCAAAAAATTAAAATAATGCTTATTTCCAGCAATAATGAAGAGTATTGTCTACAGTGGATTGCACTAAGAAAACTAAGGAACTGCTCACAGCTGGAGAAAATGAAAACAAAATGGATATTTTGGAAAAAAAATGCTTTTTTTGTGAAGTGGAATTAGCAGAGGCTTTCCTAAGCTGCAGTTTGATCGACATCCATCAGCACACTTATTGTATTTTGCATCATTTCCAGTTAATACAAAACAGTACGTCCATTGATTCCTTTGTATTCTGTCAGCTAAAACATCACAGTATGAAAACTTATTGTATGTGATTAGTAAATAGTGTTGATCTGTGGCACGACTCTAACGTCCCGACTGCCCTGAATGCACCGGTGTTTGTCTAGGGCCGAGTTCAAACAGCAGCTGAGAGTCATAATTTTGATGATGTTTTTCCCCGGTGTCACACAAATCTGATGTTTTCTAATCATTGTGGACACTAAAAAGCTAAATAGAGTCACATTTTATGATTACAATCTGGAACACTGACCAGCAGTTATAATTTCTGGGCCCTTGACAGCGAGGCCAGAGTTAGCACGGAGGACAAGAACCAACAAAAGGAGAGGAGAGCAAAACAGTCGAAGCGAGATTCTGGGAGAAAGAGAGTTTGATCCAGACCGAATTCAAGAGCACACGCAGTAATAAAAATCTAAAATGAAAAATACTTCACAGCTCTCGTTGTTGCAGCTATGCGATAATGCATTTCAGTCCTTAGAAAAAAAAATCTATTTCACCTTGAACTTTGTCAAAAACATGTTTCATTTCCTAAAATAAATGTAAAAAGCTGCCAGTGGTCTGAGATGATTTCATCTGTTTCTAATATAATGTCCCAGTTGACACAGATTTTTATGACAGTGTCTTAAATTAAAGTAGATCCTCCTACTTGCCTCGAGCTTATATCACTTGATTCAACAAAAGTTTATTTACTTTGGAAACATGAGTATATTTCCTTACCCCGACTGTCAGGACTTTTTTTTTTTTTGCTTATTTAAAAAATTATTCAGCTCTTAATTTGATTAGACGTGTTTTTGTATGTTTAGGTTCTAGCATAGTTGGGAAAAGATCAGATCAGGATCCGGCGTTGTACCTTCAGAGAGTTGTGGACGGCGGACTCGGGCGGGTAGACGATGAAGTGCCGCAGCGTGAAGCCGAAGCCCTGAGACGTCCGGCGCAGGTGAAGAGTTTTGGGCCCCGGCCAGGAGAAAGGCTCCTCCTCTGGCCCCGGAGAAGCCGTAGCGGACGCCTCGCTCTGATCGCGCCCATCCTTCTGCTTGGCCTGATGAGGAGGACAAATAAAAAACAATGTCAGCACTGGTTTTTCAAATATGTACAGTAAGTGGAGCATACACGGGAAAGGATAGTAACATTATTAAAGGGGATGTATCGAGCACATTTCCAGGTCAATATTTATATTCTAGGGGCTCTACTGGAATATCTTTACATGGTTTACAGGTTAAGCAGACTTCCACTAGCTTCAGAGGCTACGTAAACAAACGGTAGAAGTCAGATTTTGCTTCTTCTTCTTCTTCCTTTGCTTGAAATATAAACTTCTCAAATACATCAGTGCATGTTTAAGCCGGAATCTGATCCCAAATATAAGAGTTGTCGACACGAACAACCTGCAGAACAACCTCGGCAACAACTTTAGCAACAATCTGATGTCATCACGAGGAGAGGAGGAAGTGGCGGTAATGCAAGCAGAGCGTTCAGAGCAGGCTGAAGCCCTGACTTTTGACTTGAAGGCACCATTTGTTTATTTTTTTTTAACATATGTTTACATTAAGTTTTGGAACTTTGTTTTACAAAAGACGTCATAACAATATATTGATGATAGAAGATCACAAAAAGCATGTCATGTCCCCTTTAAGAAAGCTTGTAGCATATGCACTTGGTTAACCACATTACTCAATCTCATACAAAACAACGGCACCGGATTAATGGTTCCCACACTCTTTTTTTTGTTTACTTGTGACCCTTCATTACAGATTACGGCCTTTAGTGTGGGCATGAGCTGCGAGCAGTTTCATTTGAAAGATTTTTACGAGCCTAACGAAGTGATATTAACGAGTATTTGACAAGAAAAATAAAAGCAAAAAAAACTTGACAAATGTTAGAATATTGCGAAAGAGGAATATGTTTCTCCTCCTTTTCCCTTAAATCATCGTCATTCCCCTTCAGATTCATCTTTTGGGGGGTCTCGACACCCAGATCGGGAGACCCCTCTGCTTTTGAATGATGCACAATGAAAGAATCTTAAAAAAAAGCACTCAGTCACTCAGTTCACCTCACCCCTGGTAATTACGTAAAAGCAAAGAAGTTTTTTTTTTTTTTCTAAAACAAAGAAAAGTGTGTTTTCACAGATGAAACAGCCCGTGGCAAAGCATAGATATTATAAATCAACCTGATTTAAAAAACACAAGAAATCCCCTGTTGGTGATTCTTCACAGTTACTAGAGTTTGGGTCGGTCGTTCCTGCTGAATAACAAGGTGTCGTTTTGTGGTTGAAGGTCTGTGTTTTCAGGAACAAGAGGACAAAGTCAATAAGAAGGCTCACTGTTAAAAAAGAAAGGTTTGTACGGTTTGTGCGCTGTTGAGTAATACTACATAAATAATTCAAGCTTTTTTTTTGGTTCTTGACAGTGACTCACAGAAAAGGTTTAAAGTGTTTGTGTTTGAAGATTCTTTTAAAAAAGGAAAGCGCTCTGCTGCTTTCTGAGCTCTCCGACTAAAATTCACTTATGTTTCATGTTTCAGCACAAACGACATGGCAGGTTGCGTTTGTACCGATACTAGCAGTGTGTCCTTTCTGCAGTCACGCAAACTCGCAACACTTGTACATCGACACTTATTCTCAGTTCACCTGCCAATTAAATCAATAAAACGTCAGAAAATGGAGAAAAAAACAGCCATCACAACATCCTAGAGTCTAAGGTGAGACCTCAAACATCTCCATGTTGTCCCTGAACCCCAAAATATTACATTTACGTTAATACAAGACCAAGAGAAGTCATTCATTTTCACATTTGTGAGCGTTCAACCAAGCGAATGTTTTGCATTTCTGCTTGAAAAATGACTTCAATGATTCTTCATTTATAATAGAACACTATTGTAACACTTACAATAGAACTACCAGAAATTTCTGGATCTAGATTTTAAACTATGAGGTTTTTTTTTTATCATATATGATATTAAATGAAATATTTTCAGGTTTTGGGACTCTTGGCCTGACAAAACAAGCAATCTAAGGACTTTAGGCTCTGAGCAGTTTTGATGTTTTTCATGGTCTAAACAACGAATCCAGAAACTAATCTGCAGATTAATTGATAATGAAAAGTCCAACTTGAACCCCTCTGCCGCTGCGATGCATCTGAACAGTCAGAAATATGGTGGCGTTCAAAAAAAAAAAACGATTAAGACGTCGGATGGGTTTCACCTACTTTACACTGGGTTCTTATTCATATGTAGAGCACAGCTTGTCAGCAAACGCAGAAAACATTTCACTACACTTACAGTAGAATTCCTGCTGTCCTTAGATGAAAAACGGGGCCAAAAATACAGTCATAGAATTGTGTTTTTGAATTGTAGTTGACGTCAGTGATTATAATATCTGTCAAAACAATCGGGATTGTCATTTAAGTCATATTTGTACTGCCCCGAGCTTCACACGACTGTACATATGGCTTTGGTTATTGCACATTTGGGGCTTTGCAGGGCTGTTTGGCGTGTTTGCATGATGACAGACTTATCGTCTACGCTCCTACTGTGACTAACGCAGGATAAAAACAAGCCTTAAACGCTGACAGCTTTAGCTTGTGTAACATTACATGTATGCATACGTAACGCGCCGCACGCTCGACATCGGCCGTGAAAGTCTGGATTTTTCAAACGCTCTCCAACAGAAAGCTGTTTATGCTGACTCAATCTCAAACGGCAACTGTAACCAAGCAGAAGACCCAGTGAGTCAATCCAGTGTGTGATAATGATTGTCTGAAGAAAAAAAAAAAACAAGCAAACACATACAGAAGGAGAGCGAGTGGTCACATCTCAGATCTACCAGGGAGGTTGTGTTGTGATGAAAGAAAGATTAACATGATGTGATTTGTGTGACATAGCCGTGTTTTTGTCGGTCGGTGTTAGTAAACATAGCATTCAAAGGTCGCCCCTCCTTCCCCCGGCTCGACCAGGGCGAGCTGAGAGAGAGAGCGTGAACAATAAACAAAACGTTATTTTCAGTTTCACAATGATTACTTCTGAAATAAACCAATGAAAATAAGCAGCATATTAACCAATAATGACAATTAGATCTGAAAAATTAGTTGATTAATTGACAACAACGAATAATCGCTTAATCGTTTTTAGTCTTTCTGAGAAAAAAAAGGAGAAAAAAGAAGCATAATTCTCTGGTTTCAACCACTCAGATGATTATAATATGAATGAATAAAGTGAATATGTTTGGACTGTTGACTGTTGGCTGGAATAAAACAAGACATTTGAGAAAGTCTCTTTGGGTTTTTGGGAAACAGTGACCTTCATTTTTCACCACTTTTCTGACATGTAACAACATATCAATTCATTGTGAAAATAATCAACAAATTATATGATAATGAAAATAATGACAGCAGAATAATTGCAGCCTTAATGACAATAATTGTTCATTTCAGCCCTAAAAACTATAATATTTTCTTCAAAGTAAATAATTTTTGTGTTTAGAGTCCAAACATACAGTAGATGACGACGATATCACTCATAACACATTTTTCAGGACTTTGATTTATAAATTTCTCAGATTATTTGAATTCAAAGTCTTTCCAAAAACCACAGCTGTGTTCTGGACTGCAACCTTGATGGGGGAGTCTTGTGTACTCCAGTGATCCTGAGATCTAGGCCGGACAGATCAAGGTGAGGAGGCAGAGGAAGCGGTTGGGCATGGGGTGAACTACCCTGCCCTGGAAAAATGTGTCCCTCTCCCCAGTGAGAGGGACTGTGACACTTCCCAGTCAAACCCACAAGGGCACTGAGAAGCCAACACACCTTCTGACGCCAAAGAAATCCATCCACATGGGGACCTGGAACATCAGAACCATGCTCCAGGCTGGCATGGCTGCCATAATTGCCAAAGACATGGTGCGCTAGGCCCTAAGGAGAGGCGCCCAAAAACACAAGGAGAGGATAAAACCAGAAACCCTCAACACAATCCAACAGAGGAGAGAGTTCAAAGAAAACTCATCAACAAACAAGCTCTAGAGAATTTGGGGAAAGAAAAAAAGCGAAGGGACACATCATGAAACTGCCAAAGAAAGGTGACCTAAGAAAATGTAACAACCACTGAGGGATCACCCTACTTTCTGTACCCAGTAAAACTCTCAACCAGGTCATCCTCAGCTGTCAGGAAGAGGCTCTTGGACCAGAAAGCTCATACACGGACTACATAGCAACACTATGCATCATCACTGGACAGTGAACACGTCCCTGTGCGTCATTTTCATCGACTTTGAGGAAGTGTTTGACAGTTCAGACAGGACTCTGTTAACTATGTAATTCCCACCAAGATCATAAACTCAATGAAGGTCTCGTATGATGGAACCTCATTGAGTTTATGATCTGCATGTAGGCCAGTTCTCCCAGAGCTTTAATGTCAAGATGGGCGTCAAGCAAGGATGTCTACTGGACCTGTGGAAAAGAACAAACCGGGATCCCGATGATTTCCAAAGTCGAAGGAGGAAGTGGAGTTGGACACATCCTCAGAAAAACCTGCCACAAACATCACCTGACAAGCCCTGAAGAAGCGAAACCCCCAAGGAACGGTGAAGGAGACGAGGTGTCCGGGCAGAAATGTCGGGGGAAAGAACCGCCAACAACCCAATGACGTGGAGGACATTTGTCATTGGCCTTTGTTCCGTAGAGGAGCAAAGAGCTTAAGTCAAAGTAAAACAGACGGCAGGAAATATTCTGTATAACAACTCTCTGTTGAGATAGCAACTGCTCTCTCCTGCCACTGTGAAATGTCTGAGCGATGAGACCTTCTGTCACATCCATCATCAAAGTCATGATGGAGCTGAACTGCTGCACCGCAGGGCGTGCGTTAGCGGTTAATAACACTACCATAGATGAATCCTGGCTACGAGAGCCTGAGAAGAGTCTCAGCCTCAACCCAGATCTCTCCGCAGGGCTCTTCTCCTAAAAAAATACATCTTAGTTATGGATCCAAAACAAAGACTCCACACCACCCCTTCTGTCTCTATCCTCCAGGCTTCTCTATCCACACTTCTCCTCTTCTTGCCTGTCTGGGAAGCAGCAGATGTAGAGGCTTCCGGAGAGCGAGATGGGTGTGGGCTTAATGGTATGACTGGTGAAATCACCACCAATACCCAGTGGTATGGGCCTGGAAGTGAGCAACAGTTCACAATGTAACAGAGAGCAGAGAGGAGGGGAGCTGACACAGTCCAACTCAGCTGTTTGTTTTGATTTCATGCTTAAAATCTAATGTATTATGCAATAGCTAAGCCATTTGGCACACATGTCCTATGACTGAGAGACACACTCATTTTCCACATCTCTCTCTCTCTCTCTCTCTCTCTCTCTTTCTACAGATATATAGCATGTTGAATTATCCAGTAAGAGAAGAAGCAGTATAGCACAGTGCTGCTATCGGTTCACCACAATGCCCCACAGTCATATTCAAAAAAGGGTGCAATACTGTAAATCTGATCCAAACAAGCTCATACGATTACTTATAAATACTACTCACTTATGCATGCAATCCATTCATCAAAACAGTCGCTATTATATACACAGAGGGTTTGATCTGTGTGCTGCCATATGGTGCCATAGCCTGCAGGATGGTACATTTGCATGCCCGTTCCTGCCTCCTTATGTATATGAGATCAGACTGAATTTGAATGGCATTACTTGTTGACTCAGCTTTTCTCCACGGGTTTATTTTTATTTTTATTTTTCTTTCACTTGTGAGTAACAACCCCCCCCCCCCCCCCCCCCCCTCCCCCTTGGGAGGACTGACCTCATAGATCTACTTCTTTCACTCCCTCCCTTCTCCTTTTTTCTTTTCTTTCCAAATCTCTCTCCCTGTCTGACCACAGGCTTTAACATTAGTCACCCTTATTCCCTTAAACATAGGAAAATATGCCTTTAACTCCCTATTTTGGTCCAGCACTGAACAATGACTGACTTCATCTGCTTCAGTCTGCGCACTACACAAGACAGTAGAGGAGGATTGGTGTGGTGATATTTCTTTTTAATTCGAGGCCACACCATATGGACAGCTGGAAAAAAACAACACTATCATCATCTGACAGCATACGGCAGAGTGTCATTGTGAAACTACCATAGGGGCCAACGATAAACGAAACCTAAAACCTCAACACACAAAGACAAACTCGCATTACAAAAGATATCGGTCAGTGAAACAAGACTACCCTGTCGCTGGAGAGCAGGATGACGCACACAAAATTCCTCAGACAGCACAACAAAGTGTAGCCGCCCTTAACCTCTTCTCCCCTCTCAGATGCTTCCCATGTAAACCTATATGTCTCTGCCAGACACTGATAGCGAGTCAAGATATTCCTAAAAGGCTCAAAAACTGCCACACTTGTCCAGGAAGTTGCCCTGGCAACTCCTCAACATGTCAAAAACCACATGGATGCTCTCCCATCTCTCTCACACATAACTGTTCTTACCCTGGATCGAACACAGTTCTTTCTGGAGGCTTCTCGTAGCCGAGCCCAGGAAACGCTGCGGTTGGGACTGGTGAGTCCCAGTTCAACTTCTCCCCAGTAGGCTCTGGCCAAAAGCTGGAACCACAGACAGTACGGCTCTGACAAACAGCCGTCCACCCCGGCCAGCCGAGCCCAGGGACAACCTCCAGATGACGGGGAAGGAGACAGGGTGCAGCACCCTTCGGCGCTCACGTCCACATCCCGCAAGTCAGGGTGGTCCTTCAGAGGAACCGGCTTACAGCCTGGAGGTAGCCCGTTCCTCTGGGCTAGCATGGCATAGCCAAGTCTGAGGTGGTAGGACCAGATGGCAGAACAGATGAAAAAAACTATCCTCAAAAACCCGTCCGGTTTCTTCGTCTTCTTTCGCTCGCTCTTCTCTTCGCCCCAAGAAGTCTTTTCTACTCCGAGAAGTCTACTTTTAAGTTACCAGTCGAGTCCATCTTGCTCCCCTCTTTCTCCCTCAGTCCGCCTTTTTTTACTGTCTGTTCTAGTCTCAGCTCGGAGAAACAGGGCTGTTCCTCTGGGCGTCCCACAGACACATGATGTTTCCACTCAGCCGAGAGGAGAGCACAGCGGCTGAGTGCGCTGCAGAGAGCCCAGGCCGACTGACTGACGCACCCACCCACTCACCACACAAAACTCTCTCTGAAGTATGCGCACACACACACACACACACACACACACACACATCAGGCAGTCTTTAAGTGAATTCTCTTTCTCCCTTTCCTGTCTCCTCCATCGCTCTCTCTCTCTCTCTTTCTCTCTCTCCCCTCTTCCACTGCCAGCCGTTAAAAGCTCCCCAACACACGCTCTCACTAACAGACTCACGTGTCGAGGCTAATCAATAAAAAATGAAAGGAGAAGAAGAAGAAGAAGGCATACACATAAGTCAAAGTTTATTATAAGGAACGTTTAAAAAAAAACAAACTTAACATCGAAAGAACAGGGAAGTTGTTATCTGGCAGGAGACAGGAATAACCTGGATTGTTTTCACTGCTGCTAGAAGAAGTCAAGTGGGGCTCATGCAGATAAGGAAGCATATGGGTTCTGTAAAATCTATAAGGCGCAAAAATGTACCACCAACCCACCTACCTCTGCATGCCTGCAGCTCATCTGGCACCTACACACAACTAACGCTTTGATGGCAGGCATGGTGGTGGGAGAAAATACCAGCAGTTACATAAATTTATCCTAACTGTTGTCCAAAATAACAGACAGGACAAATCAAAAGACAGATGTTGGAAAAAAAAAAGAAAAAAAGATGATAAAACTACTGTTTCATGGATGACTTCCTTTGTCAGGTGATTGAAGATAAACCAATAAAGTACAAAATTATATAATGAAAACAGTGACGTGGCGCTACGGAGTATTGTTTTTACAAGAGGGTTGTTTACACTGTTTTGCTGATTGATATTTGGCGGCGGTGCGGTCCATGTCCTGTAACAACAAAAGCATAGGGGGAAAAAAAAAAGAAGAGTGCAAAAGCAAGCAAACACGCACTTAACGTTTGAGATATAAAACTAAATCGTCTCTGTAAATGTTTTATGAGAATTGAAATGCGCTCAACGCGTTAAACTTCAAGGACACACACATCGGGGTCTTGGTGAGTAACACTAAAAGTAAACATAACTATTTACGCCCAGTTATCTGTTATTTTCAATATATTTCAAATCAACGAGCAGGACTGCTCTCAGGAATTATTGGTTTTATGGGATTTGTATATGAATGTGTTGAAGCGGCCTGTTTCGTCAGGTATTTCATTCTCAGGGAGGGACTGAAACAACTCCACTGACACGTGGTTTCGGTTTGTTGGCGGAGAATGTGATCCAACATTGATCCGACCCAACTACAAGGTGTTCTTTCCAAGTTTGAAGTAAACAGCTTACGTAGCCAGGTGAGCTTTGCATGCTGGGGTGCGGATGAGCTGCTGGCAGCTCACATCCTGAACTATCAAAGAACATATTTGGCCAGAAGACCTTCTTCAGGGCTTCTTGACGGACTAACCAATGAGCAAAGAGAACGTTCTCATGTGACTTGTAGTAATGCATTTTGTGAAAAGAAACTTATCCTGACCAGAGCAAATAATACACTCTTAACACTGCTCACACCTTCTCTCACCCACACAGGTGTTATCACTACTGTTGCCTGATCAGACCTTGTTTTAAGTTTGATTGGCAGCTCCCTCAATCTTATGTTAGTTGTACTGCGGTGCAATTAATCACATTATCATCATTGTTATTGTTATTAGGTCGCAGTCGATACTTATTCCCAAACAAAGCTCCACCCGACTTCAACTTGATTTATGGTCTGATCAACCAGAGTGAAAATGAAATTGAAAATACCTCTGCAGGTGTGGCTGTGCAGGGCCTTTAAGCACAGCAACATGACAGAAAATGTAGAAAAAAAACATAATAAAAGTCTTTTTTTCTTTTATGATAAATAAGCTCTGACATATTCCGACTGCTTACAGACACCAAAGGGAATCATGTAAAAAGAGAGGTGAAGTCTACTGGTGCAAACTTTAAAAACGTACAAACTTCAAACTGTCAGCGTGTCCCATAAATAAAAAAAAGCCAAAATCATCTCCAGTATGTCAGCAATACTTTACCTTCACCCTCAGGACAATGTGCTCTGAATTACAGCCTGAGAAAACATGCAAATCTAAACAGTGAAACCACCTGCAACCACCTATTCTCCCTTCACACTCGCTGCGGTGTGTTACATAAGAGGCTGGTCGTGCCACAAGGGGAATACCTCCTCATTCTTTAGAGGTAAACAAACTCTGAAGAGGCTTTGGCAACTGCTTTTTTTACTCCAGGAGCAGTGAGATGATTGGGAGTCGGGCGGGCTCAACCCTGATACCTTTTTCTCTCTGGTGGCCAAAATATCAATTTAATATTTAATCATATTTTCATCTCAGAGCTCTCTGGAGCATTTGTGCTGCTCCAAAAGCAACAGCAGGGGATTTGTGCTGCTACATGGCCTGTCACTAAATGTCGAATAAGTCCGTGACAATGGATCCATCTTTAGTTCATTTTGATTTTAAATAGCTCGGTATACCTCCAGGAAGTTGAACAGACTGTCCCCTCGTAATCATATAAGCGCGCTGGTTGGCCGCCAGCATCAGCTAATGCATGTCCGTCAACAGCCGGCGTGGTTTGTAAAGTCGCTCCGGATCAGGTCGTCTGCTAAATGGCGAAAACGTAAATACCGGTCTATTTTGATTCCGAGGATTATTTGCCATCCGAGACAAGCAGCGACCATGAAAACAACATCAGGAACCCAGTCGTGGAATGTTCCCTCTCAGCATTTGGTTATGAGCATCTTGTTACCACATTCACTCGGCTCAATATAGCATGTGGTATTCCGTATGGAAAAGATGGCAGAAATAGAAGCCAGTTGAGACACTTGACAAGCAGAAGCCAAAACAAGGATTAAATGTTACAAGAATGGTTATATTTGAGAAGCATACAGTTCGACTGCGTTATAGAAGTGGATGTGTGTGTTGCTTCCATCCAAAAAGAAGCATTACAGGTACAGTTTCCAGTTAAACAACACATCTTGCCTCCACTCATGCATTTCAGACTGTTATAGTGTTTCAAAACACATCATATATGTCTCTGAAATTCCCGTAAATCTAAAACACATGATAAGGAGAGAGAGAAGAAAAAAAAAAAAAAAAAAAGATCCTGAGGCAGGAAACTTGAATGGAATTCCTGTTGGCTAGGAAGTGGATTTGGTGCCATGCAGACACAAAAACTAGACATGCCGCCCAGAAATATTATGCCGTTGTCGTGGCAACAAACCTGACCACAACAATGTTAGCCACTGGACTGGGGTGTTCTCTGTGGTCGCTCATGTGATATCATGATTTGTGTGTGTGTGTGTGTGTGTGTGAGTGTGTGTGTAGATGAGTGTATATAGTGTGAAGGAGGTGATTTGAGGCTTGGAACCGGCCATCCGTCTGACTTCCTCTGACTGCCTTTGATCTGAAACAACAGCGTTATCCTGTAAGATTTGCCGCCTATGTGGAGTTAAGGATGCCTGATATGGCTCCATGTGCAAATACAGAGCAAAAAAAAAAAAAAGTGAAAGAAAGGATTTATGTGTGTGTGTGTGTGTGTGTGTTCTGGATTTAGCTATGCTCTGTTTGTTTTACTAGAGGAGAAAGTGGGTCGTGTTTTAATGTTTGGGCAGGATTGATAAAGCTTTAAGGATAAGTCGGGTCATCTCAGGTATTGAAGGTGCAGAGTAAAGTAAGCGGGGAGGGGTCACGTTCTGGGATATTCATGAAGGAATTTACCTGTTTACAGAGACGCGTCATGACAACAGACATCTACAGATCTTCTATTAGTGATTATCCTTTTGTTTAACAGTTATGAATTAATCCTTAAAGGACCCAGGTCTATATTTTTATTCTGGGGCTCTATTGGGACTCCTTATTGAACTCATACTGGCCCTTTATGTCGCCCCTCAGTTGAGACTGTGTCTGAAACAGGACATTTTAACTCCTCCTAAACTAAGAGCAGCAGTAGGATTTCATTTCTTTTTCTTGTTCTTCACTCAAAATATAAACTTCTCTAATACATCGTTACATGTTTGAGCAAGAATCTGATCTTAAATATGGACAAAATGTAGTCAACAGCAACAACTTTATGAACAAAAGCTACAGAAGAGAGGGTCGTTTGTGGGCTTGCGTCAACAATCTGACAGTTCGATGGAGAAGTAGAGGTAACTTTGCAAACGGAGCATCCGGAGCAGACTGAGCCCTGGTTTTTGACTTTCAGGGGTCATTTTACACACGTTCACCTCCAGTTTTGAAACCTTTCGAACATGTTTAACGTAGACATCCGACATTATTATTAGTACATAAATGACAGAAAATCAAAAAAGCATGTTACACCCGTCACAATTTTTCCCCAGAGCCCAAGGTGATGTTCTCAAATTGCTTGTTTGGGGCTGTCTGACTGTACCAAAATCCAAATGTGTTCAATTTACTCTCATATGAAGCAGAGAAAAGCAGAAACAGGTTAATGGGATGACGAACACACAGTTAGAAAAAAAAAAAAAAAATGGCTGCAGCTCTTTAACACCAGTGAGGAAAATGCTTTGAAGAACTTTATGAGATAACATACAGGTGTAAATTGTAAACGTCGCTGTCCACCTCCCCCCCAGCAATAACACAATACCAGTATGATCCAGTTGATAAACACCCTCGAGTGTGGCCACAGTCGCCCGACACATTCTACCGCTGGGTGTGGAGGGCGCTGCTATGAATAACCGAGCAGTAGACAGAGAGACGGTTTTGCTTGAGCGTGTGTTGTAACATTTAGGAGGTCTTTGTTGCTGCACTTGTTGTCTTTCGCTCTACAGCGTTACCACTGGTGTCTGGACCCAACACAGCGCGATTTGGTCTTGGAGTCCCCCTGCTGATAATTCTGCAAATGGCCTTGTGGCTTCACACAACATCTCATGCAGGGCCAAAGACAACATCCAAACTGCGGCTGTGGTGAAATAAAGACAAGGATGGAGGATGGAGAGATCGACCAGCTTTTTTTTTTTTTTTTAGGGACTAGAGAGACCGCTCATGAGTCTTTTAAGCTGAAATCACATTAGCGGTGTGCTAAAACACCACGGCACACACACACACACATAAGTCCAGTTTGCAGATTTGGAAAGTTGCTGTTCAATGTTTTACACATTTACATTTTCAAGCAGTTTGCCAACGCTCGCCACAGAGAGGGAATAAAAAAAAAAAAAAAAGCCAAAGTCGTGTCGCCCTGAGTCGTGAAACTTGTCTCGCATGTTTACATTTCTGGCGAAACGCGACACAATGAAAACCAGGTTGTTTCATGATGCCGTTTTTCATTCTAATCCACTCAAAATCTTGGGAGTTTAGGATTTATTAGATGATTATCTGCAGCTCTGATTTGTGTAACAATGGGGAGGAAAAAAGGCCCGCGGTCTGTAAGCAGCTGACAGGATCTCTGGATGGGGGATTAAAGACATAAGGCACCGACAGGGCTCTAAAAAAAAAAAAAAAAAAAAAACCCCAATGAGTAATTTTGAAGTCTCCAATTGGTGCTCGTGTGTGACTAACTTTATGTATCTGCGGCTGTGAATGTGTGTGTGTGTGTGTGTGTGTGTGTGGCGCGGAGAGAGCGAGAAGAAAAGAAAAAAAAAAAGTCTTGCAGGAGGATTAGGCTCGATTCATGGGTGGCTTTTCAGGACTCCTGGCGGGTGTAAGATCTAATCTGGACATGCTGCATCTGGGCTCCGCGAGGTATGGCTTACTGTAACAAAGGACTGGCTAATGAGGGCCAGGGAACAGACTGCTCCCACTACGCACCCACACCGCTGCACACCCATAAAGCCCGTCTTCATACGGCCCCTCGGGGGGGCGGGAGGGGGCACCGAGGGCTATGAACCCCACAGTCGACTACGCTGGGGAGGTAGCGGGGCTGCCCGGCGCTGATCGGGACAGACCGATCTCGTTTCATCGCCTCGATCTGAATCCAGGAGGCATCGATGGAGGCAGGTACTGTATCTGAGGGGCCTGTGATATCATTTTACTGCACTCTCATATGCCAGTACATTAGCAGGGGAGGAAGGGGAGGGTGTTTTGGTGTGAGAAGCCAGGGTTTCTTTTTCCTGGAGGGAAGAAAATAAGACAGTAAAAAAAAGGGGAGGAAAAATAAAGTGAATGAGAAAAGCTGTTTGCATCTTGGATTATTATAAACAGTCTGCTTAAAACAATGAAGGAATAGAAAATGCGAAACAGGCTGCACGACAAAAAAAAAAAGTTGCATTCACAATTTCTTCGAGGCCACGTCTTCCAGGTCACACCAGGTCTTCACTTCACTTGTTTGGGTCTGACTAACAGTCTCAGATAATAAGAGACTCAGCTCACCAGCAATCCTTTAGTATTTCTGCTTAAAAATCACTGATTATTAAAATAGTTGCCAATTCATTTTTTTTTTTTTTTTTTTTTTGGCGTTCAACTAAATCGATTAATCATCACAGCTCCTATAATCAAACCCTGCTGTTATACAGTGTAGAGGTTCTTCCAACAGGCACTAAACAGCTGAAAAACAGATTTATAACTATGAACTAATAAGAAGTAGAGCAGAAACATTCCTGATCATATTTGTCTTCACTAAAATATCATTTCGTTAAACATACAGTCAAAATGTAGCGCCTACATATGTTGTGACTGTATAAAGTCCGTACAATTTGAATTCCCAGTTTCCCCTGTCTATCAATATAATAGATAATCTTATAAGAAATGTCAAGCTAGCATTAAAAAATCCACTAACAATACAGTGACAGTGTTTCGTCATGGTTTTGGAGGACAATGTTGGCGCTGGCTTTGTTTTCATTTAAAAAAAAAAAAGTATCCAACTCAATCAGCAACTCTAAAAGCAAGCAGCTTAACTCCCTGTGTGACTCATGCCCACCACGACATACAGTATTTATGAGCCAGCACGTCGCTGCTATTCCACTATGGTAAAATCAACAAATCCAGATTCACAGTTTGCTATGGAGACCGTCTGTGTAGTGCGGAGAAAGAAACACACCGTCAAACTTCCAGGAGGAGAAGAAAAAACACACACACACACACTAACACACACAAAAAAAAAAAATAGAGGGGGATTTCCTTCAAGAAAGAGCTGTGGCCAGAGTGAGGAGAGGCTGTGGGTTTGACTCTCACCCAAAAACTAACGGGGAATACAAAAGAGGAGGGAGAGGAGGGGAGGAGAGGGGAGGAGAGGGGAGTGAGCTCTGTGTATTAGCGAGCTCCCCAGTAAAGGAGCCCTGCTTGATCTGGACAATTGTCTCCGAAGGTCCCTAGACACTTCTAGACAAATGCCTGTGCCAATCAAGCATTCAGTAGCGGGGCTCATTCACTCCTCAGCAGCTGCTCTCAAGACAGCAGAAAAAAGGAGCAAATATGTTTCTGATGACAGCCGTACCCCACTCGCACTCAAACACCTACCCACAAAAAAAAAAAACCCTCTCTCTCTCCGCCGATGCTTAATTATTGCATCTCTCCTCTTCGCCCAGACAGTTTCCCCCTCAGGGGAGATAGCACATTGTTAAGGAGAGGTGATAAGAGAAAAGAGCACGGCGGCCTCTTCTGTGCTTCCAAATCATCAGGACGCGTTAATGAAGACGCAGTCATCTTCCTCTCAGACTGACACGGTGATGTGAGATCAATCAGTCAATCTCTTAAAGGTCAACGTGCGTTATGTGACGTGGCTCCGGCGCCATGCAGGTCTACCGCTGCTTGGATGAGGTATAAAAGGGTAAACATGTATTTTTATTTAAGGATTGGTGTTAATGTTGAAATGATCGGTCAACAATTTTGATAATTGGAAAATCTTTGATACATTTTTAAAGCCATTTATTGATCAGAACTGCAAATCATTTATTGTTCCTACTTTCCAAAATGTGCCAATTTGCGTCTTTTCCTCCTTTTTTTATATCATTTTAAAACATTTTCTGACTAACGATTAATTGATTAATCACAAAGAAACAAACAGCTGATTATTATTTACTACACACATGATTCAGCGTGTTGCTTTAACCTTTCATAAAGTGAAAAAATCTATAAAATTACTATGATTCATCTCCAGTGTAAACACTAAAGCAAAGCACTTTTCCATCGACTTAAACTCGACGATTGTGTTCAGCGAATGTATTTATATCAGGCGTCGGTGTGATCATATGTTCAGCGGCGGTTTGAGTTACAGCGGCAGTAGCAGGTGTTGTGTGAATGAGCAGGGGGTTAACCTGCGAGAGCGGTGCGGTATGGATGGCTCGTGTTTAACATGTCTGACACAGGGACACGTGTGTTCAAGTGGTTTGGTTAAACCTCCAGAGGGCAAAAAAAAAAAAAAAAAAAAAAAACCCAACTAAAAGCAGGATTCACCCTACATAAGACACCGCTATTCATCCAGAACCGAGCCAGCGCCGCAAACCACCCATGTCTGGAAACTCGGCGAAGACATCATCAATCAGATACTGAGACATGCGGACAAACACCTGATTCAACAAGCCGGGCTACTGAGCAGCGAGGATAAGAATATAGACTAACATGTCCGCCCTGAATGTAAACTCAGGGCTTTCCAGCCCTCTGAAAGACTTCTTTAAGAGACTGTGACACTACTGTTAGCCAACGTGAGCTCCATAAAGAGCCCATATAGCAGCAGTGTAAGATGATCTTGGAATTCCCTCGGCTGAGGTTTGAGGTTGGGCTGCTGTAGACTCAAGAGGGTGGACACGGGTGGAGGGGGTCCGCTTATTCGAAAGACGCATGCCTGACGGATGCGTAATTACAGTTGTGATAGGTGACGGCACACGCGGACGTACCGAATGCACGCTGCGGCGTTCAAATCTCTGCTGTTAAGATGTTGATACGGTAAATTAGGGATGAAATGACAAACAGAGGCGGTGTGATGAAAAGTAGACCACGTTTGGTTTAATGAAGGGTGATGGGTTGAGCTCGTTAGTCTCTTCAAGACCCCCCCTCCTGATGAGCTCAGCTCCAGAGGCTACGTAAACAAACAACAGTAGGATTTCACTTCTTTTTCTTCTTCTCTACTCAAAATGGAAACTTCTCCAATACATCCAAACATGTTCGAGCCTGAAGCCGATTGATAATATGCGAGAGAACAATGTGAACGACCTTAGCGACAACCTTAGCAACAAAGGCAACCAACAGACAGCCGTTCGTGGGTGAACAATCGGATGTCATTAGTAGAAGTAACACTGCCAAACCGAGCGTCAGGGCAGGCTGAAGCCCTGGTTTTTGACTTGCAGGGAGCGTTTTACATATGCTGACCTCATGTTTTGTAACTTTGATCGTGTTTAACATAGACAACTGATATCATAACGGTATAAAAATGACAGAAAATCATAAAAAACATTACATTATGTATCCCCTTTAAGGCATTGTTGTGTTTATTTGGTATTCTGATCATATAGAAAGGTAACACAGGGAAAGAGACGGGGTGATGACATGCGACAAAGCTCTCAATCAAACCTGGAACATCACAATTACATAATAATATGTGTCTCAAACCACATGTTTCATCCACTAGGAAGCCCCCAATATCTCAATTTCTAAACGTTTAACAGTCAACAATTATTTTAAAAACACTCTACCGATTAATCGATTAAGAAAACAATCAGCCCTACGAACGGGCAAAAACTAGGAAGGAGAAGTGCGCGAGCTTCTGCATCTACTCAGGAAATACCAAACATGTCAACTCTTCAGCTTCGGCTCAACTATTCTGGTCGACTTGTAAAATATTCATAACGTCCATTTAAAATTCATAAGTGACTGGAGAGATGCTCCTTAACTCTAAAAATACTCTTTACAGCATGAGGGAATATGAAAGATTCATCGTGATATGAACCCCTCTGCCATGTCTGGCGATCCCCGTGTTTACCTCTCGCATGTGCACAGGCTGTAAAGCATGTGTGCAAGCTGCTCCACGCCGCAGCCAAAGCAGCAGCTGCTATTTCTCTTGATAGCAATTATTGCTGTTCAGAGTCATCCCAAATAATAGAGGGTGGACACAAAGCTCCGCAGAGTAAAGACGGGTCTGCACGCAACACCGCCTCGCAGCTTTTGGATATCTGTTGTTACTTTTTCGTGGCTTTCTCTCGGACTGAAAGCTTCGGTGGATGAGTCAACCGACAGGAAACTAATACGCGAGTCTTCTAACAATCAATAAATGATCGTTTATCAAGTTGATACTCACTGGTTTCAGCTTCTCAGATGTGAGGATTTGCTGTTTTTCGTTGTTTTTAAGTCATTTAAAATTGAGCATCTTCTTCTTTTGTACCAGACAAAACAGGAAATTTGAGGGTGTTGCTTTAGTTTCTGGGTATAGTCCTACTTTTCTCTTATTATTTTCTGTTCTGGTCATTTTAAAGTCCACATAAAAGAAAAACATTCATACATATATACTTTAAGATGTTGAAATAAAGCTGCAACTAATGAAGGATCCCTTGAACTTTCATCTCAAGATATGTAGCTTCTGTGGGTAAACAAGTCTCCTCTTTACAGATGCCCACTTAATGCTAACCCCATTTTTTTGCATGCAGTATAAATGTGTTATTTTGGCCTTTTCTAAAAATGGTGTATTTGAATATTTCTGCATACTGAGGTCCCTGAACAGTCTTGGAATTGCATAAATTGGGTGCGGCATCACGTGTGATGACGTTATAATCCCTGCAGTAGCCATTTTACTGGAGTGAGACAATTTCTTTGAAACTTGACGTCACTGGATAAAATGACCTTTTGTGACCTCTAGGATAATACAGCCTCATGAAACTTTACAACCACAACCTAGAGGACTGAGGGCATTCAGAGGATGTGTGGCTTTGCTGCGTATAGTGAAAATAAAAAGGGATTTCTCAGCCGTTTCTACTCACCGTCCAATCGCTGCAAAATGAAATTCTTACAGAAATCTCCAAATGTCAAAAGTTTTTGATAAAATATTACAGCATCAATTTATTCTATGGTGTTCCTCAAGGTCTTAGTGTCTTAATGTGGTATTTTGGAGGGATTTTTGACCATTTTTATCAATTCTCAAGTGATCAGAAATGCTTCATTTTGCACCAAATCTGTGTAACAAACCATCATATACCTCCATCATAATGTTCTAAGCCCTTATATATTCTAAACTTTAAAAATCACAGTGTTTATTACAGATTGATGACTAGAAAAACATGCATAGTGCTTCCTCTCAGCTTTCAAATGATGTATATCAAATACCCCCCCCCCCCCCTAAAAAAGTGGTCTATGGTAAGGACGGACTAGGTTGAGTGGAAGAGTTTAATAATAAATTAATTCTAGATTAATCATTCAGTCAATGAAAAAAAAATGGCATTCATAATTTCACAGAGGCCACACAGAGATGGCTTCAATTTGCCTGTTTTGTCTGTTTAACAGTCCAAAACCAAACCCAAAGATATTCAATTTACTGTCATATTTAACAAAGAAAAACCACAAATCATCACATTTGAGAAACTGGAACCATACCACGTTTGGCGTCCTCGCTTGAAAAATGGTTGAAACGATCGTTCAAATTGTCAAAACAGTTGTAAATTAATTTTATTTTGATGGATTGCTAATCGTTGCAGCTCTGCAACATTATAATGTGCAACATTAGTGCCGTTGCGTTATTGTAAAGGCATTCAGTGGACTGTAACAGATTTGGTATGGGACAGATCTGGTATTGGTTATGAGGAGAGGCGCTCTGCACTGGAGCCAACACTGATGAGAGCCTGCGGGACACGCCCTTTAAACAACACACACACTCACACACACACACACACACATACATACACAGCCCCGTCCTGACCAAGAGCTGTAAATTACACAGCTATTATGATCCAGCAAAAAGGGAGTGGGAGGAAGAATGGAGAGAACGAGAGAGAGAGAGAGAGAGAGAGAGAGAGAATGAGACAAACAGACAGAGAGAGCGAGAGGTTAGAGTTTAAGATAATTGAGTCATTGTGGATGCCCGGAGTGTCTGAGAGAGGAATGATGGTCCTTGGAAAACACCGTGGTGCTTTCCCTGTGTACACATGGTCTGAGCTGGAGCACATACAGTACTGTAGAGCTGCTGCTGCCCCCCCTCCCACCTCCCGCCTCCCCTCCTCTCTTCTTTCTCTGCTTCCCTTCATCCCTCACTTTCCTGCCAGTGGGTGTGTCCCGTCTCCCCCCCTCCTCCTTCCCTCCCTCCCTCCCTCCCCTCTTCTCTTTCAGGCACTCTTTGCTGCACTTCATCAGACCATCTGACTTTAGCCGCAGTGGCTTCATCAATTAAGATGTTGACATGTGCCCAGAAACTGACTCGGTGACATCATGTTACATCTCATCAAAAAGGACCACAGTGGTAGCGTGGTTGTCGTACGGTTGAGATCCTCGGTCTGCACATAAAGCCAACGTGTCAGCTATGATGTGGCAAGTGAAAAAAAAATTTAAAAAATAAAGAAAATAAAATAAAATGTCACGGCTGATCAAACAAGATTCCCGAGACGGGATCACGCAGTTTCACTTCAGATGTATGGGGGAAGAAATTTACTGACATGTCGGTCAGCTGCTTTTGTGTCGCTGCAGGAAAAGGCGTTCCTTCTGAGCTCATTTGGCAGCGTCTGGGAGAAGATGCAGGTCTGATTTATGGACCACGTAATTCTGTGGATCAGCTCAAATGTAATCAGAGGGTTAGAGTCACTGCGAAAGCAAAGCAGGAGGATCTGAGGCTGGGCTGCACGAGGCTATTGCTCCGGTTGGGTACCAAACGCAGGTCTTTTAAGGGTACGGACCGAATTACATCACTATGACTCACCTGAGATCAGTCAGGTGCCAAATTTCGGCGCGCATCGGTCGGTCATTTCTCTCATTTACCGCTTTGTTCTCTCTACCGCTCCTCGCTCCGTCACAGTCTCTCTTTCTTTCGCTCGCACTCTCAGCTCACTGACACTATCTCTCTTCTCTATCCGTTTTTTTAAAAATGAGTCAGGAAGCCTTTATTTTAACGCTATCAAACAAAGAGAAATGTCCTCTCCTTGTCCTAAACTCCTCCTAAATCGATACTAGAGTACTTCCTTGTTTTATGAATGAAGCAGTATACAAGTTGAAGCAGCCATGCTGTGGTGTGTTTGACCAATCAACGACGGTCATCCCCTGCAAACCCCGCCCCCACATTAAGCAGTGGAAAACGAAATCCAGAAAAGTACCTGTTACCAAAAGTGAGTTGAGTCGAGCCGAGTCGGCGCTATGAAGTGGAAACATGGCTAAAACGATTGAGTCAGAGCACTTTCTTGTTGCTGCATATGTTCAATAGCACTGGAGCTGCCGGTGTGGGAACAAAAAATAGGGGGATAAGACCATGAGGTAAGCAGCTGGGAATAGAGACAAGAATGGAGCAGAAAATGAGAAGCTGAAGGGTTAGTGTCCTCAGAAGAAAAGGTGAGTGCCAAGAGAAGTGAGTGAGATAAGGTTCGAGGGTGAAATAATGGAAATAAAGATAAACTGCGAGCCCCGAGAGAGACGACGGACTCGGTGGGGAAGAGACGATTGGACGGTTCCTGGCTGCTTGCTAACGTCAGACAGGACTTGCTGTTTAGTAGGGTGGGGTTCAAGAGAGTTCATGTGACCCGCTTGCAGACATACAGACAGACAGACAGACATGGGATTTATACAGGGCGGGGCAGGTGTGACCGAACAGTAATGTCCTGTATTAGCTGAGCAGACAAGAATGTCGTCTTTCAGCTGAGCGCTAACATCACTTAGCGGAGAGACAGATCTACGGGTTTGATGTTATGGTCGGGAGAATTTGGTGCGAGACTCCCTCCCTGTTTGATGTCTGTCCGCGTGCTAACGAGAAGCCAGACACATGTGATTTATTGACAGAAAATCATGACATCCTGAGTGAATTCTCGTTTCATTCAATAAGAGTCCGTCGCATAAATATCAAACCGGATCAAAGCATTCTTTTTCAGCGCAGACTGTTTACCCCGAGCAGCATCTCCTTTTTTAAAACAGCTGACATCAGAGGCTCTTTTATACAGCTACAACATGTCTTTGCTTTTCTTAGGGCCTGTTCTCCGTGTGTCTGTCCAACAAAAGCCAGTTATGTAATAAGGACCTGGACCAGATGAGCTGAAGAAAAGGCTATTTAGCTCTCCACCTCTCTCCCTGCAGCGCGGAGCAGCTCAGCTATTATTCACTGGAATGTTTTCCTCCCATGTTTGTCCGGGGGGGGGGGGGGGGGCGAGACCCCGAAGCCGCAAAGCACTGACAAATCAGTGCTCTGTGTTAGTTTGTGTTTGTCTGCTTGTCTGTTGGTATTTCCTTCAACTGTGCTAAACGAGTTTACTGATGAGTAACCGTTTAGAGAAACCACTTAAACGTGGAACTAAAGAATACAATGCTTTTGGGTTTTTTTTCCTTTAGTAATCAATTTTCCTGTAAAACCAGAGCTGAAACACCACTGTTGCATCAAGGACACATCTTTCCTTGCTTGGTTTTTTTTTTTGAAGGTAAGCAGATGTAGATACAAATAATCAATTTGATAGAGACAGCAATGAAAAAAAGAAGCAGACTATCTACAACAGAGCTGCAGAGAAAAACTAGAGATTGGCGCCTCAAGTTTCATTCTTCTACTCGTCCATCAGTTATTATGAGTCCAACTTGAGTGTCCTTAAACATGACACTTAACTCTAACTCTCTAAATCACTGTCATTTCAGATTAATGCAACAGCTCGATGCCTAAAGTGAAAACTGTAAATGCTTTTAAAATATTACAACAGGGCATCCTGTAAAGACGCACCTCCCTCGACACTAATGGAAGACATTAATACATCGATAACACGGCAATGAACCGCACAGTCTTCACTGTATGAGAGGCTCAGTCGGTAAAGTGAATGTTAAGTGTCAAATCAAACCAGCTCAGAGTGTTACCGATCTGCTTGTAATTACTTTATGTTCCTCAAGACAAGAACTCCCAGCGAATGTATCACAAAGAGGAGAACAGAGACTGATAGCAGAAAGAAAAACAAGAAGCTTTTCCAACTGGCCGTCGCTTCACCTCACACCTCATCGTTGGCGCTTTTAACTTTTCCCCCTCACCGTCCAGTCACGTGACGTGTCTCTCTCTGTTGAAACGTCGCTCTGACGTCTTAAAAGCAAATCTCCGTCTCCCGGATCTCATTTGAAATGAATGAGTGCTTGTTACTCGTCACATGTTGTCGTCATGCTGGTGTGAACACATGGGTGGTGTGGTTTAGAGACTCTGGATTCAAGAGGGGGGGGGGGGGGGGGGGGAAACGGCAAAAAAAGCCCAAAATATGAACAATTTATGAGGTTATTCATGTTGGAGGAGGCGGAGGCCAGACATGAGCATGTAGAGACGGGATACTGGTTTCTCTGTGGGTGTTAAACTCCTTCCTGAAGGTGTTAAAAGAAAAGGAAATCATGCAATGACAAAGATTTCAGGTCCTCTTCAATCAACTTCTCTTCCAACATTTCCAGTTTCCAAAGAATCTGAGAAGCTTCGCAAACACCCACGAATTTCTCCTCATCAAGCCGTAAAAGCAGGAAAACAACTACATCAGCTCATCATAAATAATCAGACCACTGCTGCTTTTATTGTGCAATCAGAGCGAGCGCACCAATCAAGTCAGTAAATTCAGATGGTGCATCTTTAAAAAAAAAAAAAAAAAAAAGATCACTAAATAACGCTCGTTTCACGCGCTGATGCAATTACATCCTCGCAGCGACCGTTAAAAAAAACATGCACCAGTTGAAAAGAAAAGTTGCTCAAATCTGTGACTCAGCAGCTGTTGTTTATGCTGAGATGTGACACGTGTGTGTTTATATGTTAGTGTAAGATGGAGAGAGAGAGAGAGAGAGAGAGAGGGAGAGAGAGGGGAAAAAAAAGGGCTGTTGGTGGTACGGCAAGCCCAGATTGAGGGCCAGATGGCTTCACCGGCAAACTCCCCTGACTGCCACTCGCTCATATGGGAGGCAGGGAGGAGGGGCAGGAGTGTGTGTGTGTGCGTGTGTGTGTGTCATGTAGGAGAAGAAGAAGTTAGTGATGAGCGTCGAGCTAGAGCAGTGATGAAGTCAACGGTGAGGCTGTGCTAGAGCAACTGATTAAGCATTAAATCTAATCTGTTGGAGGGAGAGTGGATGGTTTCTACTGAGGACAGCGAGTACATCCAGATAGAATGATGCTAACCAGAAGACAGTGCTGCTAAACACTGACATGTACACACACACACACACACAGTGAGGTTTCACTGGCAAGTAAAAAGGAATTAGGTTTCAAGGTTAGGGCTAAAGGTCAGGGGTTACGTGTGAGTAGCACCAGACAAGACACTTAACTTTAATGGAGACTTGGACAGATGAAGCCTTTATGTTATGCTGCACTGACTCAGACCAGGTGGGTGGATGCATGCAGGTCTGCAGGCTCAGCAAACACCCAGTTTTATTTTTCAGAAAGCTGCAGTGTGTGTGTGTTTTTTTTTTTTTGCTACTACTTGGGGCAACTTGGCAAAAAAAGAAAACACTGCATGTCATAAATCTAGAAACAGACTCGAACCACAAATGTGCTTTTTATATCATGTCTGGCTTTCTACAACTTTGAAAGCTCACTGGGTCTATACTAAACATCAAAACAGACAGGACTTCTTTTCTAGCTATAAATGCATCTTCCCAGAATAGGTAGTATTACATCACAGTAAAAGAGCTTCTTGCATTTAACCTGTCTGATTCTCCGGCCAAGGAAACGGTTATAGAGTCGATGGAGAGCAGTTAGAATAATTTAAACAGTTTCAAATCCTATCAATGGTATGTGGATCGTCTCTGAAGTGGCCATAAAGTCTGCCAAGTGGCACCGGCGAGAGGGCTGGGGATTGTTGACGGGGCAACGAGTCAAGTGATTAAATGGCTAGCAAGGTGAAAGTGTAAGGAGACACAGAGACAAAGTCACAGGGAGCGAGGTAAATCCAGAGCTCATTAGTTCAGCACCGTGCCAGTCTAAATTTGCGAGGACAAACCCCTCCTCTCCCCCTCCTCCTCCCCCTCCCCGAAGGTGTGTGTGGATGAGATTGCAGGTGAGAGCAGGGCAGCTTGGCCCGACGTACAGTCACAACTTTAAGCTACCGTAGCAGCCGTCAAGGGATGCCCAGCGTCTACCCACATATAGGTACAACCACTCTAATCCTTTTAGCGGAGCCCAGATCAGCTGCTAAACTGAGCAAACCTTACTCAGTCAATCCCGTTGACAGGACTGTTCCCTCACGGCGTCAGGAATAGTGGCAGCTGTCACTCTGTATCCCTGCTCCGCTGCCCGAAGCCTTCACTGCACCGAATTGATTGCAAATACTCGTGTGATATCTTCGTGACCAAAAAGGCCAAAACAGGTGTTCGTGAGGGTCTAACTTTGCTTTTCGTAGGTTTCGGGATGTTCAACTGGAACTTCAGCTTGATGCATTGACTCAGACGGGAAGGAGTTTGTTCATCATCAACATCAGATGATCAGAGAAATAAAAAAAAAGAGTGCCTCTTAATATTTAGTTATAAAAATCTAAGTACATCAAGGAGCGACCCTCCCGTCTGGCTGCTGACAGCGCTGTCAGCTGGAACGTCAGTCACACTGAACGGTGGAGGAAGTTGTAGCGGCGTCTGCTTCGAAAGTGGTTCAGCCGACTTTGCTGACATTCAGCGCTGAAGCTGAGAGCATCAGAGTCAGGAAGTGTAGTCACCCGGCTCCTCCGTTTCTATCAAGGTCATGTATTTAGGTCATTTTTAAGGCAAAACTCTAAAAGTTTACAGCCTGTCGTGCTGTCACGCCGTGCTGTCAGCGGTTCGACTGCCATAATGTGCGTGGACTCGTGGGGTTTCTCAACTGACGCGTCCAACCATTGACGTTTAGGGGGCAGCCCTAGCTTTCCCACCCCCAAGTCTCTCCCTTGTCAATGTTTCCACTCCTCTCTCTTCTTCTGTCTTACTCTGCTTGCCAACAAGGCATGAGGGGGCAGCTGACGAGATGCACGCCATGCCGTATTTTGGGAATCTAAACCACATACTCAACGGGGGCGGGAAGGGTGGGGGGGGGGGGTATGATAGAATGAGACGACATGGCAATGGGGATGAGCTGTGAGGAACAACTCAGGACTATGTTCAGTCCGATTCCGCTCAGAATATATGAGAGCAGCCCAGACGTTTCCTGTAAGCGCGGATGTGTTGTGACCTTCACCCATGGCGTGCGCCCTGCGAGTATTAACCCAACAGTCCTGCGCTGAGAATGAGGCAACGTCAGCCCCCTGTAACGTGAGACCACAGCAGCGAGGGGGGGCGGAGGAGGGAGGTGATGAGGGGAGAGAGGAAAAGGGGAGATTAGTACTACGGTATCCAGGTAACAGTCGTAAACACTGTCAAAGCAAGACTGAACACGGAGCGAATCAAAGCGTGAGACTGTATAATGACAAGCTGACAAAGACCAGCTATTGTGGTATGAAAACAACCGAAAGGGATGAAATTACTCCGCAGTGTTGTTGTTTTGGCTTCTCTGCAAGAAAGTAAGCGAACACCAACACGTGCCAGCGGATTCTTTGCCATTACGGTCTTTTCGGATTGGTCGCATTTTCACGTTGAGAGCGAATATCTCCTCCTTCTCCCACAGTTTTCCTCCTCCTTTCCCAGTAATAACTAGATAAGACGTGTGGGATGCAGATTAGACTGATGCTGGCACTTCCACCAGGGCTGATACACACTGTGCTAAAGAGACTCCGTACACATTCTGCACATATTTTGCCTTATGGCCCACATGTCCAAAGTCAAGACACTCTGTACTCAGTGAACTCAGCATTACAGACATCTGAGGGAAAACAAATTACCTCAGGTTTTGTTTTTTTTTTTAACTAAATTGCATGTACACCTCCATCTTTCTTCAGACTGTAAAAGCACATCCTGCGATGACGCTCTCCAAAAGCACACAGTGCTCTTTTCAAAACACTTGGAGCATGCAGTCTGACGATGGAAAATGTTAGCTAGTAAAACACTGGAAAAGTGAGAGCCTTTTTAGAAAATGCAATGCGCCGAATACGGCAGGGCCAGTGTAGCGCGAGCCGTCCAGCGGAGGGTCTCTGAGGAGGGTGACGCAATACAGGACGCGAGGGGAGGCTGGAGGATGGAGGAGAGAGAGGAGAAGGGGGGGGGGGGCACAAATATGTTGACTATTACGAGCTTCGAGCCCACCTCCTCCTCCTTCTTCTTCTTCTTCTCCTCCACCACCACCACCACCACCACCACCACGTCCGCGGCAGTCCCACCCAACGCTGAGGCCCATCTGGAGCGCCTCGTGACCCAACTGATTAAAAGCAGTTGGGGCCTTCGGTGAGATACGGCCAGTGGAATGTTGAGACTGTGGAAAGGCCCAGAATAAGTGTGTCTAAGAGGTGTGTGAATTTCCACAATGTGTATGTGATACTCTGTGCGAGTCTGTGTCCGTGCATCCATGTGTGTGTGCGTGTGTGTCACGTGTGTGTGTGTGTGTGTGTGTGCAGCCACATGTCCGTTAGTGGCAGTAATCAGCAAATCAATCAAATCTAAGAAGAAGAAGGAAAAAAAAAGCCTGAGCGCAGTTGATGGATGCCCCCGCTGGGACTGATGGGACAGCTGGACGGGAGCATCTCTGCACCTGAATCAAAAAAAAAAAAAAAGGTCTACACCCTTCTCTTCCTTGACCCTATTAGCCTGAACGCATAATCACAACCAGTAGAAACCAAATATCTCCTCCACTCTGTCCTTTTTCTGGCTCTGTCTTTCCCACCCGTACTTCTTCTTCTACCCCAGAATCTAGCAAGCTCTGCAGTCGCCCCCCCCCCCTCTCCAAAAACCAGAAAGGTATTTACTAGGTGCACCCGTTGAGCGGCATCATCCTCTTCCAGCGGTGGTCCAAATGGAAACCAGTCTGAGAGCCTCATCTCTGCTGATGGAGCATGATACAAGAGCCCACGGTTGATCTTTACTGCTCTCATCCCAATAGGGGATCCTCGGTGCAGTTAACGTTAAGTCTAACATGTGTTTACTGCTTAATTGAATAATGAAGCGATGAGAGAAGAGGGGGGGAAAAAAAAAAAACCACATGACCCAGGACTGCACCAAAAACCGCTGCCAGGGGAGGATTGTGCGGTTAAAAGCAGAATACTTTGGTTTTAAAGCGGCGTTTTTATAAGCGCTGTGGCTACATGTCTGTCAGCGGCACTTTCATTATCTTTCATATATGCCAAAACTAAATCCCGCCAAGTTAAAAAAAAAAAAAAAAAAGTTAAAAAAGAAAAAAAAAAAAAAACACTGACCACCCCAGCTCTCTTTGTCACACTCTATCCATCAAAGTGATCGCGAAAGCAACTGTTTTAAGTGTAGCATTATGTTTTGTAATTGAATCCATGCTGCATAATTTAGTTTAGCTAATATAAGCCAATTCAAGCCATGTTAACTGGCGTTTTCACTAATGTAGCCTTTTCACAGTCCATCTGGCTGCCTGTTTTCTTCCCGTAACTGTTTGGTTGTTTGGCTGCAGCGTTCGGGACGTCTTTGTTGCTTTTTTCCATCCTATTTGTGCTGAATTACGTTCAAAATGTGGTGCAACACAATAACAGGAGAAAGGGGGGGGGTGAATGTCCACATAGAAAAAAACGCAGTTGAAAAATATGCATTAATTTCCACAAAATCAGAGGCTCATTTGCAAAAAAATTATGTCATGGCAATAGCAACGTATCCTGTTGTCATAGAGAGAGACAACAAAGAGGAGGACAATATGAATTTCTAACAGCTTGGATATAAAGTGGTGATGAAGTTCCACCGGTGCCACCCTACCTCAGCTGTTCGACAGAAAATAAAATAATGTCAGAAACCGCTAGTAGTCACAGCAAACAATAAAAAAACGGAGCAACTGTCCGGTTTGATTTACAGGATTCCACTTGTTGGGTATCTTAATAGCTTTATAGATCAGCCTGTAATGGAAATGGCACTGTTTTGATTCCTGCAGCAGCTGATGCGTATCCTGCAGCTCTTAACGCCGCCGCTGCGTACTCGCAATCTGCCCGGAAAATCCTCAAAATGTAAATATATCAATGTGAAATACTGAAATAATCACACACACACACACACACACACACCAAAACAATTATATCACCATTAAGTCGAACACGTGCAGGACCATTTGCAAAAACAAAACACACAGAGAAGCCATTTGGCAGATGGGTCAGAGACTGTGAAGGAGGACTCGGAGCAGAACTGAACACAGCAGGTCTCCAGGCCATGATGACCACACCCGGGCCCAGCTGGAAACAATAAAAAACACATACTCTTCATCTCTTCCTCTTTCCCTCCATCTCCTGTCCCCCTTCTTCTTACTCCCTTCTCGCTACACACTTTTAAAGCCTTATCTTTCTAAAACTTCGGGATCTAATCGTCTCTTTCGCCTTTCTCCTCTTCTCTTCGCGCCCATCTCCCGTTCGTCCGGGTCTATCAGACTGTTTTCTAATCATCCTCGGGCCCCATATAACACGGAGGGAGTGTCCACTGCATTCTCCATCACCACAATAAACACTCAGTGAGCCATTCTCTCTGGCATGCACGCACAGGCCCCTTTAAAAAACTAAAAGCCAAAGGAAAACAGCGAGGGAGAAACAGATGGATGTCATTTGTGTGTTAGAAAGACGCACAATGGCAACAGAATAGATTTCCTCGGGGCTGGTGAGGAGAGGTATACAGTTTTTTTTGGAGGGGGGGGGGTTTTGCAAAAAAAAAAAAAAAAGCAAAATTTGGCGCCATCTTCCTGTGGCGACCTCTCCTCTGACACTGTCAGATTGCTTTTGCTTGCAATTAATCACTGTTGATTAGAAGGAGAAGCACTTTATCGATCCCCATGGGGGAAATGGGGATGGGTTGATTGATCCTCTGCATTTGACCCATCCTATACACACACACACACACACACACACTAAGAGCATGGGGCAGCCGCAGTGCAGCGGTCGGGGATCAACTCTAGTTCTTTCTCCTGTCAGGGGGCATTGACAGGAGTATTAACCCTCACATACTGTACATGTCTTTGAAGGTGGCAGGAAACCGGAGCGTCTGGAGGAAACTCACGCAAACTGAGGGAGAACATGCAAAGCTTCATGTGGGACCTTCTTGCTGTGAGGCAACAGTGTGTTGTACTGAGCCACCATGCTGCCCGGTAAGAGGAACGAGGGCTCAGCTCATCTCTGTCACACTGTCAGAGGACCGGAGGTGCAGAGGTGCTCCGAATACAAATGCAGTGTCTTCCCATCAGCATGGGAACAAAGCCGCGTGTGCACGCTGGCTGATAGAGGACAGAGGGCAATATTATCGCCGTCTGTGCTGCTGCGAAGCCTGTACGGCCCCGGCCAATCACGTGCTCTGGCACTGAACAGGCAGCCAATTAACGCCTTTTTTACTGGGACGCCTTGGGGGGGCGTTTGTGTGAGGAAAACAGGAAAATATGCCGTGCTCACCGTTTTTATTGACGAGCTGGAAGGAGGAGAGGAGAAGGGGGGGGGGTTTGGAGTTTTTCGGGATCGGGGTTTTTTGCAAGCAAACTATTCTCTTAAAGTCACTGAGCCGTCTGTCTCAGCTAAACGAGACTCTGTGTGAGGGACGAGTCCGATAGCAGGAGGAGAGAGAGAGGGCTGGAGTACAGAGAGGGTGACCGACACACACCAGTGATCTATGGATTCTCTGTCAGGGCTCTGCAGGGGGATTATTCAAGCCCCCCTCCTCCTCCTCCTCCTCCTCCTCTCTCTCCTCCTCCTGCTGCTCCTCCATCCTCCACCCTGTGACTGTCTTGCATGACGTAACTGCTCTTAGTAGGTTGATCGAGTTTAGATGCACCGAGAGCGGCGATTCTATCATTCAAACGACGAGGGGAAAAAAAAAAAATCACCATAGCAACCCTTTTCTCTTCCAGCGTGGCCGGTGATATTTACAACCTCCACTTGAGAAAGCCTGAAGGAGGGGAGGGGGGGCAAAAGAACGGATGTGTAAACACTTATAGATGAAAACAAAACAACATCTCCCAACAACAACACGCTCTCTTGAACGCACACTTGCGTGCACTTAGAGCTCCACCCACCGGCGTGGGCTCCTCCCAGCCCTGTCTGCATTGCACCAAAGCGAGCTGCATCTCATCCAAGACAGTTTTTCATCATCATCCTCGCCAAGGAGACTCAGCAGCATCCAGCTACTTCTCATTCACATCCTCCGCTGTCTTCTCTCACTCCGCCCCCCCCCCCTCTTCTTCTCTTTTTTTTTTCTTCTTCTGTGGCTTAGAAAAATAACCTACTTGAAAAATGATAAAAGAAAGACGTCTTTATATGTCGGCTTTCTCTGTGTTGCCAAGGTTACGCTCCAAGGACAAGGTGTTTCTTGGGGGTTTTTTTGCTGAGCCAAGCCTCTGGAGATGAACTCCATCTTTTTTTTTTTTCCATGTACTTTTGCCACATACACAGACTGAACTACACAAGCAGCATCACTGTATGTTTGCTGCAGCACTGTGCACATATGTCGGAGGGATTATGCGTCTGCGTAGATGGGCGGGGAGGAGGGAGAGAGAGAGAGAGGGGTTACTGTGACAGTATGAGGTGAATCAGCATTCTGTTCACGCTGCTTTTCACTACTGAGCCGAACTGCTGAAGGGGGGGCTACGGTGCGTCTCGAATTTACAACCACAGGGGCGGACGTACCCGCGAGTCTACACTGAGGGAAAAGTGTGTAGTCTGCAGCCGTACGCAGCGACAATGACACAGCAACATTGAAATGAGAAGCTCGTGTGATCAAATGTGACCTACTTTTGTAGGCGAGTAAAAACGACACGCTGATTCATCAAAAAAAAAAGGTGTTCGGCACAGTCATCGTTTTTTTATTGATATTTTCTACTCAAATCTTTGCTTTTCTTTTGATTCCTGTGTCCAGCTACTTTAAAATAACTGTGAAACATAAATTAAACTAACTAACACCAGTGAGCGCTGACTGCTGCTTGAAACAGGATCCTGTCTAAATGCATGGAGGAGATGCAAAGTCAGAGGTTCAGGTGTCTGGAGATAATCTACTATGTGGCGGGGCTTAAAACTGCCCTGTGTGTGTAAACATTAACCTGTCCCAGCGGGAGGTATTACTTCATGGTTTAATGCCTCAGTACATCCTTGCTCACCGAGACAACACGCGTTTTACAGTTTGTTACACTAAGCTGGATGAAAAGGCTTCTTTTCCTCTCCGTTTCCATCCAGATGAAGAGATGAGTCCGCAACCGAAAAAACTGATCCACAAAATGCCAAATATAGCTGGTTATCTGATACACGTATTGTCATCTTTGAGAGCATAAAACATTGATCAGATCACAAGTGTACAAATCAGCAGTCCTAAAATCATATGACAGAAGAGGAGGGAGGTTTAAAGTGCGTGCTGAGACTCAGCAGAGTAACCAGGTCAGTCCCGCTGCTCCCAAATGATGAAAGGAATGCAAAACTTGTTTTTTGTTTTTTACCCTCATGAAAGGAAGATGGGCTATAGCTGTTTTTTCCCGTTTGTTGTTGTGGTTTCAGTGAGCACCGCAAAATTCAGAAAGCGGCCCGGAAAATATCAGCGGACAAGTCATACAGTGTGCATCCACCTTACGATGACATGTGGACAAGACCTCATCTGGGACCACGTTAAGTTCTCAAGCAAATCAATTATGTCAGAGACTGAGAAGAAAAGCTTGTCAATATTCACTGATGTGCTGAAATGATCAACGTCCATGAATAAAACCTCATGAATAAAGCAGAGTAGACTGAGAATAAAAGACTTTGATACAGGGAAATATCTTCCACATAGCCTCATGTGCTAGCATGAAGCTGATTAAAGTTCTGATGTCTGCTCGGGACTGATTTTGGAAGTTTTACGACTCTCCTTCCCTCCCTTTTTCCCGCCTCACTCACTGCCCCTCGGCCGCTTTCATATGCTAATGGACGAGCAATTGTGCGGGCCAACAGCCTGGAATTCCTCTTCACAAAGGAGAAATGGAGATGGAAGGAGAGAGGAGAGAAAAGGGACAGACGGACAGAGACCAGACGACACTGGGCTGATGCACATCAGAGGCCCAAATTACTGTCCAAAGAGGAGTTTGCTAACATAAGCGAGAGCAAAAAAAAAAAAAAAAGCCAGACAAGGGCTTTGTATTCAAGTGTTTGCTAGTGTAGTGCGGTTTAGAGCTGCAACTTTATTAAATCATCCATTATTCAATCTATAAAATGTGAGAAAGTAGTAAAAATAATTATTAAACAAAGACCAAGACTTCATTCAAAATGATTTGTGCCACCAACAGTCGAACCCAAAGATATTTACTATCATAGAAAACTAAGAAAAACACTAAATATTCACATTTGAGAGGCTGAATTTTTTAGCATTTTTGCTTAAAATGTTATTTTTACAATGAACTGACTGATTCTTCATCAGGTGCTTTAACTGATGAAGGTCTAAGGATCAAAACATTGTATCTCCAATAAAGTTTATTGCAATAAAAGGACAGTGTGCAGCAGCTCTCTCTTTACTCGCCTCAAGACATACATCTACAAGATACAGCACAGTGCTGAAACATTAAATCTATGAGCTAGAGCTGCAATGATTAGTCGCCAACTATTAAATTAATCGCCAACTATTGTGATAATTAACTTTCTTTTGTCTTGTATGGTTTTAAATCTGATTGTCTTTGAGTTGTGGACATGTGATGATGTCACATTGGGCTCTGGGAAACAGTCACAGACATTTTTCACCCTTTTATGGACCAAAGAACAAATTAATTAATCAAGAAAATAATCTACAGATTAATCAATAATGAAAACAATCGTCAGCAGACACATTTTTCACTGTTCTCTTGCATTTTATAGATCCAACAATTAACTGATAAGTCAAATAAATAATCTACTAATTAAATGATAATGAAAATAAATAATAGATGCAGCCTTATTATATCATTTTTCATCACTCTTGCCTGCTTTGTCATTGTGTCTTAACCTAAAAAACAGCGATGGTGGGCCCACAGGAAGAAGGCCCTCCCCTCTGCGTTGGGTGTGGTCCGTCACTACACGGGTGTCGGCTGAGGTGGCTACAAGCTACCCCCCCCCCCTCCCTCCCTCCTCCACCCCCAACATTAAAGGCTCATCCAAACAAAGAAAGACACACCACCCCTACATCCAACCACAGCCACCTCAACCAACCCTGCAGGGACTGAGAGCAGGTGGGCCAATTAGAGTCCCCGGAGTCCCCCACCCATCCCTCCACCCTCCACCTTCCACCGCCACCACCCAGATGCGAGCAAAGGCCTATATAATTGGTTTCCTCATCTATGAATTATTAATCCTGGTTGCTCTTTGAGGTTTTTGACAGAGTAGGGTCATGACAGTGCGCCCTCTGACACACACACACTTACACACACACACACACACACACAATCCTGTTTAACCCCCCAGTGCCGTGTTAAAACTCCTCAGAACAAAGTGGAAAGACTTAAAACACGTCGGAGAGCGCGCACGGCGAGCAGAGGTGAACCGAATCTCTTTAAGCTTCGCCTTTCTCCAGATGTGTACGCTCTCTATCGATGAGAAGACACAGGAAGTTGAACGTGACCTTATCTTACTTTTACACCTGTTAGCGCAAGACGATCAAAACCATTTAAGCGACGCCGTGTTTTAAAATCGATTGTTTTGTTGTTCATTTCCCGGAGACATGAATGACTGCTATTGTTCATGAGGATGCTAAAGATCAAACAGCAATAAACCAAATATTTTCAGCGGGGGCCAACATATTAATAGAGTTGTGGCCTTGCTGTTATTGGCGGCGGTGTTGTTGTAGTTCCCTGGCTCCTCTCTCTCTCTCTCTCTCTCTCTCTCTCTCTCTCTCTCTCTGTCTGTCTCACACCAGGTGTTAGCCTGTAAATATTTCATGAGGCCTCGACGCTGTGCTACTGGCGCACACAAAGGCCGTTTTCAGCGCCCCGGACAGCAGAGGCTCTCTCTGGAAACAGAGGCCTATCAGTTCGACTTGGGACACAAACAATTTTCAGCACTGCTAAAATTAAATTAGGGGAAGGGGCAAGCGCCGTCATAGAGCAGCGCTGCCGCATTGCATTGCTGGACGCGGCGAGGCTTCTTTACTCTCCTCACATCAGGCATTCCATGGCGAAATGAAAAAAAAAAAAAAGAAGGAGGAGAGGAGGAGAGAGAGAGAGAAACAATGAGCTGTCTGTGTGAGTTTTCAGTGAAGTGAAGGCATGTCAGAGATATGAGTGTTAGTAAGGGTGCCAAGTTGACTTCTGTGCATATCGAGACAAACGCATCCACAGAGAGCGCCTGTATGTCCGTGTTAATATGCTCGGATGCACACACGCATACGTCACCCCTCTCAGCATAGAAAGGCTTCGACCTTTGCGCCCTTGTACTTAACATCCAACCCGTGTTAAAAAGTGAAAAGCTTCCACCGGGTTTTACCAGTCAGCCTAATGTAAGACGTAGTTGCCCAGACTTCTAATGGGATGAGTTATTTCAACAGTTTCCGCTTGCATTTGCTCCGAGATTTTCCTTCTTTTTAAAAAAAAACAAACAAAAAAGTGACAATATCTTAAGATGATAACGTCTCTCTCGTATCGAGATAAAATCACGAACTGGAGGAAAATCATTGATTCAGATCGAGGTCAAGAGACTCCAAGAATCACTTAGCTATTTAATAACTCGATAAGACGGATTTTGTAAAATCGAATTTAGCGTGGAGCCACCTGAGGCTGCATGAGGCGCTCTGTCTGCATGAGCAGGGACACTCAGAGGTCAGCATGCCAAGCACTCCACAGTCTCCAGTTCCACACTGCACTACTGAATGAATGCCGGCTATTAATACTTGAGATGTCAGGGATGCCTTTCCTGGAAAACTCCAGAGAGCAATAGGGGACAGAGGAAGACAAGCTTTGTATATAAAACAAATAAATAAATAAAAAAGTGAGCGTAGATAGTGAGCAAAAAACTGACCTGACTGTTCCAGGCGCAGTATAGATTGCAGATCAGATTCCAGTTGTTATTAATCATACAGTCGAGAACTTTGAGATGAGCCATTTTTTGCTCTGTCTTGAAGAAATACAAGCCGCCCAGACACCTGCCCTCAGCTGTGTGTACCGAAGCCCGCTGCGCCCCGCCGGCGCCCTGCTGGCAGCGACGCTCCTCGATGCCACCTTGACACAGAGGAGAGTGCGAGGAGGCGAGAGGGAAGCGTCAGCAGAAGGCGAAGGGTGCATCTCCGTGCCCATCTGCGAGCCCAGCGGGCGTCCTGTCAGCTGCGGCCATCGCCGGAGTCACGCTTCATTAACAATATGTTAATGCCGCACGGATACTCGAGGGATTATCTAGACATAACATTTAAAAAAAAAAAAAAAAAGCCTTCCTGTGAGAGGGAAGCAGCAGAAAAGAGTTATCAGCAGTCCACCTGATTATCAGCATGCAGGAGAGGCGTCACCATGGTTACGCCGCAGACCAGTGGAGGAAGAAGCCTGGGAGGCGATGGGAGCAGGCTGTACTTTCTCTCCTTGTCGTCTGCCGTTGCATTTTTTTGGGAGCCCCTCTCGCTTTTTATTTTCTCTCTTTCAGTGACGGAGTCTCGCCACCGACTGGCTGTGCCTCCCTGTGCTCGTCTCCGCCGCGGTGCCAGGCTGAGGCAGCAGCAGCAGCAGAGGCAGCAGCAGAGGCTCACTCTAAATCATCAGGCATCAGGCCGCATTGCAGGACTTAAAACTCTGGGACAGAATGATTTCTCTCTCCTCTCCCAGACTCCTCTGGAAAAGGTTTCATTCGGACTTTCCTCCGCTTGTAACACCTACACAGACGGCTCACTGCTTCTGCCGCCAACTCCAAACAACATGACTGATTCTGCACTTTTTCCTGTGCAAATTATTTATTTTATTCATTACTCTGCAAAAAAAAAAAAATCTTCCCTCTACTTTGCAGGAAGACTCCCTCACACACAAAAAAAAGAAGAGCAGTGCCGCAGCCCCCCCCACTGCAGAGCAAATTCCCACATCGGAAGTCAGCTCTATTAAGTGAAATGAACATCAAGTTAAAGACTTCCTCTGTCGTCTCCACCTCGCCATGGGATGTCAAAGACATCAAGCTATTGAGAGAGGAAAACATGCCGGAAATTCATTTTCGCATGCGAGAAGAGAGAATTAGCAAACTACTGGATGCCAGTAAATAGTTGTCTGGGATTGTTTATGTTCCTTCCACCCTTTGATGCTCTATGACGTCCAGATGGTTGTGATTGTGACATTAGCTGTGAGGCGGCTTCATCTGTGAGATGCTCTGAGCTTACTTCAAATGAGAAACGCCATAACCAATTAGCAGCCAGGAGTAGCCTGAGGTGGGCTTTAAGATACATTTCATACATTTTTAAAAACCCTTTAGTGCGACATGTCACTCTGATCTTGGCTTCTTTTTTTTTTTTTTTGTCTTTTCAGCGTTGCCCCTGGAGTGAAAACCTCCGCCAGCCCCAAAAAACATTTTTTAAACTCCAAAAATAACATCAGATATCCATGAATTTGTAAATCAACAGCGTTTGTGAGGCTACGTGCAGCCCCAAAGTTAGCAACAAGGGGTTAGTCTAACCTGCCCAGGCTCACTTAAGGTGGACTGACCTTTAAGGTGGACCAGCAATTCTCATTTTTCGATCTCAGCCGAACAGAGAACGCAGGACTGTCTGTCTGCTCTCCCGCCACCAGCACCCTAAAGAGGTCAACCTAGGGGTGCTACCGCTCTTTCTCTAAATAACAGGGATACTCAGGATGTCAACTACAACTACAGTAGTGATACAGGTGCAGCAACATGTGATCATTACTTACATTAAGTCACTGTTTGCTTTCATTTCTTTGTCGTCATACAGAGACAAATGAAAAAGGTGAACTGAACTAAACATGTTAAAAAAAAAAAAAAGGAAAAGACAGAGTGGGTGATAATGCAGACACTAGAGTCTGAGTTAGGTCACGAGGCTACACACACACACACACACACACACACACACACACACACACATACACAGTCGGGTGAGAAAGGTCAGCCAAGTCCCACAGGCCAAACTTGCTGACCAGACATGGCAACCCCGGGCCCCACAACACACAAACAACAAACCAGTTGGGGTAGTGATCACTCAGTACTCTGCTTTACGGCCCCCCCAACTCTGGAGTTCCTCATTATCAACACTTACTTAACCTAAGAGAGCGAACTCCCAGCGGGGAAATCCACTGAAAAAGCCGCCTTATTCTCATAATGAAGTTAAAAAAAAATAATGTAAGCAAGACAAACTAAAAACCTCGCTTTTGTTTTCGCCTTTGTCGCATCGGAGGGAAAAAAAACATGTGAGACGAGCTCTAAGAGGCGCGAGACTGAAAATGTGATGTCAGTCCAACCCGCCCAGCTGTCTCAAAACTGCCGGATCCGTCTGCGGCAAAATGAAATCCGTTAAAGTCCCTGTTTTGACATCTTATACTTAAAAACAGCACATGACAAACGCGTAAGAAGTCAAAGGGATTAATAAAAGCAGATCTGCTGCCGAGCTCCACAACAACAACAACAACAACATGCCGTTCCCCGTATACTGCATACAGGCCAGAAATATCTAACAAATCACCTAAATGTAGGACAATATTTAATAAAATCTATAAAAAAATCTGTGTGTAAAACAAAGTGTGTAAAACAAAAAAAAAAAAAAAAAAAAAAAAAGTGCAGATATTTGGGAATTGTAGACATCACCCGAGTCCAAGTTGTTCATGTTGGAATAATTAAAAACTTCAAATGTTTAATAAAGAAATAAGATACAAGTGTGTGAATAATATCTACACAGTAAAGTGTTGTGACATCATGTATCAACATGTGTACAAGCTGTGGTTGCAGCAGCAGCAGCAGCAACCCTCCCTCCCTCCCTCCCTCCCTCCACCTCCCTCCATCACAAGCCAGAAATAGACCCAGTAAAGAGTAAAAGCATGTGCCCTGCCCCCACACTGCAGCCAATATAATCCAATCAATTCTCATCTTATGGATCTCGTGGCACACACACACACACACACACACACACACATTCAGTGCCACACACACCCTCCTATTCAAAACAACAGTGAGCACATGTTGGGATGTTGAGGTTCCTTATTTCTCTGGCGGGAAATAAAGGAGAGAAATATACAACTCCATGGAGTTTCCATAGAGACGTGATGCTTGTTGAGATGGTTGACAGTCAGGTTAGGTTATTACTCATTTCAGAGGCCTGCTGTGTGTCCATCAGCTGTCAATGAGATCACATTCACAATCTTGAAGGCTTCAACTGATTCATTTCTTTATGTGATGATAGTTTATTCTGAAAACTATGAAAAAAAATCCATCAAAAGTTCCCAGAAAATGTTTTTTTTTCCAACCCAATGTCCCCAAAACAAAAAAATTACTAATAAATATAAAAGAAATTCCGATGCTGCAAATCCTCATGTCTGAGAGCCAGGAACTAGTGAATGTTTGGCATTTTGACTTGATTGTTGCTTATTTTTTATGTCAAAAACAATAATTGATAGATTGCCGATTCGTTTCGGCGCTAGTAATATTCCAGCTAACGTCAGGGGAGAGGCGAATTCCTTGCAACACACACACACACACACACTGTTGATTTTATGAATAAAATGCTTGTTCTCAGTGCTGAATGTGTTTTTCTTTTTTTTTCACACTGTTACTCATCCAACACACACACACACACTGAATCCACTTGGTAGCTTTTAAAATAATTCTCATTTACATGTTCGAGGCTCTGTATAAAATAATACTTTCCAATACTCCAACATTCATTCGTTTTAACTGACAGCTCGTTGGCCTTTTTCACAGATGACTTAAATCCAGCGGTTTTTCCACTACCAGCTGCTGCTACTCCACAATTAAGCAGTTGTGGTCAATTTAGGGGTATTATATTTACTGTCTGGGCACTTTTTTTAACATCCAGTCCTTCCATGCCCCATTGCGGAGAAGCACTTGCTCCTGAAACGCTTTGGCTGGTGGCTTCTCCGCCATCCGTTCATGAGATCATCCCTTCATCAAAGCGCTCTTGTTCATTTCCACTGCTGACGCTGACAGGAAATAATGTGGTTACCTGCCAAGACCTCAAAGCCTAACGCTAACACCGCAGGTTAAGATGTGCCCCCGCGATAACACCTCGTTACGTAAGGTGCGATTGAAAACAAACACCGCCTCAGACGCACGTGGTTACGAGCGGCTTCGCGTAAAAAAAAGAAAAGCGAAAGCGCCAGCCAGGAAGAAGAAGAAGCGGCAGATATGAAATTATGGTGAATTCCTCTCCGCTTACATGGTTATCTGAAACGTTTCTAATGGCTGCAGTCTATACAGTCATTATCCAGCAGCCGCTACACACTGCATTACATAATCTGTGGCTTATGAAGCCTGTAGGGTGTAAAATGACAGGATGGAGGGAGGAGTGTGAATAGCGCCATAAGAAATTAGCTATGCAGATAAACTGAGCGCTTTATGCACTTCACACACACACACACACACACTGACTTGTGTATGTCATGTCTCGGAGCCAAAGATAGAGCCAGATAGGGGGCAAGTGTTGAAGGAGATGCCTTGGGCATGTGTAATGGATAGCGTCTCAGCCTCACTGAGCATTAGAGCGGTTCTGCTCTGCCTGTCTGCCTGCGTCTGCAAACCCCCCCTCCCCCCCCTCCTCTAAACTCCAACCTCTCACCGTCTTCTTTCTGTCCTCCCTTTATCTTACAGAGGGGACGGGGGAGTGGGAGTGGGGGGGGGTCATCCAGGCAGAAGAGGCGTTGACATTGAGCCAATTTGCAATAGAGAGAACAAAAAAATAAAAGATGAGAAGAAAAAGAGTGGCGTTTTTTTTCCCCCCAGTGGTTAAACCCTCGTCTGCTTTGACACTCCTTGCCCTCCTCTCCTCTCTCTCTCTCTCTCTCTCTCTTTCTCTCCATCCATCAATCATCCATCCATGCTTGTAGCCAGCAGAATGGCGTCTAGTGATGACTGTGGCCAGTCTGGGCGCTTTTAGCAGACTGAGGGATGACATGCAGGGGGAGCCATGCTAAGCATGAACGTCAACCCTCCACAAGAGGAAATGATAAGGTAGCGCCTGCCGACACACACACACACACACACACACACACACACACACACACATACACATATTTTTGGATGACCTTGAGTCCGACGCAGCACGCGTACAGATTTCCCTTTTCGTCTTGTCCAGGAAAAAAATAGCAAATGGCTGGTGGGAAGTTTAATTCCGATAAGTGATGCCAAAACACACACTCCATTTCCAAAGAATTTTTTTTTTTTTTTTTTTTTTTGGTAATGACGGTAAACTGTGAGGCAGATCTGGTGTTTCCAAACTGGGGAAACCCTTCAGAGAGCATACTCCTTGTTATTCCCATGACACTCTCTATCTCTCTCTCTCTCTCTCTCTCTCTCTCTCTGTGTGTATGTGCTAAGACAGAAGTCAGGTCATGTCCAGGTCAGTGTCTTGTTTGCTGAATATGAAAGAAGCGCGATGTGCTGCACGAGGCTGCATTTGCTTTTCAAATGTATGCAAATCAAAATGGTTTTTTTGTCGCTGCTCTGATTGATGAACTGCCACGACTCTAAACACTGATAAATGAGGAGGTCATTTCCTTTTTGGAGCAACTGTAATCTGTTTTTTTTTTTTTCCTTATCCTTACAGTGACTAAAATAAACCATCAGGCTTTTTTAAAAAAAAAATGAGCTCATAGTGAGTTTAATTAGGGGCTGGGATGTGACACTGGAAATTTAAGTTGTCTTTTTCGACACAAAGCGTGTCCAGCTGGGTATTTGTGTGGAAAAACTGAAAAGATCGAGATTGGGTCTTTCCTTGTTTCCACAGAAAAGGTCTCGCATGGCACAAACTGACCACTGTCGCATTCCCCGACCCCTAAAATTATACTGTCCAGACCAACATTCACATACTGACTGCTTGTAGCTGCATTCAGGAGAGAGAGAGAGAAAAAAAAACACAGTGATTCCAGTACAGTGATTCCATTTTTCCCTCTTTCCACGAGTTAAATATAGCATCACTAAAAAACACGCGGGAATAGAGGACGGGTGAAAGACAAGCGTGTGGATGGTAGAGAGAGAGAGAGAGAGAGAGAGAGAGAGAGAGAGCAGGGGTTTATAGAGTAGGGAGGGGCTATATTTAGAGCATCACCAGCACTCTGAGCACCGCCATGGGTCTCATCCACCATGAATGAGAGATGTGATCAATACACGCTGAGGGGAGAGGATCAGCATGGGTGTGTTTCCGTTGTTTTATCCGCTCTTTTTCTCTCTGGATGACTCGGCAGTGCACATTTATTAGAAACGAGCGTCCAAAAGAGCGAAATGAAAGTGAAAACTGAACATGAACCTGAACATGAACAAAAGGAGATAAAGAGAAAGAGAGAAAGACCGAGCAGAGAAAGAGAAACACCAAGTGTTTATACTGGCATATATTGACTCCCTATTTAGAACTGCAACTAACTGGGTATTTTCACTATCGATTAGCCTGATTATTGTTTTTTCCGATTGATCGATTGATCGTTTTGCTTGTCAAATGTCTTGTTTTGTCCCACCAACAGTCCCAGATACAAAGATATTCATTTTACCGTGATGCAAAACAGACAAAAGCGGCGATTTTTAGTAAATTTCTGCTTAAAAATGAATTCAACAGCTAACTGATGTTGGCAGCCACAATGCCAGCAACAAAATAGTCACTTTTTTTTTTTTTAAATCATCTTTTTCTTCGGGTCTCAGCTGCTTCACAACTAAGCAGCTAATGTGACAGCAGGTCGAGTGAGGTAGGGAGTGTGACCGAGGCCAAGACAGAGAGAGACAAGCAGACGTTACACACGTGGGGTGTTTTTCTCTTCGTGACTGGGGCAGCTGTGCCTAAATTACCCTGGCGTTGCTATCATAGCTTTGGCGGTGGTGTGTGTTAGTTGGGAGGAGGACGAGGAGGAGGAGGGTGAGGGTGGTGGTGGTGGTGGTGATGGTGGAGGGGAGGGAGAGGAGAGGAAGACGCCCCTTGCAATCTCCCTCATTAACGAGGCAAGATGATGCAGGGGGAGAGGGGGAGAGGGGGGAGTCCTGGGGTCTCAACTCTCATTAGATGTCAGAGAGGAAAGCAGTTCATAAGCAGTGAAGCTTGAAAATTGAGAGAGAGTTGTGTTTTGTGTGTGTGTGTGTGTGTGTGTGTGCGTGTGTGTGTGTGTGTGTCGAAGAAGGCATCAGGTAGATAAAAAAATAAAAGCCCTGCCTCGTTCTCACGTCGAGCCTCGGGCTTCAAAACAATCAGGCTAGAGATCAGCACTGACTCACAGGTGACTCGCATCTTCTGCAGCGACGTCGGAGATGTGAGGCAACATTGTTCTGGCCTCACGTTTCATTCAGAAACAGATGCAATCCATGTTTTATCAGGGCATCTTGCTAACTCAGCAGGCAACCTGCGCACCTGCACATTCCCTGTTGTGCTTCAGCATCCTCATCTTTTTCCTGCGCTTCTTCCTCAAACTCACGACGCAAAAGCTGAGAGCGGCGAGTCTCCGCCGGTTTAAAGCTCCGGAGCGTCAGAGGAGTTAGCGGACGAGAGGCTCGTGTTGTAAAGCAGTTGATGTATTTTTGATGCGTCTGCTCGCCAGCTGGGAGTTCGCTAGACTGCGGTGGTGGTTGTTGTAGTTAAGTGATGTTACAGGGGGAAGAAAAAAAAAAGAAACACTTATTATATTGGAGAAACTTGATACGAAGAAAAACCACACCGGCGCACTGACACGTAACACAGCCAGAGAGGAAAAGGAAAAAAAAAAAAACTTTTAATCTTTTCATATCAACCGCTCTCCACTCTCTCTCTCTCTTTATCTCAGAGATTCTGTCTCACTTCCTCAGATAACTTGGCTCAGACAGTACACACACAAACGCTGAGAGGAAAGTGCTGCTATTACCAGACTTCCAGAAACAAGCACTTTCAAACGATGCTAAAGTAAAGGCGCTCGCTCGCCTCTGATAAACCCTTCAATCCCGCTCAAACTTCTCATTAAGGGTTTATTTTAAAACAAACAGCAGTAGCGGACACCTGCACCTCACACTTCCTCTTACTCCATCCACCGTTTCATTAAACTCGCCCTGCCTCGACCCCCTCCTCCTCCCCCTTCGTTCCCAAAGATTTATGTTGTCCATCCTCAGCTAGTTCTGACATACTAAGAGGATTACACACAAACAGAGCACTGTTGCCATTTTCTGATGGATTAATCCAAAACATGCCACCGCTGCAACGCTGTTATGACATGCATGAAGCCTAGCCGGACTCTGATAATGATTAGGATGATGTAACCCGCTGAAGCTACCGTGCATAAGAGGAAAAGGATGAACTCTACAATGTGCCATTTATCAAGAGTTTGGCATGCAGACCAACAAAAAGACCCAGTAAGATTAGCAGTGCAGATATAAAAACTCTCTTTGTGTGCTGTTTGCACTTAAACAGTTGTCAAGAGTGGGGGGAAAGAAAAAAAAAAAAAAAAAAAAAAAAAAATGAACCCTGTCACCCCGAACACTGGCAGATGTGATGTGCTGTGTGCGCTGCAACACTTAGCTCACACTCACTCGGTTTTCTCTCTCTCTCTCTCTCTGTGTCTCCCTGTCTCTCTCTCTCTCTCTCTATCCGACACACTCGGTAACTTGGCGCGGCAATGTCACGAGTTTGTCTGAAAGTGATGATACCTTTGAAACACCGCTGATAAAGTTACAGTCCCTTATAAGTAGTCTGATGGTTTTCATGGATGCCTCACATGCATCCAGCTGACAAGAGTCCCACAATCCTCATGCAAGTGTTTTGCAATCTGGTCAAGTAGCAGAGAGCTTCTCTTGTGTCAGAAATATGTCAGAAGATCATTTCAGGGTTATTGTCACTGCAAAATGCGTCAAACGGAATCAAATGAGACAGTGATCGGAACAAGAAGAGCTGCACGAGCATGCATACTTATAATAATAATAATAATAATAAAAAAATGCTTTGACAGGCACATTCTGAGGTGGACTCAGACACATCTCTCTCCAAGGTCCTACCTCGCAAGACGGAGTTATGGCTCTGTGTTTACTCTCTTCATTGTCCTGTGGTGAATCACTCCAACGTGCTGCCATCATTTCATTTCAAACCGCTGAAGAGGAAGAAGTCCTTTAGAGCCCACATTGAGGTGAAGGAGGGTGAAGCCCCAACAAAAAAAACAAAAAAACAAAAAAAAGAAAAAGAAAAAGGAAAAAGATCCTAATCCACACCGTCCTCCTTCTTCATGTCAGTGGCGTAAATCTAAACACAAATTAAACAGGTTAGTGATATATATATACATGTATATATAAAATATTAAAAAAAAACTGCAGGTTACACAGCTACAAGCATGTGGAGGGACACTCAAGCCAAAAGACTTATCTCTTTATTTTCATTCTGACTGATGATATCTGTGCAATGTGCAACGCCTACAAGAAAATATACTGAAATGCATTGTTGGAAGATGGCCAACAAAGTCCTTTAATTTATGATAAGCCTGGTCATTTAAGGGCAGCCTAGCATCTTCACTGTCCTAACTCTAAATGAAGATACTACATAAAAAGCAGAACTTCCTTAACCTTAAATGCATATTTGTCTACTGATAGTATAATAAACACCGATGCTGCTTTAAAATAAAGCACACTACAGCCAACACACAGACCTAACAGTGGTGTTAAAGATGTTTTTTTAGGCTCAAAACTCAATTAACGGTAAATATTTGCCTAATAGCCTATTCCTGTCGTATTAATAGAGCGTGTATTGGGCTCTAAGTGGGTAATAGCAAGTGGAAAATAGGTTTTTTTTGTTTGTTAGATTGAAAAAAAAAAAATGCCTGGCGACACCTGTGTAATAGTATGTGGACACCATGGGGAGGGGAGGGTGGAAAAAAAAAAAAAACGAGACATGCATGTCAAATAAAGCGGAATTCATGAGTCTCTATGGGGGAGAAAGTGCACAACAAGACATTAAGGATTGCCGTGTAAAAAGCGCCACACCAGCCATCATGAATCAAGCCACACGCTAAATATAAACAGCGAGGACAGGCTACTAAATGCTGAGGACACTGACACACATACAGCAATAACGACCCGTTTTCTTTATTTTTTCCCCCCTCTAGTCGTTTTTATGCAAGAAAAAAAAACCCTCGTTGGTCCCACTATGCGAGATATAACTGGCTAACCAAGGCGGACGACAGGTTGTTGCTGTAGCTGTAATTGCGAACAACACCAAAAAAAAAAAAACCTACCTGTTACAAATTCAGAAAACTACTCCGAAAAGACAACACATTGTCCATATTTCTGGGAGAGGTGGAGAGGTGGGGGGGTAGTTGTGTGTTTCTTGAAAGCCTCGGTGGATCCAAAGAGGAGTTAAAAAAGGCTGTCAAAGAGATTACAAAGCGGGATATTCAGTCTCCTTTTAGAGCTACACTGACTGACCGTTGAAGCTCACTACCTGTTAGTGAAAACACACTGGAAAAAACATGGTAAACGCCCTTCAGCGTGCATTTCTTCGCCAGACAGACCCGACGAAAATTATACCTCTGGTGTCCATTCATTTCCCTTCATTTCAGAGCTTCAATTCGATGCAAAATTAGTCAAAATAGACACAAAAAAGTAACGTGTACTCCTACGTGGTCCCGGTTGGCGGCGCGACAATCTGTATATAGATTGACGATTCTCCCGACTCTGCTGAGGCCCCGCCCCTACGCTCGCCCTCTCGAAGGGCGTCGTCCAATCAGATCGTCAGTTTAAATTTGGAATTTTAAAGCGAGCCAATTGGAGATGTTGTTACATAACATTTCCAATAAAGAGTGGAAGCTCGTCGGCACTGGTCACTGGCTGAAAAATCACCATAGTACTCTCATATTATTCATGCAGTAACTTGGTCTTTTATGAGCTATCCAGCTGAAAACAGTGGTAGAAAGTAACCAAGTATATTTACTCAAGATACTTACTTACCTTACTTACTTCCAGTATTTCCGTTTTATGCTGCGTTATACTTGTACATTTCTACTTCTTTATAGTCTACTACGTTTCCACTACAGATGAACATGTTGTAATTCTTTGATACATTATATTTATTTGTCAACCATAGTTACAAGTTACTTGACAGATACGAAAAATTCACATAAAATATGATCATTATATAAAATATGATGAAAATGTCCAACACTATATAAAGTACTTCAAATTTGCTCATGCTTGACAGGTTGCAAATGCTGCTTTTATAATAATGACCCAGTAATATAATATAGCTAGATTAATTGTTTTTTTCTGTAAAATGTTGGAAAACAGTTCGGCCGGTTGTCCAAGACCCGAAGAAAATCTGATTCCCATCATGTTTGACAAAGAAAAGCATTACATCATCACATCAGAAAGGCTGAAATCATCTAATTTTGAGCATTTTTGCTTTTTAAAAATGGCTAAAACAATCACTCGGTTATCAAAGCTGATCGATTGATTGTCTAATCATTGCAGTTTTATAATATATGCAGTAATATCAGCCTCTGGAAGGACTATTCTGCATGACGAGTACTATAACTTTTGATGGTTTACATATTTGCCGGTTGAATGTTATGTATTTATTTGGTTTATAACTAGTTAGTTACTCTGTAGATTCAGGTTGGTCATTATATATAAAGCAGGTCAAAGTTAACTCCACCTCAACCAGCTACAACAGCAGCTGCTTACATGTTATTGCATCAGTAATTACTGTATAATAATACATACAGTGTATGTATTTGTTAGTATATGTATACATTTATATAACACTCTGAAACTGCTCATTCAGCATAATGAGAACTTTTACTTTTGATACATTTTTCTGTTAATACTTACTTGAGTAAGATTTTGAACCCACAAATTACTTGTAACAGTGTTTTTAAATAAAGGTTTTGCTACTTTTACTCAAGAAAAAGATCTGAACACTCCCTCTTCTGCTATCACAGAGGCAAATTCACACAATACGTTCAAATAAACAGATAGCTATGGGCTGAGAAACACTTTATTCCCACCCTCAGTCATTAAGACCTTTAAGGCCTTTAAAGTGAGCAAATGAAATCACAGGGACATCATTGTGAACTGCGAGGAAAGCCCCGAGGCCCGCACATATGCTGAGCTCTCCAATTTCCTAACGTTGAACTGGTGAAACATATTTGCCTATCCATTAACAACTGTAACGGCAGTGTCCTTAACTTTATTATGGTGACATGTAGGGCATGGCAGCCACATGGGACTCTGCAGAGCATGAAAAAAAAAAAAAGGGTAGCACAGCTGATCCGAGCAAAGACAAAGGCTGACAGTGTTCTGTTTGCAGGCTACTCCACCAGCACAATAGAAGATAGGACAATAGGACTCTTTTGACCCATACTGTGGCGAGGTTTCCCTGGTTTCAGAGTGGAGCTATTGTCTAAAGAGATGGTGCACCCTCATTCAGACAATGGAGAACTTAAACTGATGTAAATTGGACTCTGCATTATGTGTTGGTAAACATCAGGTTCATATTCATTTTAACGCAATTTGTTTATTGAACCCATACCACATTATGAATGCGGCGAGAGGATCATATTGATTTGACTTAACGCGTGATCGTGCATCAGAGCACAGAACTCATAATGACAACTCCACAGTTAAGCGTTTAAGCGTGATAGCATATGTGGGGCTGCTGTTTTCCCACACAAACAGCTCAACAATCTGTATTTCTCAGGATTAAATGTGTGTATAAAGAATAGCAAGCAACCTATAAAAATGTTTTTACTGGTTCACTAAGTTTAGAGCCAACAGTGATTGTTTCTGTGGTACTTCCCCCCCCCCCAAAAAAAAAGCACTTGGCCTACTTCAGTTACTACAACTCTCCTGTGTGAAGAACACAGCTTAAGGCACGCATGCAGCATGGCGTTGTTTTTATGAATGTCAAACTGAAGACAGATGATGTCAGAATGAATGAACGGCGGACAAATATCACTCAGAGATTGTAGTCTTCTTTAATGACTGGATGCATGTCTACTGTAAGGTTGTTCCTACACTTCATTTCCCTCATTCCCTCCCCAGATTTTTTAAAAAAATCTGTACGTTCTGCTTGCATGAACTCTGCATGAACATTGACTTCTGATTGCTGTGTGCCAAATGCTTATAGCTGCAGAGTCAGACTGATTTAAACATCCAGGAGAAGAGAGATTACGAGCTCTCTCGTGGCAGTAAAATGTTTGGCTGGATTAGGACATCACATGAAGCCCAAGTTCAAAGCCCAGCAAGCGTCAGGATTAGGACAGGTAGAAATGACTCTGCAGGACAGCATGCAGAGTGTGTGAAACGGCTTTTCAACACTCCTGCGTGCACAAAACACTCATCAGGTAAAAAACACAATGTATATATTTCATTCATTCATTCAGGGTGTTTTTTTTTTGTAAGGTTGCAGTTGAGAGTTTAAGAGGATGAGGATCACTCCCCACTACAGGTTGTATAAGTGGATCTGGCACTGAGTTTGATGACTGGATGAAACCCAGCAGCAGTCAATCTATCAAGCCCTCTGGCCAGCCAGTCCCTAATTGGAACACAATGAACACTGGCGAGGATGTTCTTTCTATTTGTGTACCGAAATGCGTCATTGAAGCAGTATTTATTAAGTTCCAAACTGGGAATGAAGAACATAATCTTTTAGTGTCTGGTGGCTCATTTCTAGTCAAATAAACTTTCACATAAAGGAGGTTTTTATTCATCTTAAAAGTGCAACAGAAGCACATATAAAAGCTGTAAAAAAAAAAAAAAAAAAGATGCGGCTTTGACAATGAAGTGGTCTAACCTTAGAAGAAATACTTTGACATGGTGGGAAAAATGTTTGTTTGCTTTCTTGCAGAGGGTGAGATGAGCCTTTTAAGAGTGGTGTTAATCTTTTCATCTAACTCGCGGCATGACTAGACAAGTGAATAAGCAGATTTGCCAAAAAAAAAAATGTCGAACTATTCCTTTAAAGACAGCACAATGAAATAATAGATTTCAGGAGTAAACATGTTTTGTCTGCCATGCCGTTGATGTGAAATCAAATCCTACCGCTCCGTCTCTAACCACAGGCTTCATATGTCGAATTCATGGATGTGCGTCCATTCAAATGTACAATTCCCGTTTTGTTCCTTTTGTGCTGTGCGCAGTTTACCTGTAGCCTACTTTCCGCGGTCAGCCCCTGTTCTCTGTTCCCTTGACGGGAGACTACAAAGCCGCAGCATGTGAAACCTGCAAAAGGCTTTTTTTGTCTCCTTCTCGCTTTCACCGAAAACCTGCATCAAGGTGAAAGACATTGGCCTCCGGGTTCCCAGGGCAGCGTGGGGGGCATTAGAGCTGGGATAAGTTAACCACCACTGCCAAGTGCTGATGTTTTACGATAAGAACACATGGGGGTGCAGTCGGAGGTACAATGGGGGTCTTTGTGGTTCAGGCTGCATGGATAACACACATCCCAAAAAGCTGTGTAATTTGTTGAGTTTTTTCCCCTCTTTCTTACCGCGCTCCTCTGCATCTTTAGGGGTCATTGACACATGATAAAACCTGAGTGAACTTAGGACTCCTCTGGACGTATTAGTGAAGATCTTGTTTACCGTTACAGATGTGAAACTTGAGAGAATTTTTGAAAGCACGGCAATTCAATTTAAGTGCACCAAACCTCCCAGAATTCCCTTTTGTCTGCAGTCACTCATATTATCCAAATAGCAACTCATTTATCAGGTCATTTAACTTGGAGAGGCCTAGTAGCCGGAGCCGAAACATTACCTTTGACTTGAAAACAAAAAGATGAACTCATTTGTCAAGTGTGAGTAAAGCACAGCATGGATTAGAGTTTTGAATTACACAAAAGTCACGGGATCACATATAAGGATGATACAGTAATACTGTATATTATGTTTAACTGCAGACCCTGGTGGTCTTTACATGGAGGAGTGAATACAGTCAGGGGAGTCGGGGTGAACACTTCGACCCAGAGTCAACACAAGAGGCCCTAATTATTTAACCACATTTCAGCCCAGAAATTGTATCCCATGGCAACGAGAAATCATCTGAAATCTTTACACTCTTGGAATAATATGTGCGTGTGCATGCATGCGTGCCTGTTATGTGATGTGACGGCTGTTTGGAGTTTCAGGTGATTAAGAATCAAGAGTGCGTAGCCACATGATAACACTCCCCGAGTGCACGTTGTGTGAAGTGCAGCATGTTTCTGGTCTGTCGACATGCACAATTGACTCTCTTAGTCACCCTAACGATGGCAACAGACCCGACAAAATACTTCTGTGTATGTGTGCGGAGCGTATGTTTGCAGTTCGGAGCCTTGAGACTGCAGGTATTTTGATGTCTAGCCTCCAGAGTGAGCATTCCCCTCCAAAGATTAAGGGCTCAGGGTTTAATTGCAGCACTACAAACCCTCTAAAAACACAAACCCTCAGTGTTTATGAATGAAAACATGTTTTACTACGAACTGTAATTCATAGTGACGTCTGTGTTTTTACATACTAATAATTTTCAAAAATAAAAATGACAGTTTATTCAAACTTTAAATGACTCTCGAGACTGAATTCAGTGATTCAGTGTCAAAGTGGTTGTAAACAGACACTCCAGGTTTGACTTTTATGTCGGTTTTGCCGTTAACTTCTCGTAAATCTGGCTCTGACTTTCAGAGAGGGCCGGTTAAAGTTGGGAAACAAACAGATACAGTGTGGCGAGGAGACGTGTTAGGCCTGCGCGCTGTGCCCACTGTGTGTTTTCCATGAGTCAGAGTGGGCGTCAACCCAGCACGGGCATGCCAACGTCCATAAGCTCTCTCCATCTGTCGCCAACGTCCTTTCCTGGTGGGAAGCATCCCTTTCTTTCATTTGTCCATTTCTTTGTCCTTTGTGTTAATCGCATTGAAAAAAAAAGGGAAGACGAGGCCGTAACTGCATCACATTGAACATTTTTTCAAATCTAAAAACATTTTATGAACACCAAGAGAGAGTTATGCTTTTGATTTGAAGAACAACTCTTCATTCAAAGCACTTTCAAAGATATATTACAAATGACAGATATAAATACAAAATGTACTTTTTTTTTTTTTTTGGTGAAACACAGCTAAAAAGTGACTGTTAGATGAATGGACGATACATTTCAAAGCATTCGTGCGCGCACAAAACAAAAGTGCAGCTCAATTTATCTTCAGATGAACGTGGCTGAAAGACTGCTGCTAATGCAAAGCTGCACATAACTTGTGGTTTTAATTCTTCTCAAACCTTGTACTTCATCTTCCCAATCTTGCTGATGACACAGATATGCTGAAAGGAGGAAGGGGTGGGGGAGAAAGAGAGAGAGAGAGAGAGAGAAATTAGCTTGTGTCACTCCAAATTTAACTTTAACATTGAATCTGATGATAGAAAAATATTTTTGCATAAGATCATCCTGCCCTGTGGGAAATTCCAGCACGCTCCGAGAGTCTCGATGTGCCGTTTACAGTATAGCAAGATGCCTGCAAACGTTTAAAAGCGGGGAAGGTAATCTACAAAGATATGACACATTCATTAATCTAACTTTGAACGTCCCAGGGGTTCAACTCATATTTCTCCTGTAGGATAAGGACAGATAAGAGGGGAAGCTTTAACTCTGCCTGATAATGAGATCCTAACCCCGACATTCCACAGGTCACCCTCCTTCAAACTTTAGTAATGAATACCACCCCCCTCAAACGTGCACAAGAGACACACACTATCATACAGTACAATAAATGCAGCATACACACCCACATGAATACACATAGACACACACACACACACACACACACACACACACACACACAAAGCCATGGTTAGGCTTGGCTTAGTGTTTCGTGTGAGTCAGAGGTAAATTTGAGGCCACATCTTTATAGATATAAAAATGACAAAGTTCACACAGGTTTGCGCTGACTAATTTCAGATTTGGAAATCTGGCTTGAAATAAACTGCGTGGGTTGAAAGCACTAGGTAGACAGTGAGAAGCTTTTCAGATGCTAAAGGGTTGTGATTTATTAACTTATTTACTTTTTATATGGTGGAAAAATTTAACAAGACTGTTAAGAAAGTTTCTCATTGAGGCTGTACTTGGGAACAGCAGTGATTTGGGTAAAATGCTAACAGCCTTGAAATAGCGGCGTTAGCATGCTGATGTTTACCATCGCTTTGTGAACCCAACACTGACATGTCATCACTTTTCAAGCTGATAAGGCAAACTTGTTAGCAAACAGTTGATTATTTCCACATCCAGAAGTTACGCAGCAACATTATCATTTATTTCAGCTCTGTTTTTGCTCTCTACCAACTCCTGAGGGAAATATCTGTCTCGATAGCCGCTAAATACTCCTCTATGTCCTCCAGCTGACACTCCTTGTGTCTGTTTGCTGTTTGGTGCTGAACAGATAGCGTACATTAAGATTTTTTTGAGCTGAAGCTGCCCACTGCGGCTGGAAACGGCACTATGAGAGCAGTGAGAGTGAACCCAAACAGTAAAGTTGCAGCTGAATAGCTGAACAATGAGGTCCCATCACTACAAGGGACATCTGACTTTACACATTGTCATCTGATACATTGTTAACATGAAAGGAATCTAGATTACACCTGCTTTAAGTAATATAACCAACTAAGTGTTGGACAAATGTATATTTTTGACTCAATGCCAAAGTTATTGCAATTCATCCTGAGGGGGACATGAAGGCCGCTGCTAAATTTAATCCATCGCACAGTTGTTGAGACGTTTCAGTATTCATGAAAGCGGTGGAGAGACTGACTGACACTGCCCTCCCTGGAGCCTCGCCGCTAGCATTAAATAATAAAATTGCTAAAAGTGAAAAAGTGAGAGACTAAACTCGTGATGTTTTTCCACCTACGCTGGCATCAGACTTTTAAAATGGTCTCTATGCCAGATGAGGTGACCGTGGTGCTTTAAATTCCTACCATGATTTGGCCGAAAGACACGTCAGACTACACACTGAACGCTGGCAACCGTAGCTTGAGACCTCTCATGACCTGGATGACATGCGAAGGTGATCGGGAGTGAAATGCACAGAGCTGGAATTGAAGTGACAAACACTTCACCTGAATGATTCGCTCGAGGGCAGACAGCTAAAACACACCACACACACACATGTACTGTATCCCTTCAAACATACACAGAAACCACCTGCACAAATATAAGTGATGTAAGCTGCTTTGCCTACATGTAAAGTCTCCTCAGGCAGAGAGGATACCTGTTGGGTGAGTTTAGGTTTCAGGGAGAGGAGTGCATCTCTTTGATTTACTGTGTTTACTGCCCTCCACTCCCCCCCCACCCTCTACAACCCCCACCCCCGTCTCTTTCATCCCTTTCTCTTAGCTCTTCAAAAGGTCATGTGCTGTGCGGTGGTGACTTGGGACTTACATTCAGGTCACGGAAGTATTCATTGTAGTCCAAAGCATAGCCGACAACAAAGCGGTTGGGGATTTCGAATCCAACATCTATCGGAGCAAAAACAGACATTGTCGTGTTAAAGAGTGACATGATGTGTGTAAAATCAATTCAATCAAAGCTAATTTGGGGTTTGCGTGACATAAAAACACACAGTATGTTAGGGATTTAAATATGAATAAGAGTGTATAGACACATGTTTTTGTTCTCTACATGTTTATCAGTGCTTTGTACAAGGTCAGAAATATAGATTTTCTGTCATACCAATTGATCTGCGGGTCAGAGATTCTACTCTTCACAAGAATCTCTTAATCGGGAAGCCGTCTGCAACAATTTCACCTCAAGGTTATACAGCAGCTTTTAGCATAATTGAGTCTGCAGTGTGTCAGTCAGCTACTGACATGAAACTATCTTCCTAGTGATACTACAACCTCATTCGACAGTCAATCAATCCATCCAATTACGATTCAGTTTTTAAACTCCAGATTCAGAGTGGCAACCGGGTAAGCTCTTTTTTTCCCCCAACAGTTTCTTTCAGCTCAATAACAGGAATCGGTGTCAAAAAGGGTGTTTTTAAAAGTCACATTTGGGCTCATCACTCGCCACATTATTGTTTACTACATGCATTGCATTTACTGGAGCCAGAGAATCACGATTTGGTCAAAAGGGAAGAGATGTTTGGAGCTCAGGGAGGACAAGTAACCCATGATGGTTTAGACATGTTAATCAAACAAGCTCAATTCAAAACATGCATAGGCTATAAAATCTGCAGTTAAGACCCCTATTTCTGAGAAACAAATGTATGGAATTTGTTACCAATTCAGTCTGAGAGACATCAGCAATTGCAGCTTATGGTACATGTGCACTACTTAGTCCGTTTAGCTGTTTGATTCAGCCATGACTTCTCTTCCCACTTGCTTTTATCAGTTATATTTTTACAGTTTTCCTCCTTATTGGCTGTCCAAACCACCAAACCTTCTCACCTCTCTGACACAATGCATGCAATACTCATAATTTCTGCTGTGTATATCCATATTTTCAATCGTATATTCCAGGATCTACTGGAGATATCAGACTTATCAGCTTTGAGAAACACCAGAAAAACACACATGATTCACCGTAACTGACATGACGATCACAGGACAACAAAAGACATTGATGGACAACATTAAAAGAAGGACTACTTACAGTCTGTCAGACTTTCAGGCATGTTAGGAAGCCTTTTCACCAGCAGACTGTAACACACGTTAGATGAAGAGTTATTTTCCAAAATCTCCAAAGTTAATACCTATACAGCATTTAAAAGGTGTGACTTGTTCTTTTTCTGTTGCACATTTTCATTTGCTTCCCTCCAACGAATATACATCTTAACAACTGTAAAAAATGTGTTTTTTCAGTCTTGGCACAATCCCTACATGGATACAGTAATACTAACACTTGCATAGCACTGAACATACAGAAGGAAGTTAACTTTCAACATGAACCATGCGCAAGGAAAGATGTTTATCACGTCTCTGTCATCTCGGAGCACATAGGAACAGCCCACGGACACGAGATAGGGAGACTGTGGATATGTGGATAAGCGATATCTTCTTCTTCTTTCTTTTTTTTTGCGTTCGTCACACACTTGGCATTTCCCCCTGGTAGGGAAAACACAGATGACTGAAAAACTGTCTCACCCTGCGACCTTGACCATCTTGGGTTCAAAGGTCTCCACATGCTTCAGAAGGGCGTTCATGGTCTTTCCTGTGTCAACTATGGCCTTAGGGAAGGGAAGAGCAAAGGAAAAGGGAGAGATGAGGAGGGAGGGACGCGGGACAGTGGAGTGCAGAGTGCTTTGAGAGAAGAGAGAAATGACAGTTCTGGTCTATAAATGATAGGATAAAAAGCTTTGCTATCATGTATTTTTATATTAAGCTTTTATACATGCACAAGCAATGAGTGGATATTCTGCAACACACACATAACTATCATTTTCTGTGACATGACATTGAGGAGTCAAGTATGAATTTGAGAGCTGATATGGCGCTGGAGCAGCTATTCCAAACTATATATAGTAAATTTGTCAGATTACCCCTGAAGGGTGTAGCCTGATGAATACTTCTGTAGTTTGTATTTCTTGGGGTAAACAGCTCTTGTGATATCATGCTTATGTGTCTCCAGCTTTTACAAGTGAAACCTGATCTCAAAGAGAAAACACTCTGTTCTTTTTGTCCCTTTGTGAAGCAAAAAAAAAAAAAAACGTTAAAGAGATGTGGCTGTTACAAACACAATGGCTCCTCAATCAACAAGACACCGAAAAGAAATGCAAACAAAACACGATAAAGGCATCAAACAAGATGGTAATCTGAAAGAAATACTAATCCTGATGGAAAAAAAAAAAAGTCAAGTCAGCAAGATTTGTTTGTTCCCGGATGGACACTCACCTCAACAATGAGCACACTCTTGGTTACATGCAAAAAAAAAAAAAAGACACTTTAGTAAAACATCACCTTTGAATTCTCTGCAAAGCAACAATAAAGGCTCGGTTGTGTCTGTGAAATTTACATTTGTTAGAAGAGGGTATCTATGGCAACAATGTTGGCCAGTATCATCAGCGCCTTAACAAAAACACAGAACTCATTCTGTTCTCCCCAGTAATGAACATCTGTGTCTACAGTGAGCAAAAGTCACTTCTGAGTGTCCGGGGCGCTGCACGCTTTCCCTGCTAGAGGGTTTCAAGTGACTCCTTGTTCCCTTGGCTGGGTGTATGGGGCTCTTTGTCAGACCAGCGGAGAGTATCTATGGTTTGGGGAGAGTGATCGGAGAGAATGCAGGCGCCCGGCCAATGTTCTCTCAGTCTACACCTGAACACTGTTACATAAAACCCAGAGAAAAGAGACGGGGACATGTAAAGAACATGGAAACACAAAGGTAACTAACCTGTTTTGCTGCAGGCTGCAAACTGTAAACACACCGTGCAGCTGTGCGGGCAGCAACCGTGCGGTTATTTTATTCAGTATAGTATCATTTGTTTGGGATTTGTTTCATTCTCCCAGGAGTTTTTGAATTGTTTCTCTAGCTCAGTTAATCAGTCCTCCTGAATCTGGCTAAAATCAATCATTGCTTTGGTGTTTTGCAATACAAGCATTGTTCAAGAGTTGATCATGGTGTTATTATGTTCTTGTTGACTTTACGGGATATTTCATCAGTTAAAAGACCATTTACAGTGAAATACATGTTTATTATAGGGCTGCAACTAACAGCTATTTATCTTTATCTATCAGTCTGTCAATCTTAATTATATTCTTAATTAACTGATTAGTTGTTTGGTCTTTAAAATGTCAGAAAATAGTGAAAAAATGTCAGTTTGTTATCATAGAAGACTAAAGAAACCAGAAAATATCCACATCTAAGAAGCTGGAAACAGAGAATTTTTGCATTTTTTCTTTTAAAAAAATTACTCTGACAATTCATTGATTATCAAAATAGTTGGAGATGTCTAATTGTTGCAGCTGTAGTATGTTACAGCAGGAGAGTTCAGGTTCAGTTTTCGTTTCTTTGTGAAGCGATGCTATGAACTTCTATTTGTTGCCTGAAGCACCCCGTAAAGCAGAAACTGATATTTCATCCACGCTCCAATGATTCACTCATCAGTATTTCAGCCACTATTTCCCGTTTACGGCGGAGCTAAATTTGAATTCAACTCCACTCAGATTACTATCGTATCACTTGGGACGAAGAAACCGGAGTGCTGCGAAATCACAGAGACACGGTGAGTAAGAATTACAGTAGAAAAGCTCTGACGGTGTTGATGAACCGCTGCTGGCTGCCGTTCAACTCACGGAAACCGGAGAGAGGCCGCTCGTGTCACCTCAACTCTCCAACATAACATTTACTTTTATTATGCTATGTCGTTACGTTGCTGTTATTACAGATTCATCATAGAGGATTGTGTAACCTTCACAGTCTACCTGGAGCTGGGGTTTGAACATTTTTTGTACAAGGCCTGCAAAGACTGATGACTATCCATTTGTTTTTTTGAAACTATGAGAGACTTCATGGGAGGTTTTCATTTCATATTTTCATCAAGGTGAAGGATTGTGAGAAAAAAAAAAAAAAAAAAGGCGTTGACCTCACTGATGCAGACAAAGTACAGTGATTCATGCTCTCTGTGCAAGGTGCCTGTCAGCCTTTCTGTTTTGATTCCTTCTGACCTTTTTACCCACAGTGAAAATGCATCTCAGCTCGCAGCACATTCTGACAGCTCAGCTATTCATAAAAGGGATTTCACAACATCGGACTCGCTGTCTTGAATAACTACAAGGGCATAAGAGTTTCTGTCTTATGCCTATCTGAGAGAATAATGTAGTTAAGAGGAGGGGGGGGGGGGGGGGGGGGGGTAATTCCTCATGATTCAACAGCCTGTGTCCTCTACTGACTCCACACTCCTCCCCCGCCAGAGTTCAGCAAGGATGAAGAGTAAGTAAATCTGCCCTTGTGGGAACATTCGTTCGCCTCAAGTGTTGGATTCATAGCCGGGCTGGCGAAGGGCGAAACATTTGAACAAAGTGACATTCATCATGAGGTGTGCATATAAAGAGGACGGCTGTGAGGAGAATAGAGATGTAATCTGGTCTCTGCGCATGTTTGGGTAGTAAATAAAGTCCAAACTGAAGGCTCTAATCTATCCTGTTCTCTGCTATTTACCTGTATACAAGCAGTCACCTCCTGACAGTTTAACTGACAGCTCCCTCTTGAGGCAGAGATAGTTTCTGTTAAAAAAAAAAATCCAAGTACTAAACTTGATAGCAAGCACTGCCCCTTTTGACTGCGTAATATCCCAAATGAAGTGTCATTTGCACGCACCTTTCCACGCAGAAAAGACAGATCGCTGCTTCCTATGATGTGCAGGTCTTCTGTTGATTGGTCGTTCTGGGGGGAGAAGAAGACATGAAGAAAATATGGAGAGATTATTCATTTCTTGCTACTTTTAAGGGGGGGTTGTTTGTGAAAAATGGAGATGTTCGATTCATTGAATACCAGAAATGACAATAAAAGGTCAGTCAGACAGTTAAAGAGGACGTATCGTGCACATTTCCAGGTCTATGTTTTTTATTACTGGAATATCTTTGCATGATTTAGATTTCAAAAATCTCTTTATTTATCTTATTCTGGCTCTTTATGCAGCCCCTCAGTTCAGCTTCTGTCTGAAACAGGTCATTTTAGCACCTGACTCTTAAAGTCTCCTCTACGGATGAGCCAGATGAGCTGCGTAAACAAACGGTAGTAGCGGCGTTCCACTTATTTTTCACTTATCATCCATCATTCTTTACTCGATATATAAACCTCTCGAACACATCTGTAAATGTTTGAGCGTGAATCCGATCTGAAATATGCGAGTGGATGACTTGAACAACCTCTGGAACAACCTTAGCAACAAATATGAACAGTCTGACATCAGTTTGACGTCAGCGGTAAATTTACAAACAGAGCGTTCAGAGCAGACTGAAGGACTTTGACTTCCAGGCAGAATTTTTTTTTACATATGTTTATCTCCTGTTTTGGAAGTTTGACTATGTTTAACATAGATACCTGACATTATAACAGTATATAAATGAGAGAAGAGCACAAAAAGCATGTTATGTCCCCTTTAAGACAAAAATCTTACCTCCCAAAAACACATTTAACACTCTGTAACTTTCTCAATAATTTGGCTTTACTGTAAGATATTCAAAACTATGAATGCAGTATATAAGACAGGCACTCTTTTTCACAGGCAGTAGCACGGCACGCAGCTTTGAAGAACGACCGCTTTGAAGTCACTTATCACTCGGATAAAAGGAGCAGCGACATGGACAAAATCCCAGCCCCGGGGGCAGGTCACATGACTCCATCATGACCTGTGAGATTGACTAACAGTGTCATCGCTCAAACACCGTCCTCCAGAGTGGTGCAGTCCTGAGTTTCTTTCAAAGGCTGAAAAAAAACCCCCCCCACCCAAAAAAACAAGAATTTAAAGGCATGTTGACCACATTTATCAGTAACGATGATCCTACTGTCTGTGTCAACTCCCAAAAAAACAATCTATAATTCAATTTAGGCTCTTCGTGTAGCTACTTGAACCCCTGTGGAAGCCGGTTCTGTAAATAAAGATAGTGAATCCTCTCCTGCGCTGTAAAGGGAGAGAAGGAATGTGACCACATGCAGAGAAATATAAATCAGATCCTTTTACATGTGCCAAAATACACCCACCGTGTAATAAGCGACCGGTGACAATTGCAAAGTGATATCATTGTAAACATTCCTATGTCATTCCCAAGGTGAATTCCTCCACTTTAATACATTCCAGGTGCATGATATCGTATAGATATACTGTAGATGTGCTTGTCTTGGCGCAGCACGAGGGGGGTAGGGGGTGGGGGGGCAATTAGCAGTCTGATGTTTATCTGGTATCATGTCCTGAGCTCTGCAGTCTCTCCCACTGTCCTTGAGGTGTCCTGCATGAACGTCCTCTCTCCTCACTAAACATACACAACAGTGACATCCAGTGGCCGAAGTGTCGGCTTACTGAGGGCTGAGTTACACAAGGGGTGAATACAGGGACGCAACTATGGATTGTTCTTATTATCAGGTAATCTAGTGATGCTTGGTTTTTTTTAATGTTCATTTTTATGTATTTTTCATTCGTTTACTCTGTAAAATGTCAAAAAAATGATGAAAAAGTTTCACCACAGCTTCTCAGAGCTAAATATGACATCCTCACATTGACTGTTTTGTCCGACTAGCAGCCCAAAACTAAAATATATTAAATTTAGAAAGAAATAAAACAGAACAAAGCAGCATTTAAGATGCCCAAAGTGGAACATTAAGTAGCTGATTCAAAAGAATCTCATACAGTGTGAATATTTTCTGGTTTTTTTTTTTAGTTTTCTGTCACAGAAATCTGAATATCTGCAGGCAGACTGTCGACTGGGACAAAACAAGATATATTAGGTTGCAGTGATCAATATTTTTCACCATTTTCTGAAATTCCTATAGATCGAATGACGAATTGATTAATTGAGAAAAGAATCAACAGAAAAATAAGCTTTGATTGCAGCTCTAGCTGGAACCACTACTGCTTAAATGGCAGTTTTCTGTCAGCTGACTAATTGATTAATTGTTTCAGCACTATGTAAATGTATCACAGGGGGGAAAATAGATCAGTCACATCTGCAGGTCAGGTGTTTGATCTGCAATGACCTCAGAACAATTAAAAAAAAAAGACTGTATAGTATTATATCACTGTGGTATTTTAGTATACAGTACGGTTCACCTACCAGGTAGCTCTTCAGACGGATGAACTCCACCCGGGTTTCAAGGTACTTGTTAGAGTTGCGGCCGAGAACCTTGATAAACTCCACCAGGTCTGAGCAGAACTTGTAGCCTCCCTTCAGGACACACAGCACCATTATGTTACTGTCCCCGAAGTCTTCCATGATGTATCGGGCCAGACGTTCTGTCCTGTGGGACAACATCACATCATCACAAAATGAGCAGAAAATAATAAAAAAAGACTCTTTCTGCACGTGTGCTGTTGGTGAGTTTTCTACCTGTTCTTGATCACCCCATGTGGAATATAAACACTCTCTATGTCTTCATGGTAGTGTTCGGGGTAGGTGAACAGATCCAGACTGTAACCTGGCCAGTCATCTTTTATCTAGGATACACATCATACTGTTAGACATGGAAGTGTTGAAACTACGCAGTCACGCTGGAGCCTTTTATCACTCCTCGGTTAACCTTTAACACTTATTAATGACAGTATGACAACAGTGTTATTGATTATGAGAGTAGACACAGCAGTAACTAATGCTTAGAGAATTCAAATTGTTGCTTTAACTGTCCCTGAACTGCTCAGTTGTCAAAAATACAGCGTAATGTAAAAGCTAAACATCGGAGTCAGCCAAATAAAGGTTACAAAATAGGTTAATTACAGTTTAATAGTCAGAGAAATAAGGATAGAGTTTGAAGTATATGGAAAGAACCCAAAGTTTTTTGGTCCTTAAATGTCTGTAACCTTTAACCTCAATCAGAAAACTGTTCTTACTGCCAGTATTGACTTTGGCTTAATAACTGTATGTTTTTCTGGGTTGAGAATTACTTTAAGGATCTCAAAATACTCCTTTTTTTATCGAATTAATCAAATTGTGACTTGAAGGAATTCATTCAGAGAACAGCAGATATGTTATATTTTTACATCAGCTGCAATAGCTGAGCAAACACTGACAAAAACAATCTTTTTTTTTTTTTACTGATGTTTGACTATCACAAAATATAAAGACATGACCTACATTTCTGAATGAATTAATATTTTGACACAACGGGCTTTGTGTTACACGTACCACAATTCCTCTTTTCTTCCCTGCATTCTCCATCTCACGCAGCGCTGACAAGGTGAAAAACAGTCTTGTCTGGGTTTAAGGTTCAGTGACCTTTAGTGGAAACACACAGAGATAGCTTATTGTGCATATACTTTTCATCTTCTTCTGGATAGATTTAGTACAAGAGGAAAGACGAGAAGGAGAGAAACATTAGCTTCAAGTTAAGTTCAGTAGAAGTAGTATCTCCTTTAAGTCAGTCACCATTCATTCATTCGTCTTAACCTTACGTTCTGTCCGTGCATTAAACTTCAGAGCCACTTTTCTAATCTGTTACTGCCAAAGCATTACTTACCGTTTTTGCTGCCTTCTTCTCAGCGACCATTCACAAAAAACAAATAGGAGGGAAAAAGAGGAAGTCAAAAGAGTAGGGAGAAGCCAGCCACATGGGCTGCGGGGTCATGCTTAAGTCATTTGCATAAAAGGACAGCGTTGTTTCAGTCGCGGAGAATTACAGGGATAATCAGCTTCATGTGATGCTATGTTGGCTCGTGGCCGCGTCACAGGCCACTGCAGGAAGAACTGAACAAAAGCAGCAACAGAAGTTTGGTTCAATATCTATGCGGTAAATTTTTATTCAGTCAGAATATCACTCGTTTGAAAGGTTTTTGTAGAAGAATAATCTGACACAATCCATTTATAAAGAAGGTTAAAAGCAAGCAAGCAAGAAAGAATAATTGGTCGTTATCCTTTGAGAATTTCACTTAGGATTTCATATTTTTGAGTTACTTTAAAAACTTACAGCTAACATAAAGCAGTGGAAACATTTTTCACCCTTCTAGTAGCAGATATTAACCCAAAGACGATGAATCTGAATGCTTTTGCTCGTTTATCACCACAGTCACATTTCTAATTTGCGATGAATGAACGTTGCACTGGCAGAACTTAATACTTTTCACTGATCATAACATTTTATTTTACTCAAGCACATCATGCGGTTTATGAAGTAACGGGCACAGCACGGCGCATCTGATCAGGCGTCCTAGTTATTGGCGATGAAGATGGTCGTGAATCTTTCAAAGAGGTTGATGTCCTTCTCCAACTTCTTCATCGCCACCTCCAGCCGCTCCTTGTGGGCCTTCTTCGACAGGGTGTCTGTGACCAGCGAGAGGCCCTGGTACTCGTGGTGCAGCTTATCCCAGTTCTTCTTCAGGCGCTGGATGAAAGCGGACAAGGAGTTAGTTAAATAAGTTAGTTATTTCCCTGTAAACTTCATCATCTAATTCATCTCCTGTGCTCTTCTAGTTGTTCATCGTGCAGCCATGTGTTCGAGTACCTCCAGGATGGCTTGCCGCTCCTCATCAGAGAGAGGTTTCATGGCAACTCGATCCATTTGTTCTTTCACGAAGTTGTCGTACTCCTCCTTAGCCCTTCGCTCGTCTTCGTTGCGCTGCAGCAGGTACTCAGGCACTTCTCCGTAATCCTGCAGGTCGGAACAGGAAACACTGGTGTTAACGTGGAAAATATGGAGTTTGATTTAATCAATAAAGAGAAGAATTTTAGGTTTTTGCATATACGATTCATCTTTTCACTGTTTCCCCTGGTTTAGGTGAATATTTTTACTCCAGTTAATGTTCAAAGTTTGTTTTTGTTTTTTTTCTTACCCTTTTCTTGATATACTTGGGGACAAGTCCTGAATTTTCAAGGAGCTCCTTGTGCCCCTTGTTGGTGTCTACATAGGTAGGCTGTGGTTTCATTGGCATCACTGTAGCTGTCTTTATAAAGTCTCTCTTGGTGTAAATGCCCATAGGCGGGTTGTCTGTCTTCGCAGGGACGGCTGGTTTCTTCATAGTGAAGGTGTTAAGAACCTCTTTCGAACACTCTTTCTCTGAAAAAGACAAATATGAAGATGAATAATAATTACTCAAAGACACACATTGATTAAATAGTCTATCTGATCACTTACTTTCAGGCAGTTTGGACTCTTTTGAATGCTTTTTGAGGTATTTTTCCGGGGAGGGCAGCTCGACTTTTGCTGGTCCCATCGTTTTCATTGCATCTTTGGTTAACTTTTTCTCATGAATAACCATTGGCCTGAACTTGGACATGTACCTTTAGAAACAGCACATTGGAGCAAACAATAATTAAATGTATTTCTCATCACTTTTATCTTTAAAATGTGAAATTCAATGCTTACACCATACATAAAGTTATCTAGTGTACAGTTTATAAGAAGTTTTAAGTGGTATTTCTTTTTATTCAAGCCAAATATTAACTAAAGACCCTTTGCAGCTGTCAAAATGTACAACTTTACATCATTTTGCTTTCTAACTAGTGTTAGCTTAAGCTCTATCTGGCTTAGTTTATGCTTCTAAGTTAGCTAAAAAGGCTAATTTGATAAATATAATGTTATTTTTTAAGGTTATACTTTTCTAAAAGTACCTTGGAGGTTTTTGAGTTTGAACCCTCTCCTTTGGTATAAGGTTGTAGACGCTCTCTCGTGGATAAACAACTTCAGACATGTTGAATGACTTCAACTAGGACCTGGATGAAATGTAACTGAATTGAGCTAATAAAGGAGCTAACTTGATGGAGCTAACGTTTGGTTCAGTGCGATTTGTTTGACAACACGCTGCCGGCTAGTTGCTAGGCGACAGCGGGAGCAAATGTTGCATTCTCTTACAGTCGTAAAGTAGTAAATCTGAAGTAAGATTACACTTTCTTACGATATCCGAGCTGTCTACATGTAAAGTTATGAATACCTTTTCCAGTATTTATTTTCAGCTCATTTTTGTCACCAAATTAGGAATATATTCATTCTTCACTGACTCTGCTACGTCTGTGCCACTTTCTACAAATGATCAGCTGCCACCGAAAACTGAGGTGTCAAAGTGCATATGTTATTTTTTAAATTTCGACTCTGATGATCAGATTTGTCATTCGTTCTTCTAGTTGTTTTTTTGTGTATATTATTTGTCATACTTTCGAATTTGAAGCACAGAATTACGTTGTTTCGATGGGCTCTTGAACGCAGCGTAATGTCACTCGTTTTAGCGGTTTTCTCGATACAAAAACCATAAAACATAAACGGTTTCGTTCAGTAATAATACTGTTGAACTTGTAAGCATATAGTTATGAGTTAAAGACAAACGGAGCAAGTAGATATAACAACGTAAATTATGCAACAGAAAGTCTGGTGCGCTTTCGACTTCCCAAAAGAGATTCACGAGTTTTGTCCCTCCAGACGGACCGTAGTTGTTTATGGACTGCAGTGATCTTCTTGTCAAGTACTTACAACTGACTGGTGAGGTTTCACGTTTTTAACAAACCACGTTCTTCTCACAGACTGTATTAAAATAATAATTAAAAGGGTTTGAGAGACAGAAAGCCACAAGTTCACGTGAGTGTAAAATAACGTTACATTAAACCTCAAATCATTTATGTTTAAAAGCAAAACACGTGCAAAGTTACTGTACAAAGCTGCAGGCACTGAAACAAAACCCGAGGTTGCTGCTGTGAATAATAAACATTTGTTAAAAGTGCAGCTGTATTTGAAATGTCCTCTTAAATAGTATTTTCTTCTTCACAGGAAAACAAGCTGCTGTGTTGTCATTTCACCTCTAAATGGGGTTGCTGAATGCAAGTCAGCTTGCACTGAGAGCTGTCAGATGCTACCTGAGTCCATTTCCAAAATCAAGATCATGGCTTTCCACCAAAGCCTCCCTGCTGGGGGACAGGAACATCCTGCTCATGGGTCCACCTGGAGCAGGGAAGACCACAGTGGGGAGGATAGTGGCCCACAGACTGGGACTGCCTGTCATCGACATTGATGACGACGTCTTGGAGACGACATGGAAGATGCCGGTCGCCGCCAAGCTGGCCGCGATCGGTGGAGAGCGTTTCCTGGAGGAAGAAGGACAAGCCTTGTGTAACTTCTCCGCCTCTGGGTGTGTCATCTCCCTGACGGGTTCGAACCCTCTTCACGCCGAGGCGATGCAGCACCTCAAACAGACCGGGCTGGTCATCTTCCTGGACGTGCACAGCGAGGACATCCTGCAGAGACTCGCCAGGATGAAGGTGAACAGGATAGTGGGCCAAGAAGCAGGGGTATCCATGAAGGACATTTTGCATTACAGGAAACAGTTTTATGAGAAGTGGCTGGACGTGCGGGTGTTGTGTGGAACAGGCGACACGGTGGAGGAAGTAGCGGAGAAGGTGCTGAAAGCTGTGGAGAGATATCAGAACCACGCTGGAGAAACGTATGTGTCGACCAGGAGCGACGGCGCAGGATCGTCCAATCACAAAACATACTTCAGTGATGTGGTAGTTGAGGGTCTGGCCACAGATGGAGGCCTCTACGTACCCAAAAACGGCTTCCCAAAGATGGATGCTCGGGAATGGCTGAGACTAGCTGACATGTCATACCCAGAACGAGCGTTAGTTTTACTTGAAAAGTGCATACACCCGTTAGATGTTTCTGCTCTGGATCTAAGAGAGATGGTATTTAAGGCATATGGATCAAACTTTTCCAGTGAGGCGGTCGCACCTGTAAAACACCTGACCCACAATCAGTATGTTCTGGAGCTTTTCCACGGCCCCACCGCCTCATTCAAGGACCTGGCTTTGCAGCTGATGCCCCAGCTCTTCGCCTACTGCCTCCCGCCCATGTGCAACTACCTCATCCTGGTGGCCACGTCCGGAGACACCGGAAGCGCGGTGCTCAGCGGTTTCAGCGGGCTCAGCAGCGCCGATAGACACAGGACTGGGGTGCTGGTGTTTTTCCCAGAGGAAGGGGTGAGTGAGATCCAGAAGCTCCAGATGACGGGCTACAACAAAGAGGGTAACGCCAGGGCTGTCAGCGTCCTGTCAGACTTCGACTTCTGTCAGAGAACCATCAAGAGGATGTTCGGGGAGTCCGGGCTGACCGGGCACCTCGCCGTAGAGTACGGCACGGTCCTCAGCACCGCCAACTCCATCAACTGGGCACGTTTGTTGCCACAGGTGGGTGACGATCACTGAGTTGAGGCTGCAAGAAAGATGACTTTCTCACATAGCAGGAAAGGCACAGGTGTTACCAACAACATTAGCGATGGTTCAGTTCTGTCCAGTAAGCCGTGACAGCGAGTCAGCATGAACAATTCAGCCATCCTTAATTTTATTATTTACACCTGTGCGTTCCCTACTGTGAGATGTCAAAGTGACTTCCTGTGAAAAACAGCTATTGTTAAATCAGTATATTTTTATTTATAAGTTTTTTTAAAATAATATATAAATTGTCAAAAGTAGATTTGGGAGAAAATAGAAAAATATGCACAGCTGAACACTTAAACCTCCTTAATCAATTTTTTTTAAATTGAAAACATGTAAAACAGAGTCATTATAAAACAGGAAAGATGTAACATCAGTCCTGACGCAATAAACTCTCATATCCTGAATAAAATAAAAGACAGCACATTCAAAAGTAATGTATAGAAACATAAATGAATGGCCTGAGGTGTGTTTTGATGCAGCTAGAGGTGAAGTACATGTCAAAATCTGTTAGAAACACTCTTAAAATAGTTTTTTTTTCTTGAGGGCATCTCATCTTATGAATAAAGGATGTAAAGATGTGATGTAAAGATTCCCAGTGAACTGAATTTTGGAAATCTTAAGAGAATAGTAGAGCAGAATATCAACATCCTGAGTACGTGTAATGTGCTCTCTTTTATAGATATACCCTGTTTCACTAACTAACAGTCATTTTTATTATTCATTATTCTGCTGAAAACATGTCAGGCAACGGGGGAAAACAAAACTTTTTCTTTATTTTAATTGAATGTATTTTTGCCTAAAATAGTCAGATTTAAAGATGTTGGGTCAAAAGAAAAATAGCTGATAGAGCCTCACAAACCAGCTCCATTCACGATCATTAAAAGTCCCACATTACCAGAAATAATACTGAGGACGTGACCTTGTTGTCCTCGACGCCCCGAGTCTGCTGGCAGATTGTTTTGAGATTTTAGTGAAGTGAAGTAAGTTTAATATCTCATAATGTGCTCAGTCACTGTGATTTAAAATGGTCCTTTTTGTTTCCAGTTTTATCAGGCAACCACAAGGGAATTAACTTTAAGGTCAACTCAGGGCTCTGTGCTTTACTCTGGTGTTTTCAAGAGAAGTGATGTTTTTGATCTGATGTGTCAGATTTATTCTACCAGAAAGAAAAAAAAGAAGAAAAGTTTTCGTCAGACAGCGGCACAGTTTCTGTTAACTTCCCTTCCTCTTGCAGGTGGTTTACCATTCCTCCGCCTATCTGAACCTGTGCAGAGATGGTGTTATCAAGTTCGGGGAGCCTATTGATGTTTGCATCCCTACTGGTAACTTTGGCAACGCCATGTCAGCTGTGTACGCCAAGCAAATGGGCGTCCCGATAAGAAAAATCATCTGCGCGTCCAACCGCAACCGCATCATCACGGACTTTATCACCACAGGCGAGTATGATCTCCGGGGACGGCCTCTGATGCTCTCACACTCCCCGGCTATAGATATCCTGAAATCCTCCAACCTGGAGAGGTTTATCTACCACGTCTCAGACGGAGACAGCTGTCTCGTTAAGGACCTGTTCACGTCCTTAGACGGACAGCAACACTTTCAGGTTCCCGAGCCTCTTCTTGGCAGGATACAACAGGAAGTGCTGGCCGGCTGGTGCTCCGAAGACGACTGCTTGGCCGCCATCCAGAGCGTTCACAGGGGGACGGGCTACGTCATGGACACACACACCGCCGTGGCGAAAGTCGTGGCTGATAGGCTGCAGGACGGCTCGTGCCCCGTGGTGCTCTGTTCCACCGCTCACTACGGGAAATTTACTCCCGCTGTGTTCAAAGCGTTGCAAATCCAAAATATTCCAGAGGATCCTGTGGAGCAGCTGGAGAAGCTGGGATCAACTGCAACCAGACCAGAAATGCACAGAGACTTGATGGCGTGCCTGAAGGAAAGAAGCAGGAAGGGACACGCTGTTTGTCAGGCAGATTACAGTGTGCTGGTAGAAGAGGTGGAGAACATGATACACGACTCCTTCTTGAAAGTTATGTAGCTTTATCTTAAATTAACATGAATTTAGGTCTAATTTAAAATTTATAAATAGTAATGTTATTCTTTATGTGTCCTGTATGTATCATGTCATCATTTGAGACCTTTTTTTTGAAGAAAACATTACAATTAACAGGATAAAAAAATGTGAAATCTTGCACAGAAAGACATAAAAGGTGCGAGAAATTCAAACAAGAGAAAGAACAAATAAATAAAAGTGAATAAAAGTGCCTATTATGAACAAGCCTGGTCATAAGTCATTTAAATTTAAAGGCCAAAGTGATTCTGCCGAGCTGAGCCTGTGGGGTTGGGAAGAAAAGTGAACAGCACATCCATTCTGATTACACTGTAATAGAGCTCTAAACTGTTTTCTTGCTTGATTTAAAGCCTATTGATTACTCAACATTTCTTCACATCATTATCCGGAGTCACGGCCCACTAGATGGTGATGTCTACCTCTTGGCCACTGCTGTGTGGAAACACCGGCGCCAGCATCTCTGTAACAGTATGCGAGGTATCTCTCAGAGGGGATTTAATATGTGGTTTACTCAGAAGGTCAAATAAACTAGTAAATTATGATGCTAAATCAATATCTGTTGCCATGTATGCTTATTGTATTATGAGAAAATATATAAGCAGTGAATTTCTTTAACACCTGTCCAGCTCCATTGTGTCCGGACATCCACAGTTTTACATTGTGATGATGTAAAAAATCACTTTTTAAACGTTTTACCAGTGTTTCATGAGTCAAATTGTGCCAATTTTCTCATCCTTTTACATGACTGAGAGGCTAAGAAAGCCACATGGTAGATTTCACTGCGTGGCGTTAAAATACAGATGATGAATTGATCTCTGTGAAATTCGCAGTCCAGTGATTGCCAGGTGAAGAGCTAGCGATTAGCTTAGCTTAGCTTAGCTTAAACACTGAAAGCAAAGGGAAACAGCTAGCTTAACCAAAATGTTAAAATATATTCCTGCAGGTGTGAATGACAGCGTTAGGATTTTTTAATGTGTTCCTTGGTTTCTAATGTCAGTCCAGGTATTGTTGAATATGATTGAAATGTTAATGTATTCTGTACTAAAGCTTTATTACAAACGGAGTTGAATGAAATGATTGAAATGCAGCTAACAGAAATTAAGCAATCGTGCTTCTCCAGAGGAAGCGGCCCAATTTAGACATTCAGCTCATGTTTCTCTGTGACTTCAGCAACGAGGAAGGGCATTGTGAGGTTTTTTTTTCCCTAATAAAAGACCTGAAACCGAGACATTGCAGTTAAAGTTCGACCAGCGCAGAGTACTCTGCTTCTGCTGTGACCGAAACAAGGGAACAAACTTTTAGCTGCAGCAAGAAACAGAATTTTTGTGAACTATTTTTTACAAATGTTTAATTTTGTGTTATTCTGCAAGTGTAATGTTTGGACAAGGTGATTAAAAGATGTCTTAATTCCTTTCTAGACTACATGAGGAGTGTTTTTCAGTGCTGTAATGCTTGTGTAATGTTGTTTTCCTCTCATTTGCATCAAAACAGCTTGAAAGCAGAGCTGTAACTACAAATGATAACACCAAGGTCATGTCATTTTTTTTTATCCATACATTTTTTCCATAAAATATTCTTGGAAAGGAATTAATTCATAAATATTTACTGATTTAAGTCAGGATTCATATGTGCGAGTGCCGTACATCCAGTCAACACTTCTTGGATTCTAAGAAAACCAAAAAGCTCCTTTTTTTTTGCCAGACATCTGTTAAAACAAACATCATATAACACAGATGGGCGGAGCGGACCTGAGGGCAATTTTCCATCCCTCGACGTCACAGAATCCATAACAGGAGAGTCCAGAAATGAATCCTGTCTCTGTGGCTATCAGTCGAGTCATTTAAATCCAGGTGCTGCCTCAGCAGGCGCAGGGGAGAGGAGAGGAGGGAAGAAGATAAGTTTCATAGATCTCCAGGATTGCTTATGACTGCAGTTGTTGAGAAAGATGGAAAGTCAGGCTAGATTTGACAAAGCACTTTGCCAGCATGCCCTCTGATCTGGATCACTGTCTCTCTGCGTCTTTGCCAGAACCGAAAGAGTTTTTCTCCTCCTTAATTCCATTATATATATTTAGGGCTGAATGTCAAACCTCATTATTTTTTTTGGCACAGACCAAAATGCGTCCATAACATCAAGTTCTATAGTGAAAATTGTCAGATATTGAACACTGCATTGAATGTCTTGTCAGATTTATACTCTTTGTTTCTTATTTTTTTAATCAGACATCACCGAAGAAGGCCACAACATACAGTCAAAAGCTCTGGAGGAAGCTAGTGAACCTTGAGTTTTGAATATTTTATCACAGACGTGTTTCTTATGTCAAGATGCCACTATGCTCAAGTTGAAATTAATATAAATAAGTGGTTTTGTCATCTCAATACCATACCCCAGTCCTTATTATATATATACAATTCTTCATCATAAATGCTATTTTATGTCACGTGTCTGCAATCAGCATCTACAGTAAACAGAGAAATGTGTCCACACCCTTTCCTACTATTCCTCATATCTTCCCTTACTTTTATATCCTGCTACAAACTACTGTGCAGAATAGAAATTAAATCCTGAACTAAAAGAAAAAAACAATTCTGACCTTTTCAATCACTTCTTCATTTCTACACTAACATCTAAAGAAACATCATTGAAGCCAGAAAGGTTTGTGCCCCTTAGTTCAAATTAAGGTCTTAAAATGATATCATAAAGTCATAAAATGATACTTTCAACAATTGAGTGCTTAAAACTTTGTGGCTGAAAACTGTTTTATGTTTCAACATGATAATAATATCCTCTGTGAGGGAGGTGCATAAAAAAAAGTGATCTTCCCATCCCACATTTTGGTGTTGGGCCTCTGATCCAACATAGTGCCCAACCTCACCGACGCTGTTGTGGGCGAACGGGAGCGAATCCCTGCAGCCTGGTTCCAACATCTTATAGGAAGACTTCCCAAAACAGTGGAGGCCAATCACGTATGAGTGTAATGTTCATTTGGTCGCATAGCTTATGTTTGATTGGTGTTTGTGTGAAAATGGGAGAATATAGTCTCCATGGTTTGAAGTGATCCATTGCTGCTGACAGAATCAAACCAGTGCTCTGCTGTTTTGGGGGTTTGTGGAAAACAGATATACAGAAAGAAAAAGCCGCAGAGGGACATCAAGATAAATTATGACTTGGGCTGTTTTATTTTTTTTTGAGTCAGTGCAATATTTTACAATCACCCGCTCTAACTATACTACAGTGTGTTTGCACTCATTTCCCCCTGCTTACAGGATGACTGATCACTTTTTTGCTGTGCATGAATATATTACATAGTACATGGTCACATACTGCAGATTTCTTTGTAGCAACTCTGTGCTCGTTCTTTCTCTTTTGGTCTCTCTCCGCTCTGTTTCTATGCTTTGCTTCACTGTGAGCACTGGCCTTATTAATCAAGCTGCTTGGCAGGTGAATGTGAGGAATGGGTAGGGTAAGTGTCTGAAGGGGGAGGAGGGAAGTGTGCAGGTGCATGTGTGTGTGTGTGTGTGTGTGTGTGTAAGTAGTGAAGAGAAAAAGAGAGAGCCAGCTGTTGCTCAGCACCTAGTGGCCCACGGCTGGGTGAGCAAGGATAATTGCAGGTACCAGCCTGTTCCCATCTCCTTAATGTGAACCTGTGGCATAATGGAAACTGCTCTTTCACAGTGGAGGGAAATAGAAAGTGGAGAGGAGGAAATTAACGCATCGGAAGGGTTTGGAAAGAAGATTTGGTGAACCGGATTGATTTGAGGTTCTGCTCCCGAGAACCCGGACTTGAGTTTTCTTTTCTTTGTGCTGAAATCCTGTTTAGTGTTGAGATTTTGGCAAAGCAACGACTTTGGTTCACAAATATGCTTTCAGGGTTACACTGTAAAAAGGAAAACTACTATTGGCATTTATTTATTTCAACTAACTTCATCTTTCTGGTGAAAACTTGACCCAAGAAAATATCCTTATTATCATTAAAGTACCTTTAAAACATAATATTATAGCAAAAATATGCAGGTATCTGTGATTAGTTTTCCTTTGTGTAAATTACATTAAACTTAATGTGCAACAACTGCTATAAATATATAAACTTGTATGCAATGATAATATAATAATGTATGATTAATATCGTTACAAACACCTTTTACAAACCATTTAATTAAATTTGCGGATTTTATTACATTTTCAACCATTAAGAGGAAACATCTTGTTGCATTTAGTTACATTTCTTGCTACAAACACTCTGCTTCCTCTTGTCTGTGCTGTAACTGGCTGCACCAGCAGATTTCATCACATACTGTAGTCGCAAACACTAAAAAGCCTATAGAGATGCAAAAAAGCGTCAAGTTTATTTCACAAACAAAATGGACACGGTAAATAAAAATTACCCGTACAAGAAGACTAATACCAGCACAAGTTAAACTCTTAAAATCATGTGACTTTTGCAACTTTTTTTGTCATTAAAATAGTTCAGCAATCAAAAGAAGTCCACTTCTGTGAAAATGAAAATTAGTGTTGTCAGTTCAAATCTACATTCATTTGTGTCAAATAGTTTTACTAACACGATACGTGTATTTAAAGAACATAAAAATATATAATATGTATTGTGTAATATGGAATGTGAAAGTGTAGAAAATCCTCCTCGTGAGGTTTATGATCTTCTGACCTTCAATTATAAAACGAGTAAAGGTAAGAAAGCTGTCTGGTTCATGTCATGTGATCTGATATGACAGCACAGTAAAAAACCGTGACTGGTATACTGTTAACTAGACCGTTATACTGTTATACTGAAGTGTTTTTCTCCATGATTAATGGTTTCTTTCTGGAAGCGAGAGCAGAACAATCAGCCAACACGTCTCAACATCGTGTTCACCCGAGGCTTTCCCTGCTAATTACCTAAGACATCGATTCACACCCCAACATACCTTCACAGAGTGTGAGGAAGAGGAGGGAGAGAAAAGCTGAGCTAATGAAGGTGTCAACAGGAACTGGCCACCAGAAGATGATTGTTATTGGAGCGCAGATTGAGCTCATTTGCATTTTGATGCAAACTCAGAGCAGAACAATATGCATCGGCGGCTATCTGCTGTTAACAGTCTTTGATAAGCTCACAGACAAAAAGCAATGATTCAATTCGAGGTGAACACAATAACCGAGGGGTCCTGAAACAGATTACATTTAACTGATGTGTCCATCAGGCTCCTGGCGACCGTCTGCCAGGATCCTCTCCTCTCCGTGATGAAGGAAAGAGAATCCATTTCTCACTCGCGGAATGAGAAATCAATGACCCCGAGATGGATCTGTGTGAAATGAGATATGAGCCTCGTCTCGGAGGACTCAGCGGGGCTCAGATTGACAGCTGACTGACAGGGGTTAACTGCCAGGGAAGGCCGACAGGCTCCGAGGTGTAAAACTGACCCTCTCGGACTCTCACTCCAAATATAAAGTGGAACTGAAGGTTAAAATGGTACATGTCGAGGGCACGGCTGATACATGGAGGCCGGCTGCTGCATGAATCACAAGTATTCCTGTAATGGACCGTACGCTGAGCTCTGCGCCCCTGTTGCTACGCCTATCAAGCTGTCCCTTCTGGTTCAGTTTACAATAATAACCGCGGCAGATTTAGCACTTGAAATTCTTATTTTTGGAGACAATGGGACAAACGATTTCAGACAGAGATAGACGAAAGCTGATTTATTTTGTTCTGTGGTTCTGCTGCTTAGTTTACTACTTGTTTGCATTTTCAAACAGTTAGTTTTCACGTTATGGAAGAAAAGGCTTTTAAAAGATAAAGGACTAACTGATGTGTTTGGCAAATGTAACGCTATCTCAAGTAATGAGTTTGGCTGGGTTTGCTGTGAGAGTGAACCTCCTCCTGTTACCCTACAAAATGATGTATGAAATGCTCCTTGGGTTGAATGTTTGCAGCATCGGGGACAAACACACTGTTCAATCCATTTCTTACACTTTTGCTTTTGCATTTTTGGTTTCAGAAAAAGGCTAAAAGGCAAAAAGAAAACATTTTTATTCATTCATTTAAAGAGTATTACTGCGAATACAGCCCTACAATATGTACGCTAACACTTACAGTTGCTAAGCTACGATAGGACGATCACTATTCAGGGGATGGATCTGGATGTATTTCAGGAATTCGTCATTCGTCAACTCAGCTCTTTTTGTGGCGGATTTGAATGAAAAGATCACTACAGCGTTCGACTACACTGTTATGATCATTTACCGTTCACAGCGCTTGAACTTTAATCCGCAACATTGTAAAGAAAACACGTGTAATACACCTCTTAATTTCTTTATTACTGTTCTTTCATTTGCGTGTTCACATGCCTTAGTTACGACACATCTTTGAATACTTGTATCATAAAAAAATAAAGTCTGACATCTTTGTCAGTGATTTCGAGTTAATTTCTGGCAAATCTTACATAATTTATTCCCTTAAGAAGTTTCATGCTTTATCTCTCGTCTACAATCTTATCACTTTTACAGCCTCTATGGTGATCACCAAATGTTTCCTGTAATTAGGGCCTGTACTGGCTGGAGAGACTGTAAAGGAAACTATTGTTTCAAATAATAGGTGTGTGAGGTGTTTCGTAATCCACATGGCTGCCTTTAAAGGATGCGGTTCCTCCTCATCTGTGATAACAGATGTTTGAAGATGGGCTGGAGACGCACCGACTGTTTAGCAAAGCCTCTGTCAGGTCTTTTTGAAAAACTCGGATCACTTGTAGGCTCTCATCCTTTCTATTTTTTTGTGATTCCTCTTATACTCTCAGCAGCACTCGGCGGAGGCTTCACTTTCCTCAAAGACAGGGAAGACAATGACCTTGAACGGCAATTCACACCCAAGAAAGGACCCTCGAAGGTAACGAGAGCTTTTGTCAGGGAAAACTTTCCCTACAATGACTCCATGTTTTCAGAAGACAGGCTGTACAACAAGGGCAGCTTCGCGTCGCTCATCGCTGTGTCAACTGACGGCTCTAATATACTAGCGAATCCTGCCTTTGAGGACGTCGTCAGACTCAACAATGAGATACTTAACATCACTGTGGACGAGAGGAGGCTGGGACTCAAGGAGCTGCGTGTCAAAGCCGATGGAGAATGCGTCTCAAATGTCATCCTGGAAATGATTAGGGCTAATGAAACCGACCAAAGCGCCAGCATCACCTTCCCAGTAGATACATATGGATCCAGACCAATCTTTCTGGGTTCTGTCCTAGGTGGGGTTCTTACAGACGCCAACAGCTCAGTGGTAACAGCTCAGGCGGTAAAACTCTCCTACTACTTAGAGAGTGAGGGAACCAAAGCTGAAACCTCAAAATTATGGCTGAGAGCCTTCAAAAAGCTCTTATCAACTGATATGGACAACAAACACATTAAAGTATGTATCACACTGCTGCTAATATGATACTGAAAAAATGATGTTTCTACATTTTTTTAACCTTGAATGTTACTCATTCATTCAATCTTTAAACTCAATGTTTACTCATATAACATGTTCCTGAGGTTTTCTGTGCATTTTCATAGTTAAGATGTCTACTGCCGTACTCAATAGTAACATTTGAACCTCTCCATGATTTAACTCATATATAACTACGGCTCACATGAGGCTTCGATAGCGCAACAATGGATAGGAACTTTAAAAATCCAGCTTAAAAACAATTCAAATTGCAGAGTTGCATGTCTGAAACGATTTTGTTGTTTAATGATCTATTTGTAATAACTGCAGAAACTTATTTTTTCCAATTCTTTGCAGGTGACAGTTATTTTTTTTGTCATTTTGTGTCATTTCAGCGTCAAGAACTTCTTCCTAGACAGGGAGAAATATAATGTAGTGGAAAGATACCAGTTTTTTCCAGCTTCATTACAGTAGCTTCACTGGACAGCAATGCAATGTTGCCGTTTTATTTCACTTTTGAGTAGCTGTTTTCATTGTAAAAGCTTTATTGCTCTGTTTTATAAACAGGAAATTACGAAATTTGGAGATTGTATCTGATAAAAGTTTATAAAAACTTCTCATTTTTAATATAAGCTTTTATTTTTTGTTTAAATTTTTGCCTATGTGATGGTCTAAAGGATGTTTCAATTCCCTTTCTACAATCCAGAAATATAACTCTAGTAGAGAAATGCTATATTTTCTCAATTAATTTTAGCCTAAAAGTCTAAAAAATATGTGTATCAACCTTTAAAAAAAAGACACCATGAGAAATTTGTGTGCATTTGTAGACTCGTCATATCATTAACACGTTATTCATCATCAACCACAGTTCCAGGGACAACATGGAGGACATGACTAGTGTCGTCTTTAATGGTGTCTGCAGCCTTACACAGCCAAATACAACACGTTCAGGTGTTTGAAAGTCATTCTGGGAATTGTAGGAAGTCACTTAACTGAAATAGATCAAGTACATTGAGGCAGTGTTGAATTAGAGTCATGACAGAATAATTACTTGAATGCACTGACTTCCATAAAACGGACAATATCTGAAAAGTAAACAAGGGTGGATTTTGATTCATACCTGAACCTGCTGTACTGAGATATTGCTTTTAAGTGTAGGAGAAGCGTTTTGCTCAGCATCGAAATAAATACTTTTTAATGTGCAATAAAAAGAGCATACCAATTCATTTGCTAAACATATTAGTTACAGCCTGCCTGCTCCTGCTGTATCTTTACACTCGCTTCTCATATAATGCGGTTGGCAAGGTTGAAGACGCAACCGCTTTGTCCTGAAATTCAAGCTGCGCTGTCACACCGGCTTTATTGCTGTCGTGACATCCATGTGTAAACACTGCTTTCTGACTGAAGAGCTCATGTTGGCTCCTTTCTGTCGCACTCTATTGTAGGTGTCTTACTACACCTCCAAATCCAAGCAGGAGGAGATTGACAGTCACACCACAGATGGCTTCCCTTTATTCCTCATCACTTATGCCTGCGCTATCACCTTCTCGGTGATATCCTGCCTGAGGTAAGAAGTGATCAGTGACTGTCACACAGCCAGCGATTTTCTGACTGCAGGCCAAGTCCAGGGCGCAGAGAGCTGCTGTTTATCAATGTGACTCATACCGGGAAGAAGCCACATAAAGACCATAAGTAGTGATAATAACCATTTCGGCGCTACTGTGTCTAAAGCAGCTTTATCGTGATTTTAGAATTTGATAGAAAGTTTTTAAACATGCAATTCAAAGGATGAGCTGCACTCACATGTCTTATATGTGCTCGTATATCAGTTTTTCGGTCACTGTCATCGTTCCTTCTGTTCATACCTGATGTGAAGAGAACTTCATGGAAGTGGTGGGAGACAAAACCCACTGTTGTAAAAATGCATTTCAAATATCAGCTAAAGCTAAAATGAGGTTACAGTTTGTGTTTCCCTGGATGGTGCAAAAGACCATAATTTTGATACATATCCATTTAATTTGGCTGAGTCAGACTGCCGAAGCCTCATATTAGATTCACTTAAACTTTTATATGCATTTTTACACCGGATGAGGACTGTGGACTTTGTCCTTTTTCACTTAAATTAACATTGCATTAAGGATGGTCAGTTAAAACTGGAGGAGTGATTACATCAACCAGTAACTCTTTCAGTGCACATGTGCATATTGTTTTAAGACAGACAGGACCAGGAGATGTTTAGCTTAGCTTAGCATAAAGCCCAGAAACAGCCAGCCTGGCTCTGTCTAAGGTATCTGGCCACCTGGCAGTCACTGCTGCTGTTGCTTTTGCACTTCAGTTTTCGTACTGATTGTACAGACAGTTGGAATATATCACCCATGCCCGACTTTGCTAACTTTGTTAAATCACGCTGTGTTGATTCCTTCCACAGAATGGACAATGTGAGGAACAAGCTGTGGGTAGCTGTCTTCGGGGTCCTGTCCTCTGGCCTGGCTGTTCTCTCCTCTTTCGGCTTGCTGCTTTACATCGGGGTGCCTTTTGTTATTACAGTCGCAAACTCTCCTTTCCTAATACTCGGTGAGAAAAAGCACCCTCTGCCTTTTTGTTCCATTGTTTGGAGTGCAACATCTAGTTTCTGTATTTAAGTAAAAGTGACAAAACCATATTGTACAAAATAACTCCAATGGTCAGTATTGTATCTGCTTCATATGTTTTTAGGTGGATTAAACCAAGTATTTCATGTTTTACAGTTAAAATGTTGTACAATGTTTAATGTCTTACGTATGAAAAATCTCAAAGTTTAGTTTATTTCACATCTCTAACATAATTTCTTCAGGAATCGGCCTCAACAACATGTTCATACTGGTGTCCGACTGGCAGCACACCAACGTGAAAGACCCCGTGCCGAAGCGGCTGGCTCACTCTTACAAAGAAGCTATCATATCCATCACCATCACCGCCCTGACCGACGTCTTCAAGTTCTTCGTAGGCTTCGCGTCCGACTTCCCGTCAGTGCAGTCGTTCTGTCTGTACACCAGCACCTCCATCATATTCTGTTACATCTACACGATCACCTTCTTCGGTGCCTTCCTCGCTCTGAACGGGAGGAGAGAAGCCAGCAACAGGCACTGGCTGACCTGCGTGAAAATACCACCAGACAGTCCTGATCATCGTTCTGAGATATATAACATCTGCTGTGTGGGAGGCGACTATGATAAGCACACTGGTGCAGAGAAAAAACTGCCTGCAAATAATTTCTTTAAGGATTACTACGGCCCGTTTTTGATCAAACCCTGGGTCAAGCGAGGTGTAATCTTCCTTTATGTGGTATATTTAGCTACAAGTATTTATGGATGTCTCCAAGTACAACAGGGGATTGAGCTTTATGATCTGGCAGCTGATCACTCCCACGTTACGACATTTATTAAGAAGGAAAGGCAGTATTTTTCTGATTATGGTCCAGCTGTGATGGTCATTGTAAGTGAGGAATTCCCATATTGGGTTAAAACCAAGCGTTACCACCTTCAGGCATGCATGGACGACTTTAAAAGGCTTCCTTTTGTAGATGAGGATGTCTATACGTCTTGGTTGGACTCTTACTTGTCATACGGACATGAAAGACATTTAAACCTTGACGATAAAGAGGTTTTTCTCAAAAACCTTCCTGAATTTTTCGATTTATTTCCTTTTTTCAAGCAAGATGTGAACCTCACTGGAGATGCCATTTATGCATCCCGCTCTTTCATTCAGACTGTTGATATCGCCAACGCCAGTATGGAAATCCAAATGCTCAAGGGTCTTAAAACCACCGTAGACAGATGCCGTGTGGCGTCTTTGTTAGTTTACAACCGCCAATTCATCTTCTACGACCAGTACGGTGTAGTAGTCAGCAGCACGATTAAGAATGTCAGCGTGATCACGGCTGTGATGTTGGTCGTCTCTCTCCTGCTGATTCCAGACCCCCTCTGCTCATTATGGGTGACTATTTCGATTGTCTCGGTGACGGCGGGGGTGATGGGTTACATGGCGCTATGGGACGTCACTCTCGATTCCATATCCATGATAGTTTTCACCGTCTGCATCGGCTTCACAGTCGATTTCTCTGCTCACGTGTCTTATGCCTTAGCCTCCAGCAAGAAATCCAACCCAGATGACAAGGCGGTGGATGTGCTCTCCCATCTAGGCTATCCAATACTTCAAGGAGCCTTGTCCATCATTTTGGGAGTGTCAATTTTGGCTAGGTCTGAATTTCACACCTTCAGGACCTTTTTCAAGATTTTTTTCCTTGTCATACTTATTGGGATGGTTCACGGCATCATTTTCATCCCAGTAATTCTGACATTATTTAAATGTGGCTCAGAGAAAGATGTAAAAGAATGTGAAAAGAAGACATTGGAAGTCACCAAACTATGACCACTGTTGAAATATTTTCCAAAACTACTGAAAGTGACAGAGAAGTCAATGCAAATATTCCTTTAAAGCAAGAGTTTGACAAATCTGACTTGCATTGAATGAAGCCTTTTGTCAAAATATTTATGGTGCATCATTTTTATTTAGCGCTGTTTGAACTCATTGATATATAATATAATCACAATTAATTGTAGTTTAGATCCCCATAAACAAAACAATACATTACATTGGAACTGTTTACATTTTAAAGATGACAATAAAGTCTTTTTTTCATACTGAATTGTTTGCCTACTTTGTGTACTCTTGGTTTGCAGAAACTGACATATTCCCAGGTGTTGACGATGACGTTAACGATGACTGAGCTCCATTAAGTGTCCCAGTGAGCCAGCATACAACAGGGCCCTGGACCTGAAACACTTAAATGAAATTTCCTTCTGTGCCATGTGGAGATGTCTCTCATGAAAGCTTCATTACTGTTATTGCTAGAAAAATACCCTGCAAAGTCATTTATTCTTTGTACTCTTTACCGTTTAAATAACTGATATCATGGTGACAAATAAAACACAATGCAACCCTAAAAGGATTATGCTTTAGTTGCACCTCAGAAATGAGACACATCGTCTTTATGCAACTGTAATTTTTTGGTTAACTCTCTTTTGGGATGCCTGAATTTGTCCTTTTTCCATTATCACCATTTTAGCACAGTCACATGATGTGTGGCTGCTGTTGTTGCCCTTAAATTCGAGTGGTAATAGTTTCGAAGGTTTTAAAACCTTAAGGCTCAAATCAGCCACAATAATCACTAAGTCATATCAACAATTGTAAAATCATGCTCTGCTCTGGATGGCTGAAATGTTCTTTTCTTCTAGGTTTTCAAGATGTTATTTCATTAGCACCTTTCAAATGTCACAGTATCCAAAAAGCTGCGGCGCAATTTGTCCTTTTATGGAACTGGTGTTGATAACATATTCATTACGGTCTCCAACTGGCAGCACATTAACATTGAGAACCCACGCAGATGGCTCACACCTCACAAAGAAGGTGCTAAGTCCACCACCACCACCATCATCATCTTCTTCATTCCGCCTGATGTTTTAGAAAAATTTCTGTCCTCTGAAGCATTTCGCTAACAACCATCATCACATTTTTCTACAGTATTTGGAACCTTTCTTGATGAAAAAACAGGAAATAAATGGATGTCGGTTGGCCCGGGTGCCGCTAAATTGCTCTATTGGCTGCAGAATTTGGATCTTACAAGGTTACACGGCCATTTACAAGATTAATGAGATATAAACAGCAATACCATGGAGAGAGGACTTAGAATACAGTAGGCTGGCAATATAACAACATTAAAAAGCCACCTTAAATTCACACAGGCGTATTTGATTATTAATAAGCCCAGACGCATATGATTTCAGTGCTACTGACGCACAGCTCTATTCCCATGAGGCTCTGGACTTGAAAAGTAAATTGACTAAATTAAAACTAGCTGCTTTTCCTTCAGTGGGAAGATGCAGTCCACTCTTTTAGCACCATGAGTAATCTGACTCATGAATTCCCTCAGACAGAAACAGACAGAAGAGCAGTGACATTTTGATGTGCAGGTCACATTTAAAATGAAGTTTTCCCAGTTATTTTCTGCACAGTGGTACAATGTTGGGTTTGTTGTTTAAGGCTTGCAGAAATCAGGGTTTTTGGGGGTCTTGGCTGCAGCTTTGCAGTAAGTACGTTGGTCAAGAAATCCAGCTGGTCTCCCGGTTTTAACTTTTACCCACCCCTGATGGCCCAACGTTGCAGGCTTGCTCTCAGCTCTGTCACCCTCCGTCACGCCTGTCTTCCTTCACCCTCCTTCCAGGACAAGATGCCTCTAAGCCATACAGCGTGACGTGACATGCCCCTACACTCAGGAGAGAGAAAGAAAGAACAACCTAAGAACTTGATCTAATAAGAAAGAGAGAGACTGATGGATTGGTGATGAAGTATAGAAGGAAGAGGAATAAATCAGATCCCCTTTCTGTGTAATCTACTTGGCTAAGTCATGAAGGAGCCACAGCTTGCCTCAACAATAAATTAGTTTATTGATTGGAAACATATCTAGGTTGAAGGGAAGGCATGAATGAATTCCCACAGTGCCAACAAGCCCTGCAGGTATGGAAAAACATCTGTAAAGATGTTTGGTTTGCTGCTGATCTGCATCTGTTGTACAGGTCAGTCTTCTGCTGATATAAAAATGCGAGTTAACTGAATTTAAATAGAAGAATTAGTTCAAAGTTGTCTCCTTCCTGAGTTGTGAAAATGTAAAACTCAGAGTCATGTTGACTCAACTAGCGATAACATGTAACATAACATAACTTAAAGTATCAAGTTGACTCAACAACTGATCAGTTACATTGACAGTTATTATGATTATAAGTGCGGTGACTGAATTTTATACTAACTTTTCCATCATGTAAATTTTCTTCAGACTACTAATTGACACACTTGAGTGTCAAACAACGCATCCTTGCATCTGCTAATATGCTGATTGTGTTTCTTTAAAAACTTAATTTAACGAGTGGAGTGATCTCTCAGCTGTACATTCATTCAACTCATCATTTCAAGTCAAAACACTTCAAGTGATGAGCTCTGTAATGGTCTGAAAAACAAAACTACTAGAAATTAAATTAGTTGAATTAACTTGAAATTACTTATATATTTAAGTGGAGTTAATGACAAAAGATTGTTTGATTCCACTGTGTGATGTTTTACAGTGTACACTATGAAGCCAAAAGTATGCGGACACCTGAACATTACACATATGTGGTTGTTGTTGAACATCATACCATAATCATGGGCATTAATATGCTGCTAGCCTTCACTCTTCTTGTAAACTGTCCAAAAGTATGTGGACTATTAGCCATACTCAGTTCCATATAACCACAAAAACAGTAAAATTTGGCACTCCCATTTCCCCAACAGATCAAATGTACATGTAGATATAGTGTGGCCCAACTTTTTAAAAAAAAATACACTTGACAGGAAGTTTATCCATATAACTGTGGATCAAACATTACGTTTAGCATAACGATTTGTAGGAAAGTATGCATGAAAGTATTGAAAATAGAAGAGAATACATGCTGAAGCCCATCATGACAACACCTACTGACATTTGGAGAAACTAAACAAAAATGTAATAAATGAATATATAGAAAATAGAAAATAAATATTCAGGATGCTATTGTACTCTGCTTTCTGTCATCTCAGTTTTAATGTTTCACAACTTTTAATAAAAGTGGTTGTAATTAAGGTTTTCTTTCACATTGATCACCAGAAGAAGAAAAAAACGCGACTCTTGATCACTAACGTGACAGGAAATATCGATCCAAATTGATCCAAATGAAGTTCTTGTTTTTTTTTTTTTGGATAAATCGATCAAGGTTTATTATACTTGATTACACTTGATGCATTTCCCTCACCGCTCCACCAAACACTGCGCCGTGATTGACAGAAGAAGCGGCCATACGCGGATCAATGGCGCTTCTGGAGCCCTATGAGATGATGAAGAAGACGGGCTTTAAGAGCGCACGGCTCCTGATGTGTCTCTTCGTGGCTTTTATAGGCCTACTTAATGCTTGTTGTGGTCGGAAGAGGGCGGAGTGCGTTTGTCATCCAAGTGAGAAGCTCCCTGACTCGGTGCCTCCTAAAAAAAAAAAATATAAATATAATAATAACCTACCCTCTTACCCCTCCCTTCCTCCTCGCTTTGATTCAGTCTATGTAGCCTACACGCAGGAGGAGAACGTCCGCCGCAAAGCTAAGACAGTCTAGTGAGAGAGAGAGAGGAGAGAGGTGGGGGGAAACAGCTGCAAGCGGATACTCAACATCAACAAGCTGTATGAAGCATCTGTAAAGAAGAATAAGGGATTTGGCGTGGACAGCTAAGGGGGGTTCCTTACGTTTTCCCCCCCTCTCTTATCTGCTTTTTGATTTCAAGAACAGAGGCGTGGAGCTTGCGAGAATATATCCTACAAGTGGTGAAGCGATGGTTTAGCGGAGCAATTTGGATTTTTTTTTTTTTTTTTTTTTTTTTTTTACAAGCACGACCGCCCGACGACACAGTAATTCCGATCAGCAATCTCCGAAACATCTGTGGATGCTTTTTCTGGAGGGGAGATGGCTGTTTTCCGGCTGTCGTTGCTGCTGCAAGTGGGATTTGTGATCGGATCAAACCACGAATACGCGGAATGGTCAGCGCATGGGAGAGATATCAGAGCACAGGAGGCGATTTACGGCGCTCAGACGCACCGTCGGCAGCTGGCGCATCTCCGTGCGCCTCATCCTCCCGTGGAGACGGCGAAACTGCCGCAGAAAACAGAGGAGGGTGTCCCCAGGGTGGTCACGGCGTTTCTGCACACGGGGGACTCGACCACCTTAAAGCACGCCAACTGCTCGAGGAGGTACGAGCTCACCTCTCTGCGGGGAAGGTCACACGCCACCCCGCATTACTCCATGAGCAGCGTGCTGGATACGGTGCTGCACGCCACAAACTTCCTCAGTATGATCTTGCAAACCAACAGGTCCAGGGAGCAGAGTCTCCGGCGAGACATTGAGTGGTACGATGCCCTCGTCAGGAGTATACTGGAGGGAGACGCCAAGATTCACCGGGCGGTCGTCACTTTCACCGCTGATCCGTCGGTGGAGGGGCCCTCGGTGCTTCTCCAAGCCACCAGGGTCGATGGAGAGATAGTCTTCCAAGACCTCTCCAGCGTGGCCCACCTCCGTCTGCACAACCGCACTGAAGACGCAGAGTGGTACCATGATGTCAAAGACAGGAAGAAGCCCAGTTTCCATAAGAGGGTGCTGAGCCAAGATTTCAGATCAGTTGACAATTCCCTAAAAAGAGGAGAAAGTTTCATCCCGGACAAGGCGCATGTCAAATGGTCTGCACCGTACCTTGAGTGTGAAAATGGGAATTTTGTTCCCCGTTGGCTTTTGACCCTTTCGGCTGCTTTCTATGGCCTGAAGCCCAACTTGGTCCCAGAATTCAGGTAGGCACACAGATGGTTGAGATCTGAGCAGTGATGTGGTGTTAAAGAGGCTAAACATGACAAAACAAACATCCCAAAACAAGTTCAGCATATCACCACATCTACCACTTTTGCCATTAAAGCTGTTCATAAAGCTTGACCTGTGATGAACCTTACTTCTATTGTACTTACTTGACCTTACCTCTGTTGTAAAACTATGTGAGAAAGATTGTCAACCTAAAAGTGAGTTCAGGTGCATTTAACCAACACTACATTCCCAATCCTCATATATAAAACCTGGTTTTGGCCCAGTAATGTGCATCTCTTTCCTCCCAAAACAAACCATAGCTTCCCAATGGCCTCCTCTTGTTATACGAGGGGGGTTTTCTTCTCTCCTCCAGTCTCACAAGGCGGTGAGATGCTAAAAATAACCCTGGATGTGACTGGATGTAGCAATGGTGGAAACCTCTGGCTACAGGCCTAATTCATTTTTCAAACTCACTCGACTGCATGCCTTACTACTACTGCCCTTTATTTTCCCTTCTTCAAGGAGGAGGCTACTAAATCTGCGATGAGTCAGATCCTCCCTGAGATGAGAGACATGCAATTTGAAAAAAAAAAAAAAAAAAAAGAAGTGCAGCAGGCAGCATCAGTGGATGCAAAAAAAAAAGCTGAAATATGTCTGATGTTTGGATGTTTTGTACAATCCATGTCCTAAAGCCACCTCTGCTGCAGCCTGCTGGTGTAATGTGCCATGTTTGCGGTCCTGATATGCACTTGAGTAGTCAAGTGTTAAGGCTCCATAGGATCCTGACCAACATCTTCTCAATGAATATTTAATCTGGATCGTTAGTTGTGTGTGTTCTGCCTTCAATGAATCATTAATTGATACACTCGAGTCACTCACAGGCAGGCACGGATTGCAAATGAGTCAAAACCTGCAGTGATTATACCGTAATAGGCTGTCAGCTACCTGGTGTTATCCCAGACCTAAAGCCTCTCAGAGCAGCTTCATACATTTAGTTTCCCACCAAAGCAATCTGATTGTAAATTAGCCTGCACACTCAACTGATAAATAGTCAAAGCTGTTTTACACCAGAATTCAAGTTGACAGCTTATTTGTGAAGCTAAAATTAGCTTTTTTTTTCTCTCCAAAGGAATTGTCTTAGAGAAGCTTTGCTATCATCGCCAAAGGAGCAGTTGTCCCCTTTTAAACTGTGGCCTCCTCTATAAGATCGAAGGTGTGACACGCGTTGGTGTTTTGTATTGTTTAATGTCCCCGGAGAGTGGCCTGTTCAGTGGCACTGAAAGGAACATCCCTCTGTGCTTCAAGGAGCAGGCGAGCAGCATCCATCCTTTTACTTTAGTTAAATGCAATGAAGGTTGCATCCGTCAAAATAAGCACATTATCACATTTTATCTTCACTCCTAGTAGCTATATACAGTAAATAATATAGCTGGGGCAGTTTATAGATTTTATGGATTGCTTGTGGAGCTATCAAGGAAATATGAGGAAATGATGTTGCTGCACCTTTAAAACCAACAGAGCTGCCAACTCTCACACAGTGACTGTGGGAGTCATGCAATTGACACTTTTCACATGCTCTCATGCCACACAATTTTCTCACGCAGTGAAAATCGAAGTCATAACTGATAACGCTGCGATGTGAAAAGAGGATACTGACAGCACACACGGACAGACAAGACAGAGCAGCGCAGTGTAACAGCAGAAATATATATGCAAATCTATTATATTATATTAATGTGTTTAATCAGTGAGTTTTAGAAGTTCTGGTAGGCGAATTTTGTTACCTTTAGACAATGCCAGCCTAACTCTTTCCCCCTGTTTTGAGTTCTTATGCTAAGCTAAGCTAAGCAGCTGCTGGTGGTAGTTTCATATTTACCGTACAAACATGAGAGTGGCACACTCTCCTCACAACAAAATGAATAAGTAAAGTTTTGAAAATATCAAAACTATTGATTTAATAATAAAACCAAGCTTTTGGTTATTAGTAGTATGTTTGAATAAAGCTTATAAGGATGGTATATAGGGAACACCTGTGCCTTTTCATGCAAGTACAGATGGGAAATAGAGTTCACAACTGTAATTTCCAAGATCCAAATACACCATAAATACAAATACACCAAAGCCATCATAAAGTGCAGCACCTGCAACTCAAAACATCAGTAATACTAAATAATATTTTTTACAAATACAAACAAAGAACATGTTGTGCTTTTAACAACCATCCATTGGAGTAGATCAAGCAATTTTGGTGCCCTACAATTTGAAATCCTTGATAGTCATTGGTTGACTTATGTCAACATGCCGTTGGAATTCTGACATAATCTAATAACAAAAAAAATAATTTGCGACTATTTTGATGATCAGTTAATCGTTTCGTGTCATTTATCAAGCTAAAGTGCCAAATATTCACTAATTCAATCCACTCAAATGTCAATTGTTTGTTCGTCAAATGTGATTGTAAACTGAATGTCTTTGTCTTTTGGACTGATGGTTGGATAAAACAAGTCATTTGAATACATCACCTTGGGCATTTTACACAACTTTCTGACATTTTCTTTGATGTAATTAATCAAGAAAATAATTCCAGATAATAGATAATAAAAATACTTGCTGATATAACCCTAATTTCAAGCCACATGAAACGTCTTTTGCATCTTAGTTTGTTTCTTGACAGCCATCTTTCAGACGCTCATATCAAAGTAGCAAGGCGGCTCATCATGCTTCTTCCTCGTGCCTCAGCACCCTTTCAGATAAAAAAAAAAAAAAAAAACAGGAGAAGAGGGGAAACGCTGGCTAATATAGCCGCCTCAGACATCAGCTCTCCTCCGTTTCCCCTCCAGATGAATACACAATCAATACAACGATGAATTAATAATGAAAGATGTAGAACAACAACCCTGCATGGGCCATCTTGATTCCAGTCTTCTAATGCTTCAGTCACTTCCTGTTCGGTGTGATGATGCTGCAAGAAGCAAGAAGACTTGTTTTGAGTTTGTTATGCATCTGGCATATGGAAATGAACATAAGTTGAGGCCCTTTTTATCACACTTCTCCTTTTTGTTTTTTGTGCGAAACAACTAATGTGACTTGTTAGAGCAGGAGTGTGTGGACATGTGTTTGTGATAGATCGACCTGTTGTTTCTGTGAAGGTGTAAGAAATCGCACCTCTCACACTTCATCTCGTCTCTTGCCGTCTGTCTCTTCAGCTGCACTCGAGGCACAGGGGAAAGGCAGCTTAGACCACACAGAGAGGACTGGCTGTTTTCAAGCGTGCGGTGTGTGTGTGTGTACCAGCGTGTGTGAGTGTGTGTGTGCGTGCCATTGTTGGAGGCTGAGACATTCTTCAAGAAGATACTGTACCGTCCTAATTGGCAGATCACTCGACCTTCAGATACTAGTGACTGCACAGACACACAAATGCTAAAAACAGTTCGAAAAAACACACAAACTGAGAATAAGCGGGAGAGAAAGGAAAGGAAAGGAATGGGATGTAGGAGGTGGATGTGCTGGGTGAATACACACAAAAATCTCTTTTCACAGCACAGACTGTAATTGCTGTGAGGCTGAAGCTCAGGCAGCAGTGGCAGTATAATAAGGCAAAGTAATTGAAACTTTCAAAAAAAGTACAATCAAACGGTTAAGATGTTTTTTTTTTTGCAGCACATTTCTCTAAAAGGTGGAACTAGGTTCTAATTAGGTGGCAGAATCCTCTCCATTTACGCTTGGCTTTGCTTTCCGTTTTGCTGTACAAGCAGCTCGGGTCTGGACAGCCTGAGTGCTGTGGGACGCCCAGCTGAGTGCGGAGCAGGAGGCCTCGAGCTCCAGGAGGAGCCGGCAGCATCTGCTTAGATGGACACCATCCAGAAACAAACAGGATGGAAACCCCACAGTTCCCAGGGCTAAACGCGATAATATTTGATGCTAAACTGAGATGAAAGAGAGGAAGAGAGAGAGAGAGAGAGAAAAAAATGCATCCAGCAGGAAAATTAGTGGCTAAGCATAACAGCAAGAACACTGGTCTCAGAGGAGGAAGATCTTTTAAGGACACTGAAATTATAAGTGCACCTGAAATGAGTCTAACCTCATAGGTTTTTCCACAACCCGAAGCACGCAGGGGTGAAAGATCCCTAAGGTGCTCCTTCTCTCCCTGCTGACGTCACTGGGACTCCACCGCTCAGTAAGGTGGCCTGTCAATACGATGCCTTCAGCCAGTAAATGTCAGCGTTATGGAAAGAAAATCCAACCACCCCAGCCTTCCTGCCATGCTGTAAAGAGATATTTTTTTCCTAATAATACTGCTAATGAAGGGAATAATCTGGGTGATTTTGATAGTATTACAGTAGACTGATGTAATTCAGTTGCCCCTCAAAGGATTATGAGTCTGTAATATTGTTACTGTAGGTTTATCCTTTAGTAATCTGGTGTGAAACAAATGAGCTGCGGTATAATAGAGGAGGCCTCAGAGTGGAAAAACTGTGTGCTTTGTTGGGTTTGATGAGTATGCAGAGTTATAGGAAGAGTGTTAAGGAAAATTTAGGTTTAAGAAAAAAGAGAGTGGACCAAAAGGTTCTGCAAAATACCAGATAATGTGCAAATGTGCAAAAATATTACTTACTTATTCCTTCAATAAAGTATACTTGTTATAGTAGATGTCTCATAATAAATGTATGAAGGAGAATATACCAGCAAGGGAAGTAGAAAAGATAAAAAAAAAAATAGATTTCACAGTGTGCTGTAACTCAGTATAACACAGATGTCACGTCGTCCTTTTGTTCATTCAGTGTATCTTGCTTATCATATTTCCACACATGGATCATCACAGTTTCATCCTGTTTCAGCCGGAAAATATCAGCGACACTGGACAATTTTTAAAAGCCAGGGGAAAAACTAAAGTTTAGTAGAAATTTGAGATTTTACAATAGAAAATGGGTGTAAACACTGTAGATAAAGATCAAGATAAAGTTGGATATCGCTTGTTGTATGAATTGTAAGATAAAGTTATCAATGTTTAGGATATTACAGGATGGTAAAGGTGGGAATGATTAAAAGTCATTCATTAGTTTTCAATCATAATTTTCTGATGTGAGCTGTCACCAGCTACAATCAAACTATCAATCAGTCGACTGGCTCCAGCCCTCACGACTGTCAGGTTGCTTTTGTCAGCAGCTCAAATTTATTGAACGATTGTCCAACTTGGCGTTTGGTCTCCAGAAGACTTTTAATGATGAGAGTGTCAAGAGTCCAGAACTATGACAAAAGAAGAAAAAAAGGGGGGAAGTCTTTGTTCGCTTTCTGTGACAGCTGCTTCGCCATCAGCGCCGTGTCTTTTTTGATGAGCAGCGACAGAATTCAATAAAATGACCCGGGTCACCAGGGACGTGCGGAGGATGTTAGAGGGGCAGCGGTATAAATTCATAAAAGGCGATTCTTGTAAATAATTAAATAAATTATGCCTGGAATGACTACCTTTCCACTGGTAAAAGGATATTAAAATGTATTTATTTAAAACAAGCCTATGACTGAGTTTGGTTCAAACGCTACTACCTGACAGTTATTTAATGATACAGTTCATGCAGATAAATTAAGTGTATTTTCAGTAAATTCTCCTCAAGTTAACCAGTCCAACTCTTACCGACTGTAGCCTTCTGAATGACGTCCTCACTTGCAGAAACTTAATACTGCTGACAAAGATGCACTTCCTCTGGTTGCCTCCATATTCGTCTCTTACCACCACTCTATAGTAGGCATAATTGCTTCATTAATAACGGGCAATAAGAAGATGCTGATATCTTATGGCTAAGATACCTGTACCAGTGCCAACAAATTAGTTTAATATCATACCATAATACATCATGCATTTAAGCCACAACTCTAAAAGCCAACACTTAAGCTTTAGATAAGGTGTATTAGACACTGGTTTACTTTTTTTTTTATTGATTTAACATAAAGATTTTAACACTTTTGCATAAATACATTTTTCAACAGTTAACAGTCAATATTCATGTAAATGTAACTCCATTCACTGTCCTTACACACATATTCACCTGCTGAGCAAACATAACACATAAAAGGACATATTTATATACATGCTGTAGATATAATCGTACACTAGGCATTACTTTAATGTCTGACATTGATAACACAAACACAATCACTGCTGACTATAGTTAATGCAGATCAATTTGACGCTAGAAACTCAGATTAACTGAGCTTACATTGAAGACACCTCACTGACTGCTTTCAAAACCAACTGTTAACAGACTCAAGTTAAAGAAAAGGAGGAAAACGTCCTTAATTTCATCATATTTCATATTTTAAATGTATCATATTGTTGCACTTTTCACAATTTTATAACTAACTTCAACAACTTGGAGACGTGACAGTATCCATACATGCTTTACCTCATGGTAAACTATTAACACTAATATATACTAATATAAATTCTCTGTCAGCTACACTCAGAAACAAGATGTACTGGATGTAGCAGGAATAAAAGGAGTTTATTTATTTATTTGAATAATACACCCCAGAAAAAGGATACTTTATATAGTATATATATAGGAGGCCAAATGGGCAGGTGCTCCATCCCCTTTGATGTCTATCTATACACGTGCCTACAGATTGCATTGAAACGCTGGTAGATAAGCAGCAACCTGCCCAGCGGCTAGACTCACATTAGCTTCTGCTCCTCCTGTCAGCTTAATGCATTTCCATCATATAAGAGACATTTTCCTTGGGGGTGGGAGGGGGTTCTTACATTGTGATTGTTTCATGACATAATGCACAAACTGTGCCCTTCTAAAAAGGAAAGTAATGTGTTCTTGTCAAAGACTGAGGCAGGAGAAATGTACATACAGATTCATCTAGGCATGCAGCTCTTCTGGCTACATGGATATGCTAAAGGAGAGTAATGAAGCTTGTGCCAGTCTTCCATCTTCACTTCTTCTTTACATTATCCCTGGTTTATGTGCACAGTCATTGTAGCTGGAGATGTCAAGGCCTATTTTTAAGAACCCAGTTGACGTCGTTACCTTGCGAGGCAGCTGGATTCACGCCAATCAGCGTTGTATGAGGATTCTTGCATGATTTTGCAAATCCAGCTGCCTCGCAAGGTAAGATGGTGACAGACAGATGATTCATCCAATCACCTGCCAAGTATTTTTTTTTTTAAGTTTCTGCCTTTTTCCAAACGAATTTACAAGGACAACTTTTTCCAAGGCACGTCAGGTTATTGATGCCACACAGTACATAAAAAATACTTTGGTTAAAATCAAGTTTGCTAACAATTTTGCTTTTATTATTTATGTGTCATTAATTTACATCAGTCATAAAAAAATGAGATGTTGTGGTTAGCTAGCCACAATAGCTAACTTAGCTTAAGCCCTGTGACTCCATCGCTAACGTCTGTCCTCACAGTGAAACTATGGGGTGAACAAACCAAGCCATGAAACGACATGTAAAAACAACTGTATCGTTATTCCTCCGTTTTAGTAGAGGCTAACTGTCTCTTCCCACTTCTTGTCCCTGCATCAAACTAACGTTAGCTATGTCTTGAACAGTCTCTCCCCTGTACGCTGATTTTTGTTTAAAATCAAGTTTGCTAACAATTTTGCTTTTATTATTTATGTGTCATTAATTTACATCAGTCATAAAAAATGAGACGTTGTGGTTAGCTAGCTAGTTTGAATGTATTTACTAACAATCAACAGCTAACTTAGCTTAAGCCCTGTGACTCCATCGCTAATGTCTGTCCTCACAGTGAAAGTATGGGGGGAACAAACCAAGCCATGAAACGACATGTAAAAACAACTTTGGACTTACTCAGCTATAACGTTATTCCTCCATTTTAGTAGAGGCTAACTGTCTCGTCACACTTCTTGTCCCTGCGTCAAACTAGCTAACATGTCTTGAACAGTCTCTACCCTGTACGCTGTTTTTTTGTATTAAAAAACCACATAAACCAAATCCATTATTTTTTTTACCTTAAATTTCCATTAATTTAGACATTAATAATGATAGAATTAAGGTGTTTATTAATTGATTTTAAGGGGATAAGTAAGGGTTGAATTAATGGACTGAAATAAATACATTTTTATGGATTATTTGCATGATTCAAGGGTTTTTAAAGGGGTAAAAAAAACACCTTAAAATGTTGCAAAAACCATCAAAACCACCCCTTAATATATACCTAAAAATACTCTAATTTTCACTTTGTCCTTTTTCCAGGGGTAAGCTAAGGAGTAATTAATGGTATTTTAAGGAATTCTTGTTTCATAAACGACAGCCTCATGTAATTACCTAACCTCGTATGAGATATCTTATAATTACTGTTAATAGATTAGATTAGTTTAGATTCTTATTAGGTTTAATCTATTCACTGTGCCTCACTGTTTTACCACAACGCTTTTCCCACAACAATTGATTTAATTCAATTAACTATGACAAAAAACACATGAATCTCCTCACAGAACTTTTAGATGTCTCTTCAGTGCCACGATTAGTGGAAATTCACACTTTACCACGCCTCTCTTTGCCGCACAGAGAGGCTAAATGGGCTAATCAATCTCAGAGACCATTTTCTGGGCCTGAATAGAGACATACAGGACAAAGCGTATTGGCCTGACATTCAGTATTCATTCATGAATACATCAAAGACTGACTTGTAACAAAGAGGGCACGTGAAGGCCTTCATTGCGAGCATGTTTTGATGAATATCCTTTTGTAGGCCTATAAGCAATTACCGAGATATATCTACAGTCAACTTCATAATGCTTGGGCTAACATTAGCACAGTCTGACTGGTCTCTCAGGAAAACCAGAGCCCCTGCTGGTGGGATGGTCCTCTCTTTGCTGGCCTGGCCTTTTAGACCCACAAAGAATGGAGGATGAAAGGAGAGAGTGCTCTGTTTCCTGGGGCACCACCATCTCCTGCTCCCTGTGATAATCCTGTCTTTATGCCCGAGGGCCTTGATGGCCACCATGATGCCTCCGCTCATGCTCCTCCACCTTTAAATTACAACCCGCTCTTTGTACTGCACGTATATATTCAGTCGACAACTCTGTTTCAAACCCTGCGCACTTTTTTTTTTTCTCTCTCAAGCTATTCTGTACGCCATATGTCCACTTCAGCTGGGATGCTAAAGATTGCTCAGGGAGCTGGAAGCTGATGAAAAAAAAAAGAGGTGATTGTTGGGGGGGAAAAAAAGGAGAAAACAAGCGAGAGAAAACATTTTTTTTTCTTTGTACAGCCTCTCAATTTGAGCTGCCATTGAAGCAGACATTTTGATGAATCCTACATTATAAAGGAAGCGGTCATATTCCATGTGCATCAGTGGACTGTTGTATTTTGTGTGTTTCCTCCCCTTATTACATAACGGTGAATTGAAACAGAGGTAATTTCTCAGCAAAACAACCAGCAGTGCAGCGGAATACAGCAAGGTCAGTTTGCCCCGAGGCAAGACCGGAGCAGCAGTTATTAATAACAGAAGTGCAGGCAAAGAGAGCGTTGCGCTCGCCCGGCGTCCACTGGGAGCCGAGTATAGTAAACCACCTCCTATACACCTGGAGAACATGCCACACCAGCAGTATTTGTAGATGTGTGTGGGTGAGCGCATATGCCGGAGAAAGAGCGCAAGACAGACACAGAGAATATTGGCCTGTCAATGATGTCAATTATATTTTATTGTCATGTTTTAGATAGGAATAGATTTTAGCATATTCTTGAAAAAAAAGATGATTTTTTTTTTTTTACATGTTAAGCAGTAAGATCTCATTGCTGTAAGCGGGTTTATTTACATTCACATTAATATTCCTGCCAATAGCCTTGGAACCAATTTACTCACACACTTATTTCTACATTATAAAAGGTTTTCTTCATTTTTGTCTGCTTGTTGTCACCAAGGAGCTTCCATTTATCCTGCTGAGAAAGCGATAATAGTCAAGGCATGATTACCAACTGGGCAAAACAAGCCACTACAAGTCCCAGATCACGTATCAGTTGATTAATTGTGAATTTGTTTGGGAATATGCATCACTAAAGCACAATAATAAATCAAGTCCTTAATTCCGAGGCCTCCCTACTGGGTTAATTTGTACATAATACACTTTGAGGTCTACTGATATGAACATAATGGAAAAGTAGAGTTAGAGAAAGATATCTTTGCACACCTGAATGTTTGACAGATGTGTCGCAGGGCACCAGAATGTGTTTTAGTCCTTAGTATTGGTCAAAAACTGCAAAAATACTGTATCCTAAATTTCCCATAATGCAAAATATGATATTATTAGTCATACTCTGACATATTCTGACTTGTAAATAGTCGTAATTATGACTAGGACCCTCAGATTTTTCTGAAAGCTCAGATATATCAGACTTTTTGAGCCTTATAATATGAAAGTGCCTGAAAATCAAGCAAATCAGGACACGTCACATCAGCCAAAGTCCATCGTTCAAAGAGATTAAACCCATTTTTATTTGATATGATGTTCTGTTGTCAATACAGGCTATTTTTAACCCTCACTCAATCAACTCTGTAATCATACAACCATCTGGAGTTGTCTTGTGATGTGAACGCAGCATTAGACCATATAAGATCCATATTATACCCTCCCTGAATAGTAAAACTGACACAGCCAATCAAAAAAACAACAACATTTGTTTATGTTTATTTTATTTAAATTTAAACTATATAACTGTGCAAGTCTTGCCCAAAAATTATGAGACTGTCAAGACTTTTTCACAGCAGAAATGTTGACACGTCATTGCAGGAAATGCACAGGTGTAACTAATAACACTAATCATGGCTCCATTCTATTTCAGCCATGCCAATTAGCGAGCGTCCATGATAGCATGCTTGCTCAGGGCTCAGTGATTAAAGTTATTAATCACACCTGTGCTCTTCCTGCTATGACACATAAAAAAAAAAAAAAGAAAAAAGTCTGCCGTTAAAAAGGCCTATTATAGATCAGTAGTGAGTTTGAACCATCCTTTGGTATCCGCCGCTTCTCGCAGATTCACAGTTTGTCACAGTCGCAGTTTTCCCGTGCTTCATGTCGTCTCTTCTTTTAATTATAGAAAAGCATGACGGCCGTCTCTTCTTCTTCCCCCTCCTCTTCACAGAAGCAACACTGACAGCATCCTCTGCCGCTGTCCGTTTCATGTGTTGTTTAGCTAAGTTACCACAAGAGATGGCTTGACTAAGGTGTTACTATGGAAACAACACTTTCCTTGTTCACAAAACCCAGCAGTAGACGGGACGCGAGGTGTTTACATGCCTCACTGTCCCAGCTAATATCAGCATACTGTATCCCAGTTGTCAGATATTATTATCTTATAGATATTACCCACTACACAGATATTCAGCGTCATCCTCGGACCACACATTAAACTCTGTTTTATCTTATGCTTTTGTGTCCTGCTGGTCAGAGACATAATGGAAGACCGAAGGACTGCATCATTCCCATAGTAGTTTATCCAGTTTGACAACCTGTAAATCAATCCAAACTGCAGGAAGAGTATAGAAAGAGGTGTGGATAGGGTTGTTCAATTGAAGAACATTTTCCAGATAATACTTTTCTCCATTAATAACTTGCTGAAATCACTAAGGGCCCTTTAACAAAGTAGCACTAGGGGCAAAATGCATTAATAATACAAATGATAGCACTCGAACTGAAGCCTTATTAGCCAACGATCACTAGTAGAAACTTGAAACAGTCTAAAGGGGAAATCAACCGAGAAACAAAAGTGAAATATGTTTTTCCTGTTTGCTCACGATAGAAATCTAAACAAATCCAAATAAACAAAAGTAACAAACACCAAAGTTTGTGGTGAATCCAAAAACGGCTAATTCACATGTTTCTCCAGGGATGCATATAAATAAAACAAAGTCAGACCTACATTCACAAAGGATTGGCATTTAAGTTTATTTCATCTTTTGGCACCTAAAACTGTTATTTTTGGAAGTTAAGTTACAGCTCGAGATACTACAGTGACCTATTTAGATTGTTGGTTGCCTCTACAGATGTTACCGATTCACACACTAGCGAAGACATTTAATTTTAATAGTGCCACTAGTTTGAAACCAGGAAGTAGTGTCTAAGAACGTAGGACTTGCTTTACGAACAGCTGGTGCAACGTTGTTCTGCAGTTTTACTTCTATGTACAGGTTTTCTTTTCCTCTTGTGCCAGTTGTCTTAATGCAAATGGTGCACATCTGTATGTGAGTGTGTTCTGTATTAAGAAATTTGTACACAACTGAAAGCTAGACCAGACAAATGTATTTTTTCATCGACGAACATTATGGTGTCATGACACACGTCCCGCTGAGCTACTGTATCTCTCAAGTGTCACAAACCTTGTCTTCCACAAAGTTTAAAGTCAGTATAGATTTTCTAACAACATGTAGCCTCAGGCTGCGCTCCATTTATATGTTTGCCAGGAGGGAAAGCCCGTACGTGGGCTGAGGTTGCCAAGAGACTGTTCAGGGGTTCTTGTTGAATGTTGCACATGTCTGAAATGTATAATTTCTTGCATTAAACAAACAGAATAAAAAAAAGGGGGATTGCTTATTTTTCCTGTCAGCTGTGTGCTGCAGCTGTCAGCAAGAAAAGACATATGCCACACCTTTGAAAAGAAGCAGAATCAGAGACGCTGACCTTCAGAATCAGAGGCTGACCTTCTCTTCATAGAGCTTTAGGCAGCTAAGTAAGTGTAAATCCTCTGCAGCCCTGTTATAACTTCCTCGCTGGCTCAGCTGGCTGAAACGGAGCAAAGACTGCTGCCTTTTCCGAGCAAGTTTTGTTGTTGTTTTTTTTTTTTTGTGATCTATCAGCAGTTTCTCGTCTCCGTGTCAGACTGACTTTCAGCTGAGGAAGAAGTGAGGATATAAAGGTGTGGATGAATTTGTTAGGTTTTCTAAAAAAAAAAGCACATTTGTTTTACAGTTTTCACAGTTACTTAGCACCAAGCACAGATGCAACGCGTCATGTAGGCGGGCCGGAGCGGGGTTTTCTACCTGCTACACAGACTCCATCTTCGTTACAGCCTAGGCTATATTAACTGGTACTGAATTAATTAACTACATCATTTCAGTTATAGGATGATGGACACACATTGTTTGATTTATTTATTTTAATTTGCAATGTAAACAAGGTTGCACAGCTGTATCGCATTGCTTTGCCGTTTCATTGGCAATGAGGAAATTATTTTAATTACTTTTAAATAATTTGTACTTGTTTTACACAGTTCTATGTAGTTTTTATCTATGTAGCCACAAAAAAGCTGCACAAAAATAGAGATGAGTTGCACGATGTCCACGTGTGTCCATGTGGCCTCTGTGGTCAGTAGCAGCTTCAGCTGTGCTGTGGTCATGCTGTGTCCGCGCCAGTTGTATTTTGGCCATAATATCAGTTTGTGTGTGTTGTATCAGTCTTTTACATTTGTATACATAAATACTTTAATATGCATCTTCCAGTGTGGCATGAAAATGGCAAAGAAAAAGCCAGTGTCTCTACACAAATAGAAACATGGGGTTACTGAACTTGCACAAAGCCGCACATGGTTTATTGACCCTCAAATGAAACTAGATACAGTACACTGATGGACTTTTTTTCCATTGTAATTGGACTCATTTCTGGGTTTAATTGCACCACTAGTTCAATAAGTAGTTCTTGTGTATATTATCAGTAATGCTTGAAGTTGCAGTAGAGCTATTATTGTCAATTTAGGGATTTTAAGTTTTATTGGTTGCTTGTTTATGATTTGCTATCTCAAGATCACAGATGACATCAATGATTGGTATATTTTGTAATATTTTCCCCCCATGCATGCTCAGTATACATGTAACATGTTTTCAGTCCTTCAGCAGTCAGGTTAATGGTGTCCTCCTGTGTTGCAGGGGCGTGGTGCGAGTGGACATTAATCTACAGGATGTTGATATCGACCAGTGCTCCACTGACGGCTGGTTTGCTGGAACCCATCGTTGCAACCTGACCACTATGGAGGTGAGTGCGCTGAACACGAGGATTAGACAGAAGATGGATTCGCTCCGTGAAACCGAACTGTTATGTACACACATTCTGTCACATCTCCACGAGGCACTAAATGGAAAAGCACTAAATCCGGACGTCTCGTGATGAATGGATGGTGATGTGATTCTTCTTTAATGATACCTTTACAACCAACTACCACTTAGCTAAACCCTCCAGGCTATCTTTTAGATATATGAATGTGTGAAAATGTCCCTCTTAACATCTCACCCCACCCCACATATCAACATATATATATATTTATAAATAATAACAGCTGCAATAGTAAAAAGAATCACTTGATATTTATCTTTATAAATTTATTCTTCAGTATATCAAGGTCGCGGTGAAGATATAACGATGATATTTTTCGGTCACACACGCTTCGTTAAACGCACCTGCACCTCGTCTCAGTTATTACCTCTATCAAGGTTATGCTATTAAGTATGATGTGTCTTTTGAAAAGCTGAATGCACAGCTGTGGGTGAAACTATATGGACTCATATATGGCCCAACATGAGCAAGGTCCGCTAAATTGTACTGGTGATCCAGACAACTATATTTTTAACAAAGACACATAGACTTGATTCCAAATCTTCAGGGTCTGTTTACAGGGTCAAGAAATACATTTAACTTAAATTTTGAGTGATGAAAATGGGATCGTAGAGTCGTTCAGCATCGACAGAGGAGAAAATAGCCCCGGCCATTTTTATACTGATGGAAAACGGGTTCAAGGCCTTGAAACATGTGGGAAGAGGTCTTGGACAAGATGATGATACTCTCAGCGCTATGGTCTTTATAAGAGGATGCCATATACATCTACTTACATGCTCCATTTTTAAATGAGGCAAATTTCATAGATGGAGCACTCAAAACTTTAAACTTATCACACTAAACATTGTATATTAACAGTAAAAGTCCTGCATTCAAAAATGTACTTAAGTAAAAATGAAGAAATATTATAAGCGCAACGTACTTAAATTTACGTAGCGTCTGTTTTAGAAAGAGCAACGGAAAAGCAGATTATGTTCTTTCTTTTACAATGATTGCTTTACTTTTCCTCTTTGCTCTGTCTTTTGAAATGCGCACTGTGATTGGCCGTTACCTCGAGGAGTTTCCGCAGCCTTAGCTACTAGCGGAGAGGTGCGCAGCGGTCGGGAATAGTCCATTTATCTGTAGAGCGCAGGGGGGTTTTTAACTGCTTTGGTGACCTTTTGTAAGTAATTTCAGAGTATAATGAGACTAGAATAGTAACATAATCTTATATGTTTCATACCTAAACATCATCATAAATCTATAGCTGTTGAGGACCCCAGGCAGTTGCCTACCTTGCATAATGGTAAAGTCCGCCCCTGATTATAGCAGCTTTGAATTAATACAACAGGAAAGGAAGAACAAAGCCTTACCACTTACTCTTACACCACAGAAACAATTAGGCTAGCAACTAGCAATTAATTATGCTGTGTTATATGCATATTAGAAGCATAATCGGCCAAAACTTTATATATAATCACCACATATTCATCACATCTTACTGCTTTTATTTGAACCTTTCATTTGCCTAGTGCCGCTGCCTAGCTAGCAGCTAATCTCCTGGTCGTTGCGCTCCGATGCTTCCTTACCTTCCGTTTCAGTCCTGTCGTTAACAGTGATAGATTTTAAAGAGATGCTGTTGATCAGACTGCTTCATAATGCATGTGATGTAATGGATTGCATTGAGCCTCTTTGAATAATTAATCACGCTCTTTGTCTGAGTACTTCCACCTCTCTATGGACAGTCAATGCCAGAGACATTTGACATAGTGTGTGTGTGTGTGTGTGTGTACACGTGTGCATGTGCGTGTGTGTGTGTAAACTGGCTAAACTAAAAGGAGAGAAATACATTGTTACCGTTATAGATTTTAGCTGGGTTTGCAAAAATAATGATCTCTGTGTGTTTACAGTGGAGGGGTGTGTTTGGAGTACGCTTGCTTACAGCTGAATGATGAAAGCTGTTGTGGTCATGGCGTGTTGCAAGACGCGCCTTGTCTTGCATGACAGCTTCATCATGCAGGAGTGTGCTCATTATCATCATATCTGCTATATAAACAACATAGATACGGAGAGGTGTAGAGGTAGAAATATATATATATATATATACCGAGGTAAATTTAACGAGCCGAGGTGATTTCAACAACCCTCATTATCTCAGGGGAATTTGTAATCGCAAAGGTTGTGTCACAATCCATAAATTACACAAGATCCTCTCACAAAATACTAGTCTCGTGCATACAGGAATTACAACATGGCATATTTATATCTATTTCAGCTAACAATCTGCCTAGATGGTCCTGAAATGCATGACCAGGTAAATAAGAGGTGACGTGGGAGGCAGATGTCTCTCCAGCTATGAATAGAAAGCACGACTGCAGTGTAATCAAGTCTTGTAGGGCCGTGTGTGAGTGTGTGTGTGGTAATGTGATAAAAACAGAATTGGGAGGGATACCCCGTATTTGCAAACAGGGATTCATTTTGTCTTATTGCTGTATTTCTTTTTTTTTGCCCATGCAGGTATTCCCTCTGCATGTGCAGCAATTTGTTGTTTAATGGGTTCTTTGGGGCCATTTAAATAAAAAAGACAATCATTTCAGGCTGCTATAGATCCGTGTTAGGGGTATTTTCTTAGCCGTATTGGAAACAAAGCACTTGGTTTAGTTGGTTTTAGAGCAGATTATCTACTCAAGTGTTTCATTGACGTAGTCGCATTTCCATATCACCCTCAGATGCTCTTTATAACAGCATTTACAGCAGCGCCGCACTACTACTGAAGACTCCACTTTCTGTTTTCGCATGCACCGCTCTGACAGGATTTATCCAACATCTATGAATTCCTTTCATCACACATTCACTGTTGTTGTTCTTCTGCTTCTTACTGTAGCCCCGTTTTAAGTGCCACCATTCCAGCAATTGAATTTGACAAAATGCAGTCGTTCCAGCCAGCCAGCCAGTCAGCCAGCCAGCCAGTCAGCCAGCCAGCCAGCCAGCCAGCCAGCCGGCTCCCTGGCCTCCCCTCACATCCTGCCTCTCAAGCTGCTGTTTGCCCAGCCAAGCATGCAGGCAGTCCAAACTCAGATGGAGGCAGATGCTATGGATGACTGATTCACCAGGCAAGCGAAGGCTAAACAAAATGAGGCTCTCGGACTGTTGACAAGAAAAAATACAATAACCCAACAGCCTCAAAAACCTTATGGTGATTTGAAGGCAGGGAATGCTATTTTTAAAATCTAACAACTGTTACCAGCTCTCCTTGATTCCTCACTGATCATTTTCACAAAAGCCTACCTACATTCCCTTTTTCCTGTGGCGCCACATTTGACCTGAGCTTCAGAAAAGTCCTACCTAAACCCAGCAGGATGTGTGTGTGTAATGTTTAAAAGACAGGAAGTGTGTCCATGTCCTGAAAAAACACTGCAAATCACTGCAAAATCAAGTAAAATAATACCTCACTTTAAATTTTTGGATCAAATTAATTATGGATAAAAACACTTGGTAACACACATTGTGCTGCAGTGTAGGAATGGAAGTATTCACCATTTCCTTATTGTTGTAAATCAGTTTTTTATGTTAATTATGCTGCATACTATATATCATATGTGTTGAATATCAGGAACTTGCCACAGAGAAAATCAACCAGACTACTCTGGCCAACGCCAACGCTGCTGTCAAGCAAAATGTATAGCAATCACATTTATTATAAACTCCCAACTGCAGACCAGCCGCTGCATGCGTTAAGCCGAGAGCAAACATTGTATTTTCTTTGATTAAGGATGCAGCTCTGACTTATACCAATCACAGTGAAACAGGATGAATCATTACAGAGCCACGCATGGAGCCCAAAGATTATCGGCTACAATCTCGACTTAATATCCTGCTGAAAAGGTGTATACATGCTGTTTGAGGTTGACGTTTCCTCGTCTTTTTTTTTTTCTACCTCTTTTCTCTCACTAATTGCACTTCCATTAGTGTGTTTCACCGTTCTTCAAAAGTCTAGGACTTTGCCGCCCTGGGGGCACCTTTCATATGAGAACGTGGCTGTGGATGATAATGAATGTTTCAATCAATTAGCTTATTGCTCAGAACAAGTGGTGAGGCCCTGAGGGACTGTAGCCTGTGAAAGGCAGTGACACATAACCTGAATGATTACTCCAGCCGGCACGTCAAGGACTCCTGACTGTGCACGGTTGAAAGTGAAGGCCATTGGTTAGAAATGCACATTCATATACCAAGAATGATATGAAGGCCGCTGACCATACATACGAGAAAGTATTGTGCACTGAAGATATTATTGATTTCAGATTATTATTGTGTCAATTAGTCCCATTTTAAATCTAAAAAAATCAATACAGTGATTTTGTTTAAATATCAATGAACAGTGTCTGTCCTCAGTCAAGTGTTCATCTGTAGACTACCACTGCTGCTCTGAAGTCTGACATTATAACATCTGTTTTGAACCTATTTTCTGAAAATGGTAGTGTCGGTTTGTTGGTCCACCACTTTGGTCCAGACTGAAATATCTCAAAAACTATTAAGTGGATTACCTTAAAAAACAAGTACAACCAAAAACATGGTACCCACAGGATTAAGCCTACAAATTTTGCACCACCATGAGGTTCACATTTTTAGTTTTTAGTAAAGTGTCTCTATCTATCTATCTGGTACAGATATCAATGGCGCCAGAGGAAGAATCCTAATGGTTTTGGCAACCTTTGTCTTCACATAGTAGCACCACTAGCTGGTCTAAATTTTAACGTATGTGAAGACATATCAGAGAATCTACTAGAGATGAACTACCAAAAGAAAAGGATGAATCCTAAAGATGTTGGTGATCCTCAGTGTTTCCTCTTGCGCCACCATGATGTTATTTGTCTTTTTGAAAATGAAATGAAATTTCTTCACAACTATAAGATGGATTACCATGGACAGAAAGTCATGTTTCCCTCAGGATGTATTGTAATAACTTGTTTTTGCATTTTTCACGAGTTTCGTAGCCACCATAGGTTCTCTTACACGCTTTGATGGGGATGGTGAGCGAAGTGCTGATCATTTGTTTGCAATCTGCAACTTCACTGCTAGATGCCACTAAATCTTACACACTGGTCCTTTAAAGCACTACTAGTCTACTATTTGCTAGCTTGGTCTTATTAGTTAGTTAATCATCTTGTTAGGCACTTTAGAGGAGCTAGAATCCAGTTCATGTAGTTAATGACTACAGTGTAGGACACTAAAACTATGATTCCCTTTATTCATTTTTTCTCCTCATTTTCATCTTCATTTTCCGCCTTTACCTCCTTTTCTTGCTATTTCAGTCCACATATTCACACCAGTTTAACTATAATTGAAATTCTAGTCATTCTAGCACTAAAGCTAACAACCCAAAGGCTGCAAAAGCCTGACTCTCCACACCAAAATACCAAAAATACAACCGCCCAAATATCCACATGGCGTCAAACCGCCGCGTGGCAGGGGACATTTGATGGTGTTGATGTTTCGTGCACTCAACAGCATGTGTGGTTTATTTTTTGCCCCTCTGTGTTGCTTTTTCTGTTGCAAACCGAGGCGGGTATTTCAGCTCTGTCTGCTGAATCCCTGTTACATCTTGACCTTGGTTCACAAGGTTGTCCCGGCCCAGCCTGCTATCATCTCAATCACACGCTAATTTCGCCGCCGTGTACCTTATGCTGCTGAATTAATAACACCATCAGTGTTAAACAACTGCTGCTTGCCTCCTGGTCTCTCTGCTCTAACCTTCTGTCTCTCTCTGGTTTCCTGCCTCTCTCACTGCTGTACTTGCAAACAGGCAAGTACACAATACAGACACTTGTTTTGCCACTTGTGAGGACATTTTATTGGCTTAAAGTCATTGCCTGGAGGCTTACCCTAGCCCATGGGGGTTTTCAAGATCTGACTGCTGCTGACTCAGACAGGATGGAGACAACTTCTTTGCCCAGACTTGTTGAGTTTTGTCCCCAAAATGTGACTGAACAGATTTACATTTATGTCCGTACAGTGACCACTGTATGTAAACATACCTTTTCCCAACAATGCAAGAAGAGACAGTACACACAGTCATAACAGGGAGAACAAATTCAGTTCCCCCCATCCATTAACAGAGGTCTTTTACACTGATTGAGACAATAGTCGGATCAAATAATGAAAGAAAGAAAAAACAGCTGATTGGTGTTGACCCCAGTGGTGACCCCAGCTATCCATGTCACGCATTGTGTCCGTGATTTACATTTCATTGTCTCTTGTCCTGCAATCTTTACAAGCAGCTGCCTATAACTTACAAAGCTCAGACAAAGGTCATGTATTGTATTAGCAGCTATGATAACAAATCCTTTTATCTACGAAGTGCGGGAGCGGCTGCAGAAGAACATACATTTCGAGGATATTGGCACAAGAGTGTAATGTAAACATTAGCTGAACCCAGCGCTCAAGTATATGGTTCCCTTATTTTGGTTATTTCATTCATTCAGCCCGAGAAAGACATATGACAGGTTGGATTGATGAGGTTCACTTTAAAACACTTGATTACTAACTGAAATTCATTAATCAGTGTGTCACAAATAAGATTGAGTTGTTCATCAAAAATGTTGCTTCGTTTGCATGCAAAGGTTTTAGGCCTCATTCTGTCCCATAATGAGTTGTCTTTTGTACCAGCAATCATTTTCTATGAGGTATTGTCAATTTTTTTTTTTTCCCCAACTGGTGCATATATTGTGAATGAAACGCTTGGGTGAAACTGTTGAAATGCACTCTGAACACAACATAAAAAGCAATGAAACATGAAATTAAATTTTATTTTCATATTTAATTCACTTAATTTAATAGCTTTCTTAAGCAGCTCTCAAAGGTAAGATTGTACTCCAGAGCACAGTTGTGTTTTAAAGGTGTTTATTAAAGGGTTTTTATGAATAAAACTTCCTCCCACTTTGAAAAAATAGGCACTTTCTATGGTTGAATAATTTGTGAAACTAATTGTATATATTGCCTACATGCCTTTACTTACACAAAGAAGATTGCAACACTTCACAGATAAATACTGAACAATGAATATCAGGAATCAGTTTGTACAATGCACCATTTGGTCATGGTCTCTTATAGTCATGCATAAAATGCCTTGAGATATTGCATCATTGTATTTCACATCCAAATATGTCATTCTTTGCTGCGACTTGATTTTTCACTCGACATGCTGCATGCTCTGTAAACTCCCCAAGCCCCCTTTGTGAATGTGATACACATTAGTCGAGCAACGGTGAGTAACGTTTATCTGCTTGTCTCTCTGACAGCTTTCCCCCGTCCAAGTGTTCCCTCTACACTCATTCAACAAAAAAAAATGCTTACCCCCTCATCTCCAGGCCCAGTCGCGTATTGTAAGGATAAAAATAGCAGTCTTTCTTAGCATCTTGGGAATACCCCTTACTGTTAGAAACACGGCATTGGGCAGGGATTCCCACAAGGGACCCATGTCAAGAGCAGTTTCACACCAGGCCACGGCCCCTTTCAACCTGCTGATCTTGTTTCAGCAATTTGGGTGGAGAGAAAGGCCTTGAAGCATCCTAATTAACTACGTTCATTGCTATGTTGCCTATTAGAGTATGTTCACAAGCCTATAAATAGGGTAATTGCTAATTATCTACAGTGATCTCACCAAAGCTGTGATTACGCTTCAGAGTTGATAAGGGTGCTTGATAGGAAGGAAATAGAATACCGCTGTGCAGCAGCAGATTTAAATTCACCCTTTAATTTTAGCAAATCCTTTTGTGCTTGGTGAATTACGCAGCACGGTAGTAAGGTAATAGAGAGACCAGGATGTAAAATATAACATCCAATAGCATTTCACACAAACAGGCTCTAGGTCAAAATACTTGATTACACTTGCAATATTTTCTGTGGAAAAAATACATAATAATTCAATCTGATCTATGATGTCTCCAAGGATAAATGTTATTAATCGTATAGGACATTTTTGTTTATCCTGTAAATTAAAAGTAATAATAATCTTTATTCATAGAGCATCTTTCAAAAACCCACAAGGGCAGCAAAATTAAACACCATAAAATCCTTAGATTTTAAAAAAACAAACAATCCAGGGTAAGATAAAACAAGAGAAGATTTAAAAGAAATATAATATCTCACATTGGACAGCAGTGAGATGCTACATATCCCTCAGTCCTGTGTCCTCAAGGGTGTTGCCGATCAAAACATCAATACTGAGGGCTGTTGGCCATAATGCAGTGGGACGAGAGATCACAAGACACTTCTGGTTTTAACTCTGGCCCCTGGCCCCTGGCAGTGCAGCCCTTCCTTAACCACTGTTCCCGCTAATTGGCTCTGTGGATAATGCTGGAACTCTGAATTTACATGGAAACACTTTGAAGACTTGAATTCACTCGCCCCCGGGTACAGTCTTACATCCGCACTGCCCAGCTTTGGCGGCAACACCGTAGACCGAGGCAGAAAGCAAACATTCGGTCCAGGGAGGACGGGAAAAGAGTGGAATATAGAGGTAACATTTGTCTAGGGACCCATGAGATTGGATGGGAAATCAGCACAGCCTCGTGCTTACAAAGGACCAAAATAGATGAAAAAAAGAGCGAGCGATAGAGAGAAAGGGATGGAAAGACAGCAGCTACATTTACATGCACAGAAATGTCCTCCAGTTTAGGCTTTACACAACATTAACCTTATCCTGCTTGGTGTTTCCACAAGTAAACTACCTAATAACAAACTGCTGTCTGATCAAATTCAACAATCAATCATTTTTTGGGACCATTCATCCATTTTCCATCACTCATGGTGGGAGGCACAAACTCCAGCTCCCAGACCAGTTGGGATTTGTAATCCCTCTAGTGTGTTCTGGGGCTGCTGGTGGTGGTTATGATTTCCAGTGCTCATAAACAGGACTGATTCATTGACAGAAGAAACCTGGGCTCAACGGATCCTCCTGAAGTCCTGTCGCTGCGTGAGAGTCACCAAGTAAAGAGGACGCCCATCCGATGACCCCAGTGAAGCGTTTACCCTTACAATTGTCGATTACAGTACGGGATTGTAAAACCAAGCCCCATGAGCTCAGGAATGCCTCCACAAGGAGACATCCAGAAGAACCAGATGGTCAAAACATCTCACCTGGGTCTTTTCAACATAAAAGAGCAGCAGGTTCTAGTTTGAGCTTCTTCCAGATGTCGTAGCTACTCACCCCGTCTCTAAAGGGGCCAGTATGTTTCTAAAGAAATGCTTGTCAGATGGTCGAAAAGAATCTGAAACTCCCTCGCCCCAAATCTTTTTGACAACAGAACAGGGAGGGGATGCAACTGAAAACCAACAAGCTGATATAGCCAGATGTGCAGAGATGAAGGGGTTGTTCTTTAAACAGTTCATTCTGTTACTTTTCATGTGTACAACCGAGAGTAACACGATGAGAGACGCAAGTAGAGACAGTATGCCGTTATTCCCATATGTGATTATCGCTTGATGATTTTCACTCCACCTTGAAGCGTGGCTATTCAGAACAGCTGTAAACACAAAAGCTGTCGTGGTCTGGCGACATGTACATACTGATTTCTTTTGAATGTACTCTGGATTTAAGGGTGTGCCCAGAAACCCTGTGAAGGAAACAGATTTTGACCACATGTTTTTATAATTTCATTAAATTTTCATTCACAAACACAAATTTCTGTATTGCCCAATATCACAAAAAAGGGGACATAACATGCTTTTTTTCTATCATTTATATGTTTATAAGGACAGGTGTCTATGTTAAACATAGTCGACATGAGGTTAGCATACAGTAGCAGTCCAAAGTTTGGACAGTGTTTCCAGACTTTGGAGAATCAACCAGAACAGAGTGAGCTCATTGAGAGGGCGACTTTAATAAGACAGGAGCTAAAAGGGTCTGTTTTAGACAGAGACTGAGCTGAGGGGCCACGTAAAGGAACAGTATAAGATAAATTTTGAGTTTTTTAAAACTGTAAATCATGCATAAATATTCCGATAGAGCCCCAAAATAAAAATGTAGAGGTAGAAATGCATGCGATGCCCTCTTTAAGGTGACCACAGCTAATGTAGGTACAGTAAGCTACTGACTGAGTAGCTACCTGCTACAGCAACCGCTCTGATATGGGAAAACTTGAAAACCAAGAAAATATGGGTAACTGGAGTTACTAATCGCTCCCAAAGTGTGGGGGTTAAGAATCAAAGATGAATCAAGACACTGAGACCAGACAGTTGAACGGACAACCAATTGGGATTTATTACAAAGTGCGTACAATTCACAGGAAAACCAGCAATGCAACCCCCTAACTGCGGACTTACAATTCTACTTATACTTAAGACTGACGTGACTTCCTGTCTATGTTTTTTGCACTTTCATTAGCCAAATGATCACTTGGACTTTGACCAATGTGATTAAATGTCTCTACGCCACTAGTAAGAGCTGCTACTGTTTCACTGGTATGAGCAGAAAGGAAGTGTAGGGTGAGTGGAAAACAGAGGCAGACTTCGCTGTCCTTCATGGCAGGCACAGATAATGTCATGGGTACCAAGGAAGCTGCTGCAGGGCTGTCAGAAAACTTTGTGCATGCCCGATCTCTTTTTGTCAGTGCTCATTGTCCCTCTTTGTGCCCGAATGTGGTCATGTGTTGTACGTAAGTGCGTATGTACGCTGTGTATATTTGCAGGACTGTCTGTTGCAAGTTGCAAGAGTCAACATTACTGTGCATTTGACCATGTACACATGGAATAAATATGTGCCCAGCCAGCTTACTTACACTTACATAAGCTCTGAATGTGATTATGAGAGCAATATCCCCGTAGTGTCTGTTGTGTGGAGCTCTGAGGAGCTGTGTGTACTTACTAGTCCTAGCCTGATGGCAGTGTTAAGCTCCCTCTAGGCCAGAGTGTTTATCTAGCTGGTGTTTAGTCTTTGGTCTTTGGACAGCACCCAGAGCGAGGCCCCGCTGTCCGGGCAGCTCTGCTGTGGATAACTCCTGCTAGTTGACCCCGTTTAAAGGCCTGGCTGGCTGTCTAACTGTCCCTCTGAGCGCCGAGGCTCAGCCATCCAGCACTCCGCTGTGTCTCTGTGACTGAGTACTGAGTAATTCACAGGACTGAAAATTTGGTCTGAGCCAGACCCAGCACCGATTTATTTAGCCCAGTCCCTGCCTGACAGCTAAAAAAAAAAAAAAAAAAATCAGCACAATCTCAGCCTGAAGCAATATATTGACGTCAAAACTCTCTCTTCTCACTTTCTATCTCCCATCTCAGTCTCTTGGTCTCTGTCATACACAGACAGATGCTGGTACACTCGTCATTGTCTCGCTGCTCTGACCATCATGAAGCATTAGGTAACCAGTGAAGGGACGATACCTTTAAACCCAGTCTCATGTCAAAATGTGAGACTGAAAAATATTATCACAGCACAAAATGTATTAGGTTTACAATAACGGCTCTAAAACTGTGAGATGTCATGTCAAGTTTCTGTCTGTGAAAACAGGCTGACATTACTTTTATTTTCAATGGAAAATGCAATATATTAAGATAGTTTTGGCATTAAAATGCATTTTGAAAACATTTCTAGTGAGAAAGGTGCATTTTACTTTTATAATCTTGGCAAAGAGGCAAATATATACTGACTTTTAGTTCGGATTGGTCAGACTCCAAAGGCCCTGGATCCTACACTTGATCATGTGCACCATGATGCAGCTCTTTATTAGACCCACCAAGTTTTCTGTTGTCTATTTTCGGCACTCTTCAAACCCAAGGTGAGGTAAGTAACCCTGATGACATCATCAGGGGTGGGTTGTGTTTTTCAGTCCTGACAAAGCTATACAAGTTTTCAATGGCTGAATAGTTCACACAGTTAAAATTAAACTGATCTTTATGTGTAAAATCAGTGGCTTCCTCTTTAATATTTATCTATCTATAGATATTAATTTAATTTCAGTGTATCTAAGTGTCATAAAAAAAACATTGCATGATGCTACAATGTTTAGCGGAGCATGTACAACTCCAATGTTTTTCTTCCTTTAAAACAAACACCGTCTAATTTCCCTGGTGCCTTCATCCACATCTTGAGCTGCCAGTTCACAACACATGCAAACACACGCACAGACTCAACTGCACTGTACGGTATATGCGCGGAGTAAACTGTCTTCTCCTTTTTACCTCCTTTCAGTGCATTCTATCCTTAATTATTGGATGATAAGCTTTCCTCAGGGTTTATGTTGCACTCTGAAGGATCATTACAAATATCTACAGAGGCCTATTAGCGGTTGATTAGGCGCTGTGCTGGACCGGAAGAGCGTGGGCTTATTTCAGAGAGTCCTCGGCAGGCCCTAATTAGCCCGCAGAATTGAGCTAGTTCCTGATTTCCTGGTCAGGTGGAAGACGCTTGGCCTCCGCATCAATTAGTGCGACTCTCAGAGTTGGTTTTTATTCCCCCGCTTCATGTCACAGAGAGGTGACGGAGAAGAACTGTTGCGTTTGATGTCAGAAGAAAGTGTACGTAGCGTGCCACAGTCTAATGTATATTAATGCAGTGATCTACAGTAGAAATATATTTATAGTCGGAATTCATTTGTAGAGCTATCCTCATTGTCTTGTTTGCACAGAATTTCTCTTTTATGCAGCTTAAAACAAACATTACTCTTCTCATTGTGGAATTTAAATTTTTTATTTTTTCTTATTAACTTTGTGTGCAAGAAAGAAACATCTCCGTTTAGGCATAGAGCATGATTTTTTATTGTGTTTAACATCTGTCAGACATGAATAAAGCTCAATTTTATATTATAGGACATGTATTTTACAAAAAAAGAAATGTAGAGATAGTAAAAATTGTTGTTCCAGTACTACAAAACCATTCAAGGCCATTATCAACCACAATAATTCTGTTAACTTACTTGTAAATGCCTTTTGAAATTTGAAGTGGTCTTAACTGAATCACAGCTGCAAGTGGCCTTATCATCTGGCACTGCTTCACCAACGTGAATAAAACCTTTTAGGCTTCTGCATGCTCGATGCAAATCAACATTCGCTGTCGATGTGCAGGTCAGAGGTCGCAAGCAATATGGGATAGTCTTCCAAAGCGAGGTCAGGGTCAACAGTACAGCTCCCAAAGTCATAAAAACAAAAAGGCATAGCCCGTAATTAGAATCTGCATAACTCATGCTTCTCACAGCACCACCACTAAACATGTCTGTCAACTGGTCTCCTAGCCAGAGTCAGGCTAATGCATTCTGGGAAATGTAGTATATAGAGGGAATTAATTGAAAAAATTGTACAGAAGTTGTTAAAATGTACATGAAGGGCTGCATAATGAGCCATTAAAAGATAACTATATATCGTGCAAAGATATTCCAGTAGAGCAAACCATACATCCATCCATCCATTTTCCGCTGCTTATCAGTTGCGGACTGGGACACGGTTGCATTAGATTGAGTAAGGAAAACCCAGACACCCTTCCCCACGGCAACGCCCTCCAGCTCTTCCTGGGGGAACCCAAGGCGTTCTCAGGCCAGAAGAGATACGTAATCCCTCCAGTGTGTTCAGAGTCTGCCTCAGGGTCTCCTACCAGGTGGACGTGCCCGGGAACACCTCCAGAGACGAAGCATCCTAACCAGGTGCTCAGCTGGCTCCTTTCGATGTGAAGGAGCAGCGGCTCTACTCTGAGCCCGGGGGGAGTTAAGAATCGAAGATGAATCGAAAACGCCGAGACCAGACGGTTGAGCAGGCAACCAATCGGGATTTATTACAAAGAGCGTATAATTCACAGGGAAACCAGCAATGCAACCCCTTAACTGCACACTTACAATTCTACTTATACCAAAGACGGACGTGACTTCCTGTCTATGTTTTTTGCACTTTCATGAGCCAAATGATCACTTGGACTTTGACCAAAGGGATTAAATGTCTCCAGCCCTTCCTAATATTTCCAGATGTCTCTTATTTTTCTGGTGGGTCAGTAACCAGCGTAGGTCACGTTGACCTGGTAAAAGTTGTCTACCCAGAGATTGTAACCAAAACTTTCAAAAACATCCTCCCTTAAAGAAGTTGTTTTTGTCGATCCAGTGATGTTGTGCAACCCTTAGTAAACCTTAATAATTCCACACGCTCATTATAATTCGCTTCCACGAGCCCCCCCCCTGGATATCCAAGCTCCTCACCCTATCTCTAAGGCTGAGCCCAGACAATCTCTGGAGGAAATTCACTCCAGCTGCTTGTATCCGTGATCTTGTTCTCTCAGTCACTACCCAAAACCTGTGACTGTAGGTGAGAGCTTTACCTTCTCTCCAGTAGAGTCCCAGAATAAAAATATAGACCTGGAAATGTGCACAATATGTCCCTTTTTTAATATATGTTAAATTAAAATTTAGGAATTACAATTCAGACAACATTAAATCCTGAAATGAGCACAACTGTGTTACAAGCGACACTGATGTTGCAAGAAATTGCATAAAAGCAAGCAAGAGATGGAGAGAGAGAGACAGAATGTGTGTTTTGTGTCTATTTCTGAGTCCTGCGGCCTGTTGTAAGTGCTCTGTCGCAGGCAGACCTCGCTGGTCTGACGGTGTGACGCACTCCAATAAAAAAGACTCTCGCTCGCGGCCACACACATGTCACCATGGCAATTAGCATGTCAGAGTGTGCGTGATTGACAGCTGCCACAGCTGGGATGTAAACAACAATGAGCGGCGCTGGTAGGGAGACCTGCGGTGTTGGAGACTTACAGTACAAGCTCTCTCACACGTGACTGTCATAAAGAATAAATGAGGCAGATCATATTTACTTATCTCTGCATAGATAATGTAGGTCACAGGAATAGAGGGACTGAAACAGACACTATTTTTAAAATATTATCACAGTTAATATGTTGCACTGGTAATTATCGTCTCAGTTTTAAAGGGCAAATGGAATTATATTTCATACATGCTTATCAGCTCTAATCAGAAACAACAGAAAGAGATTCTTTAGTCAAACACATTATTCTCTATCATATAGACCTAATTAATTATCAGTTAACGTGATGTGAGTTCTGCTCTCTGGCAGCACAGTTGATGTCTTCAGCTCATTTGTCTTGAAGGAAAAAAAGGATGTAGCTGTATATATTGTATATTTAACAATAATATAATGCTCTACGGCTTTGAGAGCGTTTAATTGAAGTTAATTATACGAGGTGTATTGATTCTGAAAAATAAGTTTAGTAGGGCTACAACATTCCCTCAATTAATAATATACAGATTGTTTGCATGATTAATCGTTTAGTGTCAAAAAAAATTGTGAAACATATCCATCACAATTTTCCCAGCGCCATCGGTGATGTCTTCAGGTGTCATGTTTTGTCCCAACAACAGTCCAAAGATGTTTGATTTACTGTCAGGAAAAGCAGAAAATAATTGAGCGACTGGAACCCAGCTGAACCTGCTTCAGAAATGACTGCTCATTATCATAATAATTGTCAATTCATTTTCTTTCGACTAACTAAATGGCCTAATTGTTTCAGCTCTAAAGTTTAGTTTATTTAAATGTATTAATCGGATGTTAGACAGTATTATTATTTCAACTAAGAACTTAAAGGTACCTTGAGTTTTATATACATATATGTTTCTAACCGAAAAAATATCGCATGTATCTTTGAGGCTTTAGAGCACATGTTGAATGCCTTTCCTTTCCCATAAAACATTAGCAAAGACAACTTTGAAACCTGCTTTGTGTTTATCCGTGTTTGCTAGCTTGCAGTCTTCTTCTTCTTGGTAGAAATGTGTACAGCATCACTCTCAGCATGTCTTCATGTGGTTTCACAAGATAAAAATAAAACTAGGATCCGCTCATCAAGACATTGCCTCATAGCACTATTAGTGGTCAAAAGCTCCACAGAGTACCTTTAAGTTGCCTTCTGATGTAAAATATATCATCTTTTTTTTTACATTTTTTCTCCATCAAATGCTAAAAATCTCATCTTGGAAGAGAAATCTTAACATAACCTCCCTAGAGTCTCCTCAGTTCCTTATCTCTTCAGGGAAACCTTTACAGTTTTGGTCCGAGAGCTCAATTTTATGGCCTGCACGTTGAAATGAGTCTGGCTCCTGGCTGGACCGCTGCCGCTGAGATCACATGTGACTGATGGCAGGTAGCTCGGAGGCAGGCTGCGCCGTCTGGGCTGCTTCCCCGTTCAACATACTCCACATCCGAGCCCCCGCATCAATCACCGCGGCTAGCAGGAGTGGGATGCACTGCCAGGGCTATTCCTGGCTCTCCCTGTCACACACACACAGAAAAATATGCATACTCACACACACATACACACACACACACACCTGTCTCTGGCTGATTCTTCCAGTGCCTCTGTGAGGTGGGCATATTAACAGTGGCAGGCAGTAGCTGCAACACGCTCCACCTGTCCTGAGGAGACAAGTGTCGGGGGAATCAGAGATTAAATCACTTACCTGACTCACGTTGCACCACAGTGTTCATTTAAAGCTGCACCGTGTAGATTTTTCTCTGAGATTGTAAGCAACACCTTATACATTACACATTGTCATTGCCCCGGTGTTAATTTAAAATCATTGAAAAGCAGATGAAAAGTAGAGCTTTAAAGTGGTGCTTGTTATTGGGTATATTGACTATGACAGAGCCACAGATTGTATATAAAAATAAACGTAACAAGGTGTGACCTCACCAATTGGTTTGCAGTTTGAGGCCCAGAGTTGCCGCTTATGTCGGTGCCCACACGACTCACATCAAAGCTACTATAAGTCTTCAAATCTTATTAAGGGAGCTTTAATTTCAAGACCATCAGCACACTTATTAGAAGGCTTTAACGATTTAGACCATGATGACTCGAATGTTGAAAAAAAAAGACTCTCTAGAGGGAAGTTGACACTTTTTGAATGGGAAGCAATCCAGCAACCGTTGGTGGTATTACGAGATACTTCCACATTAGCTTCAGCCTCAAGATGTAGTAGTTGCTGTTTGAACAAAACCCCTTTTTTTTCTATTGTGACACATTCTTTTAAAATTCATGGTGTCTGGGACCGTGTATCGGCCATTAAAATCAATAATGTTGGAGGAATACAATACATGATGGAGGTATATGTGCAAAACATCCGGTACAAATGTTTAAGCATATGTTAAATATATAAAATGAAAAAAATCTGTCTTGAAATGAGAAAATATTTCAATATACTGTAAGCCATACTTGTATAATTGACTTGAGAAGTTGAAATGGCAAAGTACTGCACACAGGTTTGAGATTTTAAGATCAAAAGGACCCTTTCCGAGGCTGTCACCACTAAAACGAGGATCCGTCTTCAACAGATTAGTGTAGTGCCACTTTAAATGCTTCGGTCTCTTCAGTGGAATTTGTTTGAGGAACTTGTTCGTTGAATCGTAACCTGGTAATTACCTTGTGCTTTTGAGCCCTGGCTGGCCTCTCCAAGGCTTTGACTGAGGACCTACACTCTCAGACTGAAAAATGCATTCAGACCTCACCAAGGACCTTGAGAGATAGTCAGAAATAGCTGCCTCTTAAGACGTGCAGAGTCCAGTTCACTGTGAAGAGCATCACAGTGACTGGTGCTTCATTTAGACGCTGCCACTGGCCTCGCCTCTAGATCTCACAGTCAGGTCGCAAACACTTCATAGCGTGTCAAGTGTCAGCTGAAGTACCGTTGCTATTCTGAGTCCCTCGTCGTTTCTTGGGACTCATAAGTCATTATCGTCTCGCTAAAAAAAAAAAAAAAAAAAAAAAAACATGTTCACATTGTGTGAAAATAAGACTGTTATGTAGTTTGAGAGAGAGAACAAAAGTGAGAAATAAAAAAAAAGAAGAGCTTTACGTCAATGACCCAAATGTGTTCATATAGAAAAGAAGATGGAATCTCATTTTCACAAGAAATATAATTAACAGTTCTCCTTTAATCATGCAAATTAAGCTGTTCTTAAAAGGGACCTATTATGCTTTTCTTTATTTCCAGTCATGTTTTAATGTTACAGCGTCGGATCTTCATTTTAAAAGTGGTATAAAACAATGGAGGTAAATGTATGTTTGAGCTCTGAACGCTCGGTTTCCAATGTTTTTTTTCGACTTTCATCCTGAGCTGATGTCAACTCATGACCGATTTCTTTATATGGTCATCCGCTCCACACACAGCTCACTGCTCCACTCGAATATCATCATGGCATTTTTCCATTGTTTTGGCGGTAGTCTGCCAAGCCATGACTCGAGTCGAGCTGCCATGCTGTGAGTGTTTTTCCATTACACAGCAGGCCAAAATAAAATAAGTAGTTTACCTGTTGGAGGTGTGCTGGTCATCTGCAGCTCTTCGTCAAACCTCATCATCGCTGTGGCTGTTTGTGCTCGTATTATTCCTCTCTGTATTATTTCTAACTGGTCTGCTGAACAAAGAGCTCCAAATATATCCATATCTTCTTGAATTAGCTCTGCTAATTCAGTGAGGAACGCATTTCATTTCCTCTACATTCTTCACAGGCTTCTGTTATTTAGTCATTTAAAAGCTCTTAATTCAAAGCAGTGAAGCAGGAAATGTTGGGTTTGCACCAGCGGTTACTTTACACAATATAGGTTTTTTGGAACTGTGAATCATGCAAAGCTACTCTATTGGAGTCCAAAAATAAAAATATAGAGCGGGAAATGAGCATAATAGGCCCTATTTAATTTAGATATTAATTAAATCTTGTAATTTGGCAAACAGCACTATCAAGTCTGCCAAGGATGCCCCCTGACGCCCCTTGTGTTTTTCTCAGCAGCCCTCAGTCTGTTTCAAACTTTCAATCAAATGGAAGAGGCTTTGCTAATTTAATATTGAGTGGTGAGAAGAAATGGTTAGACAGAGAGTTAACTTAAATAATTAGACCCTTGTCCTTCACAAAAGACATTTGATCCCACGTTCTGTTCACTGATTCTCAGCTACAGGCTTTACTTTTGGTTTAGTATTGACATATTTTAATTGCTTTTATATTGGTGTCTTATCAGTCTGTATTACAGAACGAGGTGTTAATGACGATGTTGAATTTGTTCATTTAAATGACGGAAAATGGAGATTTAAATAGCCTTCATTGTCTGCTCTCTGTAATTGATGTTGATTTTTTTTTTCTCTTCACAGTGTTTGCCGATCCACGGTCATGGATTTGTCTTAGACAAGTACAAGTGCCACTGCAAGAAAGGATTCTACCACCCCAACAGAGTAGCTGTCAATGGCTTTACAAGTAAGTCTGTTAAGAGTCAAATCACTTGTTTAACAGATAAAATATATTATTCTCTACCGCTTTGTAAGAGGGATGTTTGATCCTCGCATTAGTCACTTATTAAAATAACCAATGAGAACTTTTAATTTTGAGTGTGAAGTTAATTCTCGACCAGTCTCACAAATTAATCTTTAGGTCCACTCACCAGCTTTTTTATAAGGAGACTGTGGGATGTGGTTGAAAGCTCTGGCAAAGGGTAGTAAGTAGACTTTGAGTGAAGACTGTATTTGTTTTGTTTTAGTAATTCTATCTAACCTCGAGCAACTTGAACAAGCTTGTGAATTTTTGTCCCAAAACTGGTGCATGTGTTAGATATTTTACATATTCCATTTTATTTTATTGGCGTTCCCAGTTTTCCAAATCTACACAGGCTTAAAAGTGACTTCTTGGGTTATTATATTGCGTATTGATTTCAAAATCCAGTAACAAGGAAACAAATAAACGTGGCTGTTAATTAGTCCTGCCCATGTTCATCACGAGCTACTGGAGTAGGCTTGAGATTGTCCTTTATCCAGCGCAAGACTCAGTTGCATTTTAGACGTTAAAAATGTAGCCTATTTGGAAGAGAGAGTTTGTGAGGGTCTTTTTTTATGTCCTTTATATGTTAATCTGCACCTTATATGTTATCTTAATATTATAAGTATGGTAATAAAACAGATGCCCTGTCTGAAAATTGAAGTAGCCTCAGTACCAGGGGAGGCTAATCAGGTTCGAGATGGGAAATATCTTTTTAATGGTAGTTACTTTTCCCAGTTTATTCTGTCTGCTGTGAGTTAATTAAAAAAGGCTTTTGCAGACATAGAACCCCAGTGGTTTTCACCTGTGCTCCATCACTCTCTCTGCCACACTTCCATTTCAATCCACTTTCTCTTCTGTCTCTTCCCACTCAAGCCTCATACAGCATGTTCCTCTGTGTCTATCTCAATTCTACCCCTTTTCCTCACCCATTTCCCCCTCCCTCCGTCCTTTGCTCATCTTATTGCATCTATTTTTTTTACCCTAAAACATTTTCCTTCATGCACAGAAAAGCAAAAAAAAAAAAGAAAAAAATTTCTCTGGCTGGATATTTGTGCTGTCTGCCTCTGCCTGCCTGTGCTGTTACTGCGAGTGCACACAAACTGTTCATGTGTGCAAGTCTGCATGAAAGCTCAGTGTGTGTTTGTGTGTGTGTGTGTGTGTGTGTACGTGCATGTGCATGTGTGTCTTTGAGAACACAATAATAGAGAGGAGAGGCGAGCCTGTTAGCGAGGCGTAGGACTGCAGTCTGGCCCACCATGGGGCCAATAACAAGCCTGTTAATCCACAAGGGGACATCCTTGACACTCAGAAAACCAGTGCAACTCACTTTTCTGTGTCTCCCAGTGATCTTCCACTGTGGATCTCACATATGAATATGCAGGAGAAGTTACTGCGAGCTAAGCTTCCTCTGACTGTCAGTCAACTGTTTGAGCAACAAACCAATGAGAATGAGCTAGAGGATGTGACTCATTGCTACGGAGATAAGTAGTCCTTTTGAAGGATCAATGATGTGCAGAGTCATAGCTTTGAAAAATAGGCCAGTTTCTTTTTAAAGGCAAAATCCCTGCAAATCTCTGAGACAATGGCTGTTTCCAATAAAGCCTCTACAAAAGCGCTATATAATTCCACCATTCGTTATCTGTCCAACCATATGGGCATCTCTCAGGGGATTTCTATACAAACCAATAACAAGACCAGTAGCGTCTTGTTGTCCCCTTGGGTTGTTTGGTTTTTACCTTAGTTTACCCTGGAAGGGATTGTTAGCTACACTAGCTGCATGGGTCTACAGGGACAGCCATGTTGATCTCTCAGTTGGTTGGTCAGGTCATCAATTTGGTCTAGACTAGTCTAGATTGTCATGAAATTTTGTACTGATATCAGTTTCACCCAAAAGGATTATTCTTGATGTCTTTTGTGATCTGTTCACTTTTCATCTAGTGCCACCAGCAGATTAAAGTTCTTACATATGCAGTGAAATATTTTTGTACAGATATCTTTGGTGCCCAAAGGATGAATCCTAATGACTTTGGTGATTCCTTGACTTGGCTTTTGAGTTAAATGATCCCCCTCATGATGAATTTTAATAACTTTGGAAACCCCTTAAAGTGGCTATAATAGATATTTTTTTCATCATAGTAATTTTTTAAATGACAATGTGTAATGTCAAAGGCGTGGCTCGTTGTGAAGAACCTACAGAGAAATATCACTTGACTCTGCAGCTCCCCTCAGCTCCACGTAGCTTTATAATGAGTTTCAGCTCATTGTTCAGCTGTTTGGCTGCAACTTCACTGTTTTGGTTCACTCTCGCCGCTCCCATAGTGTAATTTTCTGCCACAGCAGTCAGCTGTTTTCAGAGAAAAGGCTCTAAAAACCCACTATACACTGTCTGCCCGGCACCAAACGGCAAACAGTTGGTGACTAGCTGGCGAACATGGTGAAGCATTTAGCCAAAGAGCCAGATATTTCCCTCAGGAGTTGGTAGAGACCAAAAACAGAGCTAAAAGAGAGACAATATTGGACTTACATTCATCATCTGGACAGAAACAGACTTCAACCGCAGTGGTGATTCTTGGATACATGTACTTTTCCTTACTCAGATCTTGCACCTATAGCTTCAGGAAGCACGGATTTTCATGCTTTGAGTCAATCTAGCCCTTTACAGTATCTAGACCCCCCGTTGTTTCCGTCCTTGTCAGGATAAAAGTCCTGGCATGTCTCTGTGTGCTTTTTCCAAGAAAGCTGCAGTCACTGGCACGTCTGTCATTGTATGATATGCCAGTGACTGAACAAGGTGCAGCAGTGTTGACTTTTCATGTTCACACATATAGATCCATCTCCCTTGTGTTGACACAATGTCGATGAATCCCTTGTAAGGTCAGAGAGGGATAAGCATATATATACTCAGGAAGCTTCAGTCTGTCATAGAGCCACTTCATCTCCTTTGCTGTATCTTTTAATGTTGGTCTGAACAGATCCTGAAGAAAATTCGATAAGAAGAGAAGCTTAAGAAAATGATAGTTGTCACTATACAGTATAACTTGCTTGTGGAAACCAGCTGAAATTCACTTTTTGTAAGAAATCCAACTGAATAACAGCAGTCGTTCATTCTAAGATGTGAAAAATGTCCAAAATGTCCTCCAGAGACTCAGCCAAATATTTTCTTCAGGAGTTGTTGGAGATCAAAACAGGGCTAAAAGTGACATTGAGTGAACACTGGTGGCCAGAGAAATGACTTCAAATGCTGCTAATCCTGTTCCACATATACTAGATGTGTAAATAAACAGTTTGCTAACACATTCACCGCAACAATTTTAAGGTCATATTTGAATGTTGCATTTTCATCTTGTTCTGTTGCCCTTAAGTGGCCAAAAAAATCAATGAATGCAGCTCTAAACTTGACAGTAAGGAAGGTTTTTCTTGCCGTAGAGCCGCAAAACAGTGATATCTGTGGAAGTTTGATAAGCTGGTTGATCAATACCAATGAGGAAGAGATTACGGAGTCGGATTCTGAGATTTCTTGCCTTGAATATTTGCTTTTGCTAAAGCAGTAGCTGTGCTTTTTTGTTTTCTAATCCAATTTGATACTAACTAATCAGCCTCGTCTTTAACAGGGGACGGGAAGAAGGGGAAAGGAGCAGACAGCGACCCCAATGCAGACGAGGGCTCTTCCAGCGACTGCCTGCCGTGCCAGCAGGGCTGCGCCTACTGTAAGGACGACACACCCTGTGTGGCACGAGAGGATGGCGCCCTTCACATGGCTGTGCTCTCCTTCCAATGCCTCTGCATGCTGATTGTCTTTGTTAGCATGGTGCTCATCTACCACTACCGCAGGAATAAGGTTGGTATTATTACATGCTCCAAACAAACATTTACTGTCATTAAACTGACAGTAAATGTGGACTTTGATACATTTATTATAATTAAGTTGACACAGTAGATAGAAACAGGTATAGAGATATTGTTATGGGGGATTTGGTCTGTTTCTATAAAGTTTCAAAATGCAGCAGTGCGTTAGAGGGGACTACCGAGATTTAATTCACAACTACAACATATTCATCAGTTACATGTTTGATGTTTTCTAAGCCATATGGTCATCAAAGCCCTTTGGATGAATAAACCAGTGATTCCATGTGTGGGTGGTCACAATAAAGCTTTGAAATCATTTCAAACAGCTCAAACACTACAGATCAACCTAACATCAGCACCTTGGACAGCGACCAGTGTGTGCAAATGAGAGCACTAAAGCGAATTTACTCTGATTCATACATCAGGCCGCTGAGCCCAGCACTTCATCTCTCATAGTTTGAGTGATAATATGTGGGCTTACGGTGCAACTGTGTAAAGGAAGATGAGAGGTATATTGCAAGCTTCCAAAAAGTTAATGAGCCAACGGTTCAACCTTCAAGGTCTCTTGCAAACAGGCATCTAACAGCCGATCAGATACAAAATCCATCTTTATGATGAAAAAAGTGTGGCACCTCTCACTTTATCAGGGTTTGAAGGGTTGCACCTCTCCTGTTGACAATGTTACCACCATATAACGACATCTTTTCCGTAAATCATTTGCCACGTCTCCTCGATCGGTGATGACATTTTCACTTCATCAATAACGAGATGATGCACCACTGAAAACTTCAGCACATGGAATTAAAAACAATAAAACCACAAAAAAGTTAATTACAGTCTAAATGTCCCAGATCCTGCATGGTGGTAAATGTTTTTTGATCCAAATCATCATTTAAAAAAAAAAAAAAGATTGTTGGCATATGACATAATATGATGAAACTCAATCTTGTTTCTAAATTTTAAACTGGTACCACGTGGTGAATGTTATGTTTCTGCAGCTTCCCAGAAATCAGTCAAACAGTTAAAAGTCTTTGGTCATACTTTGAATTTCTGTAAGTGAGTCTTTTTCTTTCAGCAATGGGTGACTGTCATTTTTTAATGCTAACTGCTTGGCACCTATTCTAAAAATATTCATTCCTTCAAAAGGATTTTTTTTACCCTGGTGAGCATTACCTTAAGATACAAAAGGTTTCATGAGTTGGCTTTTAACAGAATTTTTTAATATCAAGTAACACAGAAAGTGAGTGTAGATATTGTGACACATTTTCCATGTGTTGTGTCACAGAAGTGCTGAACTCAGTCTAAATGAAAGTTGGTGGTAATTTACTTACTCAGTTCACTTTTTGCCCAAGTAAACTTTAGACTGAACTTATGAAATCCTCTGAGCCTCTAGTTGGTTCTGTCAGTTAATTGGCTTAATTAAAGGATTTGTCTTGAGCATTAGACGTGTGAGGATTAACCTGAGGAGTCACCACTTTCCTGACAGGGGAACATCTAGCTGCTCTATCTCCAAACACCTGAAGACTCTGCCATAATATCAACCAGAGTTGAACAAAGGATCCCTCCCTTTAATAAAGCAGAAGAAACTTTTAGATACTCCAGGGCTTTGTCATATTTTAAAGACTTCTTATGTAATCCTCATTAATCTTATCAAACTAAGTTTAAGAGATTACTTCCTAAGCTTCTCACAGACTTTCTGACTGATTAAAAACAGCTCATTTTCATAAACAAATGAGCTTCATTTGGCTTGCAAATGTGTATATTTTTTTTTTCATGTTTTAAACAAGATAAACACCCATCCGGTCTACATAGCTAGGGCTAGTGCTCTGTGTTGTCTTTTGTATGTATTTTTAAATGGGTGGCACAGCTGTCCTCTGCTCTTTGAAAGCCCCCTCAAGCGTCTTGTCAATTAGAGGATGATATGTTATTAAATATCTTGCACAGGAAGTGCACAGAAAAGGACTGAAATGGTGAATCCTTCTATAAAAAGTCATTGAGGCGGGAGCTTTCGCTGTACTTTGTTCTCTTTCAACCAACAAAAGAGGAAAGCTTTATGTCCCTTTTTATATATTATATTATAACTTCTTTTTATGGGACTTTCTGCATGAGTGAACATGAAATATTTCAACAAAGCATAAAACAACTATGTTTAACATAAAAGGAGGTACTTGTAGTAACAAACTCACAGAAAATGAGTCAACCAAACTCTGCAGTCAGTCTAAGCTTTATGCAGCGTTTTAGCGTCTTTCAGCTCAGTGTTTCAGCTGTACAACATTTTATTTGTTAGCATAGTGGATTTAGCTGCTAGGGACAAATATTTTCCTTAGGAGTCTGCTGAGCCCAGACCAAAGCTAAAAAAAGACCAAATACTGGACTTGCTGTTGTCAGGAAGTCCGAAACTTGACTCCAAATAAAGACTAATGTTGCTCCATGTCTGCTGGATGTATAAATAGCCAGCTGTTTGCTAACCTGTTAGCTATAACAACTCATAATATGTCAATGTTGTTTTCATCCTGTTGCCCCCAAGTGCTCCATAGATCAACTAATGCAGATTTATGATGTATAAATTAGAAGTTTAACGATTGTACTGTATCTTTCTTTGCGGGCAGAGTATCAGAGCATCGGGTCTAGTCCTGCTGGAGGCCATCCTGTGTGGAGCCCTGCTTCTCTACTTTCCGGTAAGCCTGTGTCAGTTGCTGGTTGGTGTGTCTGCGTGTGTGCAGGCTTGCATCCTTTCATGTGCGCGACGTGCTCCCTGATAATCTTCACGCCGTGCTCCTTTGAGCCGAAAAACAAAAAATCCTCTCCTTGACTGAAGGTTGGTATTCAGTTTGACCTTCAGTTCACACTGTCGCTCATTCATCTAAAACAGAATCGGAGCTCAGAACAAAGTTTGGTATCTGCAGCAGAGGCACAGAGCTTGTCAGAAGGTATAAACCTTAGTCCATAAATCATGCCGTTTGGTTGGTTTTTTTGTGACAGCTGCACGGAGCTGTGATAAGCAGGGTTTTCACAGCCAAGGTGTGTGTGATAAAACGGGACTGGCAGAGACAAACATCCCAGGGCTTGTTGGTGACCCCCCCCGCTAACTGTACACAGAGCTGGCCAATGAACCCAGCAGCCTGTCAACACTACCATCTGTTGACCAGCCACTCATGCTGCTTCATACAGACTGCACTCATTCAGACCTTCATGAAAAATGAATTCCTTAAAAATGTTTCTGACCCCAGCCTTTTAAGACTTTTGATTCTCAACCCAAACTTTGGCCGTTTTGAGACTCGTTTTCACATTCTTTCTTTTTTATTTTTTGGCTTTGTCAGTCACACCTTTCTATGAAGCTTTTAACACCGACCCCTCGTTTTGATATAATTACTCAATAAAGTGGTTCCAGCTTCTCAAATGTGAGGATTTGATGCTTTTCCTTTGGCGTTTATGATGGTTTTGAGCTGGTGGTCAGATAAAACAAGTCATTTGAATATGTCACATTAGACTCTGGAAAATTATAATCAGCATTTTTCACAATTTCTATTGACAGAATGACTAATTAAGGAAATAAACATCAAATGTTACTAGCAGTCTAACCATTTTTCATTTCATCATTAGACCCCTGCAGTGAATTTGGACATCCCATTTTCAAGGATTTATGACATTGTTGGGCTGCCAGACTGCCTTGACAGAAGGGATAAACCATATTTTTAAGGTTTCGGCTGTAACTCTGCCAAACATTTTTATTTTTTACAGCAGGGATTTATTTTTTTGAAAAATATGACCAAAAGTGCAAGAGTTTGATCTATCTATACATATATTTCAATATCATGCCCGTATAACTTTTCATAGTACTAACAGTCTGTCCCTGTAAAGTTCTGCATAGCGCTTGCATCCGGAGGGCAAGAACAGTAGGTTGCGCAAGGTTAAAGTGAAAGCAGAGAAAGTTTTATTACATAGCAGGCAATCAATGAAAAAAAGTATTCTTAACTTTTCCATTTTTCACTTTTTCACTTCTGGTATTGGTTTCTGATTGTTTCCTTTGGCCCCTTATTGCTTCTTGGTATAAAGAATGAAAGGCAGGAAAGTAACCAGAGGCTACAGACTTATCATTTAAAATACTGAAAAAAGAGCTCAAACGTGGAGACTTTGGGATGTGGATACAGTTCACATGAGCGAAAATCAATCCATGTCAGTATGTGTCAGTAAAAAGATCAGACATTGTTTGCCATCTTATGATGCACCTCATTACTTTTACAAACGACCAGACTCTGTCCGACACCCACATACATCGATTTACATGAATCCACCATGATATCCTCCTCCTGGGTCCTTGGGGCACTGGCTAATTGCAATTTAGTTGCAATCATGCGGAGCTATATGCTTAGCAAAGCAATGCAGGGTAAACGGAAATTAAAGCCAACTGATTTAGGCCAACTTGCTAATCAATGCAATTTGCTGCGACAAGGTCCTGGAAAGTAATAATGTTTGAAATTTGCAGAGAGCAAGCCGGGGAGCCAGTTTATTGCTTAGTGAATGAACAAATAGCGGATGATAGTCCTGTATCCAGCTGGTGTAGAGATGGCACCCAATGCTAAAAATAGATGGCTTGTAGAAAAGGTTGCACAAAAGGAACTTTACTGTATAAATCTCACCCAGTTACGGATTACAATTTCATGACTTTGAAATACCCTTGTACATAAATAAGTAGCATTTTGATAGAAATTCTGTGATTTTTTTCTGTGCTGAACTATGAACAAGACTGATCGCTGTTTGATAAAATATCTCAGCCAGATCATGTGAAAATAGCATCTTTCTGCACGGCTCTGTGCGGCACGCTAGATTGATCTCCACCCTGATGCATTTCCATGTCTTTTCCTTGCGAATCCCACATGAGCCGCGGCTGCGATGGTGAGACGCATCACTCTCAATCTAAATATAGATTCAGAAATATTCCGCCGCCGCTGCTGCTTCTATTTTAAATAATTCCACTGTTATTAAGCAGCAGGAGATACATCTCATCCCGCTCCCTTGGTATTCTGCTTTGTGGAGTAATGCAATTTTTTCCCCCCTTTTTCTCTCCAGAGTGTGTCACATGTAATAACTTCAGCCCCCCTGCTTTGAAATGAAAGGGGAGGAGGGAAGAACAGGGAGTACAGAAGGAGAGAGGCAAAATTATGGCAGTGCCAAAGCTGGCTATTTCCGTCTGGCTGTGGAGATGAGAGAGGAGGAGAGCGGACGCGCATTTGTGATTCACAATGTGATCCCTGGATTAGCTTGCCAGGCCCGTATTTGTCTCTTTGCAGCTTCTTATTGACGCTGCTGGGGAGGCTTAAAATTGGAGTAAAGTGACGGAGTTTGCATCGCTATTGCTACTTGGTTGTTGTTTTTTTTTTTTCAGATGCTACCAGCTCCTGAAGTCACGCCAGGAATACATTCAGCAGACGAAAAATAATGAATCAGAGGCATTACATTGTGGTGGCACCTGGACTCCACTTGCCAAAAGCCACTCTGATAAGTGCCTCACAATAACGGGGGAAATGCACAAGTGGAATAATTAAACATGATTTTACTTGTCATAACAATATTTTTAGAACCTTACTGTCCAAAATGCGGCTCAGCCCAGATCTTGGACTGACATTTTATATTCATGTTATTGGAGAAAACAGCTTTTGTGTGTTAATCCTCCATTATTGTATATGACGTCTGTTGTCCTGCGCCTGTTGTTGGTGTGCAGAGCAGAGCGGGCTGCACCAAAATGTCAAGTATGTTGCACTTTGAACCAAACTGAACTGATTTTTCTGAGCAAAGCTAATGGCTGAACTCTACTGCTTGCACTACAATTAAAGAAAGAGGAGAATTGAATAAAAAAAATCATTTCTGTGTGTAACTATACAATAACAAAGCATCATCACATTCAGACCGAACTTAAAACGTTTGATGGGTGAAATTTCAGCAGTTTGAGTCTGTACAGTGTTAATAACGTTCATATTGTAACCAGTTCTTTAGGTCTTTGAGAAAGTATTTTAGAAGAAGAGATTAAAATAGCAAATTTCAGTAACTAAACTCTTGCAAATAGTTAAAAACTAACAGATTTTTTAACTGCAATTTGTCAAAAAAAGTGAGAAGTATCCTACATGGAGCAACTCAGAACATGATACTAATGAGCCTCATTTTACGGCTTTAGAGAGCACATTCATCCATCCAGTAGAGTTCCAGAGACTTCCAGAGTCTGCATGCCAAGATGCATTGAAGTCATGCAGGAGGCTTGTCATACATTTATATGATGCTGCGGCATACGCTCTTTCCTGTGCGTGCACATACCTGCATGTTTGAACAGTCAACTGTTCAACTGGAAACGGACCTACAGTATGTATTTGAAACTTTCACACACCTACACTACCGTATGCACGTTTGAAAATCTTGTCCGAAACCTGGTTTAGTGTATACATGCCCAGGAAATCAGTTTTTCTCTCGCAGAAATCCTACCAGGAATGAGGAAACCACGACGTTTACTAAATCAGGTTACTGCAGAAAGCTGAGAACAACCAGGTTACCGAACTGCATGTAAACACACAGTATGAGATTTATCTTTCCTTCCCTCCCTCCCAACCCATCTGTGTGTGTGTGCACCAGTGCAGGCTGCCCCAGAGACAGTTGTCGTTTCTCTACCCTGCACGCTCTCCCCTGTGAGACATGTCACGCCTCCTGCTCTGCTGCTTATGCATTCATAAATGTTAACAATGTAAACGTGGTAATCTGCTGAGTTTCTATTTTGAAGTGGTTGGCGACACCTTTTGTGCTAAGTATTCGTTCACATCTCAGAGATCGGTTGTTATTTCACACTGTGCTGTTGATTCTCTTCAGATAAGATGATCAGCTGATGAGTTGCTGTGATTCTCTTCTCTGTGTCTCTGCAGCTGCGCCTATGTTTACGCTGCTGCTCATATATTCCATACAGACTTAATAGTTATAATCGTTGGTGATCATGTAAAGATGTAAAAAAAAAATCATATTAGAGGTGCAAAAGTCAATTAATCATAGTCATTTAAATGATTATTTTAATCATTTTGAGTCAAAATTCTATTATTCCAGCTTCTCAAATGTGGATATTTTCTGATTTCTTTAGTTTTCTATGATAGGTAACAGGATATTTTTGGGTTGTGGACAGCTGGACAGGTCAAAAGATGTGTGTGTGCTGGGTGCGTCCTGGTATCTACTTATAAAAATCCTAGCAGACCGTGGAGCGTCTCTCCTGCCCGGCTGCTGACGGCATCCGAAGAGTCAGTCGCAGCCTCTACAGCCGAAGAGTTAGAGGAGGTTGTATCAGCGTCTGCTTCAAAAAGTAGTTTATCCGACTTCGTTAACATTCAACACCAGAGCTGAGAGCGTCGGAGTCGGAGCAGGAAATGGAGTCTCTCTGCTCTGCCTCGCGCTGTCCTCCGTTTCCATCGCAGTTATGTATTTAGGTCATTTTGAGACTCTGCAAAAGTTTACAGCCTGTCATGCTGCGTTACTCTGCCTTTTTTTTTTATTTTTTAGCCGCGTCATTGTATATAGTGATTTGACTGACAAAATGTAAATCGACTGAGAGGGTTCTCCTCTACTGCATCGAATCATCAACGATTAAGGGGCAGCTCCACGACCCATGACACTGTTGTTTTTCTGATTGCTGACCTAGCAAACTCAAAACTGTCAAAAATGATCAAAAGACTTGGAGAGGGATTATATCACTCCACTGTCCCCTTTTAACCTAATCCTTTTGTTGGGGGACGGAGTGTCCTGCTTGAGAAAACCTTTGTGGTTTTCAAAGGACCTGGTGGTCTTTGGGGTACTATTCCCCCATCCTGTTCCTTGTCTTTCCACCTGTCAAACCACATTGTCTGAGACCTTTGGTGCCAAGCTGGGCCAAGGTGCCACCTCGGCCCAACTCGGGGATTTGTCGTGCATGGCAGGCAGGCAGGCAGGGTTTCACAGCACATCAGGGGGCTAATGAGAAACAGTATGGCCAGGGGATAATGTATCCTGACCTGACAGGCCATGAAACACAGTCTGCCAGCCATTTCTCTCCCTTGCTCTGCTTCTGCTTTCCATCCAAGCTGTTCTGACACTTTCAATCTGACTTAAGTGGATCTGGAGGGTGCTGTGTGCATTTCCAGCCCTCCCTTCATGCTCCCTTTCCCCCTTCTGCAACACGCTGGAGAGTCTCCCAAAACATAAGTTGAAGTTGAGGATGCACCGCAGCAGCTGGAGTGTTCTTTGTGTCTATATGAGCAGAGAGACAGACAGCACGAGAGATTGGAAGAAGAGCGATAGCATCACGACCTGTGGGCTGGATATTCCCTCTCCGTCTGTCCCGTTGTGCCCCGGCAAGTTGGGAATATCTCTCAGGATCTAACTGGTGATGAGGAGGGAATGAAATTGTGGGAGGCAAGCGCCAGCCAGCTCTGGTCTTGACTGTGCAGAGGCCAAGCTGGATGTAATTTACACTCGGCCCACCTCAGGGAGCAGAAGCCAGAGAAGAAACCATTACCTCCCTCCAGAAAGCTGCCCTCCCCATGTGGCAGTGAGTGTCGGCTTTCATATAAAAATGGATCCATTGCTATTACAACACCCCACCTCTCCTCTGCTCCCACCTCCCACCGGTGCTTCCTCCCACTCTCTCATACTGAAGGTGTTTCGTAGATTAGAAAAAGAAAAGACGAGGGTGGAGGGGGGGGACGAGAAAGAGATGATGACCAGAAAAAACGGGGCATGGGCGGACCGGATGGCTGTCACTTTTTCATGTCAAAACATTAAAAGTAGCACAAGAGCTTTGTTGTGACAGAATGATTCCTGAGGCTGCACCATCCCATTCTCTACTCAGATGGAGACAGACACACTAAATGGCTGAAAGTCATTTTTCTCCCCTTTAGCTGGTAGCAGTTCCCAAAGAAACTGTAATAACAAAAGGCTGAAATTCAGCACCGTTTGTTCTTTTGACTGGTACTGGCTAATGTTTTCAGCACTCTGTTTTAGTCATTTTTAAATCTTAAAAACTTATGTGTTTATACTGCATCTCTGACAGATGACTAATATATGATATTTTATTTTGGCATTTTCATTTCAGTAAGTGCTCCATTAATATGAGATTGCTCTTTTTACCCATCGCAGCTGCCAACCCTGATAATAATTCACCATTCAAACCGTAATTTTGAATTTCTGCTAGGCACAATTTAAATAAATTAAAATCATTTGGGTCACACTCTGGGCATCTCAACTGTATTGAGTTCTGACTACATTTACTTTTAAGATATTAACATAATTAATATAAACAAGGGTAGGTTTCTGGGAGTATGGCAGGCACAAATCACCAACTTCTACATTTCATTTTCTCCCTGGTCACCAGGTCAGAAATCTGCTCAACTGCTTTACGGCACAGAGTCAAACAACAAGTGCATGTTAGTGATAGGGGGTAGTTGAAGGGAGGTTTTCTTTTAATTCCATCTGTTTGACATATCAAAACAAATATAAATAAAATATATATGCATTCAGAATGTCAAGGATAACGTATTAATGCTAAAAAATAACTTATTTCCATTGTCATATATCTCTTTCAAGGCACATATAAGGTACAATCACATAGGCTACAGTAAAAACTAAGCCAAACCAACATATAATTATCACCAACTCAAATCCCCTCAGATCTTCTGACCTTTTCAGCTTCTTTCAGCTCATTGTTTTGGTTTTGGCTCAGTCTCAGAAACCTTGTTTCCAGCAGTAGCAGGCAGCTGTTTAAATAAAAAGCTCTGATAAACGCACAGCACACTATTTTATTTGTTCGGCACCAAACAGCAGATAGGCAAAATCAGAGACAACCCAGCAAACATAGTGGAGCATTTAGCAGCTGAAGATCCACCCAAGGAGATGGTGGAGACCAAAACAGAGCTAAAAGAGGAGTGAATATTGGGCTTAAATACATCAGGTGGCCAGACAAATGGCTTTAAATGAATGATAATGTTGCTCTGTGTCTTTTGGATGAGTCATATCAATCATATTGCTCATATTGTTCATGTATAGTATAACACTTAAGTAATTTAACAACCCATTTTGCCTTAACACAGCTTCTTCACGCGAAGGCCACTAATAGCATTGGTTACACTCTCTTTGCCAGATTAGTGTGACCATGACAGACTTTTCACAGATGATTTTATGTTTTTGTTTTTGGTCAAGAAGACAGATTGATCCATTTTTTCTGGAAAAAGGCAAAGAACACTACAGAGTGAGACCAGAATCAATTAATAGAAAAAGAAAGTAGTATTAGTCCTCTATAAGCATAATCGCACTGATTAGGACTATAGTTTTGTATTTTTACTCACTACTGAGTGTGTAAAACTAATTTCACGGCATTGAGGGAGAATTCTGATGTGATCAATACCCTCTGGGACCCTGACCTTCAGAGGGAGGGGATCAATCCCTGAAGGTTTCAGTGTCTTCATCGACCCTCCTGCACACACACACACACACATTTGCATTTTTATTGTCTACATATTACAGGTTAATTACCCACTGCTGCTTTTTGGTGCTTTTTTTTGCTAACTGTGTTATTCTAATAAAAGAATCCACTCTCTTTCTTTTTTTGAGTGTAATTTGTTGAATATGTCCTGTTTGCCCCACAGCGATAGCTAATTATCTAAAGCGGTCTAGCACAAAATGATTTGTGTATGCTCTGTGGTGCATCCACTTGGGCGTCATATTTTGGTTGTGGGTGGGTTACTGTTCTCACACGAAGCCTTCAGGGACTGGAGAGTGCCAGAATTTCTGTTTTCACAGCTTTCAAGTTAGGCGCTAACTGGCTGTGTTTATATTTAAAGGGTGAACCTGGCTACCAGCTCCAGGTAAGGTCACAGTTAAGGTATGTTTCAACCAAACAAAGTCATTTGAATCGTTCAAACTTTTGAACAGTCTCTCCTCAAAGGTATTTTTGTTGATTTACACACGAAATGGAATTGAAGTAGTTGTGAAAAAGAGCACTTCAGACAGAAACTTTAACCCACCCTACTTCAGACTGCTTCCTTTAGTATTATTAACCATGTCTGTTGTAATTAATAAACCAAGGAGCAGATAATTATTATGATTATTATCTACCTAAAAACAACCAGCACAGTTTACAGCCAACAGTTCCAGTTTCTCCCAAACAATCTTGACTTAAAAAACTCGAAAAGGTCTCATACATATAAGACTCCTAGATGTTCTCCTTCTTCACTTTAAGTTTGGTTACATTTATCAAATCAAAACTATGATAGGAGTTGAGATGCAAACACTGGTCTCCGATTTGGAAACCAAAATACTTAACAGATCGCTTGTCCGTAAACCAGTAACAAAGATTGTTGCACACACATTTAATGATGAAACTTACGTAAACACTTGCTACTGTTACAGTTATTTGGAGTAGACGAGGGCATGGTTTCGATGCAGCTTTAACTTGAAATGGAAATTGTTGCTGGCACCACCTGGCTGCTTGTCAGTGCTCATCCTCCTCACCTAAGCAAAACACATCAAACAGCACAACAGGCTGCTGTGTCCTCGTGTTACATTTTTAGCATTGCTGTTGTGCAGAAGGCATAAAAAGAGGAGATTGTCTACGCTCTTTTTCAAAAATGGACATAATAATCAGATAACTCCTAACAAAAGCAAAAGCTAAGCTTCACTGTATAAAACATGAGAGTTTAACACTGAGGTACCCAACATCAAAACAGCTCCCTGGAAAGCTGCTGCTCACACCACAGCTGGCTGAACTGCGTCACGGCCGTATCAACAGGGACACTCTCTAGCTGGTAACCAACCCACTGAATCTCTGTGTGGCGCCAGCAGGTGGGTGCTGAAATGACAGATAATTAGGAATGAAAGATAACTGCAAATTAAGCGACTGAGTGTTGATTGAAAGGTGAGCGTGTGAATCTTGTCTCTTGTCTGTTCTTTTAGACTCCCATCACTCCCCGTTTTGCCTTGATCATTGTTAAATAAGCTAATAGATAGATGAAACGGTATCATGCATGTTAACTATTTAAATCTACTGGGATATAGGAGAACACAAACTTAACTTTCAGTCCTCTCTTTCTTAATCATTGTTAATTAAATAGTTGCTTGGTGACATGTATTAAAAGCCTTTACAGGTCACATATATACTTTTCCAGATCTATGTTTTTATGCTGGGGCTCTTCTGAAATATCTTTGCATGATTTACAGTTAAAAAAAACAACAACTCCTCATTATATTACATGTATACTGGCCTCTTACGCAGCCACGGCTGAAGCTATAGCTTTTGACATGCAGGGAGCGTTTTTACATATGTTCACCTCAAGTTTTGGACCTTTGACCATGTTTAGCATTAACATCCAACATCATAACACTTTAAATAACAGACAGAAAACCATAAACAGCATGATATATCTCCTTTAATACTGAAAGAGGATAAAAGAGGATTATTTTAGTATTTTATCTTCTATTTAAAGCTGGGATTTGTCCCAGTATGCCCAATGGCCAGTATACCACTGGCTATAACCTACTTTTGTGGCTGTGAAATGGTGGATAAATTGTTTTGAGCATCATACAACCCCTGCAAAATGATTTATTTCACTATCAGTATTGGATCCATTTGGTCCTATAACATTTGGAAAGTCTAGAAGAGCTCAATGGCCAAATGGCCAGCGCAGAGATTTAAAAACTCTGTATACTGTGAAATAGAGAGAGATTCATCTGGTGGTGATAGGCTTAATGAGCATTGTGTTAACTGGTTTGAGAAGGGCCTGAATGTAATGGACATTCATTTATATATAAAAGTTCTGCACAACACGTAGAGCATTGATGTTTGCTTGGTAACAAGATGCAATAATCTTTCATAAAGCTCAAGTAACCATTTTTGAATTTCAACTTTCCTAAAATTAAAGCAAGAGATAATTATTAGCATGATAGAAGGTGAATGTCTTGTAATATCTGTAAAATGTACTGGTCTGTAAACTTGTCTAAACTTCCTGTCCTTAATGAAATGTCAGGAGGAGGTTCGGTAGGGTAAAAACACCTGGGCTAAAGTTGCCTTAAAAGGAATGCACTTCCACAACTTCATAAAAGTTTCAGCTGTCTACGGAAGCTAAATGTTACTCTTCTCAGGTGTGCATCTGCAGAACATGTTGTTCTGTTTGTACTTTCCACATGACAAGACTTTGTTTTGGAGTGTGGACGCAGAGCCTGGTTGTGCTCAGTTTGGTGTCTGGGGAGCCTGGAGATGGACACCATCAGCAGGGCAGACATCCAGCTGGGACGTGTTCACCTGCCCGCCTGTCTGCCTGAACCCCAAAATAAAACTCCCAAAAATGTCTTCACTGCCGGTTAAAAAAAAAAAAATCTGTGCCACTTGAAAAGAGGGACGCTGTAAAGAACCTCATTGAAATTGTTATTGAAAGAGGTGACATTTCTACACGTCCATCCCACTGATCTGATGCTAATGAAACCCAGAATAATCAGTAACATTTCAAAACGTTGGATGCTAAGAGGGCCGCTTGGCAACGCTCACTCAGCATTTCCAGAAGCCTTTACTCATGCTGTAACTGAGACGAGACAAACGGGAGGGAGGGGAGGCAGGCTGAAGAGTAGTAAGTGTGTTGATAATTGTCTCCTCGGTATTGATGTCCATTAGATAGGTATGCAGCACCCTGACCCTCTCAATCCCGTCACATACACACACGTTCAAACACCTGATCCCCTTCCTTTCCCACAGCGCTGAATCCAAGATTCCCAGCACTTAGCATTGATTATTAATGGTAGGTTTCAAAAGAGAAGGGGGGCAGAAACTGATCTTACTCTTTATGCACACTGGCGTTAAGAGAAACCTGTCAGAGGCCCAGGACCAGTCTCTTCCAAGAAACGCTACTGATGGAAAGCACACACAGCTGCGAAATGAATCAGCATTGCATGGTCTAAGGGTCATGGCGACGTCTGAGGACAATGAGTATGCTGGTTTTTACCCTAAAATATGACTATTGACATTGGTTTGAGCTTCAATGGGGACACTGGGGATGGGGATATACCTCCTAGTATCAGATGAACTGGGGAGAGTTGAGAGTCCAGGGGGAATGCATTGTTCGCTTTGTGTTACAGTGAGCGATGAAGCTATCATTTGATCCTCATCCTATTCTGTAATATTTTGTGAATAGGCTCTTCACAGACTAAAACTCCAAGTATATCAAAAACCTTTTTTCTTTAAACATATTTTAAGCTAAATGAACATCATTGATTTGTTTATTCAAACTCTGGTGAATTTACTTCTTGGGGCAGGACTCCGAAATCTTCCACTGTTTTGTTTGACATTGTGTTGCTCTCTTTCCGTTCCCATAATTCTCACTCCAGCAATTACCGAGTGGTTGTAATGTGTCAAGTTGTCATGTGAATCTTGGCATCATGTTTGTTTGTGTTCTGATTTGAAGAGCACGAAAAGATCGTCTTATTAAGAATGCATCAAACAAGTACCAATAAACATAGACATCTTTGTTTTATATGACCACATGGAGAGCTTCCAATTTCAACTGTGTGTGGTGTAAAGATACACAGATGTCATTATTAAAGGTTACTTGTGCTTGGAAGGGTTAGCTTGACACAGCTGTTAAGTAAAGATAGAGTGCTTGCTCAAATTATGTTGGGCCAAATGTAAAGGAACACATCAGGACCAAGTGGCAATGACCACGGCTTGAAGTCAGTGTAGAAGTACTTTAGAGTGAAATGCCACCGATAGCCGACAGAAGCTGGCTCCAAAAAAATCCATGGCTCCAACTGACTGAGTGTCAACTTCTCTCTAGAGATACTAAGTTAATCTTTTTTTTAACAAGTCATTATGGTCTCAATCACTAAATTCAGGCCCTGTAATAAGTGTGCTGGCGGTCATTTTGGAAATGATTGCTCCGTTGATAAGATTTGAAGACTTATCGTGGCTTTGATATCTGCCATGTGGGCATTGATTGACAGCTGTGATTGACAGTTCACTCACCTACTGCTCTCCCCAGCTCACACTGAGTTGAACTATCGTTGCATATATTTCAGTAAGTTTAATGTTATGTAACGTTAAGTAAGTAACGTTAGCCCAAGTGTGCCCCGCTTGGTGTTTCCAGTAAGCTAGCATTTGCTTCAAAGCAAAGCAGCAACTCTGGACTTCAAACCGTCTCCAATGCAAACCAGTTTGCGACATCACACATCGCTATGTCCATCTTTATATACAGTCTATGGGCAACACATTTAACTAACAGGTATTTTCAAGAGACAGAACCAATGCTACTTGAAATCAAAAAATTCAGGAAAAAGAAGTCAGGAATGTCCTCTCGCAGCTTTTCTGACACTGGCTTGTTTGTTGGCAGGAACCTGTAAATAACTAAATACAAAACTTTTCCACTGTGGCTTTGACCAGTGAAAATGAAGAGTAGGTGAGATCACACCATTAAAGAGAAGCTCAAACTGCAAAATGGTTTGAAAACTTTTTATTATTTTTTTTATGACGACTCATTCGGATCATTTGGAACCTGGCCTCGAGGGAGCAATGCTGCTGATAACACCTCCCCGCCTGCCTCTATCTCTTCACAAACAACACCAGCCTTGAACTGGCACGTGATAGAGATTCAGCCGCTATTTTGTAGTTTATCTAAAAAGGAGTCATGAGCTCTGTTTTCCCCTGGTGCGTTTTTACTCATCTTCCTGTGCCCTCTTCTGTCCCTGTGGACCCAAACGTGCGTCAGCAAGTTGCTCAGCGCCTGCCCGGCCTGCTATCTCTTTATCAGCTCCTGTGCCTCTCTATTCTGTAAAAAAAAAAAAAAGAAACGCACTAAGGAGCAGTCACATATTGTTGTTTATATATTTTCCTAAACCTCACTGGTTAAGGTGAGTTTTAGTTTCCAGTGATTCGCTGATATGTAGATTCAGGGACTTTTCCAGCCTGCTAAAAGCAAAAAAATTCAGGATAAAAACTTGTATGTATTTAAGATTAACAACATGAGCATGCATCTATTCATTATTTGTTCTGTTCCACGTTTCCGTCACAGGGCTGAGTCAACAGGAGCCAGCTCTGTTTGAGTCAGAAGTTGCTGTGTACAGTCGTCCAGTGTCTGTGAACAGATGAGGACGTGGGCCACCCTTTTTCCCGTGGGGTCCTCTGTGTCCCTTAACTGATTCAAACCTAGCGAGCGAAAATATCCACATGCCTGCATCTTCGCCGTTGCCTGAGGGAACGTATTAATGCCTCAGCTAATCCGATTAACATTAACAATCCCACAGGGGAAATCGCTGCACATCTGCAACGGACAGATAATTATGTTGCCTCAGATGTTTGTTTCATTCTTTTTGTGCGCGCGTGTTTGTTTTGGCACTTTTTATGTCTTTGGAAGACCATCAGTGTTTTTTTGTCGGCTGGGATGGGCACCATTTCAGTGCGTTTCTAAGTCGTTGTAGCAAACATGGGTGAATGCCCTCCTCCTTTTCTCAAGGGCAAGCTTTCTATGATGTTAGCAGACTGAGATGGATTTGTGTTTTTTTTTGAGTAATGCCAAGGATGGCAACAGAGCTTCACTGTCCTGTCTTGTTTTTTTAGCAGGAATGGCAGCTGTAAATCATGAATTTTCGCTTTGATGTGTCAGATGTGATTTCTTGAAAAATGGTCCTGCAAATGGAGCTCTATCTTTATTAGTTAATTTATTAATAGTTGCAGTAACAGTTGTATTACTCATAGTAATTACAATGAATATAAAAAGGGCAAAAGTACTTGTTCTTTTGTTTTTCCTCACACGCTTAAATGATTGAAAATTAAGGGCTTGTTTACTTGTAAAACTTGAAAGCATATCACAGCGCTGGCTGCACCCCACCGACGTATGTGAAGCAGAGAAGCAGTAAGTCACTGTGAAGGAATAGTGCAGCTCACTCTTTGCCTATTAGAGCAGAACCCCTCACAGTGTGGTTCAGACAATGGACTCCACTGTGTGTTTACACCAAACATACTGCACAATATTGAATAATTACTGATTTAATTCATTATTTCATTCATTTTCTTTTCTGAAATTGGTGAACAACATACAGTGTTTGCATGAGTTTGATTTTGTTTAACTGGGGTAGCTAGATGATAATCCAAATTCATCGAATTATCCATAATGTGGATGAATATGTTACCAAATTATCTGCATCCCATACAGTTTATTAAAACTTAAAATATCTACAACAACCAAATGTTCAACTTGGCATTAATCCATAAATGTAATTAATCCACACAAACATAAAACTCAAGGGAAGAAAAAGTCTTCCACTGATATACTAATATACTCAACCTTTTCACATACTTGGTGCATTGTGTTATTGTAACAGGAGACGACATCATGCATCTGATTCTGCCCATCTGCAACTTAATATGTTATTTGCGTGACGTCTAAAATATGCCATTTGGGGAACGTTGAGTGTGTTATTGCTCTTCTTCTGGAATAAAATGGTTGATATCAAATTTTTATAAAGATGAACTTTGAGTCTGAAGAAGTCAAAACTCCAGCAACACAGTAGTATAAAGAACAACTCTATTGTAAGAACATTTAAAATGTTCTTTATAATGTGTTGTATGATGACTCTGATGTCATTAACATCAGTGAAGTTGTTTTTCATACTATAAGTGTTTGCTGGACTTTTGACTTCTTCAGTATTGGATGTAACACCTGCTGCAAGCCTTTTTTATCCACAGACAGTTTGAAGTACGTCAAACTCTGCTTGACCCTGAAGAGAAATAATGAAAGCTCAAACACCTGCTTATCCATTTCAACCTAACAGATGGAGAATGTCCCGCTGAATGTTTTGTAACATTTAGTATTCCCTTTGAAAGTCTAACGGTGGCACAGGAAGTGGAAATCGTCAATACCGTCTGTAAAAAAAAAAACAACAACTTTGTAATTGAGTTTTCGAGGAAGTAAAAGAAATAAAAATACTCTGGAGTAAGAGGGGCAGGTGACGGATGACTGAGTGAATTAATAAGTGAGTTCACATAGTGTACATTAAACCAGGAGACGGTTTGAACAAACAATTAAATTTGATTACTTCGCTGTTTAGAAAGCTGTCCGCCGGGGCACAATCAGGCAGCAGCTTCCCACCACTTTGTATTTAATTTGGAACATTCACAGTCGGATGGCTCCTTTACTTTTTTTTTTTTATCGCTTTCCTTTCTTTGCACAAACCTGCGTTATTTAAGGCTTCTTCCGTCTTCTCGCAGGTCGGGATCCTTTATTTCCAGCCGAGCGTGTTCCGCTGCATCCTGCTGCGATGGGTTCGGCTGCTGGGCTTCGCCACCGTTTATGGGACACTGACACTGAAGCTATACAGGTAATACACACAGACACACACACACAATTGCACAAAACCCATTTGTCCAACATCGTTATCCATCCCAGTAAACGACTATCGGATTACACTGACCTCTTTAAGTGCAATTACACTGTGTCTTAGATCTTAATTCCTTGTAAAAGTAAGAGCCGTATGAAGTGTTGAGGCAGCATGTTTCTCAGCTTCTTCATCACCAGACTACAGACTGCTGTACATGTTTAGGGGTGGATTTACTGCCTAATTAAGTGGGAGAGAGAATTGCTAAGTAAAAGTAATTAAGAAAACCCCAAATGATATATAATGTAGTATTGAATGATGGTTGGCAAGAGACAAATGCATGTGAGAACAGAGGAAGGAAAAGGACCTCACCGGGAGAGGACTGCCAGAGGATACAGAGAGGTTTCCAGCGCCGAACAGCCGATAATGAGACAAAGGTCCGCTGTATTTAAAGTAACACACTCGGAATTGTTCATCTGTGGGGCTTTTTGTCAGGTGAATCTGTCAAAAAGGCCTAATGAAGATGCTGATTAAGAGTATGTGGGCAATGCGAGCGGGAGCTGAGTAAACCCTTAGAGGTGCAAGTTAACATATTCCACAGATCAATTTTTGATGGGGGGCTCATTAGTGGGGAGCGCAGTGGACACTTCATCAATGTGTGTGAAGGGCAGAGCCTAATAATAGCGATGGCTGGTCATGTGTTTGGGCATAGTTTAATTCCTGGTTATCAGTGTTTGTCTGTGTGAAAAGCCGTTAAAGTCTTAAAGTAGAAGTGCAGCGAAAAACTGCTCTGAATTGCAGTTGTTGGAATTTTCTGCTGCGTTGTGTTATATCGAAATTTAAAGAAAAAAAAAGCATCATTAGACAATTTAGCTCTTTTAAAAACAGCTAATAGAAATGGATCATGTACGTTGAGTAGTTAAGAGTAAACAGTGTGACATCATTTCAATATATATCTAAGTCCTCAAAACTAAACGACACAACAGATTGTGTCATTGCCTTTGAAAATGAACCCATATGATAGTTTTCTATTCTATTCTAGTCATTTTTTGTCATCTCTGTTACAAATTATTCATTTAACTGTAGTTTTTAGTCTACCTTAATACAGTACTCACCTGCCATTTGCACACTGAGACAAATATTGGTCATTTTAATAATCCCTGTCCATACTGGCTGTGAAGAGTTCAGCATGTGCTACGCTAAACTGTAAGAAATAGGGGCCAAAATCCAGCAATGCATTCCTAATTTCAGCCAAGGCTCATATGAGACTTCAGCAGTCCGAGTCAAGTCAAGTTCCAGTCTTGTCCTGTAACCACAGTTGTCCGTGATACACTGAGTGGGTGATAAAGTTTTACAATTGGTTAGCCAGCCGTTGGCCGTTGCTCTTTCAAAATGAATCGGCATGAGGACAGCAGCGTGACACAGAGTGACTGCGTTTCCTGCTCCAAGCTCTGACGCTCTCAGCTCTGGTATTAAATGCAGCAAAGTCGGCTAAACTCCTGTTTAAACAGAGACACAGCAGCGTCTCTGCTGTCTCCTCTGCTAACGTCCAGTGTGATCGACTCTCCGGCTGACAGCGCTGTCAGCACCTGGCAGGAGAAACGCTATTGTATGACTGAACTAATACCAGGACACACACTTTTTTTATTTCTCTGACATTTTCACATTACAAATGATGAACAACAGCATTAAAACATGAGTCTTGCAGGTAAAACATGAGACTCATGTAGGCTGTTAGATCAGGTTAGTGTGGGGCAGCTGCTCTGGAGGTGGGCTTGATTTGACTGTAACTGCGGTAACCAGGTGGAGGTAAGCCACCTGAATTTGTGCCTAAAGTGCTGTGGAAACTTTAATTTATAATTTCCACCACAGCTTCCATAATCATCAACCAGGAAAGAGGTAGAGTGAAGGTACATAGAGGCATGAGAGAGAGAGAGAGAGAGAGAGAGAGAGAGCGCACAGTTAAAGCACCCCAAATAACCATCACTCTGACAAAACACTCAGTGCAGAGTGAAAAAACGAGACATCCGCCGAGTGAAACAGATGAAAGAGCAGGGGGAGTGAACAGATAATTAGAATAGTTGTAATTAAAATTAAAATAAGTTCTCTTTCAAATCAAACATCCCAAGATATGAGCGGAGAGTATTGTTCTTGTAACTACATTTATAACTTTTTTTTTTTTGCTTAACCACCAATATTACTGGGACCACTACAGAAAATTACTGATGAACATTTAATATCCAGGAATTCACATTACAGACACCACTGACTATCCCTGTAACAAATACTAGGTTTTGACCTTGTCTTGTTAGTACAAAACTCCCTCTTTGTGTTTCACTGGACGGTGTTTTGTTGCTGAGCTGCTGTAGGACTCTACTTCCTGTTAGTTACATTGCCAAGAAAAACTATGAGCAATAAAACTATACATGACAGCCAGAATGAATGATCAACTTACTTACACTCAACACTCTACACTCAATTTCTTAGAGTGTACAAAGGTATTGCTTCATGACCAGTATTGACAGGGGGACATTTACAGAGACGCCAACTCCCTCAATGTACATATGTGTATGTGAGTATTATATTAAGATGAACTTGAAGAAATCTGAACCAACTAAAAAGGCAATTACAAACTTCTTAGTTTAGTTTAGGGAACGTTTGTGGTTATCCACCCTCATACTTGCAATATTTTGCAGCACTATAATGCCACGCTACTTTCGTCATGATTTGCATAGTCACACCAGGTGTCAGGAAAATGCTGTTGTTTTTATGGTGAGAACAGTCTCAAAGTTTTAGCTGCGGACCCCAGGGTACTTCCTACTGTCGACTCATGAACGCTTCACACTAATGTTCAACAATCACAGTGAGAGATTTATAAGGGAAAATGTAATACCAGTTTCTCCTCTAATGCTATCCTCAATAGACTGCAGTGATTTGCAGCCACAAGAAATGTTGACTTTTACTTACTTATTTCCCTCCGGTGCTGACAGCAAAAGGTTGAGATTTCTGCATTGAATTCTGGGAAATGTAGGGCTTTACTAAGACAAGTAGACTCAATTAAATCATTGAAACTCTCATCAATGATGATTTGCAACAATGTGAGCATAAACAAGGGTAAAGTTTCCCTTTTATGGATGCTATCTTTTATTGTCCGAATATGATTCTGTTCCCAGAGTGAGCTTCTCATCTCTCTCCACAGGGTGCTGAAGGTGTTCCTGTCTCGCACAGCCCAGAGGATCCCTTATATGACCAGCTGGCGAGTGTTGCGTCTGCTGGGCATCATCCTGCTTATTGTCCTCTGGTTCCTTGTGGCTTGGACATCTGCTGTCTGCCAGAACCCGGACAGGAAGTTGGCTCTCATCGACGTGGGCTACACGCCTGACGGACAGCAGTTCAGTATGTGCCTGCTGGATCGCTGGGACTACATGATGGCTGTCGGTAAGCCCTACAACTGCTCTATGCCTGCGTAGGGTGTTGTGAATAGATTATATGCTGTTGTGGTGTGGAAAACATAGGTTATTTGAGGTATTCGTGGCATAAAATCAAAAGTAATTTGTTAGGAATGATAGCACGAGTTGAAAGAGAACTTGGAAGACAGTTTGCCTCCATCCACATTTGGCAAAGCTATTCCCAGAAGACATTAATCCTCTCAACTGGTGCTACTTGGATGTTTTCCTGTGTTGGAGAGGGCAATCAGCACCAGACAAAGACAGAAGATAAATCAAAGACGCTCAGAAGGGAGCGGCAATCTCTTGCGTTTAAGAAATCTGCATGTTGTTGTACGTCTGCTGACTCAGGCTTCATGAGAGAAAACCGTGGTCCTTTTTTGACTTCTGGAGAAACAGATGGACCCAGAGAAGAGCCTTCATGCTGCGATACTGTATACTGAGGAGGCATTTTCATTATCTTTATTAGGAGGTAAAAATAGCTCGGTAATAGGGGCGTGTGGGTCGACTCTGACGTCACCCGCGTACAGATCATAAACCACACACACTTCTTTCTGCATCTTTCTTCAGCAAAAATGCAAATTTAATGCATATAATCTGAAATATTGCATTTGATTTAATTCTCTCAAATTCTTGCTGACACATCAGCACATAATTTTCAATGGGCCTTCCTGCAAAAAAAAAGTTTAGGTTTAAACTTTAGGTTGAACTTATGTAAAATTCTCCCTGAAAGTCAAAAGCCAGGGCTTCAGCCTGCTCAGAACGGTCCGTTTGCAAAGTTACCATTACTTCCTCCTCGTGATGACGTGAGATTGTTCACGCGTGCCCACAAATGGCCGTCTTTGTTGCTAAGTTTGGTACACAGGCTGTTCGTGTTGTACACAAGTATTAATAACATGTATCAATATATTTGAGAAATTTATATTTCAAGTAAAGAACGAGAAAAAGAAGCGAAATCCTGCTACTGCTGTTTGTTTATGTAGCCTCAGAAGCCCACGGAAATCTCGTGAGGTGCCGCTTTAACCAATCAGAACAGAGTGGGCTCATCAGGAGGCGGGGCCTTAAAGAGACAGGAGCTAAAACGACCTGTTTCAGACAGAGGCTGAACGGAGGGTCTGTATAGGGTGTTGCGAATAGATTAATATACACTGCATTCTGTGTGTGTGCACATCACAGTGAGAATTCATGGGTTATTTTCATGGCATAAAATGAAGAAGTAATTTGTCAGGAATGATAGCATTCGGAGTTCAAAGAGAGGGAAGAGTGAGTGATGAGTTGAAGGAGAACTTGGATGAGTAAGACAATTTGCCTTGATCCACATTTGGCAATGCTCTTACGTTTCCCAGAAGAAGACATTAATCCTTTCCACTGGTGCTACACTTTTGGATGTTTTCCTGCGTTGGAGAGGGCGACCAGCACCAAGATCAAGACAGACGATAAATCAAAGATGCCTGGAGGGGAGCAGCATCTCTTGCGTTAAACAAATCTGCATGCTGTTTTACGTCTGCTGACTCAGGCTTCATGAGAGAAAACCGTGGTCCTTTTTGTCTTCGAAAAGTCAACCAATCAGAACAGAATAAGCTCATCGGGTGTGGGGGGCTTAAAGAGAAAGGAGCTAAAACAGCCTGTTTCAGACGGAGGCTGAACTGAGGGGCTGCATAATTTAGCTATAAATCATGCAAAGATATTCCGGTAGAGCCTCGGAATAAAAATATAGACCTGGAAATGTGCATGATACAACCCCTGTATAGACCCAATGTGTAACTTTTCTGCATATAAATGTCTAAAAATGACTAGACCTATGTTATATATTTTGTTGAGATGTGTATTTACATTATCCCAGATGTTTCCAGCAATGTTCAAACTCAGTGACTCTCGTTAAAAACATCCTGAACAATGAACACTGAAGGAATCCTAAGCAGGACAAGGTGACTGCAATGACGGCAATGGAGGACCCCTAGCCAGAAAATTACATGTTATGCAGCAACACTATTTCAACTTGCTTCCAAAAGAGAGTTTCATTTCTTTTATTCTAGTGTAGCAACCTGCCTTATTCTTTCTTGTTTGAAGACATAGACCCTAATTTACAGATTTAAAAAAAAAAGATATAAGGTTTTAAGGAGATTCGTATTCTTTAGATCTAAAAAATGCTAATGCACTGTAGATTTGTTTCATTCATTCAAGCTATTTTGATCTCCATATGCCCTCACATAACCCTAATAAATAATTCTATGAGTAGGACATTGCATCTAGTGTTCACTGTTGTTCTATTGTGAGCCAAAAATGTGATTCACTCAGACCTGACAGCCCCGCAGTTCAAGCACACGACTCCATAAATGTCAAAATAATGGCAAGAGGTTTCCATAGAAAAAGCAGCGTGTTTATTGCTGCGGAGCTGGCTACCTGGGAAACATTAGATGGGGTTGTCATGGTGGTGCATTGGGATTTATTTAGTACCCAGAGAATACAACCACAGCTGTTACAAATGATTTTAATAGCTTCTATTGAACAGGGTATTTTCCTGTATACCTGTGTTGTACAACCATTTGCACCAGCTCCATAAGAGCATTGAACTGTGAAGTGCCTGTTCAATGGGTGCAAATCCCTTTTTTGGCCTGTATAGCCCGCATGTGCACTGCATTGAAATGATTTCTTGGCCTGTGCTTCCATTGTGTTCATCGCTTGTTCCTCTTTCTCGCTTTACAGCCGAGTTCCTCTTCCTGCTGTGGGCAGTGTACCTGTGTTACGCCGTGAGGACGGTGCCGTCGGCGTTCCACGAGCCTCGCTACATGGCCATCGCTGTTCACAATGAGCTTGTCCTGACAGCCATATTCTATGTCATCAGGTAACAAACTCCCACCAGTTGTGCTAGTTGATTTTACCTCCATATTTGTCTTCCCTTCTTTACACTTTACATTCTTCTCTCACCACTTTCTCACCACTTTCTCCCATGACAATTTGTAAAGTATCACCAGATCAGAGCTAATCTCGCATATGCTCAAGTCCATTCGGATCCACTCTGGTATTGGACATATTGACATACACACTTGAGACTTGCAGCAGTAGAAGAAGACCCCACTTCACCAAATTAGACTGAGTAGATTTGTCATTGCATTAAAATATCAGAACAAGTACCAGTTTACATTTGCTAACTTTAACTAACATTAGCAAGACTGTAACTGCAAAACTCCTGAAGATTTTATGTAAATTTTGTGAAACTGTTTGAATATCAATTCCTGGCCAGAGCACGAGTACATAAGTAATAACAATTACATCTTCAACATGCAGATGCTGTTCCACAATTACCAGCCCCGTTTTTAATATCATGGCCTTTGATTGCTCTCCGGTGTTGTCATTTTGACATTTACGTCCCCCACCACACTGTCTCATTTTCATCACATATAGGCCGTGGCGTGAAGCTAAACCCCTCTGTTCATCTGGGAGTCGTCTTTTATTGTAGTGAAATCGCCCCTCTCCCTCCAGTGTACATGTCAAATAGCTGCACCGTGCAGTTTATAAATGAGACGTTTCAGCTGACAGCGCCACAGCTATTCCTAGTTGGAGTCCCCCTAATTGAGAGCTCAGCTCCATCACATCATTTACTAATGAACCATGTCAGAATGATTTATGGGTTTTTTTTTCAAGACAGCATAAATATCTTGAATTATTGGCAGCCATATTTCTGTTATAAATTATCATCCATTACCAATAAATTTTGTATCATCAACATATATACAATTTTTCTGGTATTTGAACAGAAGGCTCTTTACGATTACTTTGCCATGGACCTCTTCAGCCTTGTTGTGAGGCTTTTCTCTGTAAAAAAAAATAGCCATACGAGACCCGTAATAAATTGGAACAGTTGCCTGGTGCGGCGAGTTGATTCTGACTGGCTGACACCAGAGATTACCCTGTATACTGGGGCTTGTTAGAGGCATCCGGTGTCCACTTGTGTTCCTCACAGACACTGCTATTTGATCCCACAGTGACCAGTTAAACCTTCTTGTTTTCTGTGATAGTCATCAGGTTTTAGTCAGGTCCAGGTGCGAATGGGATGCTGAGAGAAAATGAAGGGACAGTAATAGGTCGAGGCATGAAGTGAGACACTGCAGGCTGTGAGGCAAGAGACAGCATGCCAAGGTTATTAAATCCTCATCTGCACTGAAAACTTCTCACAAAACATGAAGGAGGGGAGACTTCAAAGCTTTGGGACATTTCATACGCTGGACGTTTGCCTTCATTCGCGCCTCCAAGCTATTACTGCAGTAATTAGCCATTTGCCAACTTCAACAACGTAATGAGTCTGGTAGATGACATTTGCTTGGATAGAGGCTCTCCAGTGGTTGAATTAGCATCTGACAGGACATGCCTTCATATCCTTAGTGCATGCGGGGTCTCGCTGTGCTGAAAGCCTGTTAGTTCATTTTAAATAAAAGGCTGGAGCTACTCCTCACACCACTATTGTTTCAGCCAGTAATTATCTCATTTTCCTCCAACTGCTACGCCACAGTCATCCCAGTGTATTACTGTCTGATGTATAAATAGACTGGATCTTGTGACCAGATCAAGGTCACTCCCCTTTATTGTGAATCCAATTCAAAGAATGAGGAAAATATTGTGTCCTTGCTGGCAAAAGGATCACCCAAGTGGAACATTATATGAGCCTACTTAAAGCAGGGGAACTGACGCCTTGACAGATCGTGTATAAATCTACTTTGGCTGCTGCTCTCTGTCTGTCTCTCCCATATGTATCTAAGAGGTTTACTGCAGATAGAACAATGTGTATGAATATCACAACATAATTTAGTCATAGTTCACTGCATTTACTGTACTGGAATCAGCTCTCTTAAATATGTTCAGTAGGTGTTTATTGAGAAAATTCTTGTACTAAAAGAAAATATGAGCATAGATACTAAAATACACTGTCAGTGTTCACAGTGAGGTTGAGCAGCTTGAATAATGATCCCGCATAACATTATACATACTGTAGTATAACCAGTAGTAATGCTGTCTGCAGCTACTTAAATAAATCAGCTAAACATTTGGGTTTCTCCGCCTGGGTTTGATTTCTAGTTTTATAATTCCTTTTTCTCACTTCCTGTTATTCTTTGTCTCCTCTTTCTTTTTTCTTTACATCCTAATAGGTTTACTCTTGCTCCTGAGCTTCATCCTGACTGGATGCTGCTACTGTTCTTCACCCACACACACTTAACTGTAACAGTAACATTGGGTCTACTTCTCATCCCTAAGGTAAATTACCCAATTCATACTTTACTGTACTAATACGAAAAACAGAAAATAAAGTCAGGGCTTTTGTTTTTTGACCGAATTTTAATTAAAGCTGTACAATTCAACTGTTTCTAAATAAAATGTTGTTGCATTCTTACTTTTAATTTGATCTTATTTTAGTCTGATGTATGTATTTCCTTCGTTTCATGTATTTTTTTTTGTAAAGCACTTTGTAACTACATCTGAAAAGCTATTTAAATAGTCATTATGATTTAATTTACGGTAACATTAGGGAATATGGTTCTTGATAGCCATATTACATTCTGTGTATTTCAATAAGGTCCATCTTTGAACTAACAAACTTTGTTCCCACCAGTTCCTTTTTGCTGGCACCCACATGAGAGACGATATAGCCTCGGAGGCCTATGAGGACGAGCTCGACATGGGACGTTCTGGGTCGTATCTCAACAGTAGCATCACATCGGCATGGAGTGAGCACAGCCTGGACCCTGAAGACATTCGGGTAAGCAGTATTTCCGCTTGTTTGCCTTTTATTCTTCATTGTATAACCTGGTGATACTTTCTGAATCCTCCAAAAATACTGAGCCATGGTAGTTTTTTATTGCAGACACCAGACGAAATGGGCCATCTCAGTTCTATTAATGGCTGTGGCGTAAGGTCTTACGACAGTCTTTGGGAAAAACGTACCAACGTGAGCAGAGATTTCTGTTTGTCTGTTAGAGCTGAAGAAGTCTTTCTACCAATGATTTTGGCACTATGTCCACCTCAAGCCTATTTAACCGAGGGAGTCGTTATTATGATGATCCTGTTGCTTTAGAAGATTCACTGCATACAGACAGAAAAACATGAAAATTCAAGACCTGAGCTTAGAGGCTGTTTCAGACCTAACATTAAAAACACTCCGTTTCCTTATTTGATGCTGTTCAAGACTGTCCTGTCTTTGCTTGTTTTTCAGCACGCATGTGTAATTCAATAGTGCATCATTTAACAACTGGTTGTTGTCACGTGTCATGAATTTGTACTGCATGTTCTCTGTGCAGTAGAACGTCGGCTTTTTTCTGTGTTTTGATCGGACGTCCCTTTTTTTAAATGTGGAATAATACAGTTATTTATTTGTAAATGAGTGACTGATCACTTTGCTTCTGTATTTCCCTCCATTATTTCATGAACGTGTAGGAGGAGTTGAAGAAACTCTACTCCCAGTTAGAGATTTACAAGAGGAAGAAGATGTTGGCAAACAACCCTCATCTCCAGAAGAAGCGGAGCTCCAAGAAAGGGCTGGGTCGTTCTCTCATGAGGCGCATTACTGAGATTCCTGAATCGGTGCACCGGCAATGCAGCCGTGAAGACAAGGAGGCTGGAGAACATGGGAGCAATCGTAACAGCATCTGCATGTTGAAGAAGAACCCATTCGATCCGACTCACCCAGGAAAGCCGGCAAAGGAGGAGACACTGAAGAACAAGGTTTTCTCCCTGAAGAAGTCCCACAGTAGTTATGACCACGTCCGTGACCAGAGTGAAGACTCCAACAGCTCTGCAACAGAGAAGATGGAGGTGACCACAGCTGAAGGGTCCCTCCTGGATACACTTATGGGCAAGAAACTGGTCAAGAAGAAGTCCAGTGAGAATATAAGTGCCCCCAGTGAGTCTACTGAATCAGTACCCTTGGTCTGCAAGTCAGCCAGTGCCCATAACCTCACTGCAGACAAGAAACCAATCCATCCTAGAGCCTCCATGTTGCAGAAGTCCCTCAGTGTCATTGCCAGTGCCAAAGAGAAGACTTTGGGTTTGACAGGAAAGACCCAGAGTACAGAGGACAGCAATAAGAAGAGTCAGCCAAAGAGCAAAGACACAAGGGCAAATGCTGAGTCAGAGAATGAATGCCAACCCAAGATGATCATTAGCCAGTCAGTTGAGTACAAACAGAGCACAGCAAAAGGCAAAATCATGAAACAGCCAGTGAGTGGCAGCCAACCCACAATCTGTTCCGATCCAGTCAAGGGAAAGGATCTTTATGATCTCTCAGAAGTGTGTCCCTGGGAAGTAGAGGATCTTCCAACACCTTCTGAAAACAAAGTCCAAAAGCATGTATCCATAGCGCCAAAGGAAACCACAACAGTTCATGGAGGTAGCGCCAAGGGGGGAAAATCTCAGCAGCCGAAGCAGAAAGGTTCTGATCAATCTCCATCAAGTGTCCGGCATTCAAAGGAAATTCAGAGGACGACTGCTGTTCGAGCAGAGATTTGTCCATGGGAGGATGGAAGTGAGAGTCAAACCAGTCAAGTGGAAGGGTTGAAGCAACAAACATCCAGTCAGTCTAGTCAGCTTGCTAAGACCCAGCAGCCTCACTCTAAAGTAGAAAGCTCCCAAACAAATCTGGCAGAGGTTTGCCCTTGGAACTTCGAAGAGCCACAAAAGACGACAGAGTTAGCTTGTTCACCAAATATGACGAAGCAAAGAAAAGGCACCTCTCCAGTGGACGGGCAAGGGAGAAGTACCATTTCAGATCCATCCAAAATAGCAGTCTCACTCCAACTACCAACTTCAAAAGCTGATGTATGTCCTTGGGACTATGAAAGCTCTGCAGCATCTCCGAATTCTGAGAGAACACCGAGTCCCTCTCGAGGTACCAAAACCAAGGAATCCCCCTCAAAAAAGACGGGTACCCCTGCCACAAGAACAGTTGAGAAAGAGAAATCAAAAGACACAGATGATGAGAGAAGTAGAACAAAAGCAAAGGACAAGAGTAAATCTTCAGAGAAACACATGAGCCAACAAAAAATGGCTGAGGTATGCCCCTGGGATGTTGAGAGTCATCAGGAGGTGGCAGTGGTAGAAAAAAGGAAAAGTGCTAATGTTGGAGCAGCCAAAGCAAAGCCGGCTGAAGTCTGTCCATGGGATTTTGAGGATACATCAGATAAGAAAGGTACTGACAAAAGTGCTTCTGTAGTGAAACAGAGCAATCCAAATCCTAAAGGCGGGGTTGTAAGCGCTCCAAAAAAGGCAGATGTTTGTCCCTGGGACTTTGAGGATAGCACATCGAGCAAGAAGGCGTGACACTCAACCTTAATGGACCACTGAAATTATAGTTATTGATGTATACTTTTTTTCACTTTGAAATCGTTAAATATTACCTTTTACTATTAGTACGGTGACTTGGAAGAAAAGTTGATCGAGTTCCACAAGTTGCCTTCCTTTCCGAGGTTTTGTTCCGGTTTTACCTATTTTGAAAATAAGTAAAATGTATAAAAAACAAAACAAAGTCATGACGAGCATTCCAGATTATTACAGGAAAATCCTGACGATGAATCTTAGACTAATTATGCAACTTTTGATTCAGCCTTTTCACTTCATGAGCAATGTTGAAAATCTGCATTTATCATGTTCTGCATCCCGCCAACAATTCTTACATTGTTTTTTTTTTTTTTTTTTTTTTTTTTGTGCATTAACATCATTAATTGGACTAGGATATGGCATGATAGGCGTGTAGAGAAAAAATATTGCTGTGTATAGGAACAAGAAGTATGAAATTAAGGACAAAACAGAAAAAGTGAAAGCCAAAGAATAAGGGAACAATTGCAAAGAGGGATGTTGGTCTCAATATGATAAAGTTAATTTATTAAGTTTGTGTCCAAACCTTAGCACAGAGGGAAGGACTCAGTGAGGAAATCAGTCTAAAGCACTTTAGCCAACTCCATAAATTAAGAATGAAGGACAGACTGTCCTTCTTGTACATTTCATCTTATTACTTTCAACATCATGGCATGATATCAAACAGGATATCACACCAACTAAGCTTAGGCATTTTTGGTTTTGTTTTTTTTTTTTTAGATCTATTTAATTGTAGTTCTCTGCAGATTAAAATGCTTCCAAGTCTGCCGAGATGTACTGTATGTGCCTAACTAACTAGCATTGTCTTGTATCAGTCTGAAGTGAAGCAAGTGGCTTCTTCTTCAGCATTTTGTGACGGTGAATTATATAAACAGCATGCACAGCCAGGTAACAAGAGTTGTTGGTCCCTACCGGTTTGTCAACTAAAGCAGTTAATGTGTTGACAAATATAATGTCGTTATAGTTGACTTTTTTTTAAATACCAGAGGCACTCACTTTCCTGCTTTCATATTTCTAAAAGCTCCTTCAGGGTGGTAAATATTATAAGAGAGCAGCATTAATATGAATGTGTGTCAAAATGGCTCATATGTACACTGTACAAACTAAGCATAGAGAAATACTGAGGGGATACTAAGGAAATAATTTGCACCAGCTTTGTTCATGAATCCAATATGGATCTTTTTGTTGGCAGGTTTTACAAACAGCTGATACATACAACCTGCAGCTTGAAGGATAACGTTGGTTTATTACAACTTGGGTGTTATTTTCTTTGTTTTAGCCACGATTCTTACCAGTAACAATAACATTGAAATTAGAGAAACTACAACAAAGTCCTGTGGCAAGAAACATGAGCAGTCAGATGAACATATATGTGTATACTTATTTGAAAAAAAACAACAAAAAAAAACGAGGGTGAACTATAAAATAATATTGTTTCCCAACTTGGTCATTGTAAATGTCAGTTACAGTTGACAGATTGACTTCCTGGCCAGAAACAGAGTTCATCATCAGCCAGTTTCAATGTCATTTTCAGTCAACACAGAAGTTGTGGTATAGTGGCTGCTATAAGCAGCAAAGCTTGCACATCTATAAAATAAATATGCTGATATAAAAGTTGTTTTTCTATAAGTTGTCTTAAAGTAATTTGTACAGCTGCATCAGTCTTATCTATGCCAGGAAGATGTCCCCATTTTATATCCTGCCCTCAAAGATCTGATTGGCCATTTGTCCCTCCAACTGAGAAAAACAGCCGTCAATAACACCAGAACTATTTAAATTGCTGAAAAAAGTGGAGATGTAGGCAGCAATCAAGCACACTCACTCTCAGTTTTACCACCAAATAAAGTGATTTATATAATCTGGCTAAACTGCTGGTTTGTTTACTATGTTGCCATGCTCCCAGATCTTATCACTAAATCACTAAAATATTATCCTAACAACTACAAACAATGGTAAAAAACTACGAAAAATAAGACACAAGTGTTTATAAACCGGAACTTTTCTTCAATAAGCATTATACTGCCATCATCATTTTTTTTTGTTGTTTTTGCATTTCTATATTGCAAGTTCACAAGTAGTGTAATGCATGTTTTTTGTCCCGACTTAATACAAAACAGGCTAAAGCCCAATTGATTAATTATGGTAATCATTTTTAGAATTATGCTTAGCAATGTGGTTATCAATTACTTATCTTACTCAACCTTTTGAAGGTTTTGATTCATTCAGTGTTTTGTATCAAAATGTCTAAATATTCATCACGCACTATACATCCTGGGATCACAGTAAAAATAAGAAATCTCCCACTTATATATCAAAATATTAACTGCTGAATACCTGACAAGAATAACTGTAATGTGAGGAAAACTATGTATCAATATAGCATCTACAGTACTTTATGGTATCTTGTGAGAATTACATGGTATCACTGAATGTTGTCACTGATTGTAATTATCTGTAATTGCTGTCAAATTCCTCATGATAAAATATCCGAGCTCTGTAGGAGTCCTTACTAATTGTCATTAAAATCAGTGCTTGTCAGTGAGAATTTTACAAAGTCCTTATTTGATTAAACAGTTCTTCAACTGCTAAATTTGACAAATATTTGTAGCCGTTCTTATGCGATTTTGTTTAACATGATTCTACAGCTAGACTCTATAAACATGATTTAGACGCTACGTCTTATATCTGCCTCCACCTACTGAGAAATTACCTCTGTCATTGACCTTGCTTGTCTGAAATATTTCAAATGTGGAGTGTTTGCCTTACAGCGTGGATTTGTCATCACCTCTGCTTTATGAGCTCCTTTAGGAATAGTATCTGAGAAGAGCTGTCACCGTGCATGGATTGATTGTAATGCTTTGATGGATCTATATGATATTTATGAACCAGATGTAAAACGTCATCCATCATCTGCATTGTGGTAGAGGATGTGGGATCCTGTTACGTGGAATCCTGACCCCTAGTATGACAACAGCGACATTTCAAAAGCCCTTTCTGTTTTTAAACTGACTTAAGTCTTTGGAATCACTGCCGCATTGGATTTTACTGCCCTGGGTGATGAATAATATGCTGTATATTAAAAAAAAGAAAAAAAAACAACAAAAAAAAAACTTACCTCTTTTTTGTCCTTGTAGGAAAGCTATTTTAAATGAGAAGATGAGTTTATTTCATAATTACTTTTTTCAAAGACGACATGATTTGAGCTCACGCAGGCTCTCAAACAAGTATGATCTGGGTGAAATTTAAACCATTTGTTTCAAAGAGCACCAACACAAGCAATATTTAGTGGCATTTTCAAAGGAAGAAGGTACTTTTTTCTGGTGTCGGAACAATTTTTTGTTTACTTATGTATTTATTTATGTTGATTTGAAACTTTAACGCCAGATTAGAGAGAGTTGGAGCACAAAGGATTACAGTTATACTGTCTTAGAGCAGAAAATAATAACAGTGCAATATCCCACCATTATATTATGGAATTATGTCACATTTTTTTGCATAAGAATCAATCTGATCTGTTGTATTATTTGCATAATTTCAAAAAAGAGTGTGTTTGCCGTAGCTTTCCTCAGTTAAGTCAGTCCATAGCTGTCTGTGTATTAAATTGTGTATGCATATCCAGTGTCTGATTGTCTGTTTCTCTGGAGACATTGTATTTTAGCCGTATCATCGATGAATCAGTGAAAGTTTGAACCTCAACCATTTACTCGGGTGTGCAAACCAAGACCATTGTTCTTGTACCATCTTGACATAGACAATACTGTGTCCTGTAGCTCTTTGTCCACCAATCGGATCTTTACCATGGTGCGTTCTGTTGGCTAGCTGCTCTCATTTCAAACCTGACTTCTCTCTTGTGACCAAATCAAGTCACCCGATGGCAAATACAACTACTACTATTGCTACTACTACTATTCAATGCTGTAACGTCGTAAATCTTGCTCTTGTGGCTTCTGCATGAATTCAAGAAATTAGTAGGACCGATGTTTCACTGCCCTTGATAGAACAAAAAAGAAAAAAAATTGATCTTTTATGGACTGTTACAAGTTGTATAGTGAGTGATTCTGTCCCTAACCCACTGTATTATGTGCTTGTTATGACTATTGCTCTATGACAAGCTTATAGCATCAATATATGGGAATATTTGGTAGATTTATATTGTGTTATATTGTGATAGCATGTACATAAAAGATACCTCCTCTGCAATAAATATTTATATGAAAATGAAGTGCGTGTTCACTGTGTTTCCGAATATTCTTTGTGCTATTTCATATCGAAAACTTGAGAAAACAAAGCATTTTCACTCTCACTGCAATAATTGTAATCCCATGATGATACAAGACACTCCCATGATGCATTTGTGCTTAGTAATCATCCCTGCCTCAGGTTTGTTTGCTTATTCCTCATGTAGACATACAGTTGGAGAAATTCAGGCCTTTAAAAGCCTTGTGCATCATAACCACTTTAGGATATGCGCGTCTTGGCGACTGTCCTGAAATGCTTTTATGGCTTGTTGTGGTCTTTTGGACAGAGATCAATGGAGGCTCTGCAGGAAGCAAAAGATAGAAAATGGTATCAAATGCTGACTCCAGACCCCTGCAGAAAAAAAAAAAAAAAAAAAATGAGCGCTGTTATTTTCCACTTCCAACATAATTACTGGCCAAGGTGATTTTTTTTTCCTATGCCAAAAGAAATTATATCCAATGTTTGCTCTATTAATACTTTTTCAGCCTCATGAATTGGGTTTAATGAACATTACATGAAACACAAAGTGTCACAAGTACTTACAGTATGTCTCTGTGAATGTACACACAGTGATGCACCCAAATAACATTGCAAAAGGGTATTGTGTAAACCAAACATGTTAGCATTGATTTCTGTTTATAAGAGCACTTTCAGAGCCTTTCTAATAAATAGAAGATCAATATGGGCTGCTGCAGGGAACTAAAATAGAGAAACGTCAGAGGAGAAAACAGTTAACTATGAGAAATAACCTGTGATGAGGAGATAAGTATTGATGTTCCATTTGATATTCATTACTGTTAGATAGGATAGAAGTGTGCGTCATCCATGAGGGAAGTATAACGTTCAGAGTATTGAACATGTATCATGTCTTACGTCCAGGATCATGACAAGGGTGATTAGAGGGCTTTTTTGCTGTTAATCCATATTTTCAGATCTGTGTCATGCATGACTTTACCAAAGATCATTCACATTCTGGGCATTTGCCTTGTTTAAACTTTTATCCGCCAAAATGGGTAGTTAACGCGATAGACTGTATATAAAGATGGATGTAATGAGCTGTGATGTCACCCATTGGTTTGCAATGGAGACAATTTGAAGCTCTGAGTTGCAGCTTATCGTCGGTGTCATCTTTCCCGTCTGGAGCTAGGACCTTTCCACATATGTAATGTAGGGTGTTCATGCTCTGGAAACACGCCCCGCTAACTCGGACTGGGATACTTGGGCTAATGTAAGCTACTTTAGCTAAATCGCGCTAGCGCGGCAGGTATCGGAATCAAGTGACACTAAACTTACTGAAATACTGACAATAGTCCAACTCCGTATGAGTCCCAGAGCAACTAATATACTAAAATATTGACTTAGTATTTCTAAAGAGAGGTTAATGCTATTTAAAAGGGAGTCATTTAAAGCCAGGGACTTTCTGGAGCCAGCATCTAGTGGCTGTTGGTGTCATTGCACAAAATTAGTTAGCGACTCCGATGAATGCCAATTTTGTTCAATGTCTGTTTGATGTTGGCATTTTTGTTATCTGTACTTAAAACAATTGGAGACTTTATTTAAAACTACTGACAGAATCACTACCAAGCAAGTTACCTAATAAAGTCATTTATTGAAAATTTAAGATATAAAAATATTTTGTGGAATAAAATCCCGCAAATCAAACATTTAAGTGGTTTGGGACCAAACTGTTACCTTGCAGTCGGTGTCTCGTATTGATCCGAGATATGCTTGAGTGTGAATTTTCACTTGAGGACAAGCTGAAGTGTTTATGAGATACACATTCGGGTTTTGAAATCCCATAAAAACACCAGTCACTAGGAAAGGACTCAAGTTCTTCAATTTCTCCTCCACTCACATCACCATGTCAGGTTATCCCCTCTTTTTAGTGTCATAAAGCCAAACAGAAACCAGTCCCAATTTATTGTCTGCACAACAGTCGACTTAAAGTTTCACTGATAAGCTCTATAGCCAGAAATCTGTTTTTTTGTTTCAGTTAAACCTCATAACAGCAGGACACAAACTCCTGTCGCTACTGTACTAGGTGGTTGCAAAAGACACACCCAACATCCACTGCAAGCTGAGCTCTCTGGATCTCCCATGGTGCATGTGAGAGTCACAGCTGGATGTTTGTGTGTCTCTTTGTTGTCTTTATGGGACAGCGGGACACATCTTCCAAACCTCAGACGGTGCTCGGCGCATGAATCACAGCCTTTTGTTGTAGGGGCCATGTGGGTAGAGATGGACGGCGGTGGGGAGGAGGATGGACAGGAGATGAGAGGAAGCTGATCACTTGGCACAAGCCAGCATGCTCCGTTGCTGACTCATCTGTCTTTCTGATGCAGGGACGGCTAAGAGGAAGGGGGTGGTGGTGGTGATGGTGGTGGTGAAGGAGGAGGAGTGGGAGGGGGCGCGATGTTGGAGGACATCTCATGTGTCACGGTGGACTCATGACTCACAAAGAAGGGTTGCATGCGTGGGATAGACTGAGAGGGGAGATGTGTACGGACGGACACACACAGGTAAGATGCACATGTGGATGTGCAAAAACGCAAGCTGCACCTGACAACCTCATGGACTTCAATACCCAGAAATCATGTAGTGTTTTTACTCAAACATTTACATTTGTTGCTTCTTTTTCCTGAATATTTTAAAGAAATTAGGGCATCTTTCTCTGCTGCAGCTCTAGTCAAGCATTTTAAGGTACACAAACTCATTGGATTATATTAAAATTTCACATCAAAGGTCAGTTCACTCAAATTTCACCAGGTTTTGAGATCTCTGGAGACCAATTTCACCACAAAAAGGAAAGCATTTGAAGTTTTTTTCAATGATAAAACAACCTATAGTCACATTTACCTGTCAAGGACTACAAGTGGTTGTGCAAATTATGACTCTTGGGTGTCAGGAGCAATTGTTTCCAATGGTTTTGGTTTTACAGTCTGCAACTTTAATGTTTTTGTTTTTCTCTCACTGTTACTATCAGTGTCGTTTCCAGATACACCAGCCAGCTGTTTATCAGAATATTGGACTTACATTCATCAGGTGTGCGATTCCAAATTAATACTAATGTTTTGCCACATGTCTGCTGGATGTATAAATATGCAACTGTATGCTATCAGTTTCCTAATACTTCATAAGATGATAATGGATAAATGTTATGTTTACAGCTTGTTGCACTGCCTCCCTGTGGCCAAAAAAATCACTTAATGCAGGTTTAACAAAGTAGTTTTGTGCCTAAACCTATAACCATCAGAAAAGGTCACATGAATCATTTTGAAAATGCTCATTTTTTAAACATTTTTTGAAGAAACTGACCAGATCAGAAAACACTTGTATGTATTGTCTTGTAAGGCAATGCCAAAAATAACTATTTTGCTGTTTAGTTTTAGGCTTGTAGATACTTGTTTCATTTTCTCAGGTTTGAGATGTCTCTAGCTTAGCTTGTACATATGTCATTTAAAATATTCAAGAACAACTTCTCTTTTCAAAGTCCTTTCAAAGAGAACACAGGTTCTAAAATACTCATAGGGTTTTCTTCTTCATCCAAACGAAGTTCCAATAAAAACTCGTTACAGCATGTTCCTTTGGACACTGTTTTTGGAAAGACATGTTGCTGTTGAATTATCCAAATGCACATTTTGATCGCCAGAAAACAAAATCCCTTTCACCTCCACTGTATTGGTGTGGAGGCAGGAATCTCAGACGCAGATATTTCAAAAATCAGAGAAATAAAATGGCAAGATAACACCAAAGGTAAGTGATAAAATATGTTTGGTTTTTTTTACATAATGTGCAATGACTGTGATGAAACATCAAAGGTATTAGACTGAATGAACACCAGAAACAGTGAACATCAGATCAAGACCGCATTGTCACAGCATCAACTACGAAGTGTCGGTATCATTGATCAGGGGTCAGTGGACAGTCAGAGAAAGATCATGGAGGACATTCACATTGGTTTCTTTAACATTTAGACACATGATGCCCCCTGGTTGAGATCCATTTGCTGAAGAAGATAATGAGATGCAGCTGCTCTTGAGTTCAGATTATTTACATGTTATTCTTTCTTTTGTTGGGGAATTGGGAGTGAACTCACCCTTTAAGTAATCACTTTCTTGCACAAGCAGCTTTGGTATGAATTTTCTCCTGATTTTGAGAAAGTCTCCTGTGATGCATGATTTATTGTAGCACCTAGCCATTGATGTTTGATATGCTGGAGACCACAGCCAGTAGCCACCCACAAAGTCCTGTTCCTCTGAAGCCACACTATGGTCTGGACTCCTACACAGCCTCTATGGTGGCATCATCATTAGAGGAGCCTCTGGTGATGTGAGCATCCATGACTCACAGAGAGCCTATGTTAACGCTCCTCCGCCACCGCTGCCACCTCCACAACTGGAGGGCTGGCAGATAATCCACAACATCCACATTAACACATTCACATACTTGCGATTCAGCATTCAGGTACACACACACACACACACACACAGTTTGATCACTTATGCACTCATGCATGAGTAAGATAATGAATAGGTCACTCAATGAGTAATTCCATACCCTCGTCAAAAAAATGTCCTCATATGACTGCTGCAGTGACGAACAACTGGAAACGCAGCTCATCAAAACCTTGAAGCTGCTTAGTTGCTGCTGGTAAATCAGCTCTTAGCACCTGCTGACGCATCTCTGGAGGACTGATTAACAAGGCTAACGTCATTTAAAATCACCCATTAACATTCCTGTGTAATTGACTTCATCTTCATCTTCATCTTCACGTGCACCTTCTGGACCTTTTAACTCGATACTGAAAAGCTGTAAAGGATTATTACGAGTGATCAGTGTCTTCCTAAGGCTTTCGTTTTTACACGATTTACAGGACAAACTTCCCCCTTTATTTAAACTATGGCAGGCTATGCATTGTGTTAAACATTATGACTGTGTAGTTTGACTTTACAGCTCTTATCAGCTCGGATAAAATTAAACATTCAAGTCAAGTCACTTTTATTTAGCCCCAAATCTCAAATGTCTCTCATAGATGTCACAAAAATTATGTTTGAAGTGTTACACTGTATTCTGTGACCCCTCAGAGTCTGTGATCTGTATTTTAGTTTTCATGAGACGCCTTGGTTTTCAGGTTATGGTAAGGCATCATAGAGAATAGAGAGTGGAGTTACAACTAAGGTGAAGTTAAGTTAAGGTTGGGGGAAACAGTATCAGGTCACAAAATCTGAGGAGTCACAGAATATGGTGTAACACTGATAGTTAAATCAAAATGGTAAAATATATTTATACTTTCTAGATGTCATACAAAAGGACAAAACGTAATCCCTGTATACTGCTCGTGGCAAATTTGACCCATATTTGCATTTGAGAGCAGTAAAACGTGTTCCCTTTTTGATTTCTGTGCAGCTGACACACATATTTGAACATAAAGGGTGTTCTGGGTTAAATTTGATCTATATTTATTCAGAAGTTTGGTAGAAACTAATTATGAGGTAAATGTATGTACACAAAAGGGTTAAATGTGAACTTAAATATGAGCTAAATAGAAAAAAAACATACCAATATAAAAATTTGTGCTGAAACAATTAGTAGATTCGATTTGTCGAAATGTCCGCAAATAGACTCAACAGACAGGAGTAGTGGGATAAAAGCAGGATTTACTCAGTCAATAAGGGATCATGCAAGCAGGCAAAAGTCCAAAAACTAGCTGGTGTCAAAGTCTGAAAAACAAGTATGAGGATACAAGAAAACAAGGCTGAACACGATGTAATAGATGAAGATGCTTTTTTCTCTGCTTTTCCTTGTTATTGATGGGTGTGTGAGCCTCTCACTTTTTTCTAGTGTTTTATAGACTAAATGTTTAATAATAATAATAATTATAATCATACTACTACTACTACTACTACTAATAATAATAATATTAAAGGTTGCATTCCCTTATCAAACAACTCCTACACATCTCACAAAATCAAACACACACAGCCTCCATATTAATACAGCTGAGGACAGTTTTGTAATAATGAGATGAGCCTTCATTTGGCACCTATTCTTACAATATGATTGATTGCCCAAAATTATCATAAATCCAAAAGGCTAATAGCCAATTTATCTTCCTGGCTGACAGGATGAGGCCAGTTTTGGCTCCCCTGTGATATTGAATGGCTAACTTTAGGTAATGGCTTTGGCCCAAAATGATATACAGTATTTTTGGAGATGAACTCCTCAAATATTGGCAATCAATGTTGTTATTAGTGTTACTGAAACCCTAGATGTCATTAATCGACAGGCTCCTCCTCTGCAACCGGAGTTCATTAGATATTTATGAGCCGAATTAGCTCTAAATTGCCCAGCAACGTCAAATGATACCAGTAACAGCAGAGATGGACTCAGGCTGTCTGAGGGGCAGGGGTGAAAAAATATAAAGGGCACCTGATACATTCAATGGGCCCCATCAGCAGAGAACAATGATGCGTGTTTGGTAAAAGGCTATATCCTAAATTAAGATTCAGAATATAAGGAAAACAAAACCTCTATTAAAATGAGTTTACTTATCAACTGAATTAAATAATGTCAGCATCAACAACAACATGTTTTACAGGGTGCTATATTTGCCCAATGGTCAGCCTATAAGATACATTAATTTCTACCATAATAGCCTGTTTACTCCATTGTAAGGGCATCTTATAGGGCAAAATAGCTCATGTTCTTTGCTTCACCATGTTTTCCTCCTGTACAGCCTTATAGGACACACTCACCATGTTTTTTGTTCATTAAAAGAGGGCTCATCATGGCGTCATGTTTTGTCCCTAGTGGGCACCTAATCCCCCTTTTTTTTTTCAAATTCTGCATTTCACTCAGTTAGACTTCGGGGAGCCCTAAATGGCTTTTTTTTTTCTCCACTAGAAGGGCAGCCATACACAACTTCCAGCTCACCCTGTCGCAACAGCAACTCACTGGGCACTGCATTACATCTTGTTGATCTTTAGAGGGCATAACCACACTTGCTTCCACTGAAAGGGCACCATGAGGGCACTTCATTCCAGATTTTCACCTATAGAGAAACTCCATAGGCCTCTTCATCCTGATATACTCATAACTAAGACAGTGATCACAGAACGTCTGTATGTTTTCTCTTTTGTCTTTGGGGGCAATTACAGTCCCAGCAGACATGACAGGAAGTTGTGAATTTCCTAGGCCCAAAGTGCAAACACTCGTAGGGACAAGGAGTGGCGTTTTCCCAAATGATGAGTTCTCCCTGGCTGTAATTCTCACTTTCACATTGCTGTGATTAACTGATGGGGGAACCGATGACACCTCTCCCAATTAGAGAAGCCTTTGAGCCCCTGAGTGTTGAGAGGAGCCCGTTCCTCTGAGAAATCCCAGATCTTGCTGCGCTTTCAGACACTATCCTCTGCCTTTCGGAAGACGCGACACCCCCGCCGATCGACATAAACGCACACGTGGACACGCTCCAGCTGTGGACTTGAAAATGTGTGTGTGTTCTGACTGTGTATCTGTCAATCTGTCTCTGCTGATGTTGCATGGGTTTAATGCATAGTAATAAGAAAAAAAAATGTGTATCTTACATGTTCTTTTAAGTGGAAATGCGGGAAATTAAAAAATCAACAGGTCAGCATCCTCCTAAGGTGCTGCCTTTACCTTACTCAGCATAAGGGAAACTATTAGGAAGGGGAAAAAATGAAAGGAGGACAATAAGGGAAAGAAAGATGGAAGAAAAGGGGTGAAAAGACTGCCTGGAGCTGAGGCTAAAACCCAGCTTCACCTTTTTTTGAGTTGAGTTTGTTGTCCTTAAAGGAACATTTGTCCACTTAAATTCATAAATATCTAAAATAAGACCAGTTTCTCCCATATACCATCACTCTTAAAACAGTCATGTGATGTTAGACACAATCGCTGTGTATAAATCTGTGACATAAAATCATCTACTGCACATACAAATGATAAATATTCACATCAATTTTAATGTGTATATATCATCCATGATTGTGAAATCTAGATTTAAACAGGCTGCATATACTACATGCACACATGCATAGACTGTACATAGCTTTTTTTTTGTTTGTTTTCTTTCTTTTGTTTGTTTGTTTTTTTGCTTCGTACTGTTCGTTGCTGTGCCGTTGTATGTTTTGATGGTGGTGGACTACGGATGCAAATTAGCTCCAAGCTAACTCTGGTGCAGTGCATCATTTATGCTTAAAACTGCACACTGTCCCATTCAATAAATCAAACCAATAAATCTATAGACCACCTACCATATGTAAATAAAGTAATTTATTGCATCACCCATTCAATATTTAATCAATATTCATCAACAGTCCTTGAACTTTCACACACCTTTGCACCACTTGTGTCCTTGTTAGGATCCTACGGTTTACAGACACAGTTTTACCTGCAGACATTGTGCATAGACATTGTATTTCATTTTTCACCCACTTGCTTGTGCATAATAGTCACGTGTTTATGTTTAATTATCTTTGTTTAGCTTTGTGTTAGATGTATACTGGATGAATATTGGTCTTAAAATTGTGTAAGCCACTAGAAACCAGAGTCTATCAACCACATTTTGGTCCTTTTTTTCAGTAAATTATTGTTTTTCTCCTAATTTTTCTTCTTCTTATCAAAATCTATCTAGTATTATTTAATGTAGCCTGTTTATCTTGACGCCCCACATCCTTGACATGACACTCTTATTATTATTATGTTGTGTGTTCTATGTTATTAATACTGTAGTGCTTTATTTTTCCCTATGAATGAAAGAAACGTGTGTTACTGTATTATTATTGGTTTTTTAGATCTTTCTCTGTTAGTCTCCCTTAAAGCGCGTTTGTTGTGTCGTGTCTACCTTGTTAATCACCTGTTTGTTAAAGGTCACATGTCTCGTTTCAATGAGGGAAAGCGCCACTCAGACAGCAGCGTGGACCCTCAGCTACGCACCGCCCCCTCGTGGCGGGAAGGCTCCGTGTCGTGACGTCCTGAGGTGATGATGATGATGACGTTTGATCCGTCAATTCGCTCCATTCTGCAGATTTTAAATGTTCACAAATTAAAATTCGCCGCTCGTCTTCTGCTCTGCTCCTCCTCCTCCTTTGACTCCTGTTTGCTCCCCCCCCTTCCTCCCTCCCTCCCTTCATCCCAACTCACGATTTAAGAGCCATCACCTTCAAGGTAAATAAAGCTGTTAAATACGTGTTAGTGCCAGTTTTGGGGGTAATTATAAGTGTATCTGATCTATCTGAGTTTAAATGTAAAGTTTATTTTTGGAGGTGTCAATCACATGCTGTGAGGAAACTCAAAAGCCATCCCAAAGACTCAAACTGTAGGCAACAGTTAGTAGAAGTTGCATTTAATATCATCATTTTTTTTTTCCTGTGTAAGCCTTTAACTTAAATTTGTGCTGTTAGATTTATTTAGTTCATTAGTAAGTTTAAAGTTAGTAATGGTGGCCTTCTGTAAGTGTACATAGCCTCATACTGATGTTTGCCCACTTAGCTACATAAAGTAAATGTAGAGCTGCAACAATTATCAGCAACAATTTTAATAATCGGTTAATTGTTAAAGTGATTTTATAATCACAAATGGCAAAAATAGTTGCAATAAATATGTATAATTTTTGTCTTTTATGGTAGTAGGACTCAGGGACACAATTTTCTGACATATTTATAGACCAAATGATTAATCGGTTGATCAAGATTATAATCAGCGGATTGATCAATAATGAAAATAATTGTTAGTTGCAGCCCTAATTGCATGTATATCTCCAAGTATATCACTGCAATTGATGTGTGTAACATCTATCTATCTATCTATGAATGCAAAGGAAACCATGGAGTGTGATGAGGAGTCACCGACACATCTTCCTCAGTGCCCAGCTGGATTAGCAGTGGTCTGTACAGTAAACTATTGGCTATACAGCTCCTGTATATGTGTATAATGGGATACTGAACAAAACAAACAAAACAACACTGCTGTGAAGTCAAAAAATCTGAGAAAAGTTCACTACCTGCTCTACACTCTCCTCTCCAAGCAACTTATATATACCGCAAAGAACAATCACATCTACATTTATCCTCACAAGATGTTTGCTTTATTGGTTTTCTTCATAGTTTGAATTCTGATAATTTTCAAATGAAACTAGTGAAGCTGCAGATTTTGAAGCGTCAATGACCAATCTTCCCAGCAGCCCATGAACTGTTTTACGTCAAAGACAAGAAAAAAAGTCAGCTTTTGCTCCCCAAATACACTGTTACTACACTGTAGCCTGACTTAGATTCTAGTTTTTAGTCAAGAGTACCTCAAGGCTGATTTGTTGTTATGAAAATGTGTCTGATTTCCACAGGGTAGGAGAAATGTGAAGGTTAAAAGTGAGGAGTCCAGCAATGAGAAAGTTGAGTGGACAGTGGGGGTGAAAACATCCAAACCTAAAATATCAATCGAGCTTTCTCCCTGTGTTTGTAAAGACAAAGGACCTTGCATGTAAGTGATATAGTTACTGCTGTTTAGCACTAAAGATCAGCTTAATATTCAGCTTAACCAATGGATTTGGTTACTTCAGGGCTCATCACTAAAGTGATGCTGAAGACAAGGATGATTCTGACAGTAATTATGGCCCCAGAACTGTTTACGCAAAAGTGGAGGCATCAAAAAAGGGCATTCAGCGTGGAAAGGACAAAGGCAAGTCTACTCATCCAATAATCCAATTTGTTTTGATTTTACACTAGGTGCAAAAATGGCCCCTTTGACTCACCATCATCACTCTGTCTCTCACCGGGGACTACTGCAGCACAAACACAGATGCCGAGCCCGAAGCCCAAGGCCAGTATGTCGGTGAGTCACAGTCATGCCAACATGCGTAAATGAAAGCCGAGCGAATGTTCATTCAATAAAAAAAAAACAAAAAACGGGCTTTCATTTGACGTCACCGGTCTTAATCACTCAATTATAGCAATTTCCAGAAGGTAACTGTGCTTTATCTTCACCATCTCTGCCTCCAGGTAGCATGCAGGCAGCTGATTGATGGGAGCGAGGCGGCCTCTCTCAGGGACCAATGTGAGATCATTCACACGCTGTTAGTCATTGAGTCACTCTCAATCATTTGTGCTGGAATCTGAATCATACTCTGTGTGTGTATGTGTGTGTGTGTGTGATGGTATATTCATGTTGGTACCCTTAAGATAAAATAAGGTTTTAACAAGATAAGATAAAACAAGACACAGAAAAATAAATAAGTGTAACATGAGCAATGTTACTGAAAGTAAGAAGACCAAACAAGGAAAACAAGTATGATATAAGCAAGCTACAGTCCACTATATGGCCAAAAGTATGTGGACACCCATGTCCAGTTTTGTGACAACAATTTGGCAAAAACCCAGCTCTGTTTCAACATGACAGAATCTACGAGCAAAGTCCATAAAGATGTTGGATATACGTATATAAATTGTGTTGATTCTATAGATTCCAAGCATGTGTGTTGAAATCTAACAAATATATGGGGTGCAGGTGCCAAGCTACTTTTACCCTCCTCTCTGTTTCCACACTGGCACCCGTACGACGCCTGTACAACAAACAACCACTAACCTCGACCTCATCCAACATTTTTGTGATTAATTGGATCACCGGCTGCGATCCAGGCATTCTCGTCCAACACCACTTCACTAAATGGGAGCAAATCCCTGCAGCCAAGGCTCCAAAATCTGGTGGGAAGTCTTCCCAGAAGAGAGGAGGCTGTTATAGCAGCAGATTAATGTCTTGGTTTTTGGATGAAATGTCCAATAATCAGATATGGATGTAATGTTTGGAGGTCTACATACTTTTGGCCATAATGTATAGGTCACAAAGTCCATTTAGCAGCTCAGACGCTTTCTATCATGTCACATAATCTTCATCAGCAGTCAGAGTTTTTGTGGTTGAAATCATAGCTGGTCAAATGTCAAATGGTTTCTTTTTTTGCTGATGAAAATCATGTGATGTGATGACACCACAACATCAAGGCAAATTCCTTTCATGTACAAACCTACTCGGCAATAAACACGTTTCTGATGAATTAGACATAAACACAAATGTCCTAAATATGGACTAAGATATGCTCACTGAAGCTTGTACAAACATAACACAATGAAGCATAAAATGTCAGTATGGATAAAACAGTGACGACATAATGATAAGACAATGTCAGTATGCTGCTGAATATAACAATTACATATTTTCCATAATGTGTTTTAGATTTAAATAAAGGCAAACAGGTGTTTATGGCTAAAAGACAACAGAGAGGGAATTAAATCCACATTACAGAAGCAGTGAATTAGTTAAGACTCCTTAATATTGTAATGACTGCTTTTATGACAATACAACCTCCACACACACGCACCCTCACTCATAGGAAGGATGGGCGAAGTACGGTATGAGAGGAGTGTGTGTTTGTAGTCACAGCCTGAAAGGGAACGTGAGTCATCCTGATAGTACAACTTATTATGAGTGGGCTTCACTACAGTGGGAATGACTCTGGCTCTCATAAAGAGGCTTTTTTTTCCTTTCAGTGGAGGAGACTGTCTGGTTTGCAAAATAGATTTATTGATTTACTTTATATGAGTAAAACAGAGCTTGTGCTTACTCTGGGAAACGCTATTAAGGTCTGCAATTTAAACTGTTAGATGTTCAGAGAGGGTTTGGTTTAGAAACAAGAGAAAGAACAATTGAATTAAGTTGATTTCTGCTTATTCTTCTTCCCCAGCTCATCTGCCGTCACTAACACTGAGAGGAGCTGTAAGTTTGGTAAGCATGGACCCCAAAAGGGATCACTTCAGTTCATGCATCCATCACTGTAGATTTTATAGCAAATGTATCAAATAACATGCATATTTCCAGGCCTACCTTTATATTCTGTGGTTCTACTGGAATATCTTTGCATGATTTACCCCTTATTTATCTTACACTGGCCCTTTATGCAGCGCCTCAGTTCTGTTCTGATTGGTTAGCTTCTTGAAGGCTCCGAAGGCAAACGGTACTAGTGGGATTTCACCTCTTTTTCTCATTCTTTATTCAAAATATAAGCATCTCAAAGAATCTGTACATATTTGAGCCCCGATCCTATCTGAAATATGCGTGTGGACAATGCAAACAACCCTTGGAACAAGCTTAGTGATATGGATAATCCATAACTGACCAGGACAACAAAACGTCAAGCTGTACTCTTCTGTACTCTCAGACAGAAGATAACATGCATTGTTTAATAAACCAGGAGCCTCATGGCAGACCAAGGCCAGAACGAAGGCCATCGCCAGACGAGACAAGACAAAAGCAAAGATACGAATTGAGGTCATAGAGTTGTGATTCGGGACTGATGATCTAAAATGTGTTGACTCGCTTAAAGGCTGGGTTTTGGACTGTCAGGGTCAGACGAGTTGGGGGACACCGTCCGATCAACTGGGGGATGTCAACACTGGTTTTGCATTAGATGATATTTTCAGTTCAGTGTATATGCAGTTGACCCAAAATAAAACTAAAGAGACAGTGTGTTTAATAGTTTTTGACTCTATGGCACAGAGGGATAAGCTTTATCAGGGTTTAGATACTCAGATCAATTCATTATTGATTTTGGTCTTTTCATAGTATTTGCTGACAATAAAAAAATATAGAATATTACCAGAATGGTCCTTTAAAGGAAATGTAACCTGTAGTTGGTGGATATAACCACTAGATGGTGGTGTTGAGCCATGTTTAGCTGTGATTCAAAAATGGTTCATAACAGTATCAGCTCAGAGCAAACAGGTTGTTGTATTCAAATTGTTTATTTTAGGAAAAAGCTTCAATTCAGCAAGAGACAATCATCAGTGAGCCAAGATTCAACCGGAGGCTGTTTTACAACAACAGTGAGGTCATAATAAACTTGTTCTGACGTTCTCCTCTGCATAGTAAAAACCACAAAAAAATCAGTTGCAATGTTCCTGCATGATACTTACTGTATGTTTTCTTTAGGATGCCAAAAGGCAATATTACAGAGACCTTTGTCAGCAGGTAGAGGAGAGGAAACAACTGACAGAGAGGGAGAGAAGAAGAAAAACCACTGATGAACAAAAAGTTAGTTTGCTTGATATTTTTGATCTTAAAGAACCCAATAATCACACTATTTGGTCTCTTATTGTATTAATATGGCTTATTTTTTTCCATGATACAACTGATGATAAATAACTTTGTTTACTAATGTTTTCATAATTGTCTCAGCACAATGACACCATGCAACACTCTATCTGGGGGATGCCAGGAAGTGGTGCACCGAACTACCACCTGGGCACAGTGAGAAGGAGCAAAAACCTCTACGCCGCAGGGATCTTACCTCAGGAGCAGGTAAACAATACACCATTTATCAACCCGGCATTGTTCCATGCAACAAAGGCTTTGTGTGTGTGTGCAAGGAGGTCTCATGATCATTCTGGCAGTGACGGGGAAAGAACTGAAAGATGCCACATGTATGCAAATCTATCTAGTAACAAAGATGACTTGTGGGGCTGTTAATATGTCATGTAGAGTACTTTAGGTCTCCTTTAGCAAAGAGTTTATATAAATAATTCTGATGCTAATGTTCTCTTGAAGCAGAATTGATCTTATTGAATAAATTAAACCTTAACAGAGGTCAAAAACAAACAGAAAAGATCTGTACTAGACCCTGTTCAACATCTGCAGTTATTTTAGTTATAAGGGAGCAGAGAAACAAAGCAGACTGACCAGTGGAATAAAATCCTTGTGTTGTAGTCCTGCACTGTGTAAATAGAAAAAGTAGACATGAAAAAAAAATCTTTTTGGCCTTCAGAGACAACTTCTTGACCAGAATTTTTATTTACTTTTGCTCCAAGAAATTCCTGTTGACACTTGAGTCAATAAATGAGGCCATTGCTGCCTCCTGTAGTTCTTTGCAGCCCAGAAATGTTTTTGTAAAGATAAAACTCCAACCTGACCTCATTCGCACAAATTGCATTAGTCTCATAGCAGCTGAAAGTGAAACCTGTGTCTGTGGTTATTAACAGTTGGAGCTGGTCAGACTCTAAACATGTTGTGTTTGAGGTCATAACATGAGTCTGGGTCCTGAGCCAGCATGACATTGCAGCCCGTTTCTTTGGCTTCTGAATGCTGCCTTTGTTTCCTCCTCAGATTGGTGATAAAGGCTTGAGAGGGAACCCCCTACACCATAACATCCCCAAACTGAGACAGCTGGGGGCTACAGAGCAGTCGGGAAAATACACTCCCAACTTGGGTTAGTTCAGCAACCCATAAGATATTTGGGCTTTTTAAGCAGCAACGTCTTAACGGAGAAAAAATAAATAAACTTACAGAGAAAAAAAACATGCAAGTATGAACAATTTGGGGCGAAAAAAAACAAGTGTTTTCAATTGCATTTGAGTTGCTACATTAACTGGTGCTCGCAACCGTGTCCCTATTTTCCACTTTGCATACCAAGAACAGACTCATGGCATTCATTGGTTCTTTCCATAACAGAGGAGGCGTCTAACAACTTAAAGAGGTGCTAAATGGGGTGCATTTTATACAGCAGTTCAAGTTAAGTTGTTTTTTAGCTCTTTTAGGGCTGGTTAACTTTGATGTTTTCATAAATGGGCGCTCCAGTGATTTAGTATTGTAGTTTCATAAAGTTGGGGGCGAAAGAATGGTAAAAATTGAAGCAGCAGAGCCAAATATATCCTAACTTTTAGTCTCTAGAATGGGTTAAGCTCCAAAAACACTGGGTCCTTCGATTCCCACAATACAAATCTTTCATCCTGCCTCTTTAAATTCCCACAACTCTCATAACCCACACCTCCAGTTTGTAATGCAATCAAGGCCTTTGGGAAAGAAAAATAATCTCAAACCCAAACTGAGATTACCCTCATGACATCATCAAGGTGACTTTCTTAAAATTCAGGATTCATCCCTCCAGAGCAGCAGAAGAAACTAAATAACTGTTCATGCATAAAATCTGTAATTTGCCTATAGTCTTAAAGTGACCGTCTACTGTTAATGACATAGTATTTGAATGTTTTCCTTTCAAGTTCACATAGGTGGTTAAGCAGTCAAGCTGTGTGGTTATGCAAGGCCTGTCTGAATCTCAAGTCAGGTGGGTAATCTTCAGAGAGTAAAGTCTCACAGCAGTCAAGTTCAAGTAAAGCCTTAAGACTGCAAGACTCAAATCTACAACCCTGCTGTTAGGCAGAGCTGGAAATCGAAAACCCCCTATGATTACTGGACAACCCGGCCAAGGAGTGAACTCTATGACTGGGTTGAGTTTAGATTTGTCAGCAAAAAAACAAATGAGGAAAGTTTGATCCAATAGCTGACTCACATAAAACTGAAAAGAACTGGTATAATTGCGGATGATGCAATGATAAGTTGCAGAGAGAAGAGATTAGAATAGCCTACACGGGTCACTTAGAAGTTTTTGAATAGATGTACGCTTTGGTTAAAGGGCACTGATAAACAGAAAGAAAAAAAAAAGAAAACGTTGATGACTCAGTTCATTATAGTGTTTGACAATAGCAAAAGCTGCATTGTGTGAATAACTAATATAAACACTTTGTCCAAAAACTTTCCCCTGATTGATCTCTCAGGTACTCTTCAGATGATTATATAGCGAAGAGAGATGACTCGTCCCCTCTAATTGCACGGCTTTGTTCGCGTGACGTTAGCGAGCTCCTAATTGGAACAGTTTACGCAGACGCGTGTGTGCGTGTGTTCAGTTTTCATGGGCTACTGGGGCTCATGGTGAAGGGCAGCAGCAGCTTTGTCCCTCAGTGGGTGAGTAATTATGATGTAGGGATAGTTAGAAAGGACAGTGAAGTACCAACGGTTATAGTGAAGGCTGGCAGGGTTGGTAATTACTACGGTGGAGCATTTAACTCAAGAGTTTGGTTTATTATTGTCTCACATACAACAGAGAAACTAGTCATAACTTTTACTTTGGTGCTTTTACCAATCTGTGGTTGATTTGATGACAAATCAACAAGCTGTACAATTAGTTTTAAAAATATTTCTGCCATCGCAGCAGTTTTACTCCACAGTCATGGTAGCCTGGTTTTAGACCTATAAATTACACAGTCAGGGTCAGATCTTCGAACGAAATGGCAAATCATTCCGATTAGCATGTGAGTGTTGTGGAAGATCTGGAGCTTAGGTCAGCGTTTGGGCACAGAAACACACATAATCACACAAGCTAGCCACAGAGCGGAGCAGCAGCAGCAGCAGCAGAAGCACTTACTGTCTAACACATCCAGCAAGGTCAGAGTTCAAGAAGTGGAAAATGTTATTTTTAAAGACATGCCTGGAAAAATAATCAAAATCGTGTACCGTAGGTTATTTTTTTCCTTTAATTTCTTTTCAACAGGCACATTTAAATGAACTGACATTGTCACTGTGGTTCTGTTTTTACTTATCGAGCCAAATTAAAATAAAATTACTCTATTCTAGGTGTTTTATGTATGCCTTTGTAGAGGTTTTACGCAAATTCATTGTTGGATGCAATGGAAATGTCAGTATATTGTATATTATTGTTTGTACAGTGTAAGGACATTGAACATTGATTATATGTATTTGTTACTGAGGCAGAAACTAATGGAGATTCAAATAAAACAATAAAGACAATGGTCAGGAGTGCTAAAGCAGGTTTAGGAGACTAAAGAAGGGCTAATGGATGCTGACTGCTTGGTCATCTACTTTATAAAGGACTAGCCAATCACTAGTCTCTGAAATTACAATAGAAACTTATTTGACTCTTAGTATAAATTGCAACATATGAAGCTTGTTTTATTTGCCATTATTATATTCCTAAAATGTTTTGTATTTACATATTTAGATTTATTCTACAATTCATAGTAGAAGATTAAGACAACAACTCTCACAAAAAGGGAACTAATAACATTTGTTTTAAATATCTGGCTACATTACGATTATAGAGACACCACGAGCCTTGACGAAATCAGTGTAAAGTCAATATTGTGTAACACAGTCATACTGTGAAATGACTCAGTGACTGAGAGTGTAAATGGTTAACACAGCTTTGTAAGCGGTCCGCGGTGACGTCACACCCTGGTGTCTGCTGCTTTGGGCCGCATCTTGGTCAGGAGGACTAATACCCCGAACTACTCTACGACTTTATCCCAACAGATCGACAGCTACCGCCGGACAAACATCCTAAAAAAATGGGCAACTGTCAAGTAGGTGGCTTTCTCTTCTACATTTTTGCGCTGCCAACGCGGTAAATAGCGAACAAAATCTGTTAGAAGAAGCAGCACTTTGCGCTTAGCTCGTAACTGTGAGCGAGAGTTTCAGGCTGATTAATTGGATGGCCTGTACGATTTGTACCCAGCCACTTATAAGGATTGACGTTCAGTACAGAGTTGGCATTTATTTCCAATCAGATATTATCTTTGTTGCTCATTGCGCATTGATTAACCACCATTATTACGAAGATTACGCAGTGCGCAAGAACTGAACCGTGCGCACTGCGTAACCATGATAATTATTTTAGATATTCTGATAGAAGAAATGAGAGGCTTCAAATTGATAATATTTGGTGTTTCTTTAAATGAAGCCGATGTGAACGTCGCAAATGACGCCGTGTGACAGACAGCCGTGTCTGGGTTCACGCAGAGGAAAGGGCCACTCCCCTGCGGAATTCATCACAGCCCCGTTAGATGTGTGTGTGTAGATGAATGAGTGGAGCTTAGTATGCAGGCTGGACAGTAAACGTTCAGAGGAGCAGCGATGGGGGGAGGGTGACCGGTTTTGTTCTGTACATTATGGTGTCTTGCTCCTTTATCTTCATTTGTTCATTGTCCTCTTTGACACACAAGACAGCAAACATATTGAAAAAGAAAGCAGATATCCAAAACTTCCATCTTCATGTTTAAAGCACCTATATCCTTCTGTAATTAACAACAATCAACTTTTTTCTTATCTTTTTTTTTTTTTTTTAGCATCATTTGTGTCATACATGTACATAGTTAAGTGAATATCTTTGGGTTTTCGACTGCTGATGAGACAAAATGATGAGACTTGAAGACGTCACCATGAACTCTTAAGAAATTATAACTGGGATTTTCATCATTTTATGACATTAAATAGACAAAAAGATGAATCAAGAAAATAATGGTGGCCATCAACATAAAATAATTACATAATATTATAAGCAGGTAGGGCTGGGTATCGTTACTTGGTACCTTTATGGCATCAACCAAAAACAGTCTAGTTTTTAGTATCTATAATTCTTCAGTCAAACAATGTGTTGGGGAAAAAATGGCTATTTGTTTTACATTTGCAGCCAATCACCACAAGAATCTGTCGATTTAATGCAACGTATGATTGGCCCACTACCGCAGCAGCTAAAACCCATACAGCCTGTGGTGTGGTGGAATATAATACTTCATTGTACAGTTCTGTAATAGATATTTTAATAATTTGAGCAATTTCAAAATGTATTTGTGTAGAAATCATTTGGATGGAGTAGAGTGGTGGAATTTTACACAACTGAATGCTTCCATTCACATCATGGTTATCAAATTAAGTACTCTATTGGTATCACTTTAAGGGTACTGGTATTGATACTGGTATTGTAAAACCAAACCTCATAAGCAGGTCTATCAAATATATAAGAAGTGAACATGATTCTGTGAAGACTCTGATGTTATTCAAACTTTACAACAGTCAGCATATTGTTCAGGAAAAGAAAACAGATTTATTGTTAGGACACGTTGGGGGGATTTGAAACCTCTACCCGGACCGCCGTCGGACAATGAACCACACTTTAGTTACTGCTGCCCTTATTCATGTGGCCCCCACCAAGTTTGTTTAAAGACTTCTGCCCCTGAATTCCTCAACCAAAGCATTGTGTCACCATCCTCCCCGCCCCCATCTGCCAGCTGCTCCTGCACCGCTATCATGAGTCCGTCTGAATTTCATTTACCTAAACAATGATCCGTTTGATAAAATCAAGAAAAGGTGCTTTTTAATTGTTTTCTGCTGATAATTGTTTCTGATGTTTAATCTGTTCTCCTTTCAGCCCACTATTGTCCCCTATGAGGAGTTTGATGTGGTTGCTGATATCAAGGCCATCCGCAAAGCCTGCAAAGGGCTCGGTAAGCCGGGAATACTGGTGAAAAAGTGTTTTGGAGCTCTAGTAATGTCCCTGTATGTTATTACATGCAAATTACATTGTTTGTCATTGTCATGCTTGTGTTTTGTCTTCTTTTCAGGAACGGATGAGCAGGCCATCATTGACATCCTGGCGAACCGCTGCTCATTTCAGCGTCAGGAAATTAAACAGGCCTATTTTGACAAGTATGATGATGTGAGTACGACACAGAATGATGCATGATTAACCATATGATTTTAACCATGAGAATGATTTTTGATTATCATTCAAATCTGAAACATATGAGAACATTTGCCCCTTTCTACCAATCAAATCAAATCAAATCATTCCTATCTGCCCCTTTGCTCCAGGAGTTGGTGGACGTTTTGAAGAGCGAGCTGTCAGGGAACTTTGAGAAGGCCATCCTCGCCATGCTCGACCCCCCAGTTATTTATGCTGTGAAGGAGCTGCGGAAGGCCATGAAGGGAATTGGCACCGACGAGGATGTTCTGGTGGAGATCATCTGCACCGCCACCAATGCTGTCAGTCTTAAATCTTATTTATTAAGTCAATATATCAACAATCTGTGTGCCATTATGTTTAGAAGCCTTAAACATTTGAAATGAAGTGAATTTTAAATGTTTTATGTAGAATATTTGAACTGAATATTCATTGTATCTAACTGTTTTCAACAGGACATCGCCCTGTTCAAGGAATGCTACTTTCAGGGTAAGCTAATAAGCAAATCAAGCATCCAAAAAAATTAAAAATTATTTTTTTTAATGCATACATTACATGACCAATCATCTTCCATACTGTTGTCAGTTTGTAGATATCTTAATGTGGACACGTAAGTTAAATCTTTCACCCACAAAGTTCCTAAATGTCATATTTCCTTTCCTTGTGTCATGAACTCTTGAGGAAAGGGTGACTCATTTGAGCGTGCACACACTTCACCAACCAGCACTATTCCTGTCCTTTTAGCCATGTAATGTACAGTCACACATTGTTTAGTCAAGGCCCATCCGGCTGTAACTTCCTGTACACAATGATAACAATGATGATAGATGATTATATTTACCAACATATTCTTGCAGTACCCTAAGGTCTCTCAGCCACTGACCACACTAAACTTTATTTCTCATTATAGGGATCATGTGACAGTTCACTTGAATATACTTAAAATATATGAAATTTTGTTGATTAATTATGTTACAGAACGTTCTCAGTTATCTAAAAATATCAACTTTCAGTGTCAGTGTCTGATAATTAAAGAGTGAGGAATGGTTTTAAGGCTCATACAAGCAGAAATCCATTCATTGAAAAGGCTAAGATACCAATTGAACTAAAAGGAACTGCAGTCACAGGACTCGTGTTTTGAGAAGTAAAAAAAGGTCAAACTTTGAATCGCAGGATAATTATTAACTTAAAGTGGAAATAGACAATGTATTTGTTTTAACATAGCATTATGAAGTAAATGTTAACTGCACAGTGTAATGGCTGTAGAACAATGAGACCATTGGCGGTTAGATTGGTTCCCTATCAGCCTCGCTTTCGCTGTGCAATTCTGTCTGCCAACGAGTACGACCTTCTGGGAACATGAAGATTCGATTTACGGCACAGAGGAAGTGCGTCAACCACGTTACACAACCAAAAGAGGAAGAGGTTTGCGTTTTTGTTTTCCCCGGTAGCTTTATCTTATAATAATCTGTTAGGTGCCCAACCTCTTTCAGTTGTTTTAATGCTACATGATAAATGCGGAATATTGCACAAGCAAATCTGATGACGCACTACTTATATCTGCGTACGATACGTTTTAGTTGCATCGATTTACTAGCTGAATAAACTTATCTTTTGATTTCTCGAGGGCTTTCTTAACGTTAGCTACGGTAGATAACGGGAAGAAAGCCCTCTAGAAATCAGTTAGCTTAGCTATCAGCTCCACAGCCATAGAATACTGGATCAGTATGCAGTCAGGCTGGTCTACTTGTTCTTATTAAAATCAACAGACAGAAAATATGTTATCACCGTCTCCATTGTGTAGTTTCTTTCATTTTCAAGATGCTACCAACGCAGCTCACTTCTCTCAACACATACTAAAGAATTTCTGCTTTCATTTCTCCATTATAGACTGAATGAATGAACAAACTGTTTTCTTCTAACGTTATTCCCCTTCCACCCCGACACCAACCCCTGCTGTAGTTACTTGTTTGTGCGAAGCAGTAACGTTACTCAAACTATGCACATCATTACAATACCTTTTGCTTGTTCCCAAATTCATTATAAAATTGTGACAATTTCAATTTACCTCTTCAATGAACGTGCTTCTTTCTTCTCTCTTATTTCCAAACTGCTGTTGATCATGTTTTTACGGAACTAGGCTCTGAGGAAAACGGAAAGCAATCTGGTTGTCTTTGTGACGGCTGTGCAAACAATAATACCACTTGGAAACGCTAGGGAGGGGGTGGGGGGGTTGAAAAGTTCTGTTTCCACTGTCACTGAATAAGTAGGTAAAGATTAAAACAGAAAGTATTGAACATGACAGACTTGGATCTCACAGTGCAAGAGAGTGTCTGAAGGTTTACATGTTTAGACATGAAATAAACAAGATGACCTTTATTTTTTTTTGTCACTGTATTTGACTGTTCTTTTGTTTACTCTGTATTTCTCGTTTAGTCCATGAACGTGATCTTGAAGCAGATATCGAGGGAGACACAAGTGGGGATGTAAGAAACCTGCTCACAGCTCTTTTGCAGGTAAACGGCCTTGAGTTTCTACTCCAGTCGTGTAATTAGATTCCTCCCGTCCGCCATCAGACAGAAATCGAGCTCTCACTCTCACTGTGCCCAGTACTTTCCTATAAACACACACACACACACACGTTGGCCACCTTCCAGGTTGCCTTTCATTAGTGAAACGGAGGCCAGATACTCTTGCTTGAGTCAGACAAAGGCCTCACTACACAGCAGAAGTCACCTTTATCCTCTTCTTCCAGGGTATCCGAGATGAGAGCTACGAGGTGGATGAAGGTCTGGCTGAAGAAGACGCTACCAGCCTGTTTGAGGTACTTTGTTTCTTTGAAATAAAGTTTTATCACATTTTTATAGCAGATTAATTAATCCTAGAAAATTTGAATCTGATGCAGGCTGGTGAGGGACGTTTTGGGACGGATGAGTCCACCTTCAGCCACATCCTGGCCAGCAGGAATTACCTGCAGCTCCAGGCGACTTTCAAGATATACGAGCAGGTAGGGTTTGGTGTTACAATTAACTCTGTATCAGTTTATATAGCTTGAAAATGCATATCAATTAATAGGAACTGTATCTTGCTTTACTCTTTGTACAGTTGTTGCTTCTAATGCAGGTGTATACAGACTTATTTGTAATGCTTTCATGTCCTGATCTGCAACATCACCTCCTTTTTTTTTAGGCATTTGGAAGAAATTGCACATCCAGAAAACAAAGTGTTAGCATTTGAAGGCATTGGTGGAAATCAGAAATTGTATTTATTGAGGCATTTTCTTTCTATAGCTCTCTGGAACTGAAATCCTGGATGCCATTGAGAATGAGACTTCAGGGACACTGAAGAAATGCTACATTGCTCTTGGTTCGTATGAAATACAGTCTAGGAATTATCATTATCATCCATATAAGATAACACATAAAGATAATTTCATTGGGTAGCTCACATACTGGAGGCTACATTTAAAATTAAAAACCTCACAAAATCATAAAGGTAGAATATAAAATATTGAACAACTTGAACAACTGTGTTGATTTTTGCACATTTCATTGTTGAACAACTCTGGGGGTGGATAAAGTCAGTGGTGGATGCCAGAGGTTGGGGGAGGTTTTGAATAAAGAGATTGTATTGTATTCTTTAGTTTCACTTAGAGAGAAGTTGATAGTATTGCAACAGAAAGTAAACTAATGAGAAATGTAATTAAAATGTTTTTCTCCCTCCCCTCAGTGCGAGTTGCTAAGAACCCCCAGCTCTACTTTGCCAGACGTCTTAATGAGGCAATGAAAGGAGCGGGCACTGATGAGGACACCCTTATTCGCATCATTGTGTGCCGCTCTGAGGTAATTCAATCATTTTTTTTAATTTCTTCAATAAGTAAAGTCAAAGCTCAATACAACTGAAACAACCAAACTCTGTTTTCTCCAACTGCTCATAATACAGACACAATATCTTTTTAATATCGTTACTTAAAGGGAATTTAATATTGAAAGTTGGGGAATAATAAAAAAGCAAACCATTTTTGGTAACACTTCATTTTACAGGTCTGCAAATTTCATGCTGATATCATGGAAACTAGTTTCTGTCTAACTTCTGCTGATCATGCCAGCTTAATTTCCAACCAGTTTCTATGTAACTTCTGCTGAGCTGACCACTAAATTGAAGTGAGTTGTTGCAGCTTCATTTCCAAGTAGTTTCTGTCTAACTTCTACAGGCCAGTCAATTGAAGTACATTTTTTAACCATTTACATTCTCACCAATTTCTGTATACTTTCAGTTCAACTTTGCACCAATTTTCTTATATGTGCTTTTTTCATTGTAGTCACCATAAATTGCTAATTACTGACAAATACAACTTCATAATCAAGAATCATGTTGCTAATTGGCCATTTTAAAAGTCTTATTCCTTGCTTGCTTATTAAAGCATTTAAATAATGTCTTCACATCAAATTAAAGGTCACTATTTATATTTCGAGACAAAATATGAACAAATAAATTAAAGTAACTTTTACAAAGTTTCAGACATAAAACTTTTAAACTCTGATGTCTTTAAAAAGATGTCCAACCACCTCATCACGGTGTTTTTGGCCACTTGAGATAGCTGTGGGTGTGAAGTGGTAGATGTTCCCTTTATAAGAACACCACTTGTGTGGATGCACAAAGTGTCATCTGTGGATGACATGATAAATGATGTAACCATCTTGTGACAGTCTTTGATTCATTCTCCAACAATCTGTGATAAAAAACAAACTACTGAAAAATAAACTGAAGCTAAACTAAACTAAACTGACATGAAAGTCAAAAATAGTATAAAAATAACAATTAGACTAACTGAAAAGAGAAAACTATAAGAACCTGTGTGTTTGTTTGAATATATGCTTGCTTTATATGTAATGATTACCAAATCAAGGAAGTTAAGTAAATGTAACCTTTGTGTAACCTTCCCCTTTTGGTGGGGAATCTATGCTGCTGATCCTGTCTTTAGTATCTACAGTATCTAAATCTGGGGTTCAACTGAGTATTTTATAGAGATCTCATAGTTCAGTCAGATTACAGGTTCACTCAGTTTTCTAAGTTCACTAAATTTACGAGGTATGGTAAGAAGATTGGTGATTGCAGACTCTACGAAAAGAGAAGTGAGACCTCCAGCCCACACAACACACACACATGACTTCTGACTCAGGAAAAATAATGGAAAATATATTTATAGAAGCATTCTGTCATGTTTCATTTTCCTAATAGCTTTCTATATATATATATATTCAAAACCTCTCTGTAGAAAAAACAAAATTTCTTTGTTTGATGCAAATCTTCAACTCAATTATATTACAGAAATAAAACTATAAACACAAATGAATGTAAAACCAAAATTGCAGTAAATTAGAAATTAGGAACTGTTCAACTCTCAATGCTTCATGAGACTTTTAAAATGGGCAATTAGCATTCTTGATTATGAAGTTGTATTTGTTTGTGGTGGCTACAGTAAAAAAAAAAGGACCTTAAGGACATTTGGTACAAAGTTGGACTGATGTGCTTAAAATATACAGAAATTTGTGAGAATGTAAATGGTTAAAAGTGTACTTTGATTAACTGGCCTTAGACAGAAGTTAGACAGAAACTACTTGGAAATTAAGCTGCAACAACTCACTTCAATTTAGTGGTCTGCTCAACAGAAGTTAAACAGAAACTACTTGGAAATTCAGCTGCAACAAGTCATGTACTTACCATGAAAATGGAGGTAAATGTTGAGTAATTTTGGGGTAATTAAAAAAAAAAACTAGCTTATTATACCTACTTACCATGAAATTCAAGGTAAATTCCTGGGTAATTTTTGAGTAATTTCAAAGAAATTTCAATGACGTTACTTGCTAATTATCATGTGATTACCATGAAATGAAGTGTTACCCAAATTCTTTATAGACACCTGGTGCAAACGTACATCAATATGTGTAACATATCTAAGAAATCAGCTTTCTCCAGGACAAATTAAGTTTCCTTAATCCCCTGTCCTGATTATAAAAAACTGTGTCTCCATATCGGTGCCTTTTATTGTTGGGTTAACTATGTTTTAATGATTTAAAAAAAAAGATTTTACACAGCAAATATGTGAAGTTAGAGCACTCTAATACATAATGTGAACAGGTGGTTAAGGGAACAAAGAAGAGAAGAACCCAACATGTAAAAGAAAAGGTCAATGAAAAGTGGTGTATAAATAATGTAGTGGACTGTAGTAGATCAGATCATCGCTCTGATTGAAACAGAATTGCCTTTCCTAGCCTAGCTCTGGTGCGATCAGGCATGAATGTACTTTTTTTTTTTTTCATTTTGTCAACAGTATGATTTGGAGACCATCAAAGAGATGTACTTGGAGAAGTATGACGTGTCTCTGAAGGACGCCCTGAGGGACGAGTGTAGCGGTGACTTCAAACGTCTCCTCTTGGCAATCTGCCACTGAAAACCAGAGAGGCAGTCAGGGCGAAGATAGAAGACAGTGGCAGAAACAGCCGAGTATGTTGGACTGAGGGCGCTGCTGTTTTCTGTCTAACACACTAACACTACTCAGTCTCTCCAATGTGGCATTATGTAGGGAAACAGAGGGTGAAAGCGATTAAATAATTAACCTGGCTCAAGTCTTTTTTTGAACTCTGTGAATGTAGGTGGCTCTCAAGTTTTAACTTTTTTCACAGACATCAATAACAAAAAAACCTTTGAACTGGATTTACTCATCCGTGTGTGAATTGGGTCAACTATGTCTGTTAATTACTGCCCATTTCTAGTGAATTTTTAACATCTGTATCAGCGTTTATGCAGTAGCTAGTATTCGCTGTAAACGGGGACCAAATTTATACATTTCCAACGTTAACAGGAGCCAACTAAAGTCATACTGATGCAATTACAGTACACAGAGTGTTATGTGATCAGGAGGTTTAGGAGTTGATAGGATAATCACATTGTAAACGTACGACATGTCCACTTGGAAAAAAGATGGCCTCATTTACTGCTGCGTACACTGAAGTAGTCACAGTAGTGTTGCATTATTACCATCTTAAGTATTATACTGTTTTAGATCAAATAATCTATATCTGTATCAAATGATTTTTTTCCCTATTATCTTTCACCCTCCATACGCCAAACTCAGTGACATCACTGCTGTTACGACTAATGCAATCACTCCATATGGCTTGAAGTTGCCGTATTGTGCTTTGAAATGAAGAAATGTGAAAGTTTGTACTGAACGAATATTAGCTGGAATCATGAAGGATATGCAAAGTTATATGTGAATGGATTCTCTGAATTTTCCTCGCAACTGACTCATAAAAGAGATTTTATATTTTGTTGGTTGCTTATTGAAAGAAACTATGTTTTGATTTACACTATGTTGCCTTTTTTATCCTATACTAAATTTACAAAGACTTGACAAATCCACATGCACCTCACCTTGTTATATATTCGTTTGTATTGTATGACTAACACAGTAGAGTGTTTAATATATAACATTATTTAGATTGTTTTAAATAGGCCAGATAGTATATGAGAAGAAACCTGATGACGTTTAGGTGAGCTGGACGTTGACAGCAACACCTGGACCATCTGATGTCTTGTGTCATTTATGTGTCTCTATAAGGCAGCTGAGATTTGATGAAATTACCAGTATTGTAAACATTTTTGTGAACAAGCTGAATAGAGTGAACCACACGAATCACATGAGGTAGTTACAACATCATTCAGGACATCAGTGCAGTCGTGGGACTAGTGTTTGTCTCTCTATAGCCAAAGATTTTTGGTCTAACTGCAAATAAAGTTCCCTGTAACGTCATGTCTGCTTTTCTTTGACCTCGCACTGTCTTTGATACTTGGTGGATTGACAGAAAATTAATTATTTTCAAAACACTCAGTAGTTTGTGTCTATTGTTAGGAACGTGTCAATAATGAAAACACCAACTCTTAAATGAGTTTTCCATTTGTATGAGAGTTATTTGTGAAGCTGTAATACTCATCACAGCTGCCACCAAATCATTAAAGCATAACAATTGAGTTGTCGTGGCAACGCATCAGTCTTCCCCACAGTCCATTAAGGTTTCCATGACAACCTTAGCAAACATCCAGTGGCTGTAAATGTAAAACTCTATAAAAGTGTACTCTCCAAACAACTACTCAAGACTAGGGATGTGAATGGATCGCACTTCACATCATATGAGAAGACACACCCCCCTTCAAACCCGTCGCTGCTCTTTTGCTGCCTTCAGGGACCGGCAGAAATTTTGAAATTTCAACTTGAACCTATAAAATGATAGGAAAATATCTCGGGGTGAATTTAGGTATATTGGAACAGCATAAGAAAAAAAAGAAGTATGAGAAAAATATTAACTATACATCTTTAAATGTCACAGTTATGGCTAAAAATGACAACAGAAAGTTTGCCGATTTCACACATCGCTGTAATATAAATCAATTGCCAGTTGTCTTCCCAGAAGTGACTGTCGGTCTTTATAGGGTGGTCCCACCGCTGCGATCTAGCTAATCATTAAAATTTCCAATCGCCTCGGAATTGTCCTTCAATGTAAAATCAGAAAGTACGACTTCCCATCATGCACGTGAAGGCGGCGTAATGTTCGAGCACGTCAGCGCTCGCTAACACCGCCCCTCTCTCAGACATGCAGGTTGTAGTCTCGCATTTTTCCACTCGTCTCTTGTTTATATTTTTGAAAAACGGGGCATTTCACGCCGAGTGAGACTTCTGCGTACAGCAGCACAAACACAAGAACAACATCATCATCACGTTTTGTCCGCTGGACTCTCTTGAAGGTACGTCTTTCTCTGGCTTTGTTTCTCCTTTTTCACCCCGTTTACTGGCAATTACAGTCATTAGCATCCATCTTGGTAGGAGCTAATTAAAACCACTGCAATGAGAAATGGTTGGCCCTTTGTATCCTATGAAACATTATATCTCTTATATCTTATAGCTTCTGTCATGCTAAATATATTGTTTTAATATTTTCCTATCAATTAAGACACTATACAACAGTATTAGACTGGTGACTTGTTACATTATCACACTTTATTAGAATTTTGCCTCTTGTTATATAACTGTAAAATAAACATTTCAAACATGGCAGTTATGTTTGGTGTGAGTTAATTGCATGTTAACCCGTTATGTCAGCTATTGGGGGCAGATCGATCACTGCAGCACTCACTACTTACTTGTGTTTGGATGCTGCAGCCTGCACATGTTAAAAAGAGTCCATCACCATCTCCATGGAAACATTGAGTGATACAGTGACACTTCCTGCATTGACAACACGTAGATAAACTACTGCATTTTCATCAATTTAGCCATTTAGAATATAGCCTCCAGGTGTGAAGAACTTGAATGCACCACCACACAGTATACTCTGCAACCAAAAGGAAACACTTTAGGGTCAAATAACAAAATGTTAAAGTAATGCAGGATGCATCAAGACTTCCTCACATTTATGAAATACATTAAGAGAAATGAGTTGATATTCATTAAAGGTGCACACCACCAATTTTTCACATGAAGTTTAGTTTACTATTCGCAAGGAATACTACTCAGCCTCTACTTTGGGTGTAAACAGAATATCAAGAACATACTTCAAAGTCTTGTAAATTACAAGGTGCGTGTCTGCACAAGCTGCCACCTCTGTTATTTGATGCTACTGAAGTCCTTCAGTAGAAATTATCTTCAGCTGTTAGATTTACAGTGTGAATTATCTCATGCAGAGCTCGAGCCAGAAAAGCTCTAAAACAACACGGGGCACCTTGGTGATTCAAAGGGCAAATACATTTCTGTAGGTGACAGTTAACTCCTTTCTGGTGGTCACCTGGTTTTGTACTTCAAAAAAAGCACCAGTCCAGACCAGTGGTGGTTATTTTACTGATAATTACTTTTCCCACCTTAAAGCTTTGAACATTGCTTGTTATACATTTGACTCATCTTGTAAATTGACTAGAAAAAGACACATTTAGAGTACTATATATTCCACTACATAGCCACAGCTAATGCTGATACTGTATGCATGACAAAATGGAAAACAACCTCAACAGGGAAATATCTTTTCACTCCTTCAAGCAATATAACAAAGTTCTGAAGCCTGGTTTAAGAATAAAATTAGTATCTAAGCACAAAGACAATGGTTCCCTGTTCATGCTTGATAATGCTTAACTAATGCATGATTCATTATGTTCTAATGAATGTATTAATGCATGATATATCTTGAACTCATGCGGCTTCAGATTAATAAATGATTAGGTCACTATTAGCTTTATTATTAATTCAATACAATGGTAAAAGCATTGAACGCCGCAGTAATTAAAAAAAAAAAAAAGCACACAAAGATGAAGCGATGATTGTTTGTCAATCATTAATAAGCTTTAATAGAGCCTTAAATCATAAATTATGATACAATAATGATGATGAAAACACCTCTGTCCTTGCAATGATAAATGTGTTGTTCCTGTATCTAGATATGCACAAGTTGCTGTTAATTCATATAAAATACATTCCCCAGAGTTCATGAAGTTTCCCATGCATAAATTAATGCTATTTATGCAGAAATCCATACAGGAATTAATGTAAATTAATGTTGCCTTCTTAAAGCTTAAACTACAGCCCTTATTTAAATTAGACTAATTAAACACATTGCAATCTTTACTTCTTATGAATAGTAGTTTTTGCAAGTTTTTTCTACAATGAAAAGTGTGCTGTTGAGATCAGGGTCTTATAATTATGAGATACTAAAGCAATTCATGCAAGTTGGTATTCCTGAAACATGCAGGGTTTCATTCCCACCCAACACTACAGCAGCTGATTTAACAGCATAGCACACTTACAAAGAGACGGGAGGAGAAGGCTAGTACAGCATGCTCGTGAAGACTTATATCAAACACTACAAAGTAACTACACAAAGTAAAAATTGATGAAAAGGCATTTCTACTTACTGTTAACTGTGTGTGCCACCATATTGCTATGATGTCAGTTGTGTTTTTGTCGGTGAACTCTCACTGTTTCCGACTTTAACTACACTTTTCTGAGTTCCAAGTACAGTGAATTGCAGCATAAGTCATAATTATGAGATATTTCTCATAATTATAAGATACTAAGTCATAATTATGAGATACGTAAGTCATAATTACAAGGTGAATGCAATTACGTCACCATTGTGTGTTCTCATAATTACAAGGTTTTTTTTGTAATTACAAGATCCTGATAGTGTAATTATGAGAAAAGGTTAAGGTGGTTATCAGTCATCATTTGAGAAGACAGAGGCAGGATGATGCTACCTGATTGAATTCACTTCTATTTCCTCCTTGATTGGAGACACTGGGAGATATTAATGCCACTGAATAATGTGGAAAGTATTACATTGTGGATGGTATTGTTATTATGAGTTAAATGAGACATTCTGAGGTTGACATGTTGATAGATGTGAAAAACAGCAGTAGTTAGAAGTCGGAAAGAACAAATCATAATAAGCAGAATCGGACATCTTAACAACACCCTTTCCATTGTAAGCAGTTTCAGGAAGCAAAGAATAAACATGCAATGATATCATGCAGGAAATACTCAGAGGAAAAACTCTAATAGTTACACAAAATTAGTGTGGAAGTATATGGTGCCTTTTTTAACACATTATTTTTTAACTCTGATTTATAGATCTCTGATTTATGATGGTTAACTCACAGTTGAGTCATGCGTTAATTTCATGTCTTTGATTATTTGAAAAAAGTGAAGTGTAAAAAAACAAAAAAGCTTCTTGAACCATTGCGACAAGTATCAGCTTTACATTACTGCATGTCTCAAGCTTGCTGCTTATATATTCATACTGTATATAGTATTTACTATTGTATATAGTAACAAATCACTTGATGGTCCACTGCGTGTTAAATAATCATATGAAGTTATACCGCCTTTATTATTAAATATCAAGTGACAGCAGCTCATGATGCATTAATTCAAGCACTGAATGAATTTCAACACAAGCGTTATTCATGCTTTAAAGAACGATGAGTCATGCTTTAGTTTTGAATTCTTTGTATGGAAGCACATTTCTTTCACTAAGTAAAAAAGTGGCACCGTTACCTCCTAATTATGTGGACTGTATGTCTACTGTACTGTATCTGGTAATTATAAAGTATCTCATAATTACAAGATCTGTATCTTGTAATTTGGAGCTTTTATATCCGCATTCTCATTAAGTGATTTCTAAACTAGTTTTATTTTAACAGTCACGGTTTATCGGTCTCGTACTTTTATACTATCTTACACGTTTTGATGGCCAGTAAAATTGTCATTAATTCAGAAATGTGTTATTTATGTTACTATATGTTATAGTTACATTTACAATAACATTTAGCTGAGGTTTTCTGGAGAAATTAGGGATTAAAAAGATTTTTGATTTGGTTCTGTAACCTGTGTTAACCTACACTATAAACATTTAGAATTGTCTTAACACACTTCTGAGAAGCTAATCCTACCATTTGTGAATAAAAATTGTAGGTTAGTTTATACAGGTTGAATATCTGATCACAATACTTGATGCTAGGTTCAATTCAATTTCAGCCCCCCATCAAAATATTAACCTGATGAGTTGGATGGTTTGGTACACAGAACCATCTGAGAAGTCGTCCTTGGAAACTGTTTGGAAAAGGGCAGGACCTTTAAAAAAAAAAAAGCTACCTTGCGAGGCAGCTGGATTCACAAGATCACAAGAGAAATCTTATAGGATGCTGATTGGTTGGAACCACCAGTGGTTCAGACACAAGTGCATAACTTGAAGCCTGACCAGATGGATTCTTGGCTGATCTCATGAATCCAAGCTGCCTTGCAAAGTAATCAAAATATAGTTCTTTGAATGGACTTTTGGCAAAAGGGGAGCCTCAATACTTTATTTTGACAATGCCTTTCATGCAGGATACCGTCCACAGAATATAAAACCTTTCATGAACTATCCTTGAATGTACAAACACTTTTAGGCTGCATGGCTCAAATAACCCACCTCTTGTTCTCTCCCAGGTTTGAGGAGATGTCGTCCGTGTGGCAGCAGGAACCATCAGGTTATTCCCCCTGCATAGAGATCGACTCCAGCTCCGTGAGGACCAAGGACAGGTTTGGCTCTCCGGCCAGGCTGAAGCAGGAGCAGGATGATCTCCATATCATTAAGTGGGAGAATTTTCATACAGGACCCTCGGCAGATGCTGTTCAGGACAACACACCCAGCAGTGCCATGTCAGGTAAGTACGGTAACAGTGCTATATTAATAATTATATCATGGTGTAATGAAACAAATGAGTGATTTTCTGTTATTTGTAAACCATTATAATGTCAAATATCTATGTTAAACATGAGATGAACGCATACAAATGCTCCCATGCAAGTCAAACGCTCTGAACACTGAACACAAATCATGCAAAGATATTCCAGTAGAGCCCATGAATAAAATAATACTTGATAGTGAGACCACGAGGGGTGTACGTCACCTTCACTTGTCTACATAATTCTCACGTGGATCACTAGATGCAGTTTGGAGCACCAAGTCTGTAGCTATTCCAGTAAGCATGTACAGAATATTGCCAATGAAGTACATGTTTTACAGTGTTTCGTAACGCTTTCCAATGCTGCCTCGCCTTTCTGTAGCGGCCTCACATGTGGAGAGCCTGCCCCCAAGAGTGCTGCTGACCATCACCAAGCTGCAGTGCATGCTGGAGAACAAACAGGAGCGCATCGCCGCACTGGAGAGACAGGTGGAAGATCTAATGCAGGACCGCAAGTTCCTACGGAGCCAGATTGAGAACCTGACAAGCAATCGCTCTATGCATACCTTTGCATCACCCAGTCCAGTGAGTGAAGGTCAGTGCCTGAAGTGAAACGATAGACCATGTTTAACGTCACAATATTAATATTCATTTGGATGCTCTTATTCATGTCATTTCCATGATTGGCTACACACAGCTCCTAAACCCAGCAAAGTGCAGCACTCGGAAAACAAGTCTCGGAAGAGAGAAAGAGCTTCTTCCAGTTCCTCGGCCAGCAGCGACAGTGGCTCCGAAGAGTCTGACTCATCCGAAGTGTCAGCGGCCTCAAGTGAACACAGAAGGAAGAAACACCACAAAGACAAGAAAAGATCAAAGAAAGGGAAAGACTACAGTAGAAAGAGAGGTAACAACCATGTTGATGTCAGCTTGAGCAGAACTAAAGGGTAGAAATGTTTGTTTAGTATGCCTTGTTGCAAGAAAAACATTTCTGACCACATTCGACAATGAGTTTTAAAGTCTCTAGCTTTATCACTCTGGTACATGCTAATCAAGAGCTTATCCTTGTATTGACACCATAACCACAGTACACATTGTTATATATACTCTCCTATCATTTCTTCCCACCAGCCACCGGTGTTCAGTACGTCATCCACCGCTACAAACAAGTCCTTTCAGCCTTCATCAAGAAGAAAAGCATGAGCGAAGCCTTCCGCCATCTCGGAATCGACCGGAACACCATCGCCAACACAGCTTCGATCGCCGAGCTCCACCTGGCCGGCAAAGACATGGTCCCCTTAGTGGGCATGTTCCGTCAAGGAGAAGAGACTCTGGTCAGCTATGCCCAAAGGTGCACCTTGGTCATTGACAGCGACGCTGAACTATCCAGGAGAATAGACCACATGAAAGCTAACGGCGAGCTTCTGCCCATCTCAGGGAAAAGGCCAAGGGTGTTGCATTCTCACATCCCGCAGCTGGGGGGACCTCCAGAGAGCATTTTAATAGGTTGATGATAATTTTATTGCAATGAGGAGAGGTGACATACAACATAATGGCATCACAAAATTATGTTCTTTTGTTTTCCTCCAACCTGAACTGCTGGATTGAAGTATTTTTATGTAGCATTTTTGCATATCTTTTAGTTTTGCTTCATGTCTCAAGGGAAGCAGGGCGGTGGCATCATTAGGGCCAATAATTCTGGACCTTCATCCAAATATTTTTGGTCTTGGTTTTTATTTTTCTCCACTTCAGAGGGATGTGGTGTAACATAGTTCTGCACATGACAAGTTGCATAATAAATAATAACGAATTCCAGACAACACAAAAGCCACAATTAGCATTTTTAGGGGTGTGCGCACACAGTACTCTCCAAAACTTCATGTATGAGTTATTTCAGACCAGCTATTACTCAGATTCAGGCAGCTCTGTAACTGAATTTGAACAGTAATGTCGGTCATGTGGCACTGAATCTGGGATTTTGCAGTGATACTTGCAGTGATTCCCACAGCAGCAGAGACAATAACGTACTGTGTTCTTCTACCGATCCAACAGGTCAGTTCGTACACACATTCCAAATTTATAGAGTGAATTGTTTGAAATAAAGCTGCCGGTCTCAAGATGAATCCTGAGCTCCATCAGAGCTGTAGGGACATTTTTATTTAAAGCAGTTAAAAGTCCAAGCTCTTCCTCTAGAGTTTTCTCTGTCCTGTCAGGTTCATAATCACCCCCCGAAAAACACTTGCTCTGTTAGGCCTACCTCTATTCATTTAGTTTTATTCGTTCAGGTTTGGAGATTTCCATCTCTGGGATTGTTTCTGCCATCTCAATACTGGGACTCCTTAACAAACTTTGTTAGTTTCAACTTGCTTCCCAAAGTATCACTACAAATAGCTTAACTGTTGACATTGATGATGCATGTAAATCTACAAAGATTAACCCCCTCCCCTCCCAGAACTGGTAATATTTATTCTTTGCTGTTTATGCATTTTACAGATACACTTTTTGGATGTATATTTTGTACTCGATAGCCATAAAAATGATTTGCAGCTGCTTTCACCAATGGAAATAATGGATTTTTTAAAATTTATTTAAGAGCAGAGGGTGTGTAGTGTTAGAAACACCCACCAGATGGCAGTGCTTACATATAAGATGATGTTTACAAATCACTGTTTCCTGTCCTTCTCCACTCCAAAATGGTGGATAGTTAATTTCCATTTTCCTGCACATATATTTTTTTTGTTGTTGTTGGAGGTGTTACTTTATGTTTTTGGTTTTTGTGATAATAATTATGTTGACATCATACTGTGATTTACATGCTGTAAATGAACTGAACTGAGCATTTTGTTGCTAAGTGTGTAAATGTTTCTGAACTGCCAACAAATGAAAATGAAAACACTGTTTGTTCATACAGAGATTTCAGTGAGTTTTGTTTCACCAGTTTTCATGCGAGGACGTTAATATGTGCCAAGATGATATGACGTGAAACTATGAGCATGATCTATTGAAGCTCTAACCTTTCAGAGAAAGATTTGTTATCGCTTGGTCCCAGGTGAAAAGTCATATTTTTAGTCTGTCTCTTGACCAGGGGAGTGGGCAGCACCAGTGTTTGTAGACAGATGGGGAAAAGCATGGTAAGACATCCTTGGGCGATGGTAAGTGTCAGTGCAAAGTGTTGCCATCACCTTCCCTGCTGTTTGCTTTTCACATGGAGTGACAAATTACTTGTGCAAAGCCATTACAGGGGCTGCACCCAGGCTGTTTATCTTTGCATGGGACTCTGTCACTGTCACTCCCATTCACACGCCGGCTTTCTGCTTATCTTTCACTCTCACATCCCAATCTGTCTGTCCCCCCCCTCCACTTTCCACACTCCCATCCCCCCGCCCTCTTCTGTTATGAACTCATTCAGTCATGTCTCATTACCTATCACTTCTCCATCTCTCTTCATCCTTTCTTTTCTTTCTGTCTCATCTTTTCACCCAAGTAATAAACCTCGGTGTCAGAGAAGCCGGTCAAGTTTTGGACTGTGTAGGAACATTTGATGCCAGCAGAGGCAACCTGAAGTTCCCCTCAGTCTGTTTACAGCCAGAGGGGACAGGTGCGTGCAGGTTTACTGACTGGCATGAGGTAGAAAACAGTGGGCGATCGTCTGCCAGCATTCATCTCTTTGTACATCCTCAGGCATATAAATGTCACTTCCGCTCTCCTTGACACTGGTCTGAAATGTGATCCTGCAAATCCTGAATGAAAATTTTACACATTAAACATGTTTTTGAGGTATTTGAACTCACCTCACCTCCCATCTTTACTCTTGTTGGTCAGTGTGTCCCTAGAAAAGGCAGCGAAATGAAGCCTCCACCTGCTAATACTCGAGTGGCAGCTGTGAATTTGATGCTAATGAGTCAGGGTGATGGAGCTCAGAGCTGAGGATGGAGAGAGGATGTGGGCCCAATTGAGCCTGAAGCATTCTCTCCTCCTCCCCCGGCCTTTTTGACTCACACTGGTGTGGGGCCAGCTGGGGCTCCATTTTGTGCCTTTCTTGGTTGCAGGTGCCACGTCATTGCGTGGGCTCCAAGTGCCTGATGGGTACAAAAAATCAACCCCCTCCTCCTTCTCCTTCTCCTCTTTTCGAGCTTTGATCCTGACCTTGACAAAAAGAGCATCTGGACATTCTCACAGACAGTAGCCTGTAATAACCACCAATCATGCTCTTAATGGTGCAAGTGAAATGTGTTTGAACTGGCAAGTTCCAATTGGCCAAGGTTATGTTCTGTTTTTATACTGGCAGACCTACGGCATAATAAATGCCTCAGACATATTATATAAAGGATTACAAGGTTTGTAATGGAGCGAAAGAGCTCAGACTTGAGCAACTGATTTTATGTTCTGGGGGAAATAGTTCTTGGCTAAAAACACTGAGTGTAATGTCACCTTTCCACAATTACTGAGATTATTGCTAGATATTAAGAAACAGTGCTCCACTTGTGTTGGCATTTCCTTGGGCCTGTTGGGGCTGTTATTTGTCCAACAGATTGTTAATGGTGTGCCATAACATTTGGCATTCTGATGAATAAGAGTAATTATGAAACATTTGATTTGTCTGCATAACAGCATGTTTACTGATCTCATGTAAATATCAGTTTCTCTGTGTTGTTTTCTGTCTTTTTTAACTGTGGCCTATAAAAGAAGTACTGTCCTCAAAACTGAAGGAATAGTTTAACACTTTGGGAATAATTCACTTTCATTGCCAGGAGTTAGAAAATATTGATACCACTCCTCTTGTGTCTGTAGAGGAGGTAGCTAAATATAAAATCACAGACAGCAGCTTGTTAGCTTAGCTTAGCTTAGGACAAACACTAGAAACAAGGGGAAACAGTTAGCTTCGATAGAGCTAGGCCAGCTGTTTCCCTGTTTCCAGTTTCTGGGCTAAGCTAATGCTAACCAGCTGCTGCCTCATATTTAATGGACGCATGAAAGTTTGGTATCAATCTTCTCATGGTGTTGCACCAGCCTGCTTGTCTGACATGCTTACAATGTATGAACCAAGAAAGCCGATCAGGTCCTCTGGCAGGAGTCTTTTTGTTCCAAAGTACAGGACAAAAAGTTTTGGCGAAGCAGCTTTGAGTTTTTATGCTCTGAGCTGTTGGAACAGTCTGCCAGAGGATCTGAGAACAGCTGAAAGTGCTTATATATTTAAATATAAACCCACCACTTCTGGCTTTTGATTAGAAGGTTTTGTGGCCATTATTTATTTCACTCAATCATTTATTTTATTGTATTCATGTTTTATTGCCTCTTATTTTATTTGTTATGATCTTTTATCTAATTTGCTGTTTTTTCATCTATTTTTTCGGTTTCATTATTACATTTTCATTATTTTTATTCTTTGTGTGCTTTAGTTTCAAATTCTTTTGCTGTTTACATTTGTTACATTCGTCAGTCATCTGTGATGCACTTAGAATTGCACTAACCTGCGCAAAATAATTGTTTGACTGACTGATGTTTCTTTTAATCCTAGCAACAAAGTAAATAAGCATATTTCCAAAATGTCAAACCAGAACTAAAAGTTTTGTAGTCCTGCCTATTTGATGTGTGATCCAAGTTAACCTTGCTATTTAAATTGGTTTATATCTTAAGCATGACTGCAGGGCGTGTCTGGTGTTTTGTACAGTAGTGGTGATCATGCTCAAACCCAATGATAATGTTTCAGACAGGCAGCACAGGTGCTCGGACAGATTTGAATCCCCCCCAAAATAACGGACAGTTGGTGTGAGTCTATGTCTGAGCCTCTTCACCTTTCGTTTGCCCTTGGTCCTCTCGCTAATGAAATCTTAAAATAACCTGCTCACTTGCTGGAAAAGTGGGTCAGAGCACCAATGTGACGCCAATTCAATACAAAAGCATCAAATGGTGCATTATGGGTATTTCCCCCTGTGGTAGAATTGAGGTGGGGGCCGGAGTCTGCACACTGGTTGGTGGGTGCCTATTCTTATCCTTTTCTGCAGTGACATCAGATGGCTGGTGGAGCAGGCGACAACTGTTTTTGTACATGGACAGTCATTGTTTCATCTTTAGCCTTTTACTGTGAGAGAAAAAAAACATGCATGGATACCTTTTGTCCTCCCAGTTAGTGTCTTATTGCATGAGAACACTGGGTAACAGCAGGGTTGTCTCAGTGTAGTACACCATTGAGCTGCTAGTGGTAAGAGGCACTAGAGGACAGTGTTGTATCCAGTACACTCTCTTGCCATGTTCTATTGTTTGCAGCCAGACACATACAGACACCCCTCGATGCACAGTTTGCTCTACCACAACTGATTAGACTCAGTCTGATGGGTTAACAGTACATTGGCTCTGTCCATTAAGCAAGTGTCTTGTTAAAGCCTTTACATATGCACCAACACATTACATTGAACATATATAATGAAAAACAAACCTCTTCTGATCAGACAATCTGCCATTTTTTTTTAAACCCTTCAAGCTGTCCAGATTGGCAAAGAAATCGGGCCAATGAAATAATAGGCATTAATGAGACTTCTCTTGGCAATTATAAAATAGAAAAAAAAGGGAGATGCTAATCTGAAACCACAGAATCTCTCCACAATGACGGCTTTTCTGTCAGCTCTGCTCGATCAACAAGTCTTGAGGTATTGCTGGTGTGCTCTCCATCTGGCTGCCACTGATAAGAACTTACCGGGGGCTGCTGGATAATAGTCTTGCAGGCTTAAAAGCAAAAAAAGGGGGGTGGAGGGGGGCATAATATATTCTGGGGGAATCCAGCAAAACAGGACCCTAAACCAAACCTCATCTTACCCCCCTGTGAGCACATTCGGGCAAAGACAGCCCTTTCGATACAATCAGTGGAGGTGGAGGGGTGGGGTGGGGACGTCATGCTACCAGAGTCATGATTTGCCTTGAGCATGATTTCATTCCTGGAGAAACAAGATGGCTGCACTCAGCCAGGACATATGATCCATGAGCGCGCACAATTTATACAGTACAACAATCAAGTCTCATCCAAAGCTTTATGCAGTTCTACAGTCATTCCTGATGCTGCTACAGTATATGGCTGAACAGTTACACTAGAGATGATCTATTTCTGTGTACAGCACCTCCATGGCCTTGTCTTTTTGCACTGAAGGAAATATGTAAAGCTGGTACGACCTCTATTTTCAGGGTCAGAGGCACTGACTGTTTTTTTGTTTTTTACCCCCCAGGTGTCCTCAGACTGACTGGGGTGCCACATGAGAGATGAAAGAGCAAAAAAAATGATAAATGGATGTATTCTATAGGCTTGAAAAGGTTGTTTGTAATATTTGACCATGCCAACTGTACATTGTATACATTTATTTGAGTGGCAGCACATACGGCAATGGTCATTAATAGTCATATGGATGTTGATTTTTCCTGACACAAACTACCAAGTAAGTAAACAAGGTTGTTTTTTTTTTCTCCTCCTCCCCAGAAACAAGTCGATTTGGGACTTGTGTGACAGAATGCATCATTTGGACACAGAGGAGATGATGCTATGTGACGTAGAGCGCATACGCAAGATGACAGCATGAAGGAACCCCAACCCCACCCTCAAATCCCGTTGGTTGCTCATCCAGTGACGCAGGCCCAGACGTCTTTGGCACAAGAAGAGAAAAATGGGTTGAAGGGGACTAGATGCAGGCAGACACATCCCTGAATGTAAATAAGTTTCACAATGTTTGCCGAAAACCAGTGACGATTTGACATTCAGATTTTCTCCGATATGTTTCAGTGTGGCCCAAATACCTGAGTATTTATGAGCGTTCATCATCTCAGCGGGTGGATTCAACTTCCTGATGTGTTTCAGCATGAGAAGGTTGTTTGATTCGGATCATTCAGTCACAGTCCTGTGAGTCCTCTCTTTGAGGACTAATGACAGGAAAAAAGTGTGTGGGGATAAAAAAAAAAAGAAAGCAGGAGAGTGAAATGACTAAAATGCCACTGGCCATTAACAGCCGATCAGAGCTGTCATATTATCTGGAAACACAGATAGATGGGAGGTTTGGCTGTAAGGGAAATGCTTTCACTGTCTGCCATGAAAATAGTCTTTTATTGTCCGCTAGAAGTCAGGGCTTGGTGAGAAAGACATGTTTTGGAATATGATGGTACCACATGCTGCACATTGTCTCTGCAAGTGATTCGACAGTCCGGGTCTAATCCAGTCCGCGTTTTTTTCTCTAGACCCGGCAAGGATGGATTTTGCCAGATTAGGGGAGGGTGGGCTTTTCTGTGTATTCTCTTCTACTTGACCTCTATTATGATAACAGATGTTAATTACACAGTACTGGGCTTCCCAATAAATCCGTCTATTGTTTTCACACATTGCAGGTTCCCCCTCGCATGTCCTTCCCCCTTTTACAGATTTGCAAAACATGCATTGAGATTTTTGTGCAAAATACACGTCGTCGTGGCTGATTTCATTTGTAGTGTACCCAAATGTGAGATGACTGCATCAGTGGGTGGGTGTATTTGTTTGTAGCTGTGACTCTCGGCTCAAGCTGGCAGCACTACTAAACATGGAAAACCATGTCTGTGGCCATATGGAGCAAAAGCCAGTTCAGTGTAATCAGTGAGTTCAATATGGTTGCTCCATCAGGGACTTTCAGCACTACAGAAAAAGCTGAGATAGCAGAAACTTAAAGTAAAACTCTAGAGGTTACACTTAAAGTCAAAGCTGTTTTCATTTTGTAGCACCCTGGTGGCCTAGGGGCATTGGTGGGGACATTTATCTCCCTTATGTCCTGTCATCTCTCAAAGTTTCTCCAATAAAGGTTTAAAAATTCCCACCCAAAAAATTATATACAAAAAAAAACTGTTGACCATTTTGCACCAAAGATGTCATCAGAATTAAAATAGAAACTGCAGAATTAGTCAAATTGCTGAAATGGCTTGAAAGAGCCTAAAAAGGGTTGCATACTGTTAAACTCTGTGAATATTAACCAACAATATATGGCCTGCATCCAGTCACATGATATCATTGACCAGTGAAAAATGAGTTTTGAGTGGTGGTTGATGTGTGTCTACAAATATTTTGGCAATGCAGTGCTTCTATTTGGCTGTAACCCCCCCTCAAAACAGCCTCCTCAAATATACTTTTACAAAAACTTCTCCACAGATGCAAAGATGAACACACATACAAATCAGTGGAGGGAAATGTATACTGAGGAGCAAAAGAGGACATTTGCATCACCAAGTTATACAACTGCTCTCCACTGGAAACGAGGACCAACTCTATTTTGATGATGAGTCACTGTTGGGACTAAAGCATCATGTCATAAACGCTGCTGTACTTATGTAAGATGGCAGAGAAGTGGGCTCGAGTGGTCAAAAGCTGTTTGGTGTTCAAATTAAGATTTTGTGTTTAATGCACTTACTTACTGATTTACCTGTCCTAGGGTTTTTTTGCCACTTTAGCTTTAGGATGATAATATTTATCTGTCTGCTGGTCCACCACTTTGGTCCAGACTGAAATATCTCAACATCTACTTGATGGATTGCGACAGAAATGTACGGTCCTCAGACACTATACGTTAATAACTTCAGTGATCCCCTGACTGGAGAAAGTCTCAACAACTATTGAATGGGTTTCCATGAAATTTGGTACAGATATCCAAGGTGCCCAGAGGATGAATAATAACTTTGGTGATCCCTTTGCTTTTCATCTAGCAGCAACACCTGGTCAAAATTTTTATTCATCCAAAATTTGGTTTATGAGTAAATATCTGCAGAATTCCCATCAGCCCCAGGTGTACCTTTGTTTTGTCACTTATTAGCAAATATTGGCATGCTAACATGCTAAACTTAGATGATGAAAACCTTGTAACTGCTAAACATCACAATGTTAGCATTATTATCAGCATTTAAACATTCTGATGTTAGCATTTAGCTGACATCCCTGTTGTTGACTCCCAGATGACTGAGTTTTGTTAAAATATTTTGTTGCAAAACCAAAAACAGTGTCCAGATCAAAATCAGGATCAGCTAATAAACTAGAAAAGAAATTTGATTTTAAATCCCCAATATTATACATTTGGCCTACAGAACACAAATTGTTAATCACAAATTGAATGTCACTTCCTTGAACAGGTCGAATTAACATTTGCAGAGCCGCAGAGGGTGCTAGGAACAAAATGTCTCAAAGGAGCCTTCTGTTAAGATCTGCAATTATGGAAATCTCAATGAGAATTCAATTTTTGTATATCAAAGGCTGCTATAAATACACTGTCATTCGCCCGACTCACATCACACAAACCCACAACAAATCCATTAACATCACATGCAGAACAAGGCTCAGATTAATCATGTGTCGAGCTGTGTTCCTCACTGCTGCATTAAACTGAATAAATGTATGCAAACATTCATTTTCCAGTTTCACCTGAAGGCACTTTTGCCTTCACAGAGCTTAAATAGTCAACAAACAAGGTGAAAAGCTTGACGCTGCATTGTCCTCTGCACAAATGACAGAGAAAAAGAAAATGGATTAAGAATACAAATGATGTACATTATTTTCACTCTTCCAAACCTACAGTAAAAAGCCCCAAAATAACACACATAAAAGCTGAAATAATGACAAAAGTTGTCAGGTCAGCAGCTGAAATAAAAGGGTTTACCAAAATGGAGCTTCATGCACATATATGGTGTTGCCAATAAAACGCTAATGATCTTTCTATCAACTGCACCATCCCAATACTCATTTAAGTGGCTCATGATATGCTCTATACCACAGCTGGGGAAGTCACGGCCCAGTGGTTTGCCACAATGGCAGCCAGTCATTGACGCCAGTCATGGGCCTGTCAAGCATTCACACCACGTACCTTAGGCCACAATAGCCTCATCAGTAGCTTTATTCAATCAGCCTTCACAGACGGAGTCGACTCGGGTGCTGCCTGTGGACCCAGCCAGCCATCCACTGATCTGCATCACAGAGGCGTCAACAATCAGAGCGTCCCTCCTCAAATCTCCTTGAAGTGATCTCTGATTTTGCCTGATTGTGTCCAATACTATGCCATTATTCCACTCAGTGCTTTCAAGTATGACCATGTGATTAGTACAGGGGAGGAAGGGGGCAATGGCATACTGTTATACTGTTTGTATGAATTGTTTTAGCAGCAGTGTACATAATATGCAGACAAGGAAAAGCGTTGGAGTCAAGGGTTTTTGAGTTAAGTGTCAGCAGCTTTCAGCACCTACTGTAGGTCTGTGTGAATACATGAGAAATGCAAGATATTTACATGAGTGTTTTCCTTTCTGTGATGTCAACACTAAGGACTGCAGGACATGAAGAGAAAAATAAAACTGAAGCTAGAGTACAGTGAAGTCATTCAAACTACAATAATGGTGGAGCAGGAAAGAAGAGGGTGCAATCGGTGCAGCATTGATGGTGTCGGGGGGACACTGTATGTGGCTGATATCGATTCCCACATGTGCACACACACAAAGAGGGAGAGACCATTGTGTTAATTGATACCCTTATCAATCAATCAACCTTCATGAATTGCTGCTTGTCCTTCAGACCAGTGTGTCACCACTGCAGCAAAACATGAACAGCAGTTTGAGGTCATGCAAAAATTTATCCTCCCAGTGTTTGGTTTTCCTGATCTGGGCTACCGTAGAACATGGTGGTGCAACATGGCGGCCTCCATAAAAGAGTACCTGCTCTATATTTAGATATAAAGGGCTCATTCTAAGGTAACGAAAACATAGCGAGTCTTATTTTCAGATGATTAGATGCCACTAAATTCTACATACTGCACGTTTAAACCCTGAAGGGCTGCAGGAAATGCTGCCCTGCTAATTTAATCAGAAAAAGAAGTTTTTATTTCATTGCCATTTATCTTTAGAGAAGTCAAAGTCACTTTCACCAAAGCTGCTGAGGAGCAATTCGTGATTATGTTTTTGTTGGATTTTGTACAGATATTGATCAAACTGCGACGACTCTGTATTGCGTAAAGTAACTATCTGATCCATATTTAGTTATGCTTTCGTATAGAATTTTGATTATTTCTATCTAAAGCTAAGAAAATTCACTTTATGTCTTTGATACAATGCAGAAATATTCATAAAAACAATGCAGGCAGAGTTTAATGAGTGGGCTAGAGGAGACAAAGCTGAATGACTTGCTTGTCATTCCAGTGCCACTTCATTTTCAACGACATAATTGTGCTCAACCTCTTATACTGTTCTGAATCCTAACACATTTCATAACTTGTCAGCCAGCGGAGTAGGTATGTCTGAAAACAGCTTCTTTAATTTCAGGTAAGACAATTTGCTGAATTGTTCATCGTTCATTGAATCGAACTAATTCTAATTTTATATTTAAGTGTTTTGTTTAGTTAATGTCAAGTAACTTTAGCAATCTAAGCAATTAATTTGTTTGTATCATTCACTAATGCATAAAGGCTTTAGGTTTAAGGGAATGTATGCTACTGTAATCATCACTGAATGGTTAAAACTATGTTATTTATTGGGTCTATCATACCAAGTAAAACGACACAATAGGTTGTAATGTCAGTCACTAAAAATGACTTATGATTATTTGAGTGACGCCATCTAGTGGGTGTAGTAATTACGACCTGGAGAAGTGGTGCAGTGGGTGGCTGGTTAGATCCTAACTTGCAAAAAGTGGACTTAGTGGATCTTGCTGCAGAAGACTGCTGTTAACTTCCTGTTTCCATCCATATTTTCAACTGCAAGTCTAGACAGTTTTTTAAAAAACGTAACTCCGATTGTTGTGGTGTTTACTGTTGCCATGATGATGAAGGCTGCCTAACTTAAAGGAAGTAGTAACTCTAACCCACACCACAATTCAAGTGATCATCGTAACCCAAATCATGATCTTTCCCTGCCGTGCCTAAACTTTACCAGACCTTAACCATAGCATTGTCACACCGTAAAACATAATTATTACAACAGTGATTTGTAACAATTTTGGAAAGCACAGACAAATGATGTTGTCCTGCTGATTACTGCTAATAGCGGCGCCTGATTAGAAAAGGCTCTTATGGGTCATTCTGGAGTGCACAGTCAAATTACCTATTTGGTCATTTAATTTGGAGTACTTCTTGGTTTTATGTCTGGTTTCTGGAAATAGATACAGCTGGTGTTTGTTCTAGCCTTAAACTCAGTAGATACTCTTCATTTCGTTAAAATGCAACAATCATCCTTTTTTCTGACACTAACAAAACATGCTTTAACTAAGACGACTAACATAAGCACATGAGCCAAATCAAAGTAGAAGGATGTACAGTTACATGCAGCATGTGAGAGGGATTATTTGATTATGCAGCCATCTTATGTGTTTCATAAGATGAGATATCTTGGCTGTACAGTGTCAGTCAGAAAGGATGATTCTTCCCTAGCGGCTGATCAGTGGGTGAGAAGCTTGGAGTGCAGTAGAGCAGTATGTAGGTTACCTGTGAGGAAATTAAGCCTATTAACTGCTTATGTAACACGTCACACATTTGGCTTTGTGTCACACTTGGGTTCTCATCCAATATTTCATATGTGGCATAAGGTTTTTATTTAGAAGTTTCTGCAGAGCCCACATGTGTCTAAAACTTTGCCGCAGAGATGTTAATGTTTCTATGTTGGCTAAGTTGTAACGTAATGTAATGTAAGTAATGATCTGACAATTTCACTACAATAAATATCAATTTTCCACTCAAATAAAACACAATTATGGTTTAATATATACTTTTCCTTCATGGTAGCTTTACTTTTGCTCTGTCTTTTCTGAAATATATGCAATATATTTTCTTTCAGTAGCATGAGTCGCTTGAAATTAAAACTCAGAATATACAGCAACACTAGCTGCTCTGTGGAGACTATAGGCATAGTGATGCTTTGAACCAAATGCTAACATGATAACAATGATAATGCTACTATATTAATTTTTAGCAGGTAATGTTTATCATGTTTCCCATCTTAGATTAGTGTGCTAGCATGTTAACATTATGCTAATTATTACAAAACACAAAGCAGCCTAGAGCTGGAGCTGACGTGGAGTTAAACACCAATACAAATTTTGAACAGATAATGATGCTTAATGACAAGTTAAAAGACTTTGATTCAACATGAGGGCAACATAAACATGTGAACCAAATATTAGAGGTGAGATGAGCCATCCAATTCCACATATTTCACCTTCATGGTAGCACAAGAGGAAAATCAAGGGACAAAAGTAATTAGAATTCATCACTTGGGAACCAATGAGGCAGAAAAGAGTGCCACCTAGAGATGCTCAAATATCACAACATTGGATGTGAAAATCAAGGAAAATTAAACAAACACTGGACACATCATTGACAAATGATCCACAAAGTGCCAAAACTGTGGACAATGAAAGATATAAAAAGAAATAGGCTAAAAACAAGAATTTTGATCTTAAAAGATGAGTGATATTTGATCAGTACTTCCTTACTTCATGGATTCCTTGCATAGAGATCTTCTACCATTTGTGCTTTTTGTTGTCACACAGTGAGGCTTAGAGGTGTGTCCAGTCTGCACACTGAGCTGGACCCATGCCCACCCTAATCATACGGCTATTATAGCCATCGGTGCATCTCCATCCTTGGTCTTGGTTCAGCTTCCAGGAGCCATTTGTAAAGCAATGGAGCAAGAAATGAGGTTGGTTTGCTGCAGCCGCCCAAGCCTAGAGGATGTGCTTGGGGGAGTCACAGTTAAGTCAGCACGTTGATCATGTGAGGTCCCTCCCAGACGGAAAGTACGGGGGGTCATCAGTGGGGGGACGGGGTTGATGACAGAAGTAGGATTCACAATGTGTTGGTAATGGACAGAGACATCACTGCCCCCAAGATTTATTGTTGGAAAAAAACCAGGGGCCCCAAAGCCGACTGATTGATGAAGTTTTATGGCTCGGTCAAAGCACTGGACCTACTGTAGCTTTTCTTTTAGAAATGAAATATTAGATCTTCTTCACAGCAATTCCAAAAAGAGTTTTTGAAGGATATCTTCTAATTCTTATTTGAAATCTACTTTCTCTTTCTCCTTTTCCTCTTAACTCTTCTTTCAAATGGAAAGACAATACAAATGACTGTCTCTTTGACAGCCATCATTACTGACTCTTCTTGCAGACTTTACCATAATTGATCTTTTATGGATTTGCTAAGATATCCGAAACAGCTAAACACAGTATGAGTATCAGTTGCTCCTTCATTTGTTTGTTGGTTGTCAAGTCAACACCTCCTGTATATATGCAAACTATTGCCAAGATCACAAACTTAGTCATTAAAAAGATTGAATTAAATGGTCATATACAATTATCAGAGGGAAGAGGCAAGAAGCACAGCAATATATATGTATTCATATAGTACCAGTCAAAAATTTGGACACGCTTTCCCATTCAGTTGAATGAGGAAGTGAATCCAAAGATTGGCAGATCATTCAGAGCCTTGTATGTGATTTAAGTACTTTAAAATTGATTCTAAGAGACTGGAAACCAGTGCAATGAGAAGTGAGAAGTGTTTTGTTTTGGTCAATATTCTGACTGCTGAATTTTGAACAATTTGGAGCTGCTCCATAGCTCGACTGCTCAGTAAGGAGTAGAGGCAGCCATATATTTGTTTTTCTGAGCTGATAATTGAGAAGCTGCCATCAATATTTCAGCTATGTGAGGCCTCTAAGTGTGAAGATACTGAAATGAGTTCAACCTTTCTTGCAAAATGGGGTCATGTTTCTCTGTACTTCCTGTACTACATGACGTAAAAGGTGACTGACCAAATGGACACCACTCACCACTAATGCATGGTTCATATAAACAGATAGAGAGAACAGAGAACAGCCCGCAACGTAACTTTTATTGACAATGTCAACCTCCTCTGGACCCTACCAGGTCAAACTTAAAAGACTCACTGACTTAATTTCTCAAAACAGAAAAGACAAAATTACTGACTCAGCGGTATTTGAACTAGGTTTTAGTGATCATTTTCCAATAGCTTGCATTAGAACTAGGATGAAAAAACTATGTCCACATTTGGTGATTACATGGAATTTCCTTCAACATTTCAATGAACAAGCAGTCTTGATGGATCCCTTGGTAAGTGATATTCATGATACTCCTAAGATCCCAGATGTGTAATTAGTTCTTGACCAAGCTTGACTTGAGCTTTTGTAGGACATTTAACTCTGTAGTTGACGCACCTTTTAAATATATAGAATACAGAATAGGTCAAGTCCCTGGATCTCAGCTGAAATTTCATCATTGCTTAGAGAGAGAAATAAAGCCTGGGCTCATAACAGGCGTACCACCAACCCTGGTCACTGGCTTGTTTTCAGCTACCTTTGAAACAAATGTACATCTGCAATAAAAAAAGTCTAAAGTCTTTTATTTCCAAAATAATACTCAAATCCAGTAATTCTCTTAACCGTAAGTCTTCACTCTCATTTTCTCTTCTCGCAACAGCTGATGGTTGTTCAATCTCAGACCCTAAAGAGATTTGTGTAGCTTTTAATAGACATTTTGCATCTGCTGGTAACCTGTTTGAAGAATCTTATATAGGATCCCCTCAGTTAATGCCTGATACCCAGGTAATGCCAAGACCTTGGTTTGCGCTTCGGGAGAGGTGGCCAATACATTACTAGCTATAGAATTCGGTTGGCGAGGACAATAGGACTTGATCCCTACTGTTTAAAGCTTGCTGCTCCAATTGTAGCTACATAGCATATATTTTTAACCATTGTGTTTTATCTAGTACAGCTGCTAAGGTCTGGAAGGTTGCTTATGTAACTCCATTACACAAAGGCTGAGCTTAACAATTACAGGGCCATCTCTAAATTGTCATGCCTAGCGAAATACTAGATTCTCTAGTAAACAATCAGCTTAAATCATTACTCTCAGCACATTCTATTCTAAGCGTACATCAATCGGGCTTTAGAGAGCACTGCACAGCACGGTTACTGCCGTCACTCTTGTTTTAAATTACGTAATTTCAGCTTTTGATAGAAAGAAACACTGTGCAGCTCTTTTAATTGATCCTTCGTATGCATTCAATACAGTTGGTTGTGCATTGGTTTTAAAAAGGCTTCTCAGTATTAGATTTGGATGAAATTGCTTATAAATGGTTTCAGTTACCTCATGGACAGACAACACTGTGTGGCTATTGGAACTGTTAACTCTGACTTTGTTCAGATTGCAAGAGGTGTCCCACACGACTCAGTCATGGGGTCTGTTCTGTTCATTCTTTACATAAATTATATAGTTTCTGCTGTAACTGGATGTAATATACATCTTTACGCCGATGACACTGTCTTGTATTTTGTTGCAGATGCTGTACATTCTGCTGTTAAATCTCTCCAACACTGCTTTGCTGATTTCGAAGTTGCACTCAATAACCTTAAGTTATAAAACTGAAGTCATGTTTTTCATCAGAAACTAAAGTCATGTTTTTCATCAGAAACTAAAGTCATGTTTTTCATCAGAGCCAATAATATTGTTTATGATTACCTCATCATCTCGACTAATAATACAAATATTGAAAGAGTCACAGAGTACAAGTATCTCAGATTTTGGATCAGTGAGAAGGTATCTTTCAGATATTGTGTGACTAAACTGAGCATATTAAGGCAAAAAACATAAAGGAATAAAACATGTTTTCTCTGCTTTGTAGAAGGATGCTTATTGAGTCAACTTTTTTCATCAGTCTTGGATTATGGTGACATTTTATACATGCATGCTTCAGCTGTGACTCCAAAGCCCTTAGATGCTGTTTTATCACTCTGTACTATGATTTATTACCGGTAATAATCATGACACTCATCATTGTGAGCTGTATGCTAAGGTTGGGTGGCCCTCTATCTCTGTAAGGTGTGATAGACACTGGGTTTTATTTATTTTTAAAGCCCTTACAGGTTTTTTTTACCCCCATACATCACCTGATTGCTGTCTTTTAATGCGGGTTCTTATCAAACATGCTCACGATTGGATTACGTTACAGGGGTCAACTGTTTTTACAGAGCTTAGAAAATCCAGTTTTTCTTACTGCACACTTACAACCTGAAATCATATGCAGAAGAATCTAAAGCTTACCAAATTTTTATTGCTAGGACATTTTTAATTTTTTTTATTTCATCCAATTTCACTTGTTCTAAATTTTAACTGCTTTTATTTGCTTTTACTGTTTCACTATTTTACTAATTTGGATTTTTATTATTTTAACATTTTACTCCCATTTTTTTGTTTTATGTTCCTTATCTGTGTGATCCTTTGGATCTTTTATTTATTTTTTGTTTGGCTACATCAAAAATTAGGTCAACAGTCAAGATAGCCTGTTTTGTGAAAATCAAGGACACAAAGGATTGAAACTTATTTTTAAAAAGAGCCAAAAACAAGTAAGTATCAAAGTCTCTTTTAAAAATGTTATTTTAAGGTTTCTGGCATTGTATCAGAATCATTAAAATTGAGACAATAGAGGGCATTTCTAACTTTTCCTCCTATAATTTTGAATTCAAACTGTTAAATTGAGTTGGAGCAACAATAATTAGATGAATACACCAGTGTAATAATCTTTAGATTCAGTGCTCAGTGAGTTTTACTGTCTCTAATGGATACGTGCCTCTAAGTGTTTAAGGGGAAAACAATCACTGTGCCATCTGTTAGTCTGTATGATAAATTAACAGCTTCACTGCTAAAGCAATTAGTTTCTGACAGTTTGAGCAGAATCAATAATTTGCAGACAGTAAGTCATAGCTGCGTGAAATCGCACTTTTCCATTACATGAAGAGATTGTTAAAGGATGTAATTGGGCAAAGTTTTAAAGTGCTGTATGCACTGTCAAATTAAAAATAAGGTATTATTAATGTAAACAAATGGTACAGTCACAAGACAAATGATACTTTCCACATCAGCATTGCTAGTGGCAGAGCTTCTCAAGATTAAGATCACATTTATTTTAAATAGAAAAGGACAAACATGTTATCAAAGTTTATATTTTAATTGGCCTTTCACTGGATCTGTGATCAGCCTTTATGATGTAGCTTTAGTCTGTAGCTTTACATGTAACAAGGCCATCAAAGGGTAATGGATCTAACTTTCTAAGAAGACATCAGTTCTGTAGTTACAAATGTTAAGATCTAAACCATCAGTGAAAGATAGCAATCTCTAATTATACATTTGAACAAATAATGAATTCATTTTTTCCATTCCTTCAACAATAATAACTTAGTGAGCTAAAACTGTGAGCTAATTTAAATACCTTAAGAGCTTGCATGTTAGCAAACTAAACAGGTGTGGATATAGCAGTTTTGTTAGCGAGGCTAAACAAGTATGTGTTAGCTTGGCTTAATGACTAAGGGAAATACAGCGAGTTAACAAGCTAAACAAGGGTAGTACTATTGACTGTATATAAATATTTATATACAGTCAATGGGTAGCACAGGAACAAGCCTTGAGTGACACTCTGGTTAGGAAGCTAGCTCACCTGTCAGACGGTTAAATTATTAGCTAAAGGTCCTGAACGAGTCAGGTTAAGCAAGGTGAAGTGGCACTAAGTAGAGGAGACTGAGGGTCTGTTTCAGTTCAAGGGGAAGGAAATTTGATACAGTTGACCTTTACCATGATTTTCAGGTTTGTTTCTACCAACATCTCATAATGACGATGATAATGATTTGTTGATTTAAAAACACTACATCGAACAACCTGAATTTATTTGAACTTAAAACTTTAGATATCATCAGTGTCTGACCTGAACTCTTAGTCCAGCTCTGGCTCAGCCCCACAGCAACTCTTTCCCCAGCAGCGCCTGTGTAATGGGACACTGCTAAATGATGCTGAGTGCGATCCAGTGCAGTCATGGCCTGTTACACCTGACTTGCTCCTCGCTGCAGTCCATGTTCTCTCCTGTTGTTAGCTTGTCTTCTCTAGGCTAATTTATGACACTATCAGATTCATCGGCTGTTGGAAACCGGACTTCCTCATGCTAAAACTAAATACTTGAGCCTAATAACTCTGGTATACTCTGCAATATTATGTTTCTTATTCTTGATGTATAATACATAGCACAGGAGTTTGGGGCACACAGGAACAACATCCTGCTCTTGCTAATGCTACCATCCACAACTGATACTCAAGCATGTAAATGCAAGAGTAAGTATGATGGTGACATTTGGTTTTTGATCAGTTTTGTCCATGAATATGCTACTAATGCTAAAAACTTATATGTATATCTATTCTTTTCTTAGTTAAATGTGTGCATCTTTGATTGCTTCCTCTGTTTAAAAAAATGTAAACCTGGCTGCTTCATTTGGATTTCTTATTTGCAAACTTTGGGAGTGGCTCAACGTCAGAGTCTTTGTGCGTTGGTGTGTGTTTTCCTGTGTGTGCTGTGTGTGTCTGTGCATGTGTGTAAATCTTTGCTTTACCCTTGCTATCCACGTGTCTTTGTTCCTTTTTACCATCAGCCATCAAAGGTCAGTAAACATGAAATAGTTGATATGATTTGCCAAAATCTGTATTGAGTGATGTCGCTTATGTTCAGTGTGTTCACTGTGTGCAGTTACTTTACTGATGCTGAGCAGTTAGTAGCTTCTGCACCTGCTTTGCCTTTTTAAAACGTCTTAACATCTTTACCTGGAATAGTCAAGCAGAGATTTTTATGCCAAAGTGTTGACTGTACCTGAATCCTGAACAAACTGTGTTCTTTTACTGTAATGTCAGCAATAAATACTGTGGTAATACTTGCATTTCTGTTTGTATGTTGGCAAAAGCAAAGTGACCTATTATACATTTGCATAACTCACAACTCTTTTACAAAAATCCCGCGCTATAAGTGAAAGTATTGTGCTTTTTGACTTTGATGTGTCCAGTGAGGCAGATTATCTTGGCTTGTAGAGCAGCAGTCTGCTTGTGCCAAGGTTAAGGCGAAACTTTAACCCACTCATCAGACTCACAGATTAGTCCTGGGTGGTGTTCCCTTTTGCCAAATGGATCTTGTGTTTCATCTAAGAGCTTCAAACCTCTGCTTAGATGCAACTCAGATGAAAAAGTACATTTCCACACTTTCCACATGTGTGTGAATGTAATTTATCTTTGGTTTTAATTTAAACAATGCAGGATTTTTTAAATATATATATATAAAAGCTTTACTCTTTCTTTCAAAAACCATTATTGTGCATCTGTTCATGTAGTATACAGTTACACATGTGCAGTTCATTATTTTGCGCACTTGTACACAGACTGTGTTAATGCCACATCCCTAAACAACTAACTAAAAGTGACAGCTAGCTAGTGCTCCAGGGCAGACAAGGTTAGATGACCCCACACACACACACACACACACATACAGACACACACACATACACTGTCTCCTCTAAGGGGTCATTTCCTTGCACCCCATGCTCTTGTTGGAGGTGTCCAGTGTGAGTCCTTAGGTTTCACCCTCCTGTCTCATGTGTCACAGCATGTTGTCACATATAGAGACAGTGATATATTATTGAAGATGTCTGCAGGTTACTTAGACACTGTACATTAGGCTAACATGAGTACAATTACCTACATGAGGATGCATGTATGGGAGTCTAATTGCTCTGCATAGGCAATGGCTGATAATATCTCTGGAAAAATAATCTCTGTGTGCAAGTTTTATCTTGCTTTGGAGTGATTTATTCACAGTAAGTCAGTTAAAAAGATTTAAATCATCATAATGATCATGAGCAATTTAGATAAAATAACTGCTGGGAAGTTAATCTGAAATAGCACCTTGGGTAGCTGGACATAAATAAAGTGGCCGCTGATAATGAACGTAAGAATGGCCCTCTGCAGCACTGTGCGCTTAGGCTTTCTAACCAGCTTTCCTTTGTGTATGAATGGGTGTCTATATGGGGAAAGGCTCATGCTGCAACAGTGGCTAATTCCTGGTAATCCCATGGTATCTCCTACCACTTAGAGATGGTTTCCAATGGCAGCACTGGAGCAGGGGAATTGCTAGTGAGATTAGCTCGCGTTAGCTCCTCCTCTGTGGTTCACACTCAGAGCCAGGCCGGACTAGCCTGCCACTGCTTCCATGCTAACCTTTTACACAGAAATGGATTAATTTTTTTTTTTTTCCAAAATGCCCCACGTCCTATTTAGAGGACAATGTAAGTTTGTTTTATTTTATGCTGTTTTTATTGTGGTTTTAGTTTTGTAGGTGTTTGTGTGGATTCAGTTTGAATGCAGAGCTATGAAGGTAGAAACAGGCAGCCTTATCCCAAGGGATTTATGAAAGGTGTGTGTAGAGGTGTTTGTGTGGGATTTAGCAGTATTTTTTGCATTCCATGTTTTTTGTTTTGCTCTGACTAACTTTCTCTCCTATGCGCATTTCCATGCAAACATAAAATCTTGTTTTTCTTTTCTTTTACTGCATTTAACAGCTGTGTGTTTAAGTATTACCTTGTGATCCAAATGCAGAGAGAAAAACAACATAGGCGACTGATAGCTTTTGAAATTGAGATGGAGATGTAGGAAACACACAGCCCTCAGACATCAAGAGATGCTTAGATTGCAAAGTCATCACTTGTCAGTGATATGTCAGATATGTTGTTTTTTTTAAACTAGTATTTACAGTGGTGAATAATACCCTTACAACAGTCTTACTTGGCAATTAGCCTTAATTGGCAAAAAGGACTATTTTGCATCAGTTTAACTTTCTTGATGGATAAAATACATGGATTCTCTGACTATGACTATGCCTCTCAAATACCCACATTAAAAAAACCCTTTTGATTTCACCATGAGTCAGTTGCTGCTCCAAAAAGGTCATAATATCATCCAACACTGCAACCGTGTAATCCATAAGAGCGATTTATCTGCATCCAACACATAGCTACAGCAAATCAAATCTAATTAAATTGGAAGTGACATCAGTCCAAGAAATAATTACACACCCAGCCTTTCCAGAAATGGATGAGTAGTTTCAAATAAAAGTGCAGACAGTAGTTTGTGTTTTGTTGTTGCACAAATACAGTGCAGCATAAGACTCTCTGTCAGGAATTTATCACATTTTGAGCTCAAACCAGCCTTTGAAATTTACTTGTGAAGTTTTGCTTGAGCCACCACAGGCAGTCTTGGAGTTGCTTGAAAAGCAAGTCTGTTAAGTGTAAAGGAAGGTTCATATTTACTACAAGAGCTCTCTGTTTCTGTGGAGGTAAAAGGGTTTTACAGCTTCACCCACTCAGTTTACTCAGCTTTTATTTTTTTTAACACAATAGCACCATACATCTTTATAGTGTTACTATACTGTTAAATCCCCCAAACAGTAAAATTAACCACCAACTATCCAGCTACCACCAGATTATCCCCTAGTTAAACACTTGATGTGCTTAATTCCCAAACAAACCAGCATGACAGCACTTAGGAATGCTGTAACCAGTGGGATAAAACAGGAAGTGCACATATGTCTAATTTAGAATATACCACAAAAGTAGATTACTTTTCAGTAAGGTAATCTGTCAAATGTGTGTTGTAAACAAACTATTGCTTCAGGTGTGATAGCCATTAACTGGTGGCTTCCATTACAGAAATTTCTCTAATCTACATCGTCTCATATGTATTTGCATACTAGGCAGGAATGATGGACCTTTCCACTAACAGCAAACGTCATGTACAGAAGCTTGTATCTCATCATATCTCATCATTAAGATACGCTAAGATATGCTCCCTACAAACATAAGACACATCAAAAGTAGATTTTCTTTCAAAAAGTCATGAAAAACAAATGTGTTATCTTGAAAGTTTGTGTGTCTACCTTTTCAGAGTTATGTTACTTATTTTCTGATATCTTTACTGTTTGTCTTGTTGAACTTTTTCCCCTTTCATTGATCAATGTCATTTTATATTGCTGTTTGTTTTACTGTTGTTGTGGACTCCAGGAAGACTAGCAACAACTCTGTGGAAGCTAATGTGGATCAGTATAAAGAATAAAAATCAGAATAAGGTGTTAACTATGTTGCTACCTTGGTTTTTTACCATGTTTTTACATGGATTGAAAACACTGCACACACACTGAAAGTCTGCATACACTGCAGAATATATATACTGTTCTCTCCTTACTGCCTTTTATCTAACGGTGATCTTGTGTTTTTCCTCCATAGGAGATCTCTCCTGAAGATGTTTCCACAATCAGGGAAATCGATTGTCTTTGACAACTTTCCAGATCCCACTGACACATGGGAAATCATTGAGACAATTGGCAAAGGAACCTATGGAAAAGTCTACAAAGTGCTCAATAAAATCGATGGAAGTAAAGCAGCAGTAAAGATATTGGATCCTATCCATGTAAGTTGTATTTTAGTGTGTTTTTTTATTCTTATTATATTCAAGTAATAGCTTATATGCATGCAATCTTTCGTTATACAAGGATTTCTGTTTGTGTAGCCTGAATTTCACTTATTTTATACTGTTTGGATAATGTCCTCAGTCTGTGCCATGCACATGTTGCAGTTAGTGCATGTTAAGATAGCTATAAGCTTGTAGCATGTTTATGCCTTTGGTGGAGGCACAGGGCAGACAAATACTGTCTTGTGTCCCTAAATATCTCACATTTACATCATCTATATTAGAGATTTACACACAAATTAAATCAGACAAACAATTCTTTTCTCTTTTGATCCGTCTTGTTTTTTGTTACAACTACTGTATATGATTGAGTTAGCAATGTCATCTAGAAATAATTATATTCATAGTTAATTTGGGCATTTGTGGCTTATTTGGTACAACTTATATTTAAATAATGTAATATAATGTTATAACGGAAATTGAAACGGTAACAAAAACATTTATTTTCATGCATGTCCCTCTTTAACATGAATATTTTTGTAATGATCACCAACAAACTAATGAACGAGTTGTGAGTTGGTGAACTGAATCTGGGATTTAGTGTTGGTGGGTTGTTTATCCTTTGTTTTCCATTACTTTAGTTAAAGCACTTCATGACATGATAATATGTTGCTGACAGTCTTTTCTAAGCAAGAGACTATGTTAAATTAGAGTTTTATATTACGCTCATATGCATATATCTCCAATCACTGTCATTAAATATGTCCCAATAAAAATAACAATGAAAACAGATACAACAGAATATAATACAAATACAAGTAAAACAATGAAAGTAACAGAAAGGGTCAGGACTATTAGGCCTACTTGCACCTTAGAAAGATCAACCAGAAAGAATTCACTCCTTCCATGTAGAGAAATCTAGTCAGGATACTAAAATTAGAGGTTAAAAGGTGTGAAAAGTTAAAGCATGCACGCTCAGAGATCTCTGACAGATCTGATCCATCGTCAGCATAGTGACTGACTCATTAGCTCCTCCCTTGACAAGATAAACATCATCCTGCTCGGCTTTATTCTGTGCACAGGACATTTAGTTAAAGAGTTTCTTCTAATTATTCCTCCATCCACAACCATCAGCAAATTATCGGAGCAAATTGCTTGTGATGAATTGTTCATTATCAGTGCAGCAAATCATGGCAGTACTCTGAATCTGAATTTTGGGCTCCTTTGCTTGTGCAGGGCTTCTGTATATAGCCAAAACACATATGACACCTAAGCAGAGGTGTGTGTGAAACATGTGAAACAATGTGGCCTACAGCAAGAGCACTCTGACAACTTTATGTGATGTTACTGGTGGTACTGTGAGACTTATCCACCCTATAAAGAATAGATTTCTTTTCTTACAGTGACACAATCTATTGATTACTGCACAAGAAGAACTAAATTGTTGGGGAACAATGAAACCTAGATTCTTCATTTCCCTACATTGTCCCTCTCTTACACTGAATATAAGTTTAACATAATCAATTGTGACTGTTTTCTTAACATTAATGGAGGCTTTCATACTTTATTTTGCCACGCAGCCTCTGTGTTTTACCCCCGAGAACAGTTAGAGTAATTAGATATCATTGTGTCCTGCATAAACTGATCGTACCTCCTCTGTTGTCTGTTTTGAAGGTACAGTGAACTCTACGGCTTATTTAGCAGCTCTAACGAGGAGCCATTTTCATCTATGAAAACCAGCCTTCACCTTGATGAAAGTCTCATTAGTCTTTTGTTAAGTTGTTACTGTTTCTCATTATTGAGAAATGATTATCTACAGACCACTAGGCTGTGAGGACTATCATTACCATCATTTTAATCACGGCATTGATTATTTCATGTATAGACCTGTTACACACAGTGCCTTTATATGCTGTATAGTACGCTTGGTTTCAGGTTATGACATTCATGAAGCATTTCAGCTTCAGTCACATATAGTATATATTACACTGCTACTGCAGGTCTGTATTCATCCCTTAAAAATAACTGTGATGAACTTGGACTAACCTCTAGATATCTCAACACATATTCTGTTTTCATCATGTTAAACTTGCATATTGTTGTATGATTAGCTCCTAAAAAACAATTTAATGTAAACAGGAAATAACAGGATACAAAGAATTTGTGTCTATGGTCAATATATTTTTGTAGATCTTCAACATTTATTAGGTCCATCTCCACGATTTCTATGTAAAATACTCCCGTCTTGCAATACTGTACAGCAGAAGAGAATCCTGTAATTGTTATAATTAAGATGTGGTCTATTTGCCCTTATCGCCCACATTAAATTCACCAGAGTCAGCGAAAGAAACTTCACAAACTGCTAAAGAGCAGCAACAGAGTGCTTAAGGGATATGTACTTTCTTGGCGAGGGTTAGACAAGAGGATCTATATCACTTTTATATCTGCCTGTTAAATATTAAGCTGGAACCAGGAGTTGATTAGCTTAGTTTAGCATTAAGACTTAATGCAAGGGGAAACTTGTCCAAAGTTGTGATATATTTTATTACCTTTGGACAGAGCCAGACTATATGTGTACAGTCTTTATGATAAGTTAAGCCAAGAGGTTTCCAGCTCCGGCTTCAATTTAATGTATTGACATGGGAGTAAGTAATAGGTGTTTTTCCAAAAATGGGGAATAATTCCTTTAAACTAGAAACCACCATTCGGTTGTTTTCCTCACTTGTTCTTTGCCATAAAGAATCACAAAGTGAGCAAAACACGACTTTGTAGGTAACAAATTTAATCCGTTCTGTAATTTTAACCGATCTGTGTCCTTTGTTTTGCAGGATATCGATGAGGAGATTGAAGCAGAGTACAACATCCTAAAAGCTCTGTCTGACCACTCCAATGTTGTCAAATTCTATGGGATGTACTACAAGAAGGATGTGAAATGTGGGGATCAGCTGTGGCTAGTACTGGAGGTAGGAACACTTGTTATATTTGAATAGAAAAGCCACTGTATGTTTGTCACAACCAATATATTTGACTGAGACTTGCCCGTATACTGAGGCTATACCGTGCAGACAAAGAGCGCATAGATGAAGATTAAAGGTCCGATTGTACTTCACCCGGCACGTCTCGCCAGGTATATGCAGCGGTGACCAAATCTGGCCAGGGATTATGTAACACTAAGCCACCACAGGCAGTCTTGGAGTTTACTTATAGGCCACCTGGGGGATTTGGTTGCAGGCCAGTTAGCATCATAGATGTGTTGGGTGGGGGTGGGGGATAGCTTGCATACCGTAAGCACCCTGCAGAGAGCAGGGATTTCTGTTTACGGGGCTGTCGCAGTGAATTAGCTTATACACCTGGCACATTAAAGCAAAGGTCAAAATGTCTCTTTTTGTAGCTTTTGCTTGGATTTTTTTTATTTTTTCAGGTTGTGCACTAGAATTTTTATATGTAAATGTTTAAACAGCTTAGCTTTGAACAAAAACTTCCTCTATCTGCTGTCATACAGCAGTGGCTAGGTCCACATGTAAATTTGTCATCTATAATTTGAAAGTGTCTGTGGGAACTTGGTGATGCTACTGCAGCTTTCTGTACATCTAAAAAAGACTCGCCTCCAGCTCCCCAGTTCTCTGTCTTTCATTTTTCATTGCTTCCCGCAGCGCTTTTGAAATGTCAGGCTCCTGACAAATATGTAATGGAGGTCAACCTCAGAGGAAAAAAGTGTTTGCGGGGTCCAACACAGCGGCGGATGTCAGTTTTCTTGGACTTTTGACTTTATGACCATGTGATTTGTGTTCTGGCTTTGATAGAGAGTAGTGCAAACCTGGTGACATCTGGTAAACATGACCAGCAGACTTGAAGAGGTTTGATAAGAAATAATGCAGGGAAAGAGTCACAGCACTGGGACAGACTGAGGTGGATGAAGCCCACTGACTTTGATGATCCTGTGGCTTTTCACATATAGCACCATCACGAAGTCATCATGACATTTTTTCATTTAAGTTTAAATTGCAGCAACTTTAATAATCCTCTGACTTTTCTTGAGCACCATCATCATGTCAATTCAGTTTACAGCAAAGTGCCAGCATATCTATTGACACTCCCATCTTTAGCTGTACTTTGTCTTTAGCACTAACTGGCCGCACAGTGAACATAGTAAACATTATACCTGCTCAACATCAGCATGTTGTCATTATGAGAATGTTAGCATGCTGATTTTAGCATTTAGCTACAGTCTAACAGTCTGGTTGAAGTTTACATGGACACACGTGGGTGAACGTTTGAATTTGCACTACTGCTTTGGATGTGATGAATTGCAAATATTTCTTCCTTTTTAATTCATTTACACATACACATACATAACTGAGTCAACAGAATAGCAAAATCATGAAACATGGTGGAGAAAATGGTAAAAGGACAGATAAATAACATAAAGCCTACAGAAACGGGTATTTTTATTTGTGTGCATCTTGTCATACTAATACACTGTTTAATTTTAAGGTATTTTCTAAATCTATGCAGTAACATTTTCTGTCTTTGGTCTGAACAAACACCTGCACTTTAAAAAGCAATGACCATTTCTATTAACTACCCTCCACATCGTGCTGTTCCTTTTTTTTTTTTCAGCTGCAGCAGTGCTGGAACAGAGTGTCCATATTTCTGTAATCCAAGCTCAGTGGGCTTTGCATCAACTGCAGCAGTGTTATGCTAACCCAGTAGATAGTTTTCACCTCTCCAGCTTGTGTTTCCTTCCCTTTTCATCACTGTCCTTCCTCCTGACCTTTGCAGAGGACCCTACAATTACTTTGCTCGGATATCAAGTACAATCTAAGATGCTGAATAATCAGACTACAACCTGCATTATAGGAAAACAAAGACCTTTATCTGATAAGGCAGTTCTTATTTTGAACTGAAGTGATTGTTAGCTGTTATCTGTCAGGACTCCTGTAAGTAAAAAAAAATACAAATCTGGTGTTACAGAGGAGTCCACTCAGCTTTTCTACTTTGCTTACTCTCTGTTTCCTCTGTAGTTTGCATATCCATTTTCAAAAATTCCCTTGCAAAACTCTGCAGCCAGCAGTCTAAATCTGGTGGCTAATCCTGAGGCTGAAATTACTGCTTGACTGTGGTTGTGTGTACTGAGGCTAGGGGTAGCGGGGGGCAGCGGGGGGGGGTTGTTCTGAAGTAGATGCACATGAGGTTTAGCAGTGAAGAGACAGGAAAGCAGTGAGTGAGGTGGTCATTCACCATGGTTACTGTCCCCCCCCTTTCTAAACTGTAATTTTCCATCCTTTAGCTCTGCTGAGAGGAGCCTTTCTTTGCCCTGCACTGACAGCAGACCGCTCATTATGAACAGAATTCATACAAATTGCATCCTCTACTTTGTTATCCTCTCATTGGGGTCTGTGAGCTTTTGGCTTTGCCTCTGTAGTGTGCTCCTTTATGATAGCGGATGCGGGCAGAGATGAGCAAGCTTTCATGTATGACGCCCCAATTTAGCTCCCAGAGAGCTTAAAAATACTTCAAAGATAGTGATGATGGAGCGACTTTTATTCTCTGATTAGAAATAAAACCCTGATTTAGATGTGCATTTCATTTGTGAGCTGCACTGTTTCATCCAAAGAACTTGATAAATGAAGGCCAATGTTTAATCCAACCTTTAAAAGCTCACCTTTCAAAGATGTACCTCATCTTCCATTATGCAAAAATGAAAGTCACTATGTCACAAATTGAAATTGCGTTACTCCATGCCTGCATTGCATTTTGAGCCCTAAATTCAATTTGAAGGAACCAAAGTTGAACTTTTTTGTTGTTACTACCTTTTATAACAATGCTAGTAGCAGCAAAGGTTAACCATCACATGGGGAAGCTGGTGTGTCCATTTAGACCAGAAACACCTGATCTCGGCTGTGACACCTTGTTTTAATGACTTCACAGAACACATATCACAACATTATCACTTCACAGATCATTTGCCAATATAATCAAAAGACATAACCATCTTCATTAAGAGTCTTTGCCTTGTCTCTGACCTAGGCCAGACTTTTACTTCTACCTCTGCGTCCACGTTATAAAGATACCTTGTGTAAACCAGCTGTGAACTGTAATTTATCAGCTTTGGCTGTTTGCATTTTCTCTAATGTGATTCTGATGACAGTAGAGATTTGATAGTGACAACATGGGGTAAAGTGAAAGACAGCTTAGTAATCCAAACCTTTTTGGCACTTCCACTGGAAACCACTCTACTCTGTGTGATCATCCTCTTTGTCACAAAGTGAACAACAAGATTACTTTAGGTATATAGTGACTGTCCAGCTCAGTAATCATGTACATTGCAGTAGCTAGCTATTTTACAATTTAGCTAGAGTGTATATAATGAATGTATAGCATGCCCTGAGAATCTACAACACATCCATCTATTGTTGCCGTGGCGCTATAACAATTAGCTGAACTATTAATCGTTTCCTAGATTTGATTTAGTTGATTTAGAAGTCCACCTGTGGCAAATTAGACCGATTGGAAATATTTTAGAGAGGCACACTTTCTCATAAATTGTGTATTAGGGAAGTATTTAACATATTTCCTGGGCTCAGTCTTTAGGAAATAGAAGCAGTAACAGCATGAAGGGTCTTCTTTAAGAGCTTCATAGAGACGGTAAAACCTGTAAGAATTAAAATTGTCTCTGTAGAACTTGATCAAACATGCCTTTATGTCTGAGTGAATGAAAAACATAAAAAAAACATATGACAGCACACTCAGAGTTTGTTAAATGGTGCTCACGGAGGGATTTAATAGCGCTAAAAGTACTGCGATTTGGGAATTGGTCAAGGTGGAGAAAATGATGAGTGGAGCAAAGATTCACACTTTTCAAAGAAATGCAAAGGAAGCGTGAACAAAAAAAAAAAAACTGATGGAAAAAATCCAAGTATGCAAAGTTGGTGTTGTTAATTATATTGTGTTGTGACATTGTTTGATTGGTGGATGTGTTCTGTTTTTAGTTTTTGGGTACAAGATTGATTATGTTGTGCACCATGACAAGATGTAATTTTATTGTCGTTTTAGGTTGCCTCATTAACATCTGGTCAGGGACAACTGATAGAAATGAGCCTCTTAGGCTGACTATGGCTCATTTATAGTTTCTTTTTTCTCTCTTTTGATTAATGAGCATCATCCCTGCAAATAAATAATACAATAAAATGAATCAAATTTGCAGTTTTTTTTTATTTAGTTTTATGTAATAATTCAATCGGTTTTGTAATTTTAAATAAAATTAAAACTACATTATGATTTTTGACATTTTTCTTTGTCATCTATCTTTGTACTACATTGTGGTTATGTCACACAGGTATGAAAGTTAAAAATGATATAAAATGTACCCCCAGTAGTGTCTGTCCTGACTCCTACCCTGCAGTCATTAATTTCCAATGAGGTTTAAAATCGTATTCCTTGTTGGGACTTTTCAATAAACAGTCGGAAAGTAGACACCTCAGCTATTATGCTTGTGTAAATGATAAGGTCACAGTAACAATAGGAGCGCTTTTCTGTGGAGACGATCCAGTGTGTGTCACACACGCACACAAACACTAGCGACTGTCCAGTGCTGCAGACTTGATGCAACTGCAGGCTTCCATTAATGTGACAGCGAACGAGCAAAACAATATAGATTTATATTTGCGGAGAAAAGGTACATCAAAGATAGAAAGTCAGCACCTGTGTGTTTAAAGGCTGCAGTGGTTTCTCCAGACTGAGTGAGGGGGACAATCCTGTTTGTTTCATCTTTACGTTTGTTTCATCCACTTCTTTTACCTGTCTTTGATCAACTCATTCTTCATTTGCATGACTAAACAAGCACCTGACCTCATTTGTAATGGAGAGCATCCCGCTCAATATTCAACGTATTCAGTTTTATTCTTTGAAAACTGACAGTTCTGTAGAAACTCACCTAATATGCAAGATGTAGATGTAAGAAATAGATCTTAACATTTATATTTTAGTAGTAGTTATTAGTAGTTAGTAGTAGTTTTAAGCAAATCTATACTGAAAAATGCAAATTCATAACAATGATGAATTGGACAGACTTATCATTTTTAGCAATAATAATTAGTCTACTTGTTTTAGCATGGAGCTTCTCTACTGTTGGATAATTTTAGTCCACTTTTGGGCACCCAGTTGTATTGACTTTGACTTCTATGTCTATCTTTTAATACTTTTTACAGTACCTTTGTGAAGAAGTCTTGCTAATGGCAATATCCAGATCTTGAAGGTCATCTGAAGTAATGAATATGCTTAAAAATACAGGTCCATATTTGACATTAAAATCTGCATTTTTCTCTCTACTGTTTCTTCGCAAAGTGGGAGTTTTATCCTAAAATGAACACGACCAATTTGACCAGATTTAATGGATTACACAATCATCTTTTGACCTGTTAGTGTACTGTATATTCCAGTGAGCTCTACAGGTTTGTTTACTATCATAGTGTCATGGTGTGATGCAATCTATTGTTAATAAGTGGTTTGTTTAGTCTGTTTTGGTCATAGAGATGTTTCAGAAAAGAAACCTTAAACTAGTTATATTTAAATATCTGTGCACAAGCTTTCACTTCATAGAAAGGTTAGGAAATCCAGGTTTAATCTGTACATGACTCAAATCAAAGCAGGTTACATATATCATTTCCACCCTGCGGAGGTTTGAGTCTTCACCACATCTGAAATAATTAATGTTCATGTCGAGCATCGCTTTCTGGAAGTGAGCGCTGTGTGGCTAAGGTGAGGGCGCTAACGTTTAGCTCCGCTAAAATCTAGGGCACCGGACCTCTCATTAATATGGATTTGTCTGTCTGCCCTGTGTAATTTAATGATGACAAGTGATATGGCAGTGGTGATGTGGACTGACGTCAGGTTCGGGCTCATTGTCAGAGCTCTGTGCTGTCTGTGAAAGCCTCGGCGGTACTCTCTGCTTAACTGCAGTTTGTCTGCACGTCTGATAGCAGAGAGAGGGAGTGATTAAGCTCCCCATGTGGCAGCTGAGATACTTGCCATCCATCCTGCAACAGTTCTCTGGCTAGGCAGATAGAAAACAGACATGAGGCACAGTGTAGAAACTTATGCCATCACTTAGTCAAGGTCAAAGACTTGCTTCACTCTCAGTTATCGGATTATTATTTGATGGACTGTATTTTAAAATGGCTTTCTAACAAGACACAGGATATTAATAACAAAGTCGTGAAGCATTTTAGCGTTTTATTGCGTATTAGAAGTGTTCCTTGTAACTGTAAGTGGAGGAAACAATTTGTAGCTTCCTGTGGTTAGCTCAATTAGCTGCAGTATGTAGCAGAGAAACAATATGGAGAAACAAGATGAGTAAAAGCAACCAAGCCCTGTGGGTGAAATTATAATGAGACGACAAAATGGGTCCCTATTTGGCGATTTGGGCACACAACCGCAGCTATTATACTTGTGTTGTGATGGTACCATTATACGAGTCAGCACTTTAGTGCAGGAGGCAGAGGAAGTCATCCATAGAGTAATACTACACAATGTTTTCCTATAGTGCCATTATAAAACATTTCAAAAATATAAGTGCATTCCTCACTTTTGCACTTTCTTTTCACAAAACATACAATTAGGTAAACATCCTGTTTCTCTAACTATCCTTGGAAGAAAAAAATTGCATTATAAGACTGTGTACCAAAGCCTGTTATTTTGAATGTGCATTAAAAAAGTTACAGTCATATAAATGCTGTGGTATATAATGAATTTATTAATTACCTTTTCTGATATGTGCTGCACAATGTCTTCAGTACAGTTACTGCAGGGGAGTGATTCTTATCCTCAATAACCAAACACCACTGCATGTTTATTGCCTAATTAAGCTTTCAGTATATAAGTGCAGGAAATTAGTGTAATTATAAAAGAGTGTATAATACATGAAGAGATATGATGGAAAAATGTCTGTCTAACACAAAATGTTTTTGGAAGATTTCTTTTCCCTTTTTCTTTTTTTTTGCATGTGTTGAAATGCAAAAATGTTCACAGCAAACATAAGACGTGGGGTTCCTTTTGTGAGTTTCTGCATCTGTGGATGATATCTTTTACCACACAGATTGACAAGGTCTGTGTTTACAAACAGTCTTCGTATGGAGAATCTGCAATTTCTGTCGACTACCAGCTTCCAGCGCCGTGATTGACATCTTAGAGCTTTTTATTTTTCGTAAACCTCTGGCATCTCCCAAAGAAAGGCCCAAATTAAGGGTTATTATTGTTGCCAAGGCAACCCTCTGGGTAATTTTCCGTAATTTTCCAAGTGGGATTGCTATTGACGGTGGAGTCCACAGTATACCATAAGAAAACGCCTATAAACACACGAAAATGAAACATCTCTTGCTCTGAGTATAAGGAAGGGGTCAAGCTGATTTTTAATGTTGGTACGTTCTATATCCAGCAAGAATTTTTAGCCTGTAAATGGTGCGTAATTTACAATAAAAAACCTTGGCATTGCCTGGAAACATACGACGATGTATTTACCCTGCTTAGTCATCACAGTGTAGATTAAACCCTGCTCACAAAATGTACGTTTTCTCCACAGGCATGGTTTTCACCTCCCACTAAGCTGTCTCTAAAAGATAAGCTGCTACAGATTGATTGAATTACTTTCAGCATCCCTTTTCTGACTGTGAAATCTTATGATCAAAAACAGTTTCATCCTCTGCTGTTTCTCCGTTGCGTGAAACTCTGCATCTCCAAAACGCCCCAGATTTCTACACATTGTATAAGCCGAGCTATAACTGCTGACTCATGTTGAGTTTTTTTTTTTTTTTGCTCATTTTCCTCTTTTCTTTGTGTGTTTTTCTGCCGTAGCTTTGCAATGGCGGCTCGGTGACAGATCTGGCTAAAGGCATGCTGAAAAGAGGAGACAGAATGGATGAACCCATTATTGCCTACATCCTGCATGAAGCCCTCATGGTAAGTCTGCCCCTTTTTGAATGTGCCTGGCTGCTGGTGGGGAGACAATGATGTACTGTAGAGTTGAATTGAACAACCTCCTCCTCAATAAACTGCTTTAATGAAAAGAGTGAGTTTAAACGGGATCATTTTGGAGGCAGGTGCTTTTCAGAAAAAAGCTGCTAACCCCCTTTTTTTTTCACAGGGCCTCCAGCACCTGCACATCAACAAGACCATCCACCGTGATGTCAAAGGCAACAACATCCTATTGACAACTCAAGGAGGGGTCAAACTCGTGGATTTTGGTATGCAAAGTGTCTCTTTGTGCTAAAAACAAGCTTAAACATCATGTCGTTCTTGTACTATCCTTCTCTAATCAATGAAAATCATGTTATTGCTCTATTTAACAGAGGATTCTGCAAAGGGTCAAATCCATTACCTTCAGCTGATTGCCAAATAAATTGCGCTACTAATTAGTTTCCTTGAGAGGTTTACACAACCCAACAAGGTGGCAGACGATTATACTTTTCCATTAAGCCATATCTTTTACATTCTACTCCAGACAGCAGAGGACATTGTTGCTATTCACTCTGTGTACGCGCTGATTTGCTTTTGGGTTTTCTTAACCAAATGAGGCGCTCAGAGCAGCGCCCCATAGTTTCTGGATTGAAGGCTAATGATAGGCAAAGTGATTCTGACTATTTGCAGGGATGACTCACGCCCGTTTCTTCAGGGGCTGAGAAACCAGCTGCCTGTTTTCATTACAAATAAAATCCCCACTCAACGTGCGTGTAGGTTTACATTTAGTCTACTAATTGTGGGCTTCTCTTAAAAGCCTTTTCCTAACCATGAAACACAAAGTGCACAACTCGTATATGAGGAGGAGGAGGAGGAGGAGGAGGAGAAGGAGGAGGAGGAGGAGGAGGAGGGGATGAATGTGAAGTGGCTAATATGGAGCTGGGCCACCTTTTCATCTGCCTTACAAGGCTGTCATAGTAATTCTCAACACCTGTTTATTGCACCAGTTTTGAAGAGGAAAAGCTTGAGGCCTTTAAAGATCAAGAAGTTGCACGTTTATTTTGCACTGTGCATTCAAAAAAATCTCTCATTAATGCTTTGTTGTCATAAGGGAGCCCATGGAAAGTATTGAGTTCTTTGAGGATCCTCGTTTCTGAAATTTTTTATAGTAGTTTGTGATGTTTTGGTGTTTTATGGCTGGTAGCCCAAAGGTCTAGATTTACTTATTGTCTAGACTCGCCTACCGTTATCAGACTGAACATTTGTTGGCCTGAAGATGAACCTGAGATTCACCTCATAAAAAGGCACTAAGACAGTTTCAGCAAGTAAGTTCCTAATAAACCCTGAACCCTAACCAAACCCTCGCTCTGTTTTATTACGTTTTTAAATTAGTTTGTTTATTAAGAAGTGTAAGTTGTGCCGCATCACGAGATTCAATATGCTCTCAATTCAATGATGGTCTGAACAATTCATCCTGAGTTCATAATCTGTTGAAATGCAGCCAAGATTATATTGCCTATTTTTTCCGCTACATTTGACTATCCTTGTTATTTTTGCTGCTGTATACTTCAAAAAGTATTGACTGAGTTTTGTGAAATGTTACACCCTTAGTGGGTGTACTAATGGACTTGTACACAACAAATGTAATATAGTGCACATGTGTCTGAGCAGGACATTTCAGGGTCAGTAAAATGCTCTTTCTTTACTCTTACTTTGTCACTTTCTATGAAAACATAATAAACTAAGAAAAAACCTATTTATAGTTAATGCATGCAGTGACTAGTGAGACGTTAAGTTCCAGCAATTGGTTGTAATATTTTTCAGTTTGAAAATATTGAGTGTAATTGTAAGCTAACTGTAGGCTTTTAATCACAAAATAAGAACACTTAAATCAATAACTACCAAGAAACTGTATTTTTTGAAGTGGATTGAGGTGGCATTTGGAAATGACATGTTGTATATGTTAAAAAGCAACAGACTGCACAGATGAAACGAAATACATCATGGTCAGCAGGAAATCACTGACATTTACAGCCAGACAGTGAAGTCCTCACAGATACCTGTTAAAACGCAATGTTTGTTATTGGTTGTGGAGAGCTGTCAAATCACAGGACTGATCTCCAGAACAGCCGTGTGTCCATCTACAGCCACTTGAGCTGTCAAAGTGTCTTTGAAAACAGACATTTTAAATCCCTCTCGATAAGACTGGCGGTTATACATCTACCGATAAAAGTATTTTATTTCCAGTCTTTAATATTCTGAGTACATAGAAATATGGTCCTTAGTATCAGATCTGATATCATGTTATGTAATGCAGTTTAAGAATACTGTTGATTTCAACAAGATTTCCATGTTAAATACAGTTTCTTAGTACACATACAGTATGATTTTACTCCCATCAAGTAATAATGTAAGTATGATTTTTCACACGATTTTAATACAATTAAATTTTGATCCGTTGTAGCATATTTGTGCGCAAACATGTCAAACATATCTAAATAATTGAATCTATTATGCAACTAATGGTCACTGACCCACTGCAAAGCTAACACACCATTGATGTGGAGAAAAGGGGACTCAACCCACACACATCTACCGTCGCTCCAAACACTAGCTTGTTAACTAGCTTCCTACCAAATTCAAACATTTTGAAACAGTAGTGGGTAATGCAAAAAAATTATTCAAATTCAGATTCAGATCAACTTTATTCTCCCACACGGGGGAAATTTGTTTGGTTAATAGTCAAGTGAGATTATCTGTAGTGGTTTACAGCTCGAGCTCGAAATGGGAGATAATAATTGAAGCTACATCCACTGGAAATATCACCCACATACCACTTGATGTAACTAGCTTTATTATGAATACAGCTGAAAAACAGCAGTGTTGCAAGATGAATATAAACTTTGACAATCATTACAGTTTCAAGTACATTATGAAAGGCTTTAAGGTCTCACAGAAGATACTGCACATATGAGACTATTTATTTGAAGTGACTAGAATCTAGGCATCACAAACAACATTAACATTTTTTTGTTGCTGCACGGTTCAGATTCCTGTTTGTTTCAGAACATCTTATCAACTATCTACTCTTTCTCTGGCTAAACAAGGAATGTCTAAGATAGGAAGGGTGCAGTATCTATAGAAGTGCGTCTGAAAAGGAATTTATCACATAAAAACGTTGTAAAGTTTCAAATTTTAGTCCACTGTGTGCCTGTTGTATAAAAAGCAGCTCCTTAAACCCAGATAGGAAGTAATTACATTTATAGTTGTAGCATTATGACCAATAAATCATTACAGCATTTATTTTGAGACCTTTGAGTAATGCTATGTGATCTTAAATTTCCAGTACATATTCAAAAGAGAGTCGGGAGGGGTAATGGGTAAAAGAAGAGACACTGTTTCTGTGCTAGGAAATCTAATGAAACATGGACTTGGCACTAAATGCTAAATTGTAGACATGACACCACTAAAGACAACAGTGAGGAACAAGAACAGGAATAGAGGCACAAATTGTAAGTGAGAAAATTACACCCAAAGCAACATAAGCATCAAGTTTAATGTTATATGTATAAAGTTGAAACTGTCACGCTGGTCGGGGTTAGCAGTTTGTGCCACATTTTGTCCTTTTAACATTGTGGAAGAAAGATAAAATGACAAAACTACAACTAAATGTCAAGATCCTGATGTTTTCTGTCATGTGACACAGATGTCATTTATTCTCCTATTTGATCAACCAAACCTGTATTTTTAGTCACTAACGGTGTGATAAAGACATCTTTGGTGCTTTGAGGATGAATCTTAATGACTTTTGTTGATCCCCTGAATTTTCCTCTAGGTTGACATTTGCGGTTTTGAATGAAATGTCTAGACAACTATTGGATGGATTGCTATTAAATAGTAATCTGTCTGCATCTGTCTTTAAAAAAAAAGACAGATAAAAGAAATATGAACACTACATACATAAGAGAAAGGGTTCAAATAGAGACAAATCAAAGAGAGTTTTAAAAATGGATGAAATGAATCGTAAATAAAAATGATTAATACTGAAGATGAAGTTAAACTTTAGACCTGCAGTAGGATAAGTTTGTTGGTAAAAAAAAACACATTTTTAACATTACAGGGGGACTGTTACAGAGTCTGGGGGAGTATTAACTAAATTCACTGTAGTGTCACGACACCATCAGGATGAAAATATAACAACTTCAGTGATGCTTTAACGTTTCATCATCAGCACCATTAAGTCCACATTTTAACATGACCAGTACTTTGTTTTATGACTCAGCTTTGTAGCAATCAGCAAATGTCGGCCAACTAAGACGGTCACTGATAACATCAGCACGTCAGCCTTGTTATTGTTATCAATATCAGCTTGCTGACGTTATTAGTATTAAGCACTGCTGTTCTGAGGCTAAGCACAGCCTCACAGTGCAGCTAGCATGCCTGTGTACTCTTATACTTGTATTGATGTGTACCACATTTTTTACAGTAAATTAGATCTGTTGACACAAAGATTTTTGACTTGTATTTAAGTGTATTAAGTGTGTTGAATGTAGCAGTGAAGTGAGCTGATAAAATGAGGCATCCTGTGGTATCATCTGCCAATGAAGTCTTTGTTGATTCAAGAATTTAGTGGTATTCAAAGAGAAAAGGGCCATATAAGAGTTTGTTCCAGAGTGAGAGACGCATAGGCACAAAAATGTTTTGTTATCAACAGTCTACAAGTCTTAAACATTGCTGACAGTTAAAATTTGTATCAGATACCCGTCACATCCGAAAATAGACACGAGCACTCACCAGAAAAGGGAAAAAATAGGAGCAGCAGTTCAGAAAGAAGCAAAACGTGTGTAAAAACTTGCAGAGTGATGAAACCCCCCTTCCCCCCCAACCCAAAAAAAAGGGGGGGGCCACTCATGCTTTTCTCTGCACTACACGCAGGCAATGCGTCACGCTGGGATTAATGGTTTTTCATGTGGAGGGGCGCACGCTACACTAAGCAGCTGAAGAGATAAAGCCCCCGCAGTGACTCATCACCAGCGCAGAAACAAAATAGCAAAGAGATGAACCCAAAAAAAGAGCAGCGGAAGAATGAGAGGAGCTGTTCGTTCATGGGTCTCTCATGAATATTCTAATTGACAGCGTTATCTCTGTGATGATTATTAAGTGTGGCCCACCAGGCTCCAATCGGGGCTAATGTAGTGGAAAGAGAGGGGCTGTGAGAGCTTTAATAGGGACCTCCTTGTGTTTCTGCATACTCACCTATTCATATACCTTACATATATAACAACAGATGTACATATGTGTGTGTGTGTGTAACCATAAGTTTGATCAGATAATTGTGGGTTAGTGTGGTTTCAGTGTGTATGCACCTGCATCAATGTAAAACTAAGGGTCGGCTGTGGTTCAGCTCCGTGGTTTAGTGACAGCATGTGAGTGTGTGTGTCAGCCTTGTGCATATATCCTCTGCTGCACGTAAACTCTAATCCCTTTTGATGTTTGCCACAGAACTGTTTTCCTCCGCATTGCAACTCCTGGCATTTCCCTCCACCGCTGGCTTTAACCCACCAGCACCCTCGAAACATCAGTGTATTACTGTACTAGTGCCGACAGTAATGAAGTCGCCAGAAAACGGCGCACAGAACAGGCTTTTGCTAACGCTATTATAAATATATTCATGTAGTTTAAATGCTTTTCATGTTTTCTACAGAGGGACTGTGCACATATTTGCATGTTTTATGTTTTGAGCAGACAGTGTTTTGTTGGTAGATTGCATTTCCTCTAAATCTGATGGCTAAAACACATGTGATTCAGATTCACGTAAAAAAAAAAACGTTGCTGTACAAGACAGAGACAGTGTCCTGTAGCTGCATGCCGTGCATCAGTAGATCACTTTTTTGTTTTGCTGGTAGCCTTTTGTCTCGAGGCTCTGCTTTTGTCCTGGTTGCCGCGCCTGATCTCGGCTGCAGCTTCAGCTGAGCCAGCCTTGGGATACATCGCAGTGTGGTGTAACGCTGATTCATCTGGACTAGACCGAAGTCACGACTGTGGGTCAGCATGTTCCCTGTCAAGCTTTTTAACGCACATTAACGTACACACATAGGGACGTACATGCCCTCTGTTTCACTCCGCAGTCCCAATTTGTGCTGAATTTATCCCCCTCTGACTTGATGCGACGATTGCCCTAACTTTGTCCTCTTGTCTTGTTATAGGGGCAGTACATACTTACAGAGTGAGCTAAACTAATAAATCACTCAGATATCTTGTTCTGAGAGGAGTCTGTCCACAGTTGAAGTGTATTCAAATGCTGTTCTTGAAATGCCCGGCAAAATCACCCTGAGGAATTTGTAATTCAAAGCAATCTATCATTTGCAGGTGGAAACATTTCAGCTTGATGTTTCTTGTGTGTATGTGTGGGTTTTATTTTTCCTCCCTTGTCACTATAGTGACAGCTCTATCAGTAGGGAACGAGAAAGCTCTGAGATTCGTTCAGGCCTATATCTGTAGAGCAGCACCCTGTTGTTTACTGTTCACCGTTCCCCTTTTCACAGATCATCACTTTTACCAATCTGATCATTGTGGAAGGGGGGAAAAAAAAACATGTCAAGGAAGTTATTGAGATAGTTCAAATTGTCTCCATTGTCCTGACAGTGAGGCTAAAAAGGCTGAAGTGTGTATTCTCTTCCCTGCAGGTGTTTCAGCCCAGCTGACAAATACCCGTCTGAGGAGGAACACCTCTGTGGGGACTCCCTTCTGGATGGCTCCAGAGGTATGGTAAAACTGGCCTATAAACGCTCCCGCAGCCTCTTCTCTTTCCAGTACATTAGCCTGGAGCAGGTCCCAGTGGGCCGCAGTTAATAATCATCAATGAGATAACACTATCAAATATGATGTTCATGAAAAAAATGGAATGGACAGCCTCCATCATTCATTACCCATCTAATCACATCTCAGTGCACCGGCAGTGTACTGTACCCTCTATAGAGAAATGTTAACATCAAGATTTTACACCTGTATTACATGTAACAAGTCACCCAGTCACATCTTCTTGTCTGGAACTTTTTATGGCAGATTAAAATATTACTTTTTATTATCTATTATTTCTTAGTTGTATGTAAAATTGCATTTGAGTTTAGGTGTAACTATTATTATCTGTATTAGAGACAATTTGAAGTGAAAGCTTGTTTCCTCTGAGAGCGTTTTCTCACTACAATTACAGATCTAGACAGAAAACAACAAGTGTGTCAAAAAGTTATATATTTCTTAGAGTTTCGATAATAAAATAATTAATAATTGACACTCTCATGATGCGGCCATGATATTTTGTTTGTTTGTTTTTTGTGTAATTTTTCATTGTTTTAAACCACAAGCGGTGTCAGACTACACAAGTCTTCATCCAGTTTAGAGAATAATTCAATTTACAATAATTCAATCTTACTTTTTTAGTTTGTTACATTGTTCCAGCTTGTAATAACAACACTGTACTCAACAAGTTCATTGCTGAGATCAAGGAATGTGGGAACATTACTAAAAAAAAAACAAAAAAAACTCAGTTACACAATCACTTGTGTTTTAAACAAAGTTATCTGGAAGAGAAAACAAAGGCAAACCATTACTCAAACTGTCTGTTGTCAACATCCATCAGAGTTTAAAGATTTCATGTGCAATTCTGTTAGTACAGTGCGCTCAAAAATGCATTAAACAACAGCCAAAAACAACTAGAGTTTTAATGAAACTGTCAGTTGTTACATGGACAAAACAAAGACACACTGCGAGAGGAAACTCACTTTTGTGAGGATAAAAAAAACTCGAGACGTGACTTCTTCAGTGAGTAGAAAGTTATCCATGATATAATCAGAACTTTAATTGTTTGTCGTACTTGAATGTCGGGACTAAGGGTTGAGCGAAAGCAGATGCATGTTTGAGGTTATCAAGTAGACACCTTTCGTTGATGTTTCATTGAATCCAACCTACATCGCCTCAACAGGTAGAGGCATCCCATAACAAACTGTGTGAACACTAACCTTGACACTAGATCGGATGAACCATTAGCAACCTCTGTAGGGATGAGATGGTTAAATGTATACTCTTCGCCGTAGCTCTTCTTTCTTAACACTCACATACACTTTTATAATGCATCATGGTTTTAAATGTATTACCTTCCAGCGTGAACACTGATGATCCGATTTACCTTCCATAGAGTAACCTTGTGCAACCTTTTGCCAAATCAAAATGGACATTTTTACATGAGGTTTGCATGCTGTGCAAATTGTACATTAGAATATACAGTGCATGACGCGTCCCGTGAGACTGACTCAAGGATTTTAATCTTAATTGAATAAGATGTTCATCAACTAACTTCAAAGAAAGAAAGAACACAATGGAGGTGGACTCTCTAGACTTGAAAGGGTTGAGATTGTTGTCCTCTGGAAATCGGGAGGGAGAACTTCAAATAAGGAGCTACGATATTAATGTTATAACAAGAAAAGCTTTTTGCTGACAACCTTGAGAGTTCTGTAAAATATAGAGGATTGTATTTATTTGGATGTGGTCCTACCTTCCTTTTTAAAGAAGATTTGCTTTGAGTTGTGCGGTAAGTTCTGTCATATCTGCAATTTGTATAGGTTTTAAATTAGCTTTATTTTGGACAAGAAATGTAAGTACATTTAGTGCTGATTAAGGGTGTGTCGACTGGATCTATTTGGCTCTTTTGTGGAACCGTTTTGATCATTTATTTAGATTTTTGTACAAAGATAGTCATCAGAGGGACTGATTTGACAGAGTAGAGAGAGAGACTTTGTGTTTTGTTTTCCATGAAGGACTAAGTGTGCGCGTGTGTACATTTTCATTTCAAGATGTCTCATTGATAATCTGGTAACGATTTGTCCGCTTGTCTGTGTACATAAGTTATCGCACATGACTACGGAGAATTTGGAAAACAAATCATATTGATTACAGCTGTTTGACAGTAATGTTGGACGCGTGTTTTTCTGTGTGTGTACTTTTATGTGCACTCATACCTCCCACTCAGATGATTCATATTGTTGATTGGGTACCATGTTGCCCTCAGGACATCGATGATAGACTGCGTGTGTGTGTGTGCGTGTGTGTTACACTATATCGCTCGCAGTAGATGATGATGAGATTGTGCCTTTGGAGTTCTGTTACAATTTAATTTCTTCCTTTAATAATAGGCAACAAATTGACATTTTGCTCTGTTAGATGTTTGTTTAGTACATGGGCTGATGAAATATCCACTAACAATACGTAAATATTGACTCCCTAATAAGGAAGTAGGCCAAAACCTAAAAGCATCACTCCTATCATACTAATCTAGTCTGGTCAGGTCAAGTCTGATTAGTAATTTCAGGGATAAAATAAAGAGAAATCATCTTCATACTGTATGCAAACCAAACGTTTAATCATGTTTAGATCTGGTGATCGGTGAAGCCATGACCATCTATATATGTGACGGCAACCTTTCACTATTTAAGAAAACAGTTTTTATGGGACTATGACAAAAGTGGTGATTCATATAAGATTATTATTATTGTTCAGTTCCCACTGTCTGAGCTCCATCTTGTGATCACTACAGTATAATGGTCATTGCTTTTGAGTATTTAGAGTGAAATTTGTTTAGCAGCCAAATTTCACTTTGAAGACTGAAATTATCACAAATTGGGAAACTGTCACACTTCTTTTAGAGAATTAATGCTGCAGTAACTTTCTGTTTTACTTAGTGTGACTTAGCAACACTATGTTGACTAACTGGAAGGATGCTACTTATTTCACCAATGTGTTTCAGTGTGGGGTCTTCATCAACTTGACCATGTCAGCGTCTAGATTGATGGACAGAAATTTTAAAATAAAAGTACAAAACAAGATGAAACATAAACACTAAAAACAGTTCATATGTATATATAGGTTGTGTTTTTTCTGTAAATCACACTGATGAAGCACCTGAACATGTTGGTGAAATAAAGATTCTTCTAGTTATTCAACTTAGTGTTGCAGTTTTTCACATTTGTTCCTTTGACACTTGAACACCTCATTGGCTGGTGAAGTAGCAACAGCACACTCCTACATCTACTGACTCATCTAAGTCGCTCTCTTTTTTTAAATTCAGTCTAGTCACAAAGTTACCTTGCAGAGCCTCTTTTACATTTGCCATTTTCATTATTTTGCATTGCAGGTAATAGCATGTGAGCAGCAGCTGGACTCGACCTATGATGCTCGTTGCGATGTTTGGTCCCTGGGCATCACGGCCATAGAGCTGGGTGATGGAGATCCACCTCTGTCTGACCTCCACCCAATGAGAGCCCTTTTCAAAATACCCAGGTGAGCCTCCACCACACCTAAAATAAAATAATCTTTTTTGGGAGACTGTGATTTTGACCCCTGCACTGTCTGCAATTTTTAGTTAGGCCTAATAAATACTCTAAACCATTGGGAACCATCCCAAGATCTTCTTGCTGTGCCTCCATAATGATCACAAGTGCTTTGAAGTTTTGTTTTATTTTACAAAAATTTGACTTGACTTATATTTTACTGAACTTTGGTCTCTTCATTATGGCAAAATGAACATTTGCCTATACATAACTGAAAGTCAGGAGACACTAGTGGTCCCAGTTACCTATCTATCTCCCTTATTTAACTTATACAACACATTTATATGATGCAGTAATCTGGCAGTAACTGTCCAAAGTAGACCCAACTAGCATTATCATGAATACAGTCTTGATTCTTACTTTGACAGACATGATTACGTTTTGAAAGTTGAGACAATATCACCATCCAGCTGAATTTCATGCAGATTTGAATGAATGGTTTTTAGCCTCGCTGAAAGGAAGTTATTTCAGCCTAACAAGTGAGTTAACTGCACTAGACGAGTCCATAATTCACTGTAACTTTAAATTTTAATGATATGACTATGAAGCATAGTCTACCATCTTCCTTTGACTACAGCTTTGTGTTTTCCAACTTAACATTATTCAAGCATTTATACAAAACTTGCATATTAATCCCCTCATTTGGAAAGCTCAAACCAGTGAAATCTTCATTTTTCATCAGACAATATCACATTTTTTGACAGTTGACTAATTGATTCAGTTCTGTGAAAGCATGTACAAAAGACAATACTTTGAAGATACAACTTATACGTCATTTCCTCTTAGCAGAAGAAAAAACAAGCTTGATATTTTATTCACTGCACTGATGCAGACCATCAGGCGGTGGTGGGCTTGTTCTCATTTCCCTCTCCTCCTGACAGAGAGACAGTGCTGCTACTGCAATCCAGAAAAGCCATCTCCTACACCCCAACACAGTCATTTGCTTCTCTGTGCTGACTGTCACCAGACAAAGTACAGTTTTTTTTCATTTCAAACTGCTTTTTTTTCCTTGCTTGCAGGGGCTTATTTTTAAACCCCTCCCCTCCTGGCACTGATCCCATTCCTCCTGTGGGGGAGGCTGAGAGCACAGCCACTAACCCATCTCTCATCTAGTGTGTATTGTGGGCTGAAGGTGAAAAGTAATTGTTTACCGTCTCCTAATTCTAGTGTGAGAGCTGCATAAGCACTTACCGTCACTGTCATCTTAACGGCGCAGCACTTTGTCCATCACATTACACACACACACACACACACACAGGCCGTTCCTGTGTCATAGCTGTCCTGTGTGTTTGCTCAGGGGGTCGTGCTCCACAGGAGCCATCACACAGCTTTCTCAGAATCTATGTGACTGCTGCAGCCAGAGCTTCAGGCTTTTTGTTCTCACTCCTCACCTCCCTTGTCTCACTACTCTGGCTTCATTTGTCAAACAGTCTCGGAAAAAAAAACACACTGAAAGCACCGGTTCAAGCACATCCGTCTTATTTAATTTAGCCTTGGCTTAAACAGTACCAAACAGAAACAGTAGATCATAAGGGACAACAGTCAATTTGAGGTGTTCCCTATAATGCACAAATGCCATTTTTCATCCCTTAGTGGTGTGTCTTCATTCTCATTACAGTTTTTAAATGGAATATTAAAACACTGAATCAAATCTGATACATTTTCCTGCAACCATTACCACCTTTCTGAAGCTGTAGTGGGTTTTACTGGTCCACCTGGCTGATGGAGCTCCAATAGACACCAGGTGTTGTTCCTATAAATGCAAGGCAGGACCAATTGTTAGGTTGAAAAGACTCGGCTTGAAAGATTTGTTCTTAACTTGAGCAAAAGTGTTGGCACGTATTTTTCTGTCAAGAGAAATGACACACATCAACCTGACATCCTAGTTAAAGGAGAGGTGATAAATATTGTTGAACACTTCAAATATCTGGGCATAAATGTTGATTTTAACTTCAATTTTTAATAAAAAGATAAAAAAAAGGTCTCCAGAAGTGTCAGAGCTAGACCTGCTAAGCTCTTTATGCACTCAGTGATTTGCTTGCACTTATCTTACTGTGCTACAAGCTGGTCCCAGGCCAGAGTGACTATGCTAAAACCATTATAGACTCTTTATAATCTGTGAAAATTCTTTATAAAAAAAAACAAATGAGTTACCATCATTGTACTGTCCTTCAATAGTATAATTTATTGACCTTCAACGGTTTACTTTGCTTTGCAGACTCGTGTCTGATGCATAAATTAACTGATGATCTTGCACCACCAGTTAAACAATGTGTGTCATTCTGCGGGAACAATGCTAGCAAGACCACGGCATCAGTCAGAGGTGACTGCTCAGCTAAATTTAGGAAAACTGCGTTCAGACAATCAGCATTTTCAGTCAGAGCAGCAGATAAGTGGAACTCAGTTTCCACACATATAAACAAACACTTAAAACACATCTCAAGACAAACCAATGATTTGATTATTGATCTAAACCTTTGTATGGAACCAACTGTTTTCCAACATGGAGAGTTTGTGATATATATTTTGTATGATATTGTTTTATATGTGATGTATGGTTTGTAGATTTTGCTACTTGTATTGTATTGTTTGTATTGTACTGTATTTTCTTTAATATTTTTCTGCACAGGGACCACAGATGTAAATGAGATATATAGCTAACTTTGGCCCAACAGTTGTGTTGTTCATGGCCCGTTAAATAATATAATTTGATAAAATTAGTTGTTTTTACCCCTGAAAGCTATGTTTATGCTGTATGTTCTACAGTATATAATCATAATATCATGCATAATGCAATCCATCCAACACAAAAAACTCACAAATTTTAATCTTCATTTGTCTATAGTCTCATAAATTATTAATTATTATTAATTATGAGCTGAATTGTGAATCATATAGCATTACTTTGTGCCGTGGGTTTCTGTTACTTTGTCTAGTTGGAAAATGTAGTTTAGTGAGTTACAACACACATCAACACATTTTCCGGTCGGTAACACAAATTCAAACCATAATTTTATATCCCTCTGCAGATCTCAATGCTCAAAACCATCTTCAACACATTGAAGAAGAGAAAGGCAAGACAAAGACTGAAAATAGTCCAAATTAACATCCACAAGAACAAGTCAGATTGTCTTTGTCTGTCTTTCCCCACATTTAAATAGAGAGGCAGACACAGAGAAAGACAGGGAGGGATTGATATGACAGTAGAAGTCAAATCCCAGCTCAAAGCGTCAGACTCTGGAGCAGAGATTAAAAGGAGTCTCCTAATTATGCGCACGTGTAAAGATTTTAAAGCTTTTATCCCTCATTATGTGTAACAGAGATGATATGAATTTGCATATTGTAGAAAGTAGGTGTAATACCGGACACACTTGCTAAATACATATAAGTTTACCTGGTTATGAGAGGTACAAACAAGTTATTAAAATCAAAATCAAGCCTGCAAATGAAACTTTTTGAACAGCTGTATGATTTTAAAGTAGCTCATATGTGACTCAAATCATCTCCACAAGTCTCCCGCATAAGAAAAACACTTTAATAGTCACCGCATTAGCAGAACAGACTCCAAATAAATGTCTGATGCATTTGCTGTCTATATTGTGATAAACAGAAGATGTATGCCCTCTCATTAGACCAATTTATCGCTGTCAGACCCAACGTGCAAAAGGCCCCCCGATGCATTAGCGGGCATCATCAACCTCCCCACCACTTGCCAGGAACCCTCTTGTAAAAAGGTACTTAAAGCAGAATGAGGAAACGGCAAATTAGCTCCGCTGTTACTCAGCTGTAAGGCCTTGTTTCTCATGACCTCTTAACAGCATTTGTCTCTCTGAGTTCTAAAGGAAAAATAACCTTATGCTTATAAGATCTGGTTATATATTTGATATTCACACAATTTTCTGTCATAAAACCAGCTGTATCAATATCACCCAGCTACACAGGTAGAGGGGTTTCTACGGCGCCACCGTGGAAACACATCTGGAGGTCCTCGATGGCAAATAGCTCCTGTGTTAAGATTTCACTCCATCGTTCTTCTCTGTGCCTCGGCCTTTTGTTCTCCGCCCTGCCTGCGTGAATCTCATCTCATCTTATCTTTTCCATTTATCTTTTCCATTCCCTCCTTAACAGAAATCCTCCTCCTACTCTCCACCAGCCGGAGCTGTGGTCAGACAACTTTAATGACTTCATCTGCAAGTGAGTGCGGATGCGAGTGTGTTTGTTATGCCTCTGTGAATAATTAGAGCGATAGCTTTGAATATAAATCCAAGAATTTCATTGCACTCCTCCTCCTACCTTTTTCTTCTCCCACCCCGCAGATGTCTGATTAAGGACTTTGAACTGAGACCAAATGTGTTAGACCTGCTCCAGCATGTGTTCATCAAACAGATCGTTGGCCGAGAGAAAATACTGCAGAAACAATTGATTGAACTCATTGATCTCAACCAACAAATAGGAGTCATTGAAAAAACGAGGTATTGTCCCGACTACGTTTGCGCGTCGGTCTCCTTTCTCACATTTTCCACATATATTCGTGACATGTTAGAAGTCATAGTGCCACCATTTGTCAAGCAGTACAAGTCAAACAGTCACACACCATAACATGTTGGATAGGCTTTGTTATAAACTGCACAAAAAAAAAAAAAAAAAAAAAGTCTGCAGGCCTTCCTGTCAGTGGGTTTAATGTACCACGCTGCAGCTTAACTTTTGCAGACAGTATAATCCAAATTACCCTCCTTGCTGGATGTTTTACAAGCCCTGTCACCCTCACATACACAACAGCTCAATCCTGCACCAGCGTCACTCGACATGCAGGCTGCACAGCATGCGTCACATGAGTCAAAATGTTGGCCCAGAAAAGTGTGTATTGTCCGTATGAAATGTTAATCCTATTTCTGTTGTTTAAGCTATCATGGAAAGACAGACAGTAATGACAGGTAACAAATGCCTATATGACCTTTATGCCACAGTAGGAGTAGTTAATAATTGGCTTTTTTTTTTAGTACAGTTAGAGCTCTTGTTGTAGTTGTGACCGCACATGTATCTGCAATCAACTATATGAGTTGATTCGATTGTTTTCATACTGCCACCCTGCCATTGTTTCTTATTGTTGTTTGACTCATTTTGTTGTCTCATTTTCCTCTGTCTCCTCCTGTCCTGCAATCTGATACTCTAATGTAACTGGGGTCTTGATGTTTTGCAGTAAACCAACTGCATCAGTTGATGAGCCTCAAACCTTCAAAGTGTTCATCATTAAATACCAGACACAATAAATGTTGTGAGTTTTTGCTTAGATTAATTGCAATCATGATGGAAAATTAGCATTCGCCATCAGCCAAATAATGATTAATACATCGAAATAGCAAATAATCAATGCTAGGAAACAGTACTGTAATGACGTTTTCCTACAAACCACAATCATAAGTCTGATGAAGCTAAATTTAAAAAAAAAAATGGAGCAGTAATTTTGATTTCACATCATGGCCAACAGATGAAGGCTTCCTAGTTTACATTTTCCTCACAATATAAAGTTTATATTAATAAACATCCATCACGAGGCTGCTGTCTTGAATGATGTGATCTGCTGTTGTGTTGCCAGGCAGAATGAAACCATACTTGTGGTTTTGTGGTTCCCATCAGAACTACGACCGAAAGGCAGTCAGACAAATATAACATTTATTGATAACTAGTTAAAGTTCATTAAAGTCTGTTTAGGCTTTCTCCACCGGGTGAAACCGCAGTTTAGTCTTTTATGGGGCAAAGAGGGGAGGGGAGGACATGCAGGAGAAATAACAATGCACACAGATGAGCACCATTGTTAGGCATTTATGCAACATAGAATATGATTTATATGTAGATCTTTATCTAGTTGAAGCTTTGATAATATTTACATTGTTCAGGGTTTGATTGTAGAGATGAACCACTTTGTCTTAGCAAATACAGATGGCAGCACTGCTCACTGCTACAGTATGTGCCCATACTGTACTGTATTATAATAAGATAACTTACAGTATGTTGTCATGTACAGTTGCAGTTGCTCAGTAAGAGATTTGGTTGTGCGTCCTGTGAATTGCAGGCATGAACGTATCCACACTAAAAAAGGAAGCCACATGAAGACGCAGAGTGACCCAGATGAGGTGGACGACCTCGCCATCCTAGAATTTCTAGACGAGGTATGAAAGTTGATGAAAACTAACGTATCTCAATAAAAAAAAAAAAAAAAAAAAAAAAAAAAAAATGTGACTACCAAAGTAGACACAATAAAGCAAAAACAATTAAAATAGAGATTAAAATCAATCATCAGGCACAACTCATTTATTTCATGACCAAAGATATGATTTCATTTCGACTACACATTATTTTCTTAAAATTATTATTATTATTGAACTATTTGTGTGTTAATGGGCTGTAATGGTTACATTTTTACAAAGATATTTTGTGTCATGGCGTAATCATGCTCATCAATCAAGATTTAATAACAAAATAATGTCATATTTTGTGATAATTGTGTCTAAGATAGGTTAATTGTACTATTAAAAAAATATTTATAGCTCCTACTATAATAATATTCACAGCTGTAGGCCTGTCACATTATCATTGATAATTGTTTTTCTCAGCGCTAACTGGAACATTCAGTATATTTTTTTTCCCCTGCTCACCCATGTCGGTCAGTTGAAAGAACACAATGAGAAATGCACAGCAGCATCTTTTGCACAAATAATATTTAGAGCAATTCATCAAATCTGAGCTCAGCATTGACGTATTGAATGATACAACCAGTCTTAGTTGCCAGCGGATATTTCCACCCATCCTTCACGATGCTGCTGGTATGAGGGAGGCAGTGCCGCTCTGCTGTTGTTGATGTACCTGTCCAAGCAGTGAAAGCACCGCAGAATTAATCACTGTATGATGTGAAGATGATACATTGACGTGACAGGAATCACGGGCCTTGATTTGAGGCAGGACGTATGCTAAAGTGCAGCCTGGTTGTAGTAATGACTTTTATCTCTCATAATATGGTTTTGACAATGATCTAGGTATTCATTTGTTTGGGATTTAGTTGTATAGAAACATAGTTGTAGAGGGAATCATGCTTTTTTGGGGTTTTTTTCAGAACACAGTCACAGAGCAGCTGCAGAATCGTTACGGAAGGGATCAGATCTACACGTATGTGGGAGACATCCTCATTGCAGTCAATCCTTTCCATAAGATGGAGATATACACTCCTCAGGTCTGTGGGTGGATATGGGCTTTTATGTGTGTTTGTATGTGTGTGTGTGTGTGTGTGTGTGTTTTTTTTTTTTTACGCATGTGCTTGTACATTTGGTCAATAATGCACTGAATGTAGCCTGGTGTATCTCATTAGTGCCTCTGCAGTTCTTCAGTCTGCTGCATCCCATTTAGCCTCACCTACACACACACACACACACACACACACACGTACACGCACTAACACATTCACACACACATTGCCCCCGTTTCTCTGCCTCTTCCATACCTCACTGACTATTTTGCTCCCAATCATCATGTTTTTCTTTGCCTCGAGTCGAGCTATTTTTCATTCCTTTTTCCTCTCGGAATGAAAATGTAATGTCTTGTATGGACACAGCTTTTACAGAGTGAAACGTAGGCACCATTCTTAGATTTTATTTTACATAATACTTTATGGTATATGCAGTAAATTCATGTGCATATCTTACATGAAACTTTTTTTTACCCATTGTCCACCCCCTTCTCTTCATAGTACACTAAAATGTACATAGGAGCAAAGCGTACAGCTAATCCACCACACATCTTTGCTGTGGCTGATGTCGCCTACCAGTCCATGGTGTCATATAATGCAGATCAGGTATGTGGAGTACAGAAAGCTGTTTTTGACCCAACTTGTTTTGGTGTTTTTAATAGTAATTTTATGAGCATTATTATTACACAGTCATCTCTGGGGCTTTCTGTGTACAGTGCATTGTGATCAGTGGGGAGAGTGGAGCAGGGAAAACAGAGGGCGCTCATCTGTTGGTGCAGCAGCTGACAGTTCTCGGGAAGGTGAGTCATAGTTCTCCATAAACACGAGCGTTTATTAACATGTCCCTCCCCATTGTTGTTTATACTTTATTGGATTCTCAGTAAAGATCAACCCAGTTCCTGGAGTAAAAAACAAGCAATTTAAAATCATACACAATCAAATTAAACCTAATATAAATACCCGAAATGAAAGGGTAAACATTAAAAATGACAATATTCAAACAAAAAATAAACATCTACAGATAAAACTGACAACAAATCATTTGTGAAAGCATTTCAGATGCACAGGACTACAAAGTTTTTTCCAGTCGACTGTGGATATTAAGAAACTTTATATCTAAAATACACTGTCAAGGCAATTTAAGTGTTCATAATAGAGGAATAAAATAAGATATGGCAGTGTCTCCTTTGATTTAAATAACATGGTCGGAAAGGCACATGGTAGAAATTCATGCATCATTTCTTGACAAAAGCATATTTCTTCCACTGTATTGATTTCCCAGCTACTAAACTGATATGATGTTTTATTCAGGCCAATAATCGGACACTACAGGAGAAGATCCTGCTGGTCAACAACCTGGTGGAGGCATTCGGAAACGCCTGCACTGTCATCAACGACAACTCCAGCCGCTTTGGCAAGTACCTCGAAATGAAGTTCACCTGTGGAGGGACAGTGGTCGGAGCGCAGATATCCGAGTACCTGCTGGAGAAATCCAGAGTCATCCACCAGGCAGTGTAAATATCACTTCTTTCTCTCTGTCTTTGTCTCTTTCTTTTTGTCTAATGTAAACAACCTCATGACACTTATTGCTGTTGTGACCTTCATTTGACAAAAACATTCACAGAAACCTAAATTGGGTCTTTTTCTGAGAGAACATTGCCAATAAGGTTGTTTTTCAGCCTGCTGGCCAGGGATCAGTGCGTAATCGACTCTGTCTTTCTTCCTTTCACCTCTGCTTCTCTATTTGAAACTGGTGGCGTTTGCCTTCAACCCGCACTTCAGTCAATCTATCCTTTCTTCTTATCATGTGTCTGGGGAACGGGCCGGGTCAAGTAGAGGGGCTAGCTTATTTCCTGTCTGATCAAAGATTGCGGTCTTGCAAGTGTCCTTAGTGGAACTCAAGTAGAAAGCCAGAGTCAAGTATTCCATTAGAAAACAGACACACAGGTCTGAGGGTTTTATTTGGCTGAAAGCTTTTCTTCAGCCTTCATTTATGGGGGGGGGAAATAAACAAGATGAATCCATGTTTTTTCATATTTAATTACCTCCATCAAAGAGGTTCTCAGTATGGATGGTTTGTCTCTTTGTAGGCTTTTGGCTCTTAGTTAGATATCTCAACATTTTGACAGATTTCAGTTAAATTGATGGAAAGTCAGGCTACAGGATGAGAAACCAGATCCAGATTTTTAAGCACATGTGTAAATGTTGTATATTTTGATACACATTTTGATCCGAATGCAGATCATAAAAGTGTTTTAATATCACACAAGAGCAAAATAAGAGGAGCCTTGGCGCAGGTGTATGCATTCTTTAAGCACTTTCTTCTGTTTTTTAACTCTATCTCTGTTTTATTTCTACTTAATTCATTGTATTATCATAGTAAAACATGTTTCATATGCATTATAATAGTTATACCATCAACAGGATAAGAGGTCTTTAAGGGGGTACTCCAATGATTTAGTTTTGCGCTTAATAATGTTAGGAGACTCACAAGACACCGATTGGTCAAATGGAAGCAGCAGCAGAGGTTAACATGTCTTGTAAGTCCCTCATAGGAGTCAAGCTCCAAACACATTGTGGATTTTTGAGGTCTTTGTATGTTTCCACAGAGGAGAGAGGAACTTTCACATCTTCTACTACATTTATGCCGGTCTGGCTGACAGGAAGAAACTCGCCCACTACAAGCTCTCCGACAGCAAAACACCTAAGTAGGTTTGACATCCCTTAGCCTTTCTCTTAAACACTGTTATTTCCTTCTCAAACTACAAAATTCTCCACTGGCTGAGATCCCAATCCTGATCTTTGTGTTTCCTTTTTGTTCCACAGGTATCTGTGTAATGAGCACGTTAAATTAGGGCCTGACATAGTGAGCAACACCTTCTACAAGGAGCAGTTTGATGCAGTGGAGCAGTGTTTCAAAGTCATTGGATTCACCCTGGAGGTACACACAACTGCATTAATTACTAGGCGCAGGGCTGAAGAAGGTCTTCCCACAACGTTTAACAACATAATCTTCTTCAAAAACATTCACATAGAGATTCATGTCCACTTAAACAGTATATATATGTGTATACATAGCATAAGCTTCACGACTAGTGTACAAGCAGTTCTCCGGGTTGACTGTATGGTTTGTGATGGAGCATGAAGCTACAGGCACGTGTAGGCAGTCAGCTGTTGGCATTGTAAAGCCTAATGAGGCCCAAAGAACTGATTGCCTCTGGGATCTGCACGTCAATAGCACTTATCCTTTAAACGCTTGGCAGTGCTGGGGGAACGGCCTCCTATTCTGCAGTACGTCTTGTCTTGCATGAAATCACAGAGTGCTTATGAGGATTATCTTTGAGGCAACTGTATCTATTTTGAAACGTAGTTTTAAGATAGTAACTGCCACATTAGAAGAGCCATTCTTGCATGTACCAGGGCCATCAGGCTAATTAAGCAGACAAGTTTTCCTTTTTCTTACCACTCTCTAATAAGGCACCCTTTATAAACGTTTTATAAGTTGTAACTTAAGCTTTAATAAACATTTATTCATGCATCAGGCTTTAGAAACAACCTTTAGGTTACCAGGTTATAAAAAAATCCCTCTAGTTGGTGCTAGGGGTGGAGCCAAATCCGAATCCAATATCCAGAAAAGCACAAATAGTGGGGTTTTATGAATATTTATTTCATACAAATATTTTTAAAATGACTTGTTTTCAAAAAGAAGAAAAAAACATGTTAAATAACAGCAGGACTTTTAGCATAGCAAGGTTACATTGCTGTGTCCGTCTCTCTCCTCTGCTCCGCTCTGTCTCTGTCATTGATGTAATGCAATAAACATAAAGCATACAACTATGTTGCACAAAAGATTGAGGAAAATATTTCAACAGTTGATGCTAAAAAGACATGCTTGATGTTATTTGCCTTTAAAGTGACATGCTGTCTCTGACTATCTGTCCATCATTTGTGCAGGAGCTGGGCAGTGTTTACAGCACTCTGGCTGCCATCCTCAACTCCGGTGATATCGAGTTTTCTCCGGTTGCCTCTGAACACCAAACAGACAAGAGCAACATCTGCAACATTTCTGTCCTGGAAAATGGTGAGACAGGCAGAGAGAGACATGGCTCCACTCCCATATACGTACAATGACGTAAAACCAAACATGACATTTCATTTCCTCTGCTATACCTTCAGTCCTCCCCCTCCCTCCTCTGCTTCTCTCCATTAACTCTGCAGAGAGCTCCAGGTGCAACAGAGCTAAATATAGGAAAATATTGTTCTGAAATAAATAATCCACCACTATAGGCTATTGCAATATTTTCGCTTCCAAACATTCTGTGCATTTGCAATGATTAGATTTTGCAGGACATTGTTTCCCTCTGGTATTATGTTTTCCATATTTAAATGTCTGACCTGCCTGCTAATTTACAATGCTGTCAATGTTAGGTTTATCACTTTGATGTGATGGATGAGCTGGAAAAGGCAGGTGTTCTTCCTCACTAATATTTTTCTGTGAACCAAGAGCAAACTATAATCCATTTTTAAGTCTGCATATGTGTAGAGCTAAGAATTCACACCAACATATTCTGCACACGTTTGATTATGAGAAACTCTAACTTATATCCTATTCCTCTCTTATCTCATGTCTCCTCAGTGGCCTCTCTGCTGCGTATCCGCTCAGACGAGCTCCACGAAGCCCTGACTTCCCACTGTGTTGTGGCCCGGGGAGAGACAATCGTCAGGCCCAACACAGTGGAAAAAGCAGCGGAGGTGAGGGACGCCATGGGCAAGGCTCTCTACGGCCGCCTCTTCAGCTGGATTGTCAACCGCATCAACACGCTGCTGCGGCCCGACAGCCACCTAGGGTAAGATTGGGAACAGAAAGTGTGATGCGATGTGCTTGGCTGACATGAATGCAGAATGAGGTCACCTCACAAAGTTCCAACTTTTGCATTGGAAATTGTGAAAAAGTATGGACGACGGACTTGATCACGGCCACCTCTATGAAAGCTGTGGATGCTGTTTTGATAATGCAGAAAGGCATAAAAGATTAGTACTATTTTCATCTTGGTACAGATCAGTGGTTCCCAACTGGAGGGGTCATGAAAGATATATATTTCTTCAACCAAAAAAGGGGAAATGAATGTCTGTACAAATTTTGTGGCAATCCATCCAATACTTATTGAGACATTTCATACAAAACCTCAGGATGACACTAAAGGAAAAGTCAGGGGGTCACCAAAGTCATTATTGTCTGTCCTCTGGGCACCATGGGTGTCTACAAAATTTGGGATTTGTTGATATATTTCAGTCTGGATCAAAGTAGTGGATTGACCAACAGGCTGACCTCCCCATCCCTAGAGCAATGCAGCTCACATGGCTAAATGTGTTTGAAAACGTTTCGTTCTTCTCACCTCCAGAGAGGACGACAAGGGCTTGAACATTGGCATCCTGGACATCTTCGGTTTCGAGAACTTCAAGAAGAACTCCTTTGAGCAGCTCTGCATCAACATCGCCAACGAGCAGATCCAGTTCTATTTCAACCAGCACATATTCGCTTGGGAACAGGTGAAGTACCGCCCACACCCGCATCCATCTTAACTTATCACTGAAATCAGAGGATGCTTTCTGAGTACTTCAATACGTCCTGGGAAGCACTTTGTATGCATTTTTCACTTGGGTACTACCTCATTTCCATCTAAATGGCGATAACATGTCGTCATTTGTCACCCGGCGCTTTAAGAGTGATGGCAAGGGTAAAATATGCCGCTGTCTTTATTTACGGGAGAATGAGGTTCATGAGTCTCCCTTTATGTGGTCTCGTGGGTGTGTTTTGCCTTGGGGGGCAGAGAATAGTTTACTAATGTTAAATGATTTGGTCTCACCCATGGAGAGGAGTTATAAATCATCCCAAACGAGGGTCAATTAGGAAATGAAGACAGTTAGTGTTGGACTTAAACTCACTCCTGGGTATTGTTGGCACCAGGCCCAGAAATACATTTGTCCCATATCGCCACCATATATACTGAGCGTAAAGGAATTGTACTATGCTGCTATGCGATTAATAGGCATCACATAATGTGAAATAATTGGGCTGTGGTGGATGAAAAAAGGAATAACTCCTCAAATACTTTTACTTCTTTCTCTCTCCTTCGCTGTAACAGGACTAAATTAAACACCTACTGTATACTACATGTTTCTATACATGTTTCCATTTGTGTTTACACATGGTATCTCCCCAGTCTTATCTGCATCCCTGCAGATTCCCTCATGTGGTTTGTTTACTTCACTGTGTGCATTTCATGCTAGAATAAGCACATTGATTTGATTTGATGTTTTTTTCCCCATTTTGTCCTTTTCTTCCGTGAATAGAAATCTGTCTCTCCGATGATGTTGCTGAGTCATACAAGGAGCTCTGAGAGTCAGTCAACCTGATGTGATCAGGTTAGCTCAGTATAAAATAGAGATCTAAAGCTCGCTTTGCCCTCTAGACCAGATATATCTGAAGGGGGAAGGGGAGTGTGTCACCAACTAAAACCCAATAAGAGGCAACAAATTCTGGCTTTAATTTTGTTCTGTCAGTTGAGGGCTCACTGCCAGTTTATAATTTCAAAAGTCTCCAGTGTGCAAATTCATAGCTGCTTTTATTCCAGATTTTATAATAATCAAGCATGACGTGAGGAAAATAAAGATAAAAGTAAGTAAAGTGGCTGGTTAGGATGGAAAATGGATATGAAGGTATGTAATATCTCCAAGGAAAAAGAACCCTAAACAGATTCTCAATGCTTGTCAACTAAAAAATCAATACCAGGCTACATTAAAGTGAAACTTTACGTTTAGAAGATCTCCTTCCAAAAATAATTCAGCTGACTTTGAAAAAATTATTAAATTCATCACCATGTCTCCCACTGCTGTGCAGGATGAGTACCTCAATGAAGAGGTGGATGCTCGGATGATTGAGTATGAAGACAATCGGCCCCTCCTGGACCTGTTCTTGCAGAAGCCCATGGGGATGCTGTCTCTTCTGGATGAGGAGAGTCGGTTTCCACAGGCCACTGATCAGACCCTCGTAGGTCAGTCTCCTCAGCTATGACAGGAGAAAATCTGTGTTAGGGTTCACTCATTTTCTACAGCCTTTATTTTTTCCCAGGAAATGTTGGCTGAGCATGCAAATTATCACATTTTTTAGCATGGGGACAGAGTTTTAATCACATTCCTTAACCCAATTTAACATGGAAAATGAAGGAAAAGCTAAATTTTTGGACCAATTTATAATCTGAAATCTAACACCTGAAGGGCTGAACTAAATCAAATCCCTTGTTTCTGGCAATCAGAACAGAAGATATGGTTTATTTCCACTAAGCAAAGTGTCAAAACAATAAAAAAGAAGTATCTAATTACTTTTTAATAAGGTAGTTTTCTTACAGTGCAGGTATAAGGTACTTCAGAGATTTTTCATTCTGATTCATTTATGTCACTTACATAAACTTGGGTGGTTGTGAGGATTAGTAACAAGTGTGTTATTGGCTATTTTAGAGAAATTTGAAGATAACTTGAAGACAAAGAGCTTCTGGAGACCAAAGAGGGTTGACCTTGGCTTTGGTATCCACCACTATGCTGGAAAGGTAATTATTGGTCCCAGTCTATACACTCAGATTTGACTTCATATTTGTATTCAAGTTTTTATCTCAAGCTGAAGCTAGCTGACATGTGTTGACCTCTCACATACACATTTTCCCTCTCTACCAAACTCTAAGGTGATTTACAATGCCGCAGGCTTCTTGGCCAAGAACAGAGACATGCTACCAGCTGACATTGTCCTGCTGCTGAGGTCGTCAGAAAACGAGCTTATTCGCAAGCTTGTTACGCATCCCCTCACCAAAACAGGTAAAGAGGACACCTGCTATTAACAACTTACAGGAAGAGGAGGAAAAGAGGAATAAGAAGGAAGTTGTCCGCCACAACCTTTTGAGCAGTGCTACATACATACCTAAAGTAAAACAATGGACTATTGTTTCCGTTTATAGGAGGCTTTCCCCTCTTAGCTGCCAGACTTTTGTTGTAACAAGCTGGCCTTGGCAGTGAGAGAGTCCTTTGTTGGCAGAGCAGGCTGCCAACTCTGTCAAAATCGAATCACAAAGCCAATAATCACATAATCACTCTTTTAAAGTAGTCTTAAAGCTCCTGCTTTGAGTATCAGTGGTTCATGTCAGCATGAGGTCGTTTCCAATTACCTAAACTATATATATATATATATATACATATGGAAAGATTACTGGACTCTTCTTGTATCTGATCCACTGAGTTTATTTACTTAAGTTTTAAAATATCATCAGTATCAGCCTGTTCCCAGAACTCTAGACTTCTTTATGCTAAACATCCTGATAAAAATATGCATACAGGTCTGTTTCTGTGGATGGTTCCCAGATGTATGACTAACTCTCCGCCGGTGAGTAAGGGCAGTTTGCTAACTGACTCTCTTCCTCTTTGTTTATTTCACAGGCAACCTTGCCCACACCAAGGGTAAAGGCATAAACACAATGCGCAGCCCACGGACTCCGACACGCACCATCACCTTCGCCAAGGTACTTACAGCTCTGTCTGTATTATCACTGTATTATCTCCCACATCAAAAAACTTCCCCTGAAAAGTTGTTTGATATTTTTTAACTCACTACCAAAGCCAAGAAGTCAAGTCAAGTCAATTTTATTTCAAATTCTCAGGGCACTTTTCATGTATGTAGAGCAGGTCTAGACCATACGCAATAATACAACTACAATGTTATGAGCAAGTGCTTGACGATAGCGGAAAGGAAAAATTCACTTTTAATGGGAAAAAACCTCCGGGCTCTAGAACCGGGCTCTGAGTGGGTGGCCATCTGCCTCGACTGGTTGGTTTGAGAGAGAAAGAGAGAGGGGGAGAGAGGAGAGAGGGAGAGAGAGAGCGAGAGAGAGGGGACAGAGTAAGAGAGCGAGAGTAGGAAGAAAAAGAGCATAGCACAATGCAAGTTCCACGTCGAGATGTATAGTAATGATAATAATAATAATAATAATATAATAATAATAATAACAATAATAACAATTGTAGCAGTGGGTGGCCTGCAATCACATATACAGCTGTGGATGTAGAAATACCTGCAGAAAATAACAGGAGGAGAGAGAAGTGAGTCAAGAAAGTGAAAAATTACGGGAGAGAGAAGATGCCCAGTTAGTAGCATGCATTAAATGGGACATGAATGTATACAGATGGAGAGGGGAAAGAGGAGAGAGCAGCTCAGTGCATCATGGGAAGTCTCCCGGCAGTCCAGGCCTATAGCAGCATAACTAGGGGCTGGTCCAAGGCAAGCGTGGTGAACCCAACTATAAACTTTAGGACATAGAGACCTAGGCTTACAACTTTCCTTTTTGTTAAAGGCATAAAGACCTGGATGCTTGGAGTTTCATTGACTGATTGAATTCATCTGGCCTCATTGATAAATATAATTGGATATCATCTGCATAAACAATGAAAATTTATGAAGTGTTGCCTATTAATATTACTGAAAGGAAGCATATATAAGGTGAATAGTATTGGTCCAAGCACAGAACCTTGTGGAACTCCGTGTCTAACTTTTAGGAAGATGGCAGATTTATCATGAACGTGTACAAACTGAAATCAATCTGATAAATAGGACTTAAACTAGCTTAGTGAAGTACCTTTAATGCCAATTAAATGTTCCAGTCTCAGTAATAGGATGTGATGGTCAATGGTGTCAATTGCAGCACTATGATCCAACAAGTACAGAGTGAAGTCCTTTGTCCGATGCAATTAGGGGGTCATTTGTAACTTTCACCAGTGTTGTCTCTGTGCTACGGAATAAACTATTGTTATGTAGAGAGTCACACAACTGACTGGTGACCGCTTTCTCAAGGATCGTAGAGAGAAACGGGAGGTTAGATATGGGTCTATAGTTGGTTAAAACACCTGAATCAAGAGTAGGGTTTTTAAGAAGCGGTTTCAATAAAGCTACTTTAAAGGACTGTAGTACATAGCCCGTTACTAAAGAGAGACTGATCATAACTAGTAAAGAAGTGCTAACTAAGGTTAAGACATCCTTAAGCAGCCTTGATGGGATGGGATCTAAGAGACAGTTTGATGGTTTAGATGAAGAAGTTATTCCAGGAAAGTCGATTAGAGACGAACAGTCAACAGTTGTGACTCTTTGTCTGGCCAAAGTGTTGAAAAGGAACCTAGGACTGTTTATATTCTCCTCTATTAATGATGAGTAATAGGCAGCTCTGGCCTTCCTAAATGTTTTAAATTATCTTGCCAGACTAAGCAAGATTCTTATAGTTTGATAGAACAACATATCCTTTCAAATTTTCATGATGTTTGCTTTAATTTGCCGATTTGGGAGCTAACCTCTTTTGGTTTATTATCTTCTTTTTAGAGGGGCAATGGAGTAGAGTTGAGTTGAGTGTAATTTACAGTGAGCCTGCGGCACTATCAACAAGATGATCAATTAGGGATGGACTAAAGTTATAGGATCCTCTGTTGTATTGAGACACGGCATTGAATTAAATGGATGATGAAATCGCTTTCTTAAATTTAGCTACAGCACTATCAGTCAGACATCTAGTGAAGACATTTTTGTCTAATGGTGTGTAGTCCTGTAATAGGAATTCAAAAGTTATTAAATAATGGTCTGATAAAATAGTATTCTCTGGAAAGACTATTAAATGTTCAATTTCAATGCCATGTACGAGAACAAGATTAAGGATGTGGTTAAAACAGTGCATGAGTTTATTTTCACTCTGAAAGACGCCAGTTGAGTCTAACAATGAGAAAAAGGCAGTGCTAAGGCTATCATTATCGACATGAATAATAAAACCATTTACTATAATTACTGTATCTGTATTAGGACTAAACTTGATAAAAACTCAAAGAATTCAGATAAAAATTCAGAGTACAGGCCAGGAGGACAGTACACTATAACAAATAGAATTGGCTGTAATATTTTCGAGGTTGGTTGAGAGGGATTAAAAACAAGGCTTTCGTATTAGTCATGAACTGCTCTTGAATAACAATGCAGCTTCTCTTGTGTTTGCCATTTATGTTCCTACTTTTTTTTTTTACACCAACTGTGATCATAGCTTCTTTTTCTTACCTTTTTTGTTTTCCTTTTTCTCATCTCTCTTTCTGTTAACGCATTTCTATCGTAAAGATGGGAGTGCTAACATTATACAGTTCCTTTTCTTTCAGTGAGGTAATGAATATATTTCCATATAGTTTTTGTCTAAGTATTATTTTACCATTATAGTCACCCTCACTCCTGTCCTAAAATGTACAAGTGAATCCAAATTTAGTGGTCTGTATGTCTAGTAGAGCCAGTTTCTACTAAATCCTGTGTAGACATTTTTAGGCAAAGCAACCTACAGTATTTTCACCTTATCCACAAGTTTGTATGCACAGTTTGTTCATGCATGTGTCCATACAAGTGTAACTTTGTTTTGTAGAATGTATAAATACTTCTGCAACTCAATTAAGTGTTAATTTAGCATCCTTTGGTCTGTTGATACCTGTTGAGGTTTCTTTCATTTCACTGTGGTATATTTTTCTGTTTATAGCACCACGCCTCATACTAGAAACTCATTAAAGTAAAATCACTTGCATAGTGAGTCAAAGTTTTAAAAAATATGCTTTAAAGGGTATTAAAACTTTGAATGTTCCACTCCAAGCATTCAATAATCAGCCTGATTCTCTTTGAGTTGCCAATGGCAAAGCGAAACTCCTGGAAATTTCATCATATGACTTACTTTAGTGAATTAGTTCACATTGTGACACGATTGCAGTGCCTGCTGAATGTAATACCTCAAGCAATTTGTTCACCTGAAAGCAACTGACAGTAGATACATTTAAATGCACTGTGTTTGATGAGTCATCGAATCTATTTCCATTCATCTGCACATTTTAGGAAAAAAAGCTCATCAAAGGCTTTGCTCTTACGAAGCCACGATGAGCGTTTAAAACGCTACAAACAGTAGTATTAGGCTGATGGCTTGCTATAAAGGTGGTCCTCCCCAATGTTTTAGTGATGAGTGTTAGATGTGGAGCTTGTTAAATGTAAAAAAAAAACATGTTAGATGCAGTATTAGTTTAATATATTTTCTATGTAATTTATTTAATTCATATTGATGTTACATTCTGTGATGTCTTTAGAGATAGCTGGACTGTAAGTCTATTTCCAAGCACATACATATGTAGTTAATTATTGGCATTTTTCATGCTTATAATTTTGTTGAACTAAAATAACACTTTTGAAGTCATGTACTCATGCAGATCATTCTCTTGGATTGGCATTCGTTTTTTGTTTATACATTTTATGCATCTCTTTTACAGCCTTCTCTGGAATTAAAGCTCACTCCTGTAAAAAAATGCTTGCTTCATGTGCCTCTTGATGACACAGTACAAAATCAAACGGTGATTGGTGATTTTTAAAAAAGATTTAAATAAGAAAGCTTTGATAAAAACACAGTATACAGATAAAAGTGTTATGCAAATGTGGCCTCCATTAAACTTTAAAGATGCGAAACTCCTACAGGTATGCTTCAGTTGGCACAGTTGCTAATACTGCACATTAACATTAGTTTGGTGTCCTTATTTCGTCGTCTTGTGTTCAACTACCTACTGTAGGTGGCCTAATGTGTACTGTACCAAATGTATCCCATTAAGTTGTATGTAATTAGTGAGTAGAGTGTACTGTAGTTACCCATACAGTGCAGCATGAATTACTTTGTTTTTTGATAAGCTTGATGTTTGTTTGTTCAGCCGGGTGACTCTGGAGACACACCTTACCACCCAAGAGAAACCACCAACATGAGAACACAGACGGTGGCATCCTACTTCAGAGTAAGAATGTATTCTGTGTTTGTTTCCCAAGTCTTTCCTACCAAAACTCAAGTTGTCTAAAGGGTTTCACTCTGCTGTTCTGATAACCTTTCTAGTACTCTCTGATGGACCTGCTGTCCAAGATGGTGGCAGGGCAGCCCCACTTTGTGCGATGTATCAAACCCAATAACGATCGCCAAGCCAACAAGTTTGACCGTGAGAAGGTCCTGGTTCAACTGCGATACACCGGGGTTCTGGAGACCGCCAAGATCAGACGGCAGGGCTACTCTCACCGCATCCTGTTTGCCAACTTCATAAAGAGGTCAGCAGGCTCTCACTTCACACCGGGTCTATTTCATGGGTGGTTTCAGTGATGCTAATCAAACAAAAGTCAGTGAATGTCCTCATTTTTAGTGTGCAACTGATTAGGCTGATTGTTACAGGTACTACATCTTGGCTTTCCATGCTCATGAGGAGCCAGCCGCAACTCCAGAAACATGTGCTGCAATACTGGAGAAGGCCAAGCTGGAGAACTGGGCGATGGGAAAGACTAAGGTAAAGTAGAGTTGAATTGAATTTATTGTAATTCAGCTCAACATGTGTGAAGTTCAAAGGAACTAAAGCAGCTCGGGCTATTGACATTAATAAACCCCCTTTTCAGCCTCTAGTATACTCACTGTACTTTGTGCAGCAGCCTGGCTCAGTGAGTAGGAGGAAATTATAACTCCCTACTGAAGTGTCTTTGAGCAACACAATGAGGCCTTTACTAATGTTTAGCACATGAAGAACTGATCATCAAAGTGGTCAAATCAGGACGTTCAATGGCTTCCTAATAGCACTGACCTAAAAAGTAGTCCTTGTGAGCTTGCCTCAATAATACAGTTTTATCATTATGTCCACATAATAGTCATGAAGGCCATGCAATTCAATACTGCACCTAATTCAGTAATATTTCACATTTCAAACTCTACAAATGTGTCATAAGATTTTTTGGGAAAGTCACACAAAAAACTGAATTTTTCCAGCAAGTCCAGACAAGCATGATACAATTACAATCAGGTGCCACCTTAGTGAAAGGAGGCTACTTGCTTGTGTGAGTGTTTTTTAAAAAAAAAACAAAAATGGCTATAGTGATAGTGGTGGCATTGTCTCGTGGAATATATGACGCACATTTAAACACAGGATCCAAAAGGCCGTTCCAACAATTCATTAATTGCAATCAAACATGAATGAACGGTTGCATGGATGATGGATGGCGGCTCATGTGATGTGAAAGAAAATCAGAACGCAACAGCAATAAACAGAAGAATTGAATAAATAAAGTAAATTAGGTGCTCATTCTAAATGACATCATTAAAGCATGCATCGAATATAACGCAATACAAAACAGTTATTGTAAAATTCAAACAAATCCATGGACTATTAATCAAATAGAATAAAATTATGTGGGTAAAAAGTCTGGATTTGAACTTACATTTTTTCTCTCACACGAACAAAGGTTTTGGAGGGAAAATGACTCACTGGCTTAGAGGGTTGAGTTTGTAACTCCTGGGAGTGTCTAATCATGAGTGGCAGGGGCTGCATTGAGTTAAGTGGGGTGGCTTGAGGTAAAACGAGGCTGGAGACTTGTGATTTAACAGCTTTCTTGCGTCATTCACACTGATTGAAATGTAAGCAGTAGGAACAAAAGTTGCTATTTGCCCCTGTAATGTTACACACGCTGTAGAAAGGGCATGTAAAGTTGATAAAGTGCTTTATGTGTCCTGGTCTCTCAGGTTTTTCTCAAGTACTACCACGTTGAGCATCTGAATCTGATGGTTCAGCAGGCCACGCAACGAATCATTCTGCTCCAGGCTTACGTCCGAGGCTGGCTGGGAGCCAAACGGTACCGCCGGATATTGAAAGAGCGAGAGCAGAGTGCTTTGGTGCTGCAGTCAGGTTAGTGATCTGTACATGATCTATTAGAAAACTACCAAATCATCAATCACAGTCATGGTAATTTGCGCTTTAACGTCCAGCTTACAGAGGTCATAAAGCTCGGAAGAGGGTCGCTGATGACAAAAGCAAAGCAAAGTTGGAGGCCTTCATCACCCAGTTTCAGGCTGGTAAGAAAATTTTAGGTTGGATCAGTTCAATCTTTTATAATTCAAGCTTGGTTTGTATTTTATTGGTTTCTGTTGTCTTCCTCTTCAGTTTGCAGGGGCTATCTGGCAAAAAAGAAATACAAGGAGTTGGTAGAGGAGAAGAACAAAGCGGCAACCAAGATTCAGGCTCGCTACAGAGGGCACAAGGAAAGAAAAAGCTTTAAAAGAAAACGGTATGTGAGACAAGAAATCCACATAATATGGCACTGAAAAATAAGCACAAAATCAAAAGTCTTACATCTAAACATAAAGAACAGAAAGACATCCTAGATCAAGATGTACCCATTTTGTTTCTAGGGAAGCCAAACAGAAGGAAAAAGCTGAGAAAGCTCTGAAAGAAAAGAAGGAACAGACGCCTGAACCAGAGAAGAGCACTGATGAAGAAAATGCTCCCAATGAGGAAGAGGAAACTAAGGCTGCCGTGGTTCTCCAGAGCAACTTCAGGGGCTACAAAGAGAGGAAAAAGTTCAAGGAGAGAAAAAAGACAATGGCTGGAGCTGAGCTAGAGATACCGCCAAACACAGTGGTGGAAGAAGAAGAAGATGGACAAGAGCTTACCAGCAAAGAAGAACAAGCGGAAAAGACAGATAAACAAGAGGAGTTTGACGAGGATGAAGAAAGCACTTATGAAGCGGAAGAGAATGATGACAGTGATCATACACAGGTGCCAGAAGATGAAGAGAATACAGAAGTGGCAGATGATTTGGTGATTGAGGACGCACTGGCAGCAGATGTTGGAAAAGAAGGGCAGGAAGAGGAGAAGAAGGAGAATAGACGGGAAGACGCTGCAGCAGAAGAAGAAGTCACCTTAGAGGAGGAAACCAAGGCTGCCACTGTGCTCCAGAGTAATTTCAGAGGTCACAAAGAGAGGAAGAAGTTGCAGGAAGAAGGCAAGATCCCAGCAAGGAAAAGCCCAAAAAGCCCAACAGGTGAAGAAGAAGTGCCGACAGCGAGCAGCCCGACAGGCGAGGAAGATGTATCCGAAGCTGAAGCTCTGTCAGAGCCAGAAAAAGAAGAACAATCAACAGAAGCAGCAGATGTTTCTGCAAGTGCGGATGACCCAGACGAGACCAAAGCAGCTGTGGTGCTTCAGAGTAACTTCCGTGGCCACAAGGAGCGCAAACGACTCGAGGAGGAAGGAAAGATCCCTCCGAAAAAGAAGAAGGAAAAAGAGGTAACTCCAGAATCTCAAAAACAGGAAGAACAGGTGATGCAGACAGAAGAAGCAGTGCTAGACTCCCAGCAGGATGTGTCTGTCGATGAGGAGGAAAAAGCTGCTACTGTCCTTCAAAGTAACTTCAGAGGCCATCGGGAGCGAAAGAAACTGAAAGCAGAGAGAGACGCGCAAAAGACAAAGGACAAAGTAGAGGAAGACGCTGTTATTACCAGTGATATAGAAGAAGAAACTAAAGAGGAGGAAGATGAGGAGGGGGCCCTGGATGTTACTGATATTGTGATAGAACATAGCGAGGAGACAGATGCTGAAAAAGAAAGACTGGAAGAAGAGCACGCCGCAGTGAAGATCCAGAGCAACTTCAGAGGGTACAAGGAAAGGAAGAACCTGAAGGCCAACAAGAAAGCGACACAGAAAGAAGCTGAGCAGCTCGAGAACTTCTCAAAAGAGGTTTCAGCAACAGCTTCAAACACATTTTGCAACTAATCATCTCTCCGACTTGTCATTTTAATCTTCTCGTATATTGTTTTTGTCCAATCTCTTCAACAGATCACAAAGACTTCTCAGGACTTTGTATCCCTGCAGCACAAGTTGAATGAGATCATCCAAGCCCATCAATCAAACCCTGAGAACAATGGCATGTTTGTGAGAGGAAAAGCAATCAATGGCTTTGCTTCCCAGAATCACCAGTCAAGTAAGATAAGCGAGATTGGCTCTGTGAAAAAAAAGCAATAAATATAATGCATAGTGTTGGCATGGAGGTTAATGTGCAGTTTTGGTTGGGTTTTTGAAGCCTTGAGCCAGCAGATAATTAAGAGAGATTGACAGCCTGTTTTGTTAAAGTCTGTCCATCTTTCAGGAGAGTATTTTTGATTTTGCTACACAGACACACGGCACAAAGTGGAGTTAGGACACATTCTGCTACACTAAAAAGAAAGAAAGGGATTATCTTCTGTATTTGATTATAAAAGTCCAGGATTTGGGGAAGGTATTAGCTCTTATTCAGTATTCAGTATCTCAAAGTTACAGGTTTGTGCCGGTGTGCCGTTTCCACGTAATCCTTAATTTCTTGATGTAGAAAAAGACACGTAGAGCTTTTACCATCTTTTCACAGTAGAAGATGATGTTATCAACGGACGGCGTCCTTTCTCTTCTCTCTCTCGTGAAGACTTGATTAGATCAGTAAACCTGGGAAAGTCAAGTGCCAAAACAGAAAAGCGCCTCTCAACCCGATGTGTCATCAAAAATAGAATTTGATTTGCACGGGGATAGGTGTAATTGCTTTCTGGGGAGGTGAGCGACGGAAGACAGCAAATTGAAAAGTTCACGGCACAAAACGGAGCTGGCAGCTTAAATGTCATTGTTATGGTGTTCAGGTGCCTGAGAAAAATAATTATGTAATAAAAACCAATGACTGCCTCTCCTTGATCGGCACCATGATTATTCCGCCATTCGTTTAATCTTCTGTGTATTTTTGAAGTATATTACAAAAAGACTGTAGGATTACGTCTTTTGAAGCCGTATGTGTACCATGTGTCTGATTCTCAAATTTAAATGAGATTTTCATCTGATTTGTAAGGAGTATTCATACAAGCAATCCAGTATCCTACAAATTAAGTCAATATTAGATGATTCCCGGCTCACAATTAACGTCAGACATTTCCAGCGTTCAGTGCCGGTGCAGACAGTAGTTTGCCCTTTATGGAGCAAGAATGAACCATCCTTTCCTGAGTTTAACCAATTGATTTGGTCATCTAATCTGATCCATAACATAACATAAGTGCTTTAATTGAAGTGTAATCATACCTTAAAGGTGCAACTTTTGCTGAACAGTCAGTGAACGTAAACATATTGTAGTGACAAACAATAGACCCAACTTTCAAGAGGCAAGAGTGAGAGAAGCCTAGATCATCCTCCAGTTTTGCACCTGAAACCCGAAACCGAACACACAAAATCAAATTTCAATCACTCGCCCCTTAGTTATCTACTCAGTAGAAGGTTTTAGTATTCAGTAATACTTCATTACTTCAGCAATACTCCAATTAACTCACACATCCAATTAAGATCCAATCAGGTTTTGACGGTATAAGCATCCATATCTATTCAGGTATTCCATTTCCATCCATGCAGTAAATCCCACTGAGCTTCTCTCAGAAAAGGAACATTTGGAAATGTACAACCTTTCCTCATTCATGATGATACTGTACAAGTTAATTAAGCAGTCAAAAACCTTTTTTTGTTCCCACTCTTAAGTTTAGCTTACTTGCTTCTAATGTTTTAGTCATATTTTCATTCTGCTAGTACTGCTGATTATGACATGTACCGCACATGAGCAGTAACTCAATATATGCATATTTTAGGGCAATAACCCACTATCCATACATACACTAAATAATTCAATTAACAATAAACAGGAGTATCATAATCATACAATTATCAGCAATATGTAAAAATTTGCACATGCTAATAAACTTAATATTTGAAATACATTTGGGCTCTTACACTTGTAATTTTTAAGTCAACACAGAGTTACAGTCTTCCTTAAATCTGGGCATGTTTGCCCTTTACAGGCTTTTCTTTAGAGCAGCACATAGCCTGAGATAAAGCAGAATGAATTATCTGTGTTATTTCCAACGGCTACTGCAACTCTCTTATAAAATGTTGCTTTCTAGTCCCACTTGGTCATTTCTCAGCCCAAAGCTGCCCTCATAAATTCCTTTGACATAATAAACTTAATCAGAATCATTTGTGACAAACACAATGAGAGAGAGCAGAGGAATGCCAGTCACAGTGCTCTTCATGGGAAAAGGTCATCAAATGTTAATCACGTTCTGTGAGCCGGCGTTTCGAACAATTACGGCATGAATTAATAAGAGGGTGTGTGAAATTGGCTTTACTTTGTTTGAGCAATACAGAGTGACCTTTAGTTGGAGTTGTCCAATAATATTACAAACTTTTCACCTCCTTTACCTGAGCGCTTCTGCACATGATTGTTTTCGCCATGTGTTTCCTCCTGCATGAGCAAGTGATTAATAATGACTAACAAGCAAAGGTCATTATAATATATTTATAATTGCAATAACATAGACATGCCCCCTAGAGGGATATTGTTACAGTGCATCACTCATGACAAATATGATAGATTGCAACACATCCACTACAGTATGGAACACTTCATGCGTGGAAAAACGGCTGTTCACAAACACACCTCTCACTTTATGTTCACTAGTTTGCAGGGGAATCGAACACGCATCATCACAAAGTTATCGGACACTTTATGTGTGTCAAAGGTTGTTTCACATAATCTCTGTTGGAAAATTCAAACCAGTCAAAGGCCTTAGGGTTAAACTGCAGTGTGTATGCGGGGCAGCTCAATAAGCACAACAGAGTCAAAGGTCGGCATCACACTCAGTTTCTGTCAGCTATGTGTAATGATCCCAACAGCTCTCAAGCTATCTGATCATGATGATCGGCCTCGATGACCGCTGCAAACTGTGCTTTGAAATAATAGACAAAGCACTTAAAATGACCTGACTATTAATGTCGGTTTAATCGCTCAGATAGATTGTCCGTTTTGTTGCTTGACATCTGTTGACCCCCTTTAAATCCAGCAAAAAAAAAGCTCTTCACATCATTTTGTTTAGGTCACAGCTTTCAGCAGACATTCGCACCGCCGCCTTCACTTAAAGTAGGATAGAGAGAAGCTAGACAGAATAAACAAAGCACAAGACAAACACATTTTGCGCAGAGGAAAGGGAGAACAGTAAAAGGAAGACTGATTTGTTCTGTCACAAAGCTGGAAATGACTTGGAAAAGGATGTTGTGGTGAAAGAACTTACTCACAATGTTCCAGTCACTCACAATGTTCCTGAAAATGACTAGTAGCACAAAACTCAACAAGAAAATACATACAAAACAGCACTAAAAACAAGCTATTTACAAGCAATAGCAAAAGTATGATAATGTCATCATAATATATATATCTACTGCAGCTCCAGTAGAGTTTACAACAAAAAGAATGCATAAAAGTATATACTGTATGAATGTCTCTCAACCAACATATCTATACAAAATAATCAATTGCTTATCCAATATTCATATAGACTATATCCAAAAACCCACATTTAATGGATGGCAACCTCAGAAAAGGTTGATAAAAGGCCTTTGGGCATTCTAGGAAATGTAGGAAATGGGAATCTAGTCAGGGGAATGTGATTGTATCAAAAAAAAGTAAATTACAACACTTCATTTAACATGCTAGCGGCTCTGTGAGGCTGTACTGAGGTACTTACGGCTAACGGCAGTCGGCTGACCTGATTATAGCACTAGATAAAAAGTTTCTACAATTCATCCTGAGGGGAACACGAATGTCTTCACAAAATATCGTAGCAATCCGTCCAGCAGTTGTTGAGATATTCATGGCTAAAAATAACTGTAACAATCAATTGAACATTGCAGACTGATCATGTGTAAAAAAGTGTATTTGAGGGTCAGTTTTTCTTTTCAGCGTTCACTCATATGCGCACCTGCCAACAGGAAGAGGTGGAACATCATTACTCAGCCTCTTTTGTCTCAACACAAAGCAGCTTGAGAAATAAAGCAAAGTGACAAACTTTAACTGCGCGGTGACGTTCCACACAATACCAGCGTCTGATGTTCTTAAATGTCTTTCTTACTTTTCAGCTGACAAGAGATTGTTGAGGACCCCCCGCAGGACCCAGCAGCCGAAGACTCTCAACACACCCGAGGACCTCACTTATTACAACCTGATTCATGTGAGTCACAGAGAAGCTGGTGAACGATTTTAGATACTTACTACAGTCAAGCTTTACAGTTGGATGCCATGTGACTCTGTAACAGCTTTCCCGGCTATTGGTTTTCACAATGCACTATTGATTGGCAATTTATTTTCTTTCTGTTGTACTCTGTCCAACATACAGTATAATCAGACCTTTACAAAGTTGTCTGGAAATGTATGTTTAAGAGTTTATTTGGTACATTTGTTCTGGCAGTTTGTTTTTTATAATTACGGTGGTTTGAATTATTTTCAGTGTTTTTTCCAGTGTTTCAGAATTATAGTGCACAATACTTCAGAGCAAAGTAGCTTGTATTGCAGCACTTGAGGTTTGTTTACAATGCTTTCATCTTTTATTTGACCTACTACAAATTATACTGTATAGTTAATCTAATCAATTATTTAATCAATGGATAATGGAGAGTTTTTGACATTTAACATCAGAAAAAGAGTAACAAACTTCTACAATTGCAATAATTCCATCATATGAAAAAAATAAGATATAAATAAGTAGTTTTAAAACACAGCTGACCAAATAATAACTTTGATTAGTCTCTTATAAATTTAATACTGGAGAGAAATTCAGTGAAAATCTTTAAGGTAATTATATTTGATATTTTAGAAATGCATCTATTGTTTAAAAAGGTGAATCAGTGTAACACATTTTACAACAGTGGTTTAGTGTCGTGGTTCTCAACCAGGGGAGTCATGAGATGAGCAAAAGGATAGGAAAGCAGAAAAAAACATATGGAATACAAGTGCTTTTATAGTTTTTGGCTTCTGTCAATTACTGGATTATTTTACTTCCCTAAGCCTTAAAAAAATGAGTCTACAGTCATGCTAATGGCTCTGTGAAACTGTACTTAGGCGCAGCTTTGCTTTGAGCTAAATACTCGCTAATATGTTCACTATGTTAATGCTAACATGCTGATGTTTAACATGTATGATGTTTACCATGTTGTTGAATATCTTAGTTTAGCTTTTAGTATGCTAACATTTGCTAAGTACCGGTAAACACAGCATTCAGTTTAGATGGCAATGATGGAAATGTCATTAGTTTGTCATATTTGGTCATAAACCAAACCACAATAAACAAATTACAACTCTGACATGCTGACAGCACTAAATTAAGTTAAGGGCCAATTAATTCTGAGGAACATTAACGTCTGAACCAAATTAATGGCAATACATCTAATAGTTGTTGAGACATTTCAGACTGGACCAAAGTGGTGGACTGACCAACTGATTAACACTATCATCCATAAAAAATTCTCTTTGTACATATATTCCTTTGTATTCAGGTTTGGGAACCACTGTTCCAAAACCAACTCTGAACACAAAGACTTTGGTTGTTTGATGTGATGTGAACTAATCTGCTCTGTCTCTCCCCTCAGCGGTCCGTCCAAGATGATAAACGCAAGCCCAGGAAAGACGAGTAAGTCCAGCTCTTATTTTTAAACTAATTTAACAGCCTATCTGCACTGTTTCAAGAGGTTGGCCTGCTGCCTGCTTGCTTGACATGCCTGGTTCAGAGTAATGACTGTAGCCCTGCACCAGCATAAGGACAGTGTCTGGGTCCAAACTCAGTGATCTGCAGCATTACATACTGTACATCCTCTGTGAAATTAATTAGCTTCATCTTTCACCTCACTTCCATCCGCTGAATATGCTCAGTGAAATAAATGTTAGGCATCAGAAATATTTTTGGTGATATTCTGTGCAGGATTGTATGATACAGCTAAATTTATCAGAGGATCGGAAAGTAGAAAATATGTGTGTGTGTGTGTGTGTGTGTGTGGTCATGCATATATGTGTCGTATAGTTCACTAGGTGAGTTTACCACCCTGTGTGTGGGTGTTATAGAAGCCACAGAGGCTGGGAGATAGACCGATAGGGCTGGCTGAACAAGATGGGGCCAGGGTACTTTATCACAGCAGTCACACACACACACACATACACACACACCTCGATGTACACACACACACACACACACACACACACAAAGTGCGACACAGCGCTCAACATCAAGGGTAATAATTTGTTAGCAGATAAATAAAGCCCGCGATGGACAGGAGCAGTTTACATGCATCATTAAGGATGAGAAGGTCAGCAGGAAAGATAGCATCTCTGGCTAAAGCTGACAGCAGAGGAGGATGGGAGATGGGAGTAGGTGGTAAGAGGAGTGAAAGCTGGAGAGTAGAAAGAGGTGATGATAGTAAATGGGAGTAAAGATGTACAGAAGGAGCAGAAACAGTCATTGCATACCACCAAATTCCAAATTGTATTGCCTGTACAATATCACCGAGTATCAAAGTAATGCTCTTCATGTCTGTTTTATACTATATCTCTAAAGCGACATCAAAGTAAAGGAAATATAATAGCGAGTCAGGCTATTGCAGCTTATGAAACCTTTAATATTTGCCATCTTCAGAATCAGGTGTTGAGGTCATTTTGGTGACACTCTCCTCTTTACTGGCAGGAAGTGAAGGCTTTTATGTTTCCAATAGCAGCAACAGCAGTTTGTAGGAAATAAGCAGAAGAAGGACTGTTAGCATAAGCAGTGACCCAGGGCTGAACCAGCCCCTGCTACAGCCTTGCTACAGCCTTGAGGGATGAACTGTTTCCCCAGTGGCCGAACCACTGCTAAACAGACACGACCACGAGCAACTACAGATTACAAAACTCATTCAGCATCAACTGAATATCCAAGAGTCTTAGTGTGAGACTGTACCGAGCTACAGCGATGCTTAAAGCGCCATGCTAACAATAGCATGCAAACATGCTCACAATGCTAATGTATTTCGTATCATGTATGTACAGTACAGTATTATCTCTCTTGTATATTGTTTGCCCCATACCTAACTGTATGTATCAAGTGGGTGGGTGCCTCTCTATATTTATATTTCTTGTTTTTAATTGTACATCTATTGTGCATTGTAGGGAGGAAGCCAGAGCGCTTAGCATGCTAGCCTTAGCTTATTTACACCAAACAAAGTACAGCTGAGCTTCATTGGACTTTCACTAGTTCTGCAAGTATTTAGTGAATGGCTTCTTCTGCTGTTTCGAAAAGCAAGCAAAAGTCCTTACAAATAGTGCAGCTTCACATCTTTTTGTCATTGTTCTCTTTTGGACAAACAAGAGGAGGATGTGACGTATGGTTGTTTGAGCTGGACAGAGCAATCGGATCTCAATCGGATTTCAATGTGGACACCGGAGACATATATTAATAGTTAGCGTACCATACCATCGAGGAATGTTTTGTTATTGTTGGAAACTTAACAGATCAGATCAGATTTCGTTCACCATAGTGCCAATATTGGACCTCTTTAAACCTGTATGCTTAACTTAACGTCAATGTTTTCTTGGTAATTTGTTTTCGGTATCGATCCAGGTCTGTGTCTAAAAAGGTTAACTCTGATGACTAAATTTTGTCGTAAGAGCCAATGTCATCACGATTTTCATCTGCCAGTACAGTGCCGCTCACATAATTCAGTCGATGGCCCAGACAGCAGGGCAGACTATTATCATCGAGGGGAAATTTTCAGCTTCAAAAAGGCGCATTCATCATGATTCATCAGTGGGATGAGTACCGTGCCTCTAAATCCAAATTCATAAGGTCAGATTAGGCCTCCAACTCATCCTACTGCTATTATGAGATAGTGAAAGGTTACTGGACATTGTTGATGCTTCTGATGTTGCAGCACTGTAGTCATGAAGAGACTGATTTCCAATAGTGGTCCTCACAGTATGTTAATAACGTGTGAGACTGTATTGATCTCTACATGGAAATTCTCTTTTTCTCGCTCCTGTTCATATGAAGGTCAAAGCAAAGGTTCAGCTTCATAACAGCACCCCTTGAGCTATGAGAGAGGCTGTGCTGCCAATGGGCAATTTACACAGTCTGGTGGGCAGATACTTGCAGTCTGAGGGCTCGATAATTACCCTCTTTTCCTTTTTTCCTCTTTATTATGTCACTGCGTTGCTGTTGTTTTTGTACTGTTTATGCTGTTATATTCCCATAATTAAGCTTTTGATCCTGCTGGTGGAATACAAACTTTCAAATTCACCTTTGAAGAAGCTAAATTGGCTTATGAGACCACAATTGTGGAAAAGAGAATCTTGCAACCAGCATCTACTGTAGCAGCTGTTAAATGAACTGCATCTAAAGATTAAAAAAGACAAACTACTTAAAGAGCATGAAGATCTCAAACTGCTGCTCCTGAGTGAGAGGAAACAGAAGATGCAGGAAGACTAAACCTCAATTTTTTTATTGTATAGACCCAATTCCAGCACATTTTTTTGTAAGATGTGTTCGTTAAGATGGCAAAAGAGAACTTTAAACCATCAAACCAATTGTCATGGTGTTACAGAACAGTGAGCAAACTGGCTTTATGTAGGCAACACCTACTGAGGCAAACAACTGCAATCATGACAATAGATCACAGGTGCATGTGTCCTGTCTGGAAGACTTGACTTGGACTGAAAAAAATAGATAATATATATCAATAATATTATAAAAAATATCCTCAAACAAAGTCACATTTAAAAAAAAACTAATTTCCTAGTTTTAGTTTCCTTTAGATCAGTCAAACTTGTTGCATTTTAAGTAAAATATATGTCATAATGTTCCTAAAAAATCAGTTTATTACGTACAGAGAACAAACACTAAGGCAGCATCAACGACTGTGAAATGCTAAAAAAAAAACACTGAAAAAGTAAAGTTTAAGGCTCTGAGAGTCTGAGAACCAATTTCAGGTATATTTATATATTATTTATGTAAAAAGCCTTTAATAATGTCTGCAAATCTTGAAGATATATAGGAAGTTATAAACATTCAATCTTTGATTCGGGCTGTTTTGTATTCATTTTAGACATTTTATGTCCAGTTTTAGTCTCTTTCATTAAGGACACAGCTGTCATCTGTTGTCATGATTGCAGTCGTTTACCTGAAGGAGGAGCCTATATAAAGCTTCTTTGCTTCTTGATCTGTAAGCATATGCCCAAGGTTGAATTGCAGAAATGTTTTTTCCATTCTCTTATGCTATTTTTTATGTCCAAAACAGAAAATATATTGCATCTTAGTGCGTTTTAAAGCCCTTATTAATTAGCTTTTCAACTTTCCTTTCCTAAGAAATGAGATCTATCCTTGATTGAATTAAAAAACAATTGCCAAAACTGAGTCTTTTTTTGTGGGGTCTGAGCCTCATAGTTAGTCTGTTTACCAAATTGCATCCTGTGAAGCATATAATCAACATTAACAAAGGCTAGAAAATCAAACAATAAACTCATTAATATTTTAAAAATGCTTCATTCGTTCACAAATTCAAAGACATACATTCACTACTTCATGTTAGAAACAAGCAGAATAATTAATGTGATGTCTTTTGTTATTGTTACTATGGCCACAGATAGTTTATATTGGTATTTGCAGATATAAACAATCAAAAAAATAGCTAATACTGATCACGAGCTTTGAATATGTGTTTGACACAAAGTCCCCTCCGCTTTGCCTCTAGTCCAGGAAAGCTGCTGGACGTAGATGACCAGTACTACCGGGGCCTGCCCACCAGCAGGTCTACCCCTTCCATACCCACAGAGGAAACATCATCACCACCCAGCAGCATGCCTGAGAGAAGGCAGTCTGCAGAGCGGAGACGGTCCATGGACAGGAGACAGCGTGGAGACAGGAGGCAGTCTGCTAGCAGCAGACCGGCTGGTGCTAGCAGACAGCCCAGAGAGAGGGCCGTGACTGAACCAGAGCCTCCCAGAGCTGCCAAAGACAACAGGTACGTCAAATCAACAACATTTCACATCAACACATCTCTACTCATGTGATGCTCTGGAACAAATCTGAGCTTGACACACAACATTTGATGAACATAAACACATTTAAAAAGATACGTTCAACATCACAAACAGCTGAATGCTAACACAGCAGGAGGAACAGGAAGTAGAGGGAGATAAATCCTGAAGCAGGCAGCAGCAGTGAGGGCAGAGCTACAAAGCTCTACAGGTATACAGGCTGAATGAGCACCAAATGTTTATACACCTTGTACTAAGAGAGGTGGATCGTGGATAAAACACGATTGGAGGGTGTATGGAGCATGTGACTATGAACTGACTCACTCATACTCAAGTTCATAGTCAAGTCGGTTCAATTATTTTTGTGTCCTGAACTTATTTAAAAATGTTGCAATTGATTAGTCATACTTGGGTTTGTTAAATATATAAACATAAACACACTAATGCCACCACTGTTAATTATAGCAAGAGTCATTCTAATGCATTTACATAATTGCATAGACAGAGAGATACATACCCGTACAGTAATAATCCAGGTTACATAACAGAAAATTAACTTGTTTATCCAAAGAAAATGTCCCTCCTCAAAACAAAATGAAATAAAAAAAAGCAATTATTTCCTGCTTCTGAACGATGGCTGCAGGGTTTAAGTCGACTGAGGGGAAAGAACCTCATAAACCCTACGAGCAGTTACGGGTGAAGACTTTTAGCTACTAATGTGAGAACAGTAATAACGAGGTGCTGGCAGCTATCGTGATCTATGTTTCTTTGTTTACAGATTAGCCTTTTCTCCAAAAAATGCTACGCTTACATTCTCAGGTAGCCAGATAGGACGGATGGTGACAAATCTATGTATGAATTTCATCTGTTTTCCAGTCCTGCCTGGACATTGCCTCAGATGATAAATGACTGCTGAGGATGATAAACAATATGAAAACCTTCTCCCGAAAACATGAATCTTTTCATCTCTTCTCTCATTTTCTGTTTTTGTTTTTTTTTTCGGTTCAGATCTTTCAAGGCATTTCTTTCTCTTTCTGTTTTTTTCTCTACTTTGACCTCTATCATAATGGCTAATTTCAATGTTCTCTCCTTCAGTCGTGTTGAGAGGAGCTCCCTTCCCAGAATGCCCTCCACAGAGAGTCGGACCGACGAGAACCCGTATGACTACAGACATCTACTGAGGAAGACCTCCCAGAGACGAAAGCTCATCAAACACTACTGAGCACGGGACTGAACTTTTTGGCCGTTTGGCGCATAAATCTGTCACAATCTGAAGCGATTTATTATCATATCAGATAAACAGTATATGATAACATAATCACAAGAGTATTGAATTCATACAGCCTCTGCACAAACCATATGAAACTGTAAGTTATAATGACAAGTTCTGTACTGTACTTTTGTTTTTGGACATTTATTGGATGGACATTGATTGCTGCAGGCGTTACAAGTCACTACCAGACTAACTATTCTAAATGAGCACATTAAAAACAGGCTGGATGCACCTGTAAATAACAAAAAATGCTTTAAAGTTACTGTAAATGAAGGTTTATTTATGTCATTTGTAATCTAGTCATTGATGTCTGTATTTTCTCTGTGATTTGCGAAAGGTTTTGTCTGTTTGGGCTCGTTCATTTCCTTTTGGACACCTCAATATAATTTTATAAGTTCTATGGATCGTGTAAATACACATAGAAGAAATCTCAAACTGTGCTCTTACTCTTGAATAATTTGCATTCTAATCTGTTTTGGATCATTTATCTTTGGAAAAATCCGCCTCAGATTCTTCTCTCTGCTGTAATCTCTGGTTTTGTTCATTTAAACATAAAAATGATCAAATTCCTGGTGATGTTTCCTTCATCTTACATTTCTAACACGTGGCTGCACCCGTGCACGATGAGCTAATATGTCTACATTTTTCACTCCATTTCAACTGACAAATCCACTTCTTGTAGACCTTTGGTGGCAAGAAAAGCTCCAAGACGACACCAGAAGGAGTAAACTGTGTCATGTTAAAATCAAACCAGCCCTGTATAAACTCCTTTTCATGCAGTCTCTTCCGTGTTGACTTGAGCATTTCTTTGATATGAAACCTTCTGACCTTTCCTGTGACATTTAAGGGAGCAAACCCCACAGGGGCTGTTAGTGAATCCCCAACACGCTGACTGCACACACTGGCACAGAAACAACAGAACAGCAAATAAAGCTTGAAAAAGGGGGGAAAAAAACACACAAGAGTGAACAACAAAACATGATCCTGCACAGGATAAGCAGGTATAGACAATGAAAGATGGAGAATTGTTGCTGTTTTTACAAATAAAATCGCCACAGTTTGAAAGAATTATAAAAAATGTACTTAAAGAAGCATTATTATCAGTATGCAAAGAAGAAAAATGCATTTATATCAAAGTGAAAAGCAGAAACTGGACATTTAAAGCTACTATGACCCACTATATGGAAACACAATGTTTTGCCAAAGGGACCAGTTTATTTTAATTAGTCTTTTTTTTGGCATTGGATATTTTTTTAGGGGGGGATTGCATTCATAAATCATAACAGATGTGACTCAGGCTATAGTTTTGATGCCTGGAGGGTCCGTTTGCTCTCATTCATGGATAAACGTGAAGAAAACAGTGCAAGAGGCGACAATGTCAGATGAAATATCATATTTTGATAACACGTGGTGTGGAAATGAGCTATGATACTGTTTCAGTTTTCACCAGAAATATGTTGTTTTAACCTTTTAGACTATAATCTACAAACCAGTTCCCAATCAGATCTGATTAAAAAAGATCATAAGATGGAATAACATGATTTTCTTTATCCTTCAGGAGAAAAATAAGTAAGGTGCAAAAAATAAATGGTGATTTAAAGGGTGCAACAACAAAAAAAAAAAGGGGGTGATGGGAAATTTTCAGTGAAACAAGTAACGAGTATTTTTTTGGAGTAACGAGCCCCACACTGGAGAGAGGAGGGACCCACGCGCACTTTGTGTATTTTATCCAAGACTCCTCGTCTCCCCCCGTTGTTTCCATCACCGGAGGCGTGCAATTACAGCAGCCGGTCTCCAAGAAATAGGTCTGCAATTGCTGGGCAGATGAATTAGTTGGCATTTACTGTCTGTATGGAGGGGAAGTTCAGCACGCAGGGGACACAATGTTGGGGATTTATGGAGTCACGACGCACGACGCAACGCCGTTCGTCATGACCTGAAGTGAATCACGATGGGATTTCTTTAGTGACGTGAAATTTAGGTTGGACGCAATTAGGCACCTTTACAAGAAGCTGCTCATTTAAACCACTTGTCACTCCTTTCTTGGTTGGTCCATTTTGTTTTTTGCTTTGTGTTTTATTTTGAGTTGTAGCGCACTTCCATCCAAAAAGCAGAGATTTCACTGTAAGTTTTTTTTTTTTTTTTTCGCACCCTGAACTTACTCTTGCGCTATATTTCCTATGAAGTCAGGAGAGTGGCTGCGCGGTGCGTGGAAGCGCTGACTGTGAGTGCGCCGCTGAAGTCAAGTGTGTGCGGATTTCTCTGGGAAGACGCTGCTTCATGCAGCCGAGCTGTGCACCTCTGGACGCCTGCGGAAGAAGAAAAAAGAGAGAGAAAAGCACCGTGGACGCTTTCTGTGTTATTTTTTCCTTCTTTTTTTTAAAATCTCCACACGCGGGTTGTTTTATTTTTAGGGGCTTCTCTGTAGCATAAAGCGTCTGTCGGATGCACGGCTGGATTTGCAGCAGTCGGAGAGGTCTGGTCAGATTCAGCACCACATCAGCTTCGAACAGCTCCCGGTCGTCGCGTGTGGATGGGCTCTGTCGGTCTCCGTGTCTCCTGCAGCTCCTAACTACCGGCAACAATGGCATCACACGGTTTCTGGTCTCTCGGCGGAGATAATGCTGGGGCCAATACCGGGAGTCAGAGCCCCAGTACGCGTGAGTGGCTTTTTTTTTTTGTGTGTGTGTGTCTTCAAACCACCTCTGATGGACCGGGCGCAGCACTAATTCAGTGCATTGTCTGAAGTCAGTGTCCTGTATTTGGTGTAACTGCAACCACATGCCAATCCAAACAGGCCTTCTGTGTTTATAGTCGGCAAATCTGCTTTTACTACATTTTTTTTCTTTTCTAGTTTTACCCTCCAGGAGGAAATAATTTTATCCCCAAAAAAAGAGAGGTTGTTTTAGGCTACTACAACTTGCATGGCGCTTTTTTTGTGTGTGTGCTATCTTAAAGTTGGATTCTGCACCTGAAGCCTGCTCGTCTTTATTTGATTTATTCATCCCCCCCTTATTCTCTTGCAGCCAGGGCTTGGTGCCAAGCGGCGGCCCAGAAATTATCCGGAGGAATTGGATCGAAATTATGTGGTATGTTGGTTCACAGCGAAGGGAGTGGGGTTGGTGGGGGTTGGGAGGCAATTTTTGGGCGACGTGCCTGTTATTTCCATCTTTATATTTATGGCATGGCCTTGTCGACAGAATAATAATAATAATGATAATAATAAAAAACACTTCAATGTTTTTTTCTGTGATGCCCAAAGCGCTGCTCAATGTCGGGGAAGTGGAGAAACCCGCCGAGCCGGCCGCCAAGCAGCCGCCACAGACGGCGGCTGAAACCTGCGGCTGCAACAAATCCTGCAACTGCACCAAAGCTGCTGGAGGCTTCTCCGACCTCTATTCAACAGGTACAAAAGCACACAGTAAAGCTGGATTTTTTATCACTATCACCTGATCAGCCAAAGCTTGGCCTTGCCTAGAATAGGAAGTGTAAAAACACCTTTTTCTATGGAAGTTATTTATCAGCGTATAAGCGTAGTTACTCTTATTAAATACATGGAAACACCAGGCAATATATGAATTAACTGCATTTGTCAGCATTCAAAATCGACTTTTCCCCTCCAATAATATTCTTTTAAATGTTTTTCTTGATGGTATAAAGATGATAACAGATAAGACACATGCATATGAAATAACCCACATTTTAAAGCTTGATATCTACAGGATTTAATGATGTGTTGCGTTCATCAGTTGTGCAGTGATGGAGGTCACCTTCAGCAAGATCTCGTTTGTGAATCCTTGAGCGTCGTAAAAAAAAAAAAACCTTCAATCATCTGATGTTAAAATAATAATAATAAAAAACACATTCTTCTCTTCGCATTTTTTTCTTTTATAATAGACCTGATGGTTTAATTTTAGAGCAGAAATCGATGTGTGGCCCCATTTAGAGGCCTACATATGTGCATCCTCATGTTGCTTTTTTTTTTTTTTTTTACCCTCACATACACCTTTTTCCAAATCCGGAAATCTTAACTCACAAAATGTCTCCTCACAGACCTGCTACCTGCCATGGACGGTGACACCAAAACAATGACCTTCCTGCAGGAGGTTGTGGATATTTTACTGGCCTACATCGTGGAGTCTTTCGACAGGGAAACGAAAGTTATTGATTTTCATTATCCAAACGAGCTGCTTCAGATGAACAACTGGGAGCTGCAGGAGGAGCCGGCCACTCTGGATGATATCTTGATCAGCTGTCGCGCTACTCTGAAATACGCCATCAAAACAGGTAGAAGATTTGGATGTATGTGATGTGTAGATAAAATATCTGACTTTTAAAGCATTTTTGTTGATCATGTTGGGAGATATCTTCAGTTTTAAAGCTGAATCTAATTAGGTTGGGCCTAAATTCTGGCCTGCTGTCTGTCCTCGTGTGAAATTATTTTCTAAATGGCGATATTTAATGCTTAAAAATAACACCAAGCTACTATAAGTACTAAACTGTAACAGAAAATCCTAAAATACTTAAGCAGATGATAAAAATACAGCCTGCTTAAGTTGTTCACCAATTTTATTGTTTGATATCATCCAACATCTAATTTTGTAAAGACAGAATGAAACAAAGAAAAACAGAAAACAAAATGTGCTGGGGTTTTTTTTTTGTTTTGTTTTTTATGAAACATCAGCCTGGAAGTTGTCCTGCTTTCCCTCCTCCTGGTCACCAGACCGATAAATGCGGTGACGCAGTAAATCTGGTTCACCAAGTAGGAGAGTAATAGGCTAATAACAAGGCTTCACAGGCCATTATTCTCTCCAGAATGACAGGAGGAAATTCACAGCAATACAATACAAGACTGAATTTAAGCAAAAAATAAATATATAGGTAGATACAGTATAGCCTAGGTTTATATTTATTACAGGACTTAACAATAACAGGTTTTATTGCATGCTTATAATAGAAAGTAAACTGGAATCTTAAAGTGTGTTTAATTGAACAAGCATCTTTTACATATAATTTTTTAAAAGAGCATTAACTTCTTCCTGTTTCTTTAAAAACACTCCACTATAATGTATGTATGGTATAGTCTGTATTATAAAATTGAGCCTTAAAATCTGGATAACATTAATTTTGGTCTGTTTACTCTTCACTAAATTCCTAAATGTCACACCAAATGTTTTCATTTTTTCTCAAGATGATTTAAAGCATCATTACTGCCACATTTCTAACCTGCAATTAAGAGTTTAGACAGATGATGTTTTTTAAGGTTTTTTTTTTTTGCACAAACTCAGCATAAACACAATTTTTCAATTTTCCTGACATCAGATAAAATGTTCCAATTGCAGCCATCTCACACCCTTTTCCTCTTCCTTTTCATTCAGCCCATCCCAGGTACTTCAATCAGCTCTCTACAGGATTAGACATGGTTGGACTGGCAGCGGATTGGCTAACATCCACCGCCAACACCAATATGTAAGTATGTGGCCTGCTCCTCGTGATTCTAAATGGTGATAATGATAATGACAATGAATTCCATTTCCGGTCCATCCGTATGCACTCTGCTCTGCGTCTGCACCGGCTGATAGCGGCTTTTTTTTTTTCACTCAATCATGGCAAATGAAAAGGGTGAAATGAAAGGCAGACCCCCCACAACCCCACCCTTTCTACTCCCCCCCCCCCCCCCCCCTCCCTCTGCACCCCTCCCACCTCTGCCTTTTACCTCTGATCCCCCCGGGGATTCAAGGGGGAGAAAATTAGCTCTGAAATTAAATTCAGACTAATCTGAAGCTAATTTTAGTGTGTGTGTTTTTGGGGTGATAAACTCTGCTAGAGTCAGCCTTGGCAAGTGTGAGCTGCTGCGGGTTTTTCAGAATGACTGCATGTAATTTACTCCATGTATTAAAATAAAAAAAATACATGAAGAGGCAAATATTGAAAATGTATTTTTTTTTTAATAGAGCAGGAGGGGTGAAGATGTGAGACTGCTGAACAACAGACAGCACATTTGAGTGTATGAAACATAGACGTGTGTAACTTGTGTTTGAATTTTTGTGAGGATGCTCGTGCATTTTGTTCAAAAGCATCTTTTTGCCCCTTTGGGACCGAAGATGAAGCCTGTAAAGTCTGTGTACAATCAACAATGCTTCTACATATTTAGCAGAGAAAATATAGTTTTTTATCCTTCAAGCATTTTAAATATTTCTTGTTTTATCTACCTGTGCAAGAGGCATAAATGACAACTCTAAATATATGCCTGAGATACCCAAACTACAACCCAAACAGCAGGGGGGGGGAAAATGTCCTCTTATTGGCTATTTTCCGGTGATGAGTCATGGCGCATTTTTGTCAGCTTTCCCTCCGGGCACCTGGCACCATATTTGTGTAACCCATGCGCACCATGTGATGTCCCTTGTGTAACACAGGTTCACCTATGAGGTGGCGCCTGTCTTTGTGCTGCTGGAATACGTCAGTCTGAAGAAGATGAGGGAGATCATTGGCTGGCCGGACGGAAGAGGAGATGGCATTTTCTCTCCTGGTATGTCAGGCGACGACAATCCCGCCACCCCTCTGTTTCGCGAGAAAATGGAACTGCCTGTGTGCGTGTGTCTGAACTGTAATGTGTCAATTTGCATCTTGATGATATAAATGGATTCAAAGCCAATTAGCATAAAATAGTTTTCCTTTTTCCAGCTAAACCCCCCCTCCCTCCCTCCTCCCATCACCCCTCAATCTTTAATTTCTCCTTGCATTTGCGGTTGACACATGATGAGGAGCATTCATTGGAGAATTTTAATGAAAGACTTTGATTGGCTCTGACATTGTGGACAGTGAGCTGTGATTTTGGATGCAGTGTCATCTCTCGATACGCTCTCGTCAAGCTGTAAACAAAGGATTTTTAGTTGTTGTCGTTGTCTCCTTCGTTTTAAACATGCAAGGACATTTCTGAAACTCGGTTACGCTTCAGTGTCAGTTAGAAACCCTGCATTGCTCCCATGAGACTTGCTAGTTAAGGCTGTGATGTGGGCTTGACACTGGCACTGGCTATAAATCACTGTCTGTCCTCTAGGTGGTGCTATTTCCAATATGTATGCCATGTTGCTGGCCCGCTTCAAGATGTTCCCTGAAGTGAAGGAGAAAGGAATGTCATCTGTTCCCAGACTGGTGGCCTTCACATCCGAACATGTAGGCATCAATGCTTCTGTAGATGTTTTACCAGCGTTGTCAATATGTGTGTCCGGTTGGATCAAATCAGTGTGAACATTTTTTCTTTTAAAATCAAATGACCTTCTTGTCTTGTTCACTAGCTCTTGCTGTGCTAGATGTGTGTTTTTTAAACTTTCACACCATCAATGCTGATATAAAGCTGACATTACATGTGTCAGACACTGAAGGAGACAAGGTGACCGGTGTGTCTGTCACATCCTCCTCCACCTTTAAAGGACACTTGAAAGATGCTGAGAGCAAAAGCCGTTAGATAACACAAAAACCATTCACTATGTGAGCTTGTAGGAGCAAAGGGGCTCTTTTCTTTGCATATTTTCAGATCATTTTTTCTTCCTGTGACCCATTTCTGTTCTGTCCCAGAGCCATTTCTCAATCAAGAAAGGCGCGGCCGCTCTTGGCATCGGGACAGAGAGCGTCATCTGCATCAAAGCAGATGAGAGGTACTGTCAGTTTCTCATTGACATCTGAAAGGAAAATATGATGTTAGTATACGAACACACAACTCAAGAAGCAACTAAAACTCATTTTTTCCCCCCTTTGTAGTGGTAAAATGATCCCAGCTGACCTTGAGAGGAGAATACTGGAGGCGAAACAGAAGGTAATTTGATACACATTTATAACACTGCTATAAATAGACCCTAATATTACTTCATACAGCACTGACTATTATTGTATTCAGTCCACTGAAACCGCAGTGCTGATGAGGGAACTTTGGAAACATATTGGCATTGTTAATTTGTTTACAACATTTTTTTTCTTTGTCCCTTTGCAGGGTTTTGTACCTTTCTTCGTAAGCGCAACTGCAGGAACGACAGTGTACGGCGCCTTTGACCCACTCATCGCCATCTCTGACATCTGCAAAAAGTACAACATCTGGATGCATGTGGACGTGAGTTAAACAAATTGACAATCTGCTTCAAATCTAAACTCCGCAGCCACCCGAAGCAACCCCTCCTGTCGCTTCATTTAAAACTCACAACGCACACTGTCTCTCCATAGGAGGGATTTTTAGTGAGGGGAAGACATAGAAATCCAGACTTCACCGGCGAGTTTGACAAATCTATTATGTCTGTCTCGCCACTGCTTTCGTTTGACCTAGATAGACGCTGGCCATTTCCTATCTAACACTGGAGATTAGAAAAACTGGAACAGAGGCTGTAAATCATCTCCTCCCCTGACTTTGCCATCATGGACCCTCTCAGTGAAGGAGCTATCTATTAATGAAGGTGATTTAGTCCTGACAGGGGGACACCTCTATTAAGAGGCATAAATGGCCTTGTCGATCATTCCTCAACTAGCCGAGATGGAGAAAAAAAAAAACACATCCTCTTTTACAGTGTTGTGGCACCTGCTGCTTTTGTGGGTGTAGCTCCTCACGTGGTCTTTTATATGTAAACATTTTAAGGCTGGAAAATCTGGACGTGCTCGCAAAAACATCCACACAAGCTGCTCACGTCTGGACCTATTTTTAATACCAATTTGTGGAGTGACGACTCTGATATTAGCAGATCATTAATATCATTCCATTAATAGTTTTCCCAAGTCCTCTGACAGAACTTAGACTATTATGCAACACTGAAATTACTCAATAAAAGCCAGAGAAAAGTATTTTCAGGTTTGCAGCTCTTTCAGAAGATTGACCAGCCATGCATTTATTCAGCTGGAGGAGACAGGAAGACATAGGACCACTAGAGCAATTAAAATAACAGATCAAACATGTACAAGTGGACAGAACGTATCATTGCAGGTTTATGGAGAGAGCTTTAATCACATTTGACATTGAGAAATATACGCTTATTGTACACGTCAGCTGAAAATGAGAAACAGAAATGTGAAATGCCAAAATATCTTGAGGTAATTTAAAAATTGTTCATCTTCTGTTAATCTTCCACCGACTGAAGTTTATTTTTCTACTAAAAAATGTCCTGTACAGAACAACGTCCTTAACTGAATGTTTCTTTACTGCATGTTATGCTAAATTATGCCAATATATAATTACTAGACTTTTTAAGATCCCCTCCAGGGATATATGTAGGATATATATATATGTAAAAATACTCTACTTTGAATAATAATATGTGTCTAATGTGTTAATTACCTCACTAAAAACCTCTATTCCTCCTCCCTCATTGAAAAATCCAGAATCTATGAATAACGATTAAATATTGAAGTATTGCTAATTTCAAAAGAGTATCTGAGTAAGATGTCTCTTACTTCACTGTAAAGTCCATTCTCAGTGTATGTACACTGAGTTTCCACGTCACACAGGACCACGAGTAGCCTCCAAATTAGTCGTGATGTCACAAATCCCCTTAATCTCAGATTGTTAACGAGCAGAGAGAAACTTTCCCCCTTCAGCAGATGAATTTGAAAACACTGCACATATATCATGCTGTGCAGTGAGGCTCGAACATCCAAGTGAAGTAAAAATATGCAAAACACATTTTTTGAGTGGACGGGGACTTGAAGTCTCGAATCGATATCTGTATCGACCTCAATATCTTGCTCTGGTCAAGCTAAACTTCCCAGAACTCCAAGGACCGCAATTTATTATTGCACTTTCATCAAGGTTGGGGAACTTGCAAAAGACAGATTTTTTTTTGTTGAAAGAATCGATGCATTATTCTGAAATATTCTAACAAGGATCCTACACTTCCCATAACGTAACTCCATGGCATCTATTGTTAGATGCTGCCCATGTCTTTCAAACTCCACACATTATACAAGTTCTGTCACAAGCTAAGAGGGATTTTCTACAACTTGTGGAGATTAACTGTCTGTTTTTTTTTTGTTTTTTGTCAGGGTGCGTGGGGAGGAAGTCTCCTCATGTCCAGGAGACACAGATGGAAGCTGGACGGAGTTGAGAGGCAAGTGACTTCCTTTCTGTTTGAACTAGCGTGTATTAGATGTTAATGAGCATTTTAAGTAATGATGCGTGATGATTGTTTGTGGTACCGCAGAGCCAATTCAGTAACATGGAACCCACACAAGATGATGTCAGTCCCTCTGCAGTGTTCTGCCCTGCTGGTCCGAGAGGAGGTAGGCTCCGTCTTTCATCATTCATGGTTTCATTCTGTCATAATTCTGTAGAAGATGTAAACATCCATGTTTCTCCTCTCTCAACAGGGCCTGATGCAGAACTGCAACCAGATGCACGCCTGCTATCTCTTCCAGCAGGACAAACACTACGACCTTTCCTACGACACTGGAGACAAAGCCCTGCAGTGTGGACGCCATGTTGACATCTTCAAGCTATGGCTCATGTGGAGAGCCAAGGTAGGGACAGCTGGCATGCTTGTTTTTGTATGTAGACCTTTGGAAAGCAGATATATTATTCGAAAGTAGTAGGGAAGGTCAAGTTTAAAGGGGACATATCATACTTTTTGTTATTTTTATACTGTTATCATGTCAGATTTCAGTGTCAAAGGTTCAAAACTTGAAGTGAACATCTGTGAAACTAATATGTTGCTAACTTTGTTCCAAAGTTGTAAATCGGATTCTGGCTCGAACATGTACGGTTGTATTTGAAAAGTTTCCATTTTACTATTTGTTTACGTGGTCTCTGGAGCCACCAGAAGTCAGCTGTGACGCAGCTTCTGGAAGCTGACCAATCAAAGCAGGAGGGGCCCTTAAAGAGACAGGAGCTAAAACGGCCTGTTTCAGATAGATGGTGAGCTGAGGGGCTGCATGAAGGACCAGTGTAAGATGGATTAGGTGTTTTTTTCGAACTGTATATCATGCAAAGATAACCCAGTAGAGCCCCAGAATATAAATTAAGGATATATAAAGACTTGGAAGTGTGCATGGTATGTCCTCTTTAATGTCTCAGTGCAGAGGTGGAGATACAACCTGCATTATATTACAACGATAAAGTCAGTGTTTTCAGGGAATTATTCTTTGTAACTATTTAATTACCTGAAACTAAAAGGTTTTTTTGGCCTTTTAATCAAAGCAATACCAGTTCACTTCAAACAACATAGCATACTTCATGTGACTTAAAAATATTTTGCCACAGTGTAAAGAAAATACAGCCAACAGGATATTAATTGTCTTCTATTCAAGTCTTAGATAATTAAGCTCATATACAGTAGACTCACATTTACTTTGCTTTTTGGCTCATTTTTTCAACATTATATACACATGACAGATGTATGAATGCAGATAGACTGAATTAAATTCAAATTTGTGATATTTTTAGCAGAAAAGTATGATTTGTTTCTCTCTCTTCTTGTTTTTCAATAAACACATATTATAAATGTATAGTATGTGTATTTATAAAGTATATTTTTTGAACTAACAGATTCAAATCTTTTTTTTTTCCTTTTTTTTGGCAGGGCACCATTGGGTTTGAGGCTCAGATTGACAAGTGTCTGGAGTTGTCGGAGTACCTGTACAACAAGATTAAAGACAGAGAAGGCTACGAGATGGTCTTTGATGGGAAAGTATGTTCACATTTAACTTTCACTTTCCACAAGGACAATTCATCCCATATAATTAGAGAAAAGTAGCTAACATTAGTCCATGTCACCCCTCTTACCTCAGTGTATTCAAAATCATTATGGGTGACTTGATTGGCGCGCAGTGTGCTCTTGTTTTGTGTTGGATGAATGCCATTTTTACCTCTAGCTGCCAGTATAATGTGCTGCTATTATGTTTAATGAATAGCATAACGGCCTGTAATTGCTCATATGCATATGAATAGCATGGTGTCTGACATATCCTCTACTAAGCAAAACTATGACAACAAAAGCATATGCGGGTATGATGGGGTTACTAGGCTGAAAACTCTTTTATAAAAGGAGCGCTTGGACACCCAGAGTAATTTATAGTGAAAGCTCTTTAATGTTTCAAGGCTTATTGTTTTCCTGCTGAGCCCCAAAAGGCTAAGAGCATCATAACCCAGAGGGGGTGATGGGAAAAAGCCAAGTCCTCTGGGCACCGGCCCAGGTGTTCACTTGTCTGCACCTCCCATTGCGCCATTACATCTATCTGATGTTGAATATACTACCGCCGAATCAGCCCGACTGTATAAATGAGGCTGTATGGGTGATGTGCATGGCTAGTCAGCTGTTGGTAATGAATGCTTTCAGGCAGGCGGGCCACTCTAACAGGAAACAGGACTTCAGATGCCAAAAAATAGAGCTGTTAGGGGCTTTTATACATACAGAAAATATCTGGGAAGGAGGCAGGCTACCTGTCTAGCGCTGCCACACCTAATGGATTTTCTTTTTGAGATGTGAACAGAATTCACTGTGGCTTGGTGAAATAGATGGACTACAGTAACTTTTTATTTTGAGATATCTGGAGGATTTCATGGATGACTGGCAAACTGCACCATGGCTGTATGTACATGTATTATGTGTAATGTGTGTGTATAATGCACAGCGTGTTTCAAAGAGGATGTGTGTGTAAGGCTGGTATGCGTGTTGTGTTAACAAATGTGTTGATAAATCAATATCACATTACTAATATTGATATATTCACATTAACATTGTTTTCTCCATCTTCATATATGTTGATGGACAATGTAAACACAAGGGACATTATTTCCCTGATGAAGGCAGATATGTTGTATCTTTTAAATATATTAGAATTAACCAATCAAAACAAACTACAATAATCATAAAATCACAAAATAAATTAATCTAATGAGGTAAATAGCTATGAAAAGTGTTCCTGTTTTAAGTATATTTCAACCTTTCACATATGAAAAATCACAGCTTAACCCATAATTTATATGCTGTATGTATTTTACCTACAGCTAATCTTCTTAATTTTGTGCATAAAGCTATTATAGTCACTTTGAATATACCTTTATGTGATTACAGCGTCTTTAAAATAAGCCTTTGCTTGTAGAAAATTGAGACAATCCCGTACAAAATTAGTGAAAAGATGTCTGCCGCAGTGTCTTTTTGATACAACCACTGGTGGGCACCAAAGATTTCAATGCATAAGGGATTTATATTGGTAAAAAAAGAAATGTATTAAGCATTTACATCGTGACACAATTATTGCTGCTACTAATAATAATACTGAAATATTTCCCTGTCCTGTGTGTGCCTGGTTTCGCTTTAGTGTCCGTTTATTCCTCTCATCTCTTGACAACCGTGTTTTCCCACAGCCTCAGCACACCAACGTCTGCTTCTGGTACCTCCCTCCTGGGATCCGCTACATGGAGGACAAAGAGGAGAGAAAGAAACATTTGCACAAGGTGGGTGAGCGGAGATAAGAAGCCTGAATGTAGTATCTACCCAAAACACCCTTCACGGCGCCTTTCATGAGCCTGTAATTCCTATCCAATTTGACCATCAAACGTCCTCCTCGTTTGGGACAACATGGAGGTCCACTTATATTCAGGATTTAAAGAATACTTTGCCATGTTCATGAGAAATGGTTTGCAAAAAAGGACAATGTCACAGAGGAAAGGTGTCACAGGCCAGACTCAGAGGGAGTGAGACTATTCAGTAATGTAAAGTGGCGGCCGTTCAGAGGAACTCACATCAGCGGGGGCCTAATAATTGACAATTAGGACAAACAGATGGTGTACATGCCAGCCATACAAAGAGCTCTCCCTTCTCTCTTTCTCTGTAAAACCATCCTCCATAAATCGATACCACCTTTGTCAAAGTTCATCCAGTGGAGAGATTTCCTTTTGTTTTACACACTTTGATTGAAAAAGCACCACGGACATGCCTCACTGGACTAAGTGTTTGGCCAGCTTCCTCTTTTCCACAGACTCTGATGCTGAAATTGAGGGATGATGTAATGTTGCCAAAGAAAAAAAAAAAAAAAGCTCAAACCGAAGGAGCTTTCATCAATTTCCACGTGCGCTGCCTTAATGACTGCTCCTAGAAGACAGGAAATGTCAAAATACTGACAGAAATCTGCAGCTGCTGATTTATAGTTTAAAGAAACTGTATGTTTGCCAATTGCAACGGGACACCTGCAAGAGATTTAGAAGGAATTGAATGCTAGCCAAAGTATTGTAGCCTCTATATAATCGTCTATCCATACAGTATAAATCTTAACCAAACTAGTGTCTTGAGTTTTAAAACTTAATACCCACACATGTATTAAAATTCTTGCTAGATTATGCAGGACCTCAAGGTTATTTGAGCCACAGTTAACCTAAGCTCTTAAGCTGAATCTGCAACGAATTGTCGTCTCATGTTACTGAATCTCATGTGCATATCCTTAAGATGATTATGGGTCACAATAATGATGTAAGCATGGTAAATTACTGCAACAAGCACTGGCCTTAAAATGATAATCCAGAGACCGGGATATTTTGAAATGTTTTTCCTCAGTAAAATGTGTTAGTGTTGTTCAAAACACAGACTAAGTTTCAAACTTGTAATTGAATCTGCCACCGCTCATCACAGCACAGAATCCACACTGCCGTCGAGACTCGGCTGAGCACAAAATAAATGACTGTCGCTGCTTTACTCTCGGAGATAACCTCTAAACTTGGCAGCAGAGTGCTGAGCGCACTGACGCTGGTGTCAGATTTAGTTGTCAGACCGGTGGGAGATAATGGACTACATGGGACAGGGTCGGAGTAATCTGGGGGAAGAATTAATTTAGTTGCTAAAAAACAAAATATAGTTATGTGATTAGGCACTTTTTCTAAAAGTATGGGCGCAAAATGTTTTGAAAAAGAACTAGTCAACAAGGAGACAATAATGAAGTAGTACTTTTTGGTAATTTCTCTGTGACTGACTCACTGTGTCACACAAATATATATGGGAAATTGGATACAGTCCGTCCAAATATGGGCACGTTATCACAGCTCCTGTTCAGTTTCTTTAGTTTAAAGCAGAGGTAAAATTCTCACTTTGCTATGTTTTTGTATTTACTTTCTTTTAGCTTTACACGAACATTAGTTATAGCCCTAAACAATGTTTTTCAGTTTGGTCAAATTATAATTCAAGAGAACAGCAGTTTGTTTGAGGGCCAAAACTCACATTTCAAGGCATTTCAGATTGATTATTTATTGTACATAGTTGTATTGTTTCCAACTATAGCGTTTTTGTAAAAGAAAAAATATTTAGCAGTTATCCGTTGGCAGACTTTTTCTTGGTGCAGGGATAGATTTTAGAGCAATCTAGCATCACAATTAAGCAGAACTACAAGCATAAAACTGTTTTTAGTGCACAGTCATGAGTTCAGTTCTCAAAGCCGATACCGAGATGCACAGTGTTGAAGGTTGCAAGCAAAGTAAGTGCTGTTACACCCTCGAATTAAGAAACACAGCCTCTTTTGTGGGTTGTAATAGACTCCCAATTCTGACTTTGAAATGGTCTCGAAACTTGTTTTCCACTTACTCACAAGCTCATTTCATCAGTCATTTATTTTGTGCCATTTCAGTAGTTGTGGTGTTGATAAACTGCCGTTCTCACCTGCCAAAACGAACAAAACTCATGGAGTGATATAACTTATCCCTAGAAATCAAATAACACCCTCTATTTACCATTTATGTATGTTTTTTTTCCCTCTGTTCTTCCTCTGAACCAACATTAATTCATGTTGTATGTACTGAACGTTACCAGGTGGCCCCAGTGATAAAGGCCAGGATGATGGAGTACGGGACAACCATGGTCAGCTACCAACCGCAAGGGGACAAGGTCAACTTTTTCCGCATGGTGATCTCAAATCCCGCCGCTACCTTCGAGGACATCGACTTTCTTATTGAGGAGATTGAACGACTCGGCCAAGATCTATAAGACTCGTCTCACCAAATCCTCCTGTACTTTTCCCCCTTGACGGATGAATTGTTTGTCGTGAATGTACTGGTAAACATTTTCTTTTCTCTCTCTTTCCTCCAAAGTCACATATTTAAGAGTATATTTGAGAAAAAAGATCTACAGATATATCTATATATTATGTATTGTAGCTTTTGCTGTGGACTATCTTGGTCCAAAGCTATGTAAAAGTGCTTCTGTCTGCCTTTCCTATAGTGTAGTAGCTCCCAGAGTAGTGTAAGTGATGTAACTTTACATGTACTTTTTTGTGATATGAAACGCTTGTGCAATAGGTCAATGAGGAAGAGTTTATTTTTCAATCATTTCTCATTTGCCGAATATGTTGTTAAGTGCCAAACGTGGCTGTGTTCTATTGTAACTTACACTTTAAACTTCTGGTTTAAAACAAACAAAAAAAAAGCACTTCACCTTACCTCAGCTTAATCAACTGCCTTCACATTTGCGCTTAGTAATTCAAGCAGTGATTTTTGGACAAAACTCTCTCGACTGGTGAGGTATAGCAGTATCCTCATTAGATTCGGAAATATTGACTAGAGAAGTAGGCAAGGAAAAGTTGAGTTTGAGGACTTTATTGTGGGTTTCCATCAACATTACACAACAAGGCATTTATGAAAGCATGTCTGTCCATTTTGCATCACTTTACGCTCTTTAAAAATATAGTCTGCAGCTTATGAAGCTAATTTACTGTAGTTGCTTATTACTTCTAACACTGTTTACTGTTTTTACACATGATTCTTTCTGGTGTATTTGTGGTGGTGAAGGCTTGTTAAACCCATTTCGTTTGATGTCACCAGCTACACACACACACATCAAAAGTTATAATCCTTAAGATTTTCAATATCGAATGGCTTTCAGCAATAGCCATTCAATCATTTTGCTCCCTGTAACTTCCTGTCTATACAGTAGTTTTCAGTTTTACTTGCCCCGTGCATGATTCCTGTGTAGGATTTCTCAGGAAATGATGCAGCTGGTGCATGCATTTCACCTGATGCACGATGCTGATTCGATCAGGAGTTCAGTATGCCTGACGACATTGTTGACTGCCTTCTTTAGTCATAATGTGATGTGATAAATCCTTTCAAGGGTGTTTTTTTTTTTGGTTGCTTTGAACAGATACAAGTTCTTCTATGTTTCTAATTGAGTAGCTGCTAAAAGTGAATTTACTGCCCCAAGTGGTCGATAAAAATGCCATTTCCATGGACTTACTCATCTGCAGTCCTCAGTGTTTTTCAGCCCATAGAGCATACTTCTTGCTCTGATGTCATGCTGGCTCCCCACATGAATGGCATGACATAATTTACTAATGTGGCTCTACAGACCTTTTAATTTTTATTGGACCAAATGGGTTAATTTCTTATAATACAGAGTCGTGTTGGAATGTTTGTGGTGCTCAGAAATATTTCTTTTGCAACATTTCTTTTGCAACTATTATGTCTGGGAAAAACTTCAACTGTGGGCGTTACATCAAAACCTGGTGACTGAACAGAGCATAGACCATATATAAAGATGGAAGTAGAAAGGTGTGACATCACCTACTGGTTTGCATTGGAGCCGGTTTGAAGCCATCTTTTCCCTTTGGGGCCAGGACCTTCCAAATAGGAAGTGCAGGGTGTTGCCTTTAATACTCTGGAAACACACCCCACTACCTCGGACCAAAGTGAACGCTAACTTACTGGGAACACCAAGAGGTGCACACTCAGGCTAATGTTAGCTACTTTAGCTAAATTGTGCTAACAGGGCAGGTATCATAGTCAAGTAACATCAACTGAAATATTGTGACGATAGTCTGATTCAATGTGAGTCCCAGAGCGAGGAGAGCAGCGGGTAAGAGAACTGTCAATCACAGCTGTCAATCAACGACCACATGGCAGACGTCAAAGCTACTAGAAGTCTTCGAATCTTATTAACGGAGCAATAATTTCCAAAATGACCACCAGCACACTTATTAGAGGGCCCAAATTTAGCAATTGAGACCATAATGACTTAAAAATAACAAAAAAATAATTGACTTAGTATTTCTTGAGATTAGTTAAAATGGAGCTCATGGGTGAATTGTATTTTAATAAGCAGTTGTCATTACCACCGGTAACCATAGGTGTCGCCAAATCAACAGGAACTGAAATCTTAAGGAATATAACTTTAAAGATATTAATCTCTCATCTACAGTACCATGCTGAGAGAGGTTGTTGTCAGATGTATTTTTGGATGAGCACTTAATGAGGATCTTAAGGATCTGGGAATGGTGCAATAACAGTGATTTGCTTGAATATAGGAATCTCACCAGATTTGCAGCCACTCTATACCTGACATCACTTGCACTAAATCATCGGGGGAAAGGAAAAGGAGCATCCCTTATCATTGCAACTGAGATTTCTTCTTTATTCATTCACAAGCAATATTTGAATATGGGTCCAATCCATACACCCAGCAAAATATCAAAAGAAACAGTGATTTCAAGAGTACGATAGTTAACGATAATCAAGTTTCCAGACCAAACGCACAGTAGTCAGCAAAAAAGCTAAAAATGAAAACAAACATGCTTACTGTAGGCGGGTTAGTTGATGAAATGTGAACCCCGACTTACCAAGCAGAGGTTCGGTAGCATTTTCATTAGAACAAGTTAGAAAAGCACAATTTGCTCAACATGGTCGGTCAGTGTACAATCACTTTTGATCATAGATTGTAAATAGTATTTCAAGATGTCCTAAGTACATATCTTTGTGTATACATACGTGTATATAAGACATATAACCAGAGACTATTTGTGAGGTAAAGTTATTCATATTTTCTCTATCTCCGATATAGATTACCTGTATTTTCATCATGTTAGTCTAAAAGGCTTTTTTTCCTGTGTGTATGTACTGTATGTATGTCAGATACTTGACCTGGTTTGTGACTCTTCTAGCTATTTCAAAGAAAACGTGTTTTCGGGGACTGGCTTTGAAGAAACGGACAGACTTCACCTTGAAACACTTACGAGTCTCACTCAGAGACGTGAGACTGCCGGTGTTTGGATTTTAAATTAATATGCAAAGCCATTTTGAACTCTGAAGCCCTCTGTTTTTTGTGCACATGTGATACTTGGCGGTATGTTATTAGTGTGTTTGTAAAGTGTTGCCTTAGTATAAATTTGCCAGTATTGTCTAGTTTTCCTCTCAACAGGGAGGTTGTGCACTTTAGAGTATACACGTGACCTAACAACGTGCAATGTCCAATGGTTGTTCATAAGTTGATGTGAAAAAATGTATTCAAAAATGTAACTTAAGCTCTTAGGTCTGAATGTGTCCTGAATCAAGGGGCCTGTTGGAAATGAAAGCATTTCATTTTTTGCAGCTTGTCAGTCTTTTTTTTTTTTTTTGCAGTTTGCCGTTTTTGCCATTATAAAGTTTCTTCTTTAACTGTCTTACATCCCGACAGAGAGTTTAAAAGGATGTTTAAAAGCTTCATAGATTTATTGATCCTTTCTCTGTTCCTTTCCGAAGTAAAACTGGCGTACACACTGTGACACAGACAACATCAGATTTATAACAGCAACAAAGGAATCTCACTGTGGTAGTCTTGGAAAGCCAGACATTTTGTTTCTCTTGCTGCTGCTGCTAGACTCGCTTCCTTTGCACGTGCATGCGATGCCTTGCCTATCCTGCTTGTTTGATGTACAGTCTCCTATATATCTATTTATATATATATATACATACATATATACAGTATGTGTAGCTCCTGTAATTAGCTTTAGTGTCCAATGTACTGTATAGCTTAGCCTGTAGAATAGTGCACTGTCGCTCTAGCCTTTACATGTGATCTCTGTGTCTTGGGCTTCCTGTAAAGTTTCTCTGTGCCGCAAGCATGCTAACCTTCGCCTAGCATTGTACTCCTCTCCGCGCTTGATCCGACTATCTCTATCCTCTGTCTTTCTCTTCTGCTTGAAGACTGTCGCAGCTCAGAACGTAGAGTATTATATCTATATGTGTAGTCCCTCAGCATGTCTTTACTCAAAGCTTTTCTCTCTGCTCTGCACCTGTACGACCTTTCTCTCTTTCTCTTCTGCTTCGCCCTCTGGTAGCAGTGACAACGTATCCTTGCGCTTTCCTCTTAACGTTTCTCGGCTACCCGCTGTTGTTCTGTTTGTGCGTCTGAGACAGTATGTTGACTCGTGTCATGGTGCCATAACGTCACAGTTTCTGGTTTTGTTTTGCCAAATGGTAAAAGCTGATTTTTCTGAGGCCCTTGACTCTATGGGATGTATGAGAATTAATAGGATTTGGATTTGACCGTCCAAAAACTGTTATCAGCCTTTAACAAAGAAGTAAAGAAAAACTATGGTTTCTTGCTTACAGGAGATATTGTTTGTTTATGAGAACTAATAAAATGTTAGTACTCAGAGTGCAGTTCATTTTCACTAAATATGGTGCAATTTTGAATCATATATTCTGCAAACTGCTGTGCTAGCTTCTCTCAAACATTCATTTGTCCTGAACTAAATGTTACTCTTGGGAAAATATAAATAAATATTGTCAAAACAGATCATTTTGATTCTGCTTTTTTCTTGTTTTTTGCTTTTTTTGTTTTGCTTTCAAACACGTAATACCATTTTACCCACTTTTATTATGCTCCATTTTGTAGGCAGAAAAACAACTCATACATAATTTCTGTCTCTGATAAAGCAAAGCGTTACTTGAACAGAAAAAGTTCAAATTGTTACATAAACTGGTGAGAAAGTCCTCGAGCACTATAAAGTGGCACTTTCACAACACTACAATATAATTTGGTGCTTGTTCATGTTCACGTAATCTTTCTCTGACCTCTGAGATCATAATTTTAGTGCCTCTCAAATATTACTGTAGATTGATGATGTTAGTCACAAAGCAGCACAGCAGCATGGAGAGAGAGAGTTAGTTATCATTGCCTATAGCTACGTTTCAAGACACAGTGAGTCCAAAGCGAGTGCAATCAAATACGATAACCTTGAGGACACAACAATGCATGTATGTACATATGCATACATTGATACTAACAAGCAGTTAGTGATAATTATAATTGTAAAAAATGACACTTCTCATGACACTCCTGTGGAAATTATGATGTGATTTGTGAGCAACATCACCAGTAGGTTGCTATCTTCTCTCTAGATGGCACTGCTACCTCACAATTTGGTCATGAAGGAGCATCAGGGAGTGTATTTTTACCTTGCCTCAGAATGGGCATGCATTGCAAATGTTCTTGGTATTTCTGGCAAATAAAACCAATTTTCCATTATTGTCTCAATGAGTTGTTATTTTTACGTGCTCTTCTCAATCATTTGTGGTTACGGCAGTCCAAACGACAGAAGAAAACCCAAACTTTGTAAAAGGCTACCAGATGGTTTACCTCATCTTTCCCTTTCATACACAGATGCAAATAGATAAAGAGGAAACTGTCACATGTGAATAATCATAGTCTTTCTTTGACAAAGACTAGACCCACAACCAGACAGAGATTACCTTAATTGTTTATTTAAATGACATAAAGGCTCTGATGATAAAAAAGTGAGATACGTTTTAAACAAAACATCTGGGAAGCACTCTATCAGCTGACTTCCAGGTGCTCAGAGGAAATGGATGGTTTTAACATTACAATTATGATAGATCATCATTCAGCTAGACCACTCATTTAACTGTTTCCAGCCAACAGTTTGAGTGTGTTTGCATGATGAGGACCAGGATAGTTCAATGCAGGCATTGATCAGGCTCCAACAGAGATTGTATAATAAGATGAAAACTGGTTATTGTCTCACTGCTGAACCTTCTGTTGACATTACTTTAGCATATAATCTGGTTGACATCTGCAACTAATGTTCTTCCTGTTTAGTAACACTGTTGGTAGGTTATTGTTAACATGTTACATTGTGATACTGTGTACTCCGCCAACAGCTAAGTGGATATTTAAACATCTGGGACATACAAGTTTGTTTTTTTTAAAAATACACATGTTCTCTAGTGTTTAGTTTCCAGATTGATGAAATGAGCCTTCAATTCCTTTTGTTAAATCTGCAGAGAATAAAATAAATGGTCTTATTTCTTCATAATCATGGAAGATTCGCAATGTATTTAAAGTATACGGCTGGCGATTTTTAAAATATTTTTCTTATTGTTAACAAATCACATGTGTAGAGCCAAACCAATAATGAATTGGTTAACTTATAAGTATTGTGTATGTATTCAAAGCCTGGAGCGACTCAAACCTGACAAAATGTAGCAAAACATTTATTTAAACGGAAATGGTGGTGCGTTGAACATCTTGCTGCCTTATGCAAGCCTTTGATGAAAAATTCACATGTTCAAACAATATACTCACTCTTATGAATTTATTTTAATGTTAGATATTTACTTACCTACAATTCCCACAATGCATATTACAGTATGTGCATCAGTGTAGCAAGATTTGTGTCAGCTTATTTTACAATATCATAGTGGTGTAGAAACTTCTACTATAAACTAATGCTGCAAGTACTTTTCCACAGGCCCTCTGTGAGAGAGGGGGGTCTTTTCTTGGTAAACTTAACCTTAGACACCCTGAATAAATTACCCTGCTCCATTTAGTTGCTGGCAAACAAAGAGAGCTTCAGAGGTGTTGCAGACCGGTTAGACACGTCAAAAGGAACCCTGCATTATGTTTTCTCCGACATTTGCAAGGTCTTGTGTGGACTGAGGAATGAATACATTCGATGGCTCTGAGACAATGAGCTTGCCAACCTGGAAAATGGCTTTCAAGACAAAACTGGCTTCCCTGGAGTCATTGGAGCCACTGATGGCACACATATTCCCATCCCAGCATCCACACTCCATAGAAACAGTTACATAAACAGGAGAGAACATGCAAGTATTCAACTCCAGGCAGTGTGTACATCAGAGATGATGTTCCTGGATGTGTGCACTGGTTGGCCGGGGTCTGTGCATGATGCCAGGGTGTTTCAGAACTGCCTATTATATGGCCACCTACAGAATGTAATGGAAAGTGACTACCACCTGCTTGTAGACACACCATACAGAGATAATGGGCATTTATCCCAGAGGCAAAAGAAATTCAACACACTCCAGAGCTCAACCAGAGCTGTGATTGAAAGGGCATTTGGGCTTCTAAAGGGTAAATGGAAACGACTGAAGTACCTGCCCATGGAAGACCTCAAAAAGTGGTAATTACGGCTGCATGTGTTCTACACAATTTCTTCTTGAGGGAGGAAGGGCAACAAATGTTGGGTTGTGAAGATGTGGGTGGCAACAATGGCAATGAATGTCAAGCAGTAGACACTGAAAGTACTACAGGTCAATGAAAAAGGGATGAACGTAGTTTACTTTTGGTTTAGGGTTATTTGAGTTCGGTTTAACCACTTTTGTTTGCTTCAACTAAGTTATTAAAAAGTTTTTGTTTCATAAAGGAATTTTAAAGAAAACAAATACTGAATAAAAAAGGCACAAAGGTGATCAAGATTGCATTTATTTCCTTGCAGGATAGACTACACTGTGCCATAAATCATGCCACTAAACAGACAAAATCTACCTAAGACCTAAGTTCCTATTTTTTCTTCATGGCAAGCAGTAACAAATTGTTTTAAGATGTCATCCCCTTCACTCACCACTCCCATTGCTTGTTTTTGCAGGACCATCAGTTCTGACATCTGCCTCCTCTGCTCAATGACATGCTGCTCAAACCACTGAAGTGTTTCGGATGTGGACTTGTGATTTCTCTTCCTGAAGTTGATGATCCTGGGCTAACTGGGTCTGATGAAGAACCTGAGTGGAAGGAAAAATATATTAAACCTCATGATTGACTCAAACATGTCTGCATCTATAGATGTTTGAAATACCTTTGTTTGCACATGACTCTCACTTACATTATAATGTAAATGAGCGTAATGTGTAAACAAGGGTAATTCAAACATCCAGTTAATCAAGCTTCTAGTTACCTGAGCCACACAAAAGCCATCCTTCAAATAAAGCTGTTAGCAACACTACAAAGTTACCCAGAAAAAGTAAATAGAAAGTGGACGCAGACTGCACTCAACTATTGTGCTAATTCATGTTGATATGGCACTAAAAATGTCCACCATTAAAGATATTAAATTGCAAGATTATCATCAGCAAATGATGAAATGGTCTAGACCAGCTCCACACTAGGATCATCAGCCAGGAGGTCCTCCACTGAGGAGAAGAAGACCCAGCTGCAGGCACCACTCCAAGTCTTCTTCTTGCTATTCACTATGTTTTGTACCTAAGAATAGAAACCTAGTTGAAGAAAGTTGCCATACTCCCAAAAAATACAAATGCCAGCACCAAAGCGAACCTGTCCGAATTTATTGTCACATGCTCCAAAGTCGTATCCTTTAGCCAATATTTCTGCACCTACCTCTCTCAACACTTCTACTTTCTTCAGTCATTTGCTCCATTAGACAAATTAGAGGCAAGGTTTTGTTGTGAGTCAATGGTTTTGTATCTACATCTACATCTATATCTATATCTACATCAATGCTAAAATTGTCTTAGGGAAGAGGAATCAACTTAAAATGTACCTTTATGCATTTGTTGTGGGGTTGAGACTGGTGCCGACTCTGGAACAGAGGCAGCTGATGGTCCAGAAAGACACAGATTGAGTGGTGCAGAAGCCTGAGACAAATTCAGTGGTGCAGGAGTGAAGGGCTTTTAGTGCAGTGGGAATATGTAGGCCCAGTGGAGATGGAGGATTACTGAGACTGAAATGACAGCACACATTTTACCAATGAAGCTAATTACATAAACAACAACACTGCAATGTTGAAATGGTTTTCAAAAACTAAATAAATAATAATTATTATAAATAATTATGAAGTTTTCAACTGTCTTCAATTGTTGTATACAGCAAGCTGCAGTAGATGCATTTGTAAAGGATTTTAGTTGTAGTAGCTGCTGATTGGGTAACACCTCTGACACACCCACCAAATGAGAGAAAATGTACGTCAAAGCCCATTGCACACAGTTGCACACCATTGCACATCATTTCATACGTTTCGAGGAAACAGTAGCAAAACAATGCACACTGTTATCAGATTCAACACTGCCCAGATAAATCTTATTCCTCTGTGCTGTAGACCTCTGTTGTTGTCCAAAAACTAAAAACACTTCAGTGAGGCACATCGTTGCACTCGGTGACATGTTGCTTATATCTTTAAGAGTTTGGGCACAATAGTTTGTTTAGAAATGGCTCCAAAGACTAATAACAGCAATCATGTTTTCAGTCTCCAGAGAGTAGTTCCTTGTTCGACAGACGCCACTGTGTGTGTGAGAATGCAGTTCTGTTTACAGAGTTTCACTAGCTTGTTGTGCTACATTTCACAATCACTTGACTTTGTACTACACTGTGCATTGTAAATTCCTCAAAAAAAAAACTGTAGTAAATAGAAATCAAGAGGTTGTGATGTGAAGCAGAACAAGTTAGAGAAGATAGCAAGCTTACACAGAACTACTCCCTGGAGACTGAAAATGTGATCGCTGTTATTAGTCTTTGCAGCCATTTCTTAAACAAACTAACTTGACCATAATCTTCAGAGCAAAGGAGCATGTCAGCTGGTGTGACTCATTGATGTGTTTTTAATAGTTTCATCAACAGAGGTGTAAGGCACTGAGGAATAAGATATATCAGGCTTTGGATACACACAGAATACTTATAAGTTAAATGAGTTAATTGTTGGTTTGTTTGGTTTGTTGGTGGAAATGAAAAGAAGGAAATGGCCAGCCATATCCTTTAGAGCAATTTTAACCTATCTAAGGCCTGTTAGTTTACTTCCATGCTTAAATAAATGGGAAAAGACTTGCATGCACACATGTAGTCATTATGTGAGATATCCCCTCTCCCTCAGCCCACATGGAGAGTTTTACAGTCCACTGCTGCAGAGCCACATGGAGAAAAAAAAACGACTTGTCAGCTCATCCTCCATTAATTATCATCAAGGAATTACCTGTGTGTACTCTTGACATCACATTTTAGTTTCTCGTGTCATGAGACTTCCAAATTAATTTCAATCAACCTTGACACGCTGCCTCTGTAGACTCGCCACTGACTGTTCCTGACAGGCAGTTCAGTAATCCGCAGAGTCTAAATATTTTCATCACTGCCTTTTACAAATTACAAATAACTCAAAGAATAAGAAGAATACTTACTAAATGTCCAGGTCTGGCATTTATCAGAGATTCACCCTGTGAGGTTCCTTCCTCTCTGTTGTCTGAGAATTTCCCACGTGAGCACTTTATCATCAGTGTCACCTAGATGATCTGCTCAGTGTTTGCGGCAACCCTGACCATGTGGAGCACATCACAGACCTTGTAAAGTCCCAACACTCTAATCCTACATGTGATTACACAAAGAAGAGAGAGAGAGAAGCTGCTCTGTCCAAACACGCAGGTAGCAGATAGGAGAAGTGTAGCAAACTTGTCGTAAAGTTTAAGTTGGCAAAGTTACTCCTTTCTGAAACTCGGCAGTGATTTATGAGCAAACCAACATATGGTAAAATAAGGGTGGCTGGCTTGAGAAAGGCTTACCAAAGCATTTTGACAGAAAGGCCTAAAGGATTCTCATGGTCCTATAAACGACTGGAGTCCTGCCTGAAAACAGACTGTGTGTGTATGTAGGGCGGCTAAGCCGAGCCAGATGTTGGTGTCTGTTGGAATCGGTGGTGTTCACCTCGCAGTCCTCTGCACCGTACCCTGCCTGAACTCTGCCGCTGCCCTAATGTCAACCCAGAAGCTGGTAGGTCATCTGTTAGTGTTTGGTTTCTCTTTGACATTCCTCAGCCAACACATGAAAGCTTGGTCACCTCAGGGGAGGGGCTGCATGCTTGGTTGACAGCAGAAGAAGTTTTTTTTTTTTTTTCCTCCATATGTTGTGTTATTTATCAGCTGTCCAGCCAGAAGGAGATTACCAGTGAGAATGGATTTGTTGATTTGGAGGTCAAAATATATTGAGACATCTAAGTTTAGAGCTGCTCTAATCTCATTTTTTTTTAAATTCAGTCAGATGACTACATGTGGGTAAAAGAAGTCACCCTTTAATGACAAACCCAGAGAATTATCGCCAGACTCTGCAGTTCCTCTAAGCTCTACAGAGTGTCCTATCAGCGTGGCTTTTGGGCACAGTAGGCAGCTGTGTTCAGTGGGAAAACTCTGATAAAGGCACTCTGTACTAACTGCTGAGCACCAAATGGCAGACTGACAAAGTGAGCAACTAGCTGGTGATCATAGCGAAGCTTTTAACCCCTTAAGATCCAGATATTTTCTTTGGGGCGCCAGTAGAAGCAAAAAGAGAGTGAATAATTGACTTAAATTCACCAGGTGGAATGAAACACAACTGAAAACAAATGTTGCTCCATATCTGCTGGACGTGTAAACAGGCAACACACATTTGTTTTATTAATTTTATAAGGTGATAATATGCAAATGTTCTTTTAACAACTCGTTGCAGGCAAAACAATCAGTAAATGCTACTCTATTTGAATTCTAACTCCAGTTTATTACAACTTATTTTCATAGTTCGGGGTATATTAGTAACACTGTACAGGCCTCTTTCTGTGCAGAGCGGTGCTGAAAGGCTTATCCGAAGCTAATATGAGGCTTCAGCAGTCTGAGTTAGTCAAATTAAATGGATATCTCTTTAGTGTGAAATTTCCTTTGTGTTTCACAAGTCCAGTTGCACTTGACTCAATGTTTTTCGGATATATACCATTTCCCGGATGACAGAGTATCTTCAGAGACATTTGGTAGATATCTATTTAATTTGAATACAGTTATTACATTTTGCACAGACTGTGTATTTTGTCCCCTATCACTTACACTGAAATTGCTTTAGGGAGGGATCTTTCAACGTCGAGTATGAATATATATAACCTTGACAACTAAAACGCACTAAAAACTAACTAACTTGGAAACTTATAGGCAACACTTTGACATTGTTTCACCTCCAAACCACACATACACGCTTGCTAGATTGCATCAGCTTCTGTATCATAAATACTGCACTACCATATTTTTTCTCGAAGACTACTTAAGCCAAAGACACTCTAAATGCAGAGGCACTTCTGTCTTGTTTTCGGAGCCTGCTCCGTTTGTCAAAGTCAGTCATACTCATTAGCTTCCCTGACCTCGCTGTGCACCCTGCCTGCCACCTTAGCATGCACCAAGTTCTGTTGCAAAGTACTGCACACGCACACACACACACACACTACTCTGCTCAACTTATTGTGGTATATGCAGAGTCATTTGTATGGATGCATTCAGTGAGATAGTTAATCTGTAAGCGCCTGCCGGAGAAAGCAATTAACCTCACGGACCACTGGGGAGTTGATATGAGTGGGAGAGCATCTCTCCGCCGTTTAAATATACACCAAAGGGACTTGCATGCTCACATCCAGCCAACCTATTATTCATCATCACCGCTTTAAATGGCCTCTTCATGAAGACAGGGCTCTCTCGATTCTACCTATACATGTGTATATAGTACACACACACACACACTCACACGTGCACACACACAGGTATTTATTTCCATACACACCAGACTGACTGATCCCATTTCTCTGGAGTTTCGGATTGCCCTTGATGCAGAAATGATTAAGGTCAGCTAAAGAACAAGAAAATTAAATGCTGCATTCCTGGTGATCAGGGAATTTACCAGACACTGGAGGGAACTATGCAAGCAGGGCCCTTGCCAAGACTAGAAAAAGGAGATGTCCAGCATGATTATTTTCAATGCTGACATTGCCTGGCCAATATGTTATAGACAGCTTACGGTGTACTAACAAAGTGAAACAGTTTGTTTTTTTATTTCTTGTTCGATCTTTCCCTTTTCATAGAATAAAGCTGATCGCCATGCTCCTTTGAATTCCTCTGATTTTTGAGAAACTTTTCACAGCCTGTTCAATATGAATCCCATCCTGTGTTTGTGGCTACTGACCTGCTAGCCCATTCCCTCATGCATCAGTAACCTCTCTAATGAGGAGAGAAACACCGGCACAGATGGACAAAGGAGGGGAGGGTTTTGCGACAGATGAGCGGATACGCAAGAAAGGGAGGGTGATGGTGTATTCAGTCTCCAAAAAAAAAAACGCAGGGACATTAAGTCCAGATACATCTGAGTAAGTCACAGGTTTGACTTTTGATTAGACACATTTTTCTCAGAGGCAGAGCTGCTCCGGAGTTAAAAGTTAACATGGATGGTCATCATGCAAAGTTCAGTCACCTGCAGGTCGCAATGATGAGACAGAGAGCATGGTGGAGTACTTGAACTGTCAAGAGGGGGGAAAAAAGAGTATTGAAACACCTCCACTCTCTCAACTCTAAACAGAAATTTTAAAGGCTCTTGGAGCAAACATCATCTGGAATCACACCAGCTGAATGATGTAAGCTCATACTTTGGACTTGAACACAGCATCTCCTCTATTCAGGCACAAATTTAGTTTCCTGTCTGAAGGATTGAATCCAATTGATGTCATCTAGTTAACATGTTAACAGGCAGTGCGTGATATAAAGTTTTTTGGTGTAGAAAACAACCATTATTAAAGTAGAAATGGAGGTAAAACTTGAAATATTGCATGTCCAGATCTAAAAAATGTTATAAAGAAAGCCATTCAGAGCACAATAAACACACAAAACTATCCCAAATATACCAAACTACAGCACAGAAGTGCTTTTCAGAGGTGCTGCCAGCAAAAACATCCAGAATGAAGACCTTTCACACTGAACAATGGATTTAATTCCCCTATTTAGACTGCTTTATATGATTAATTATCACAAGAAACCAACAAGACAGATTAAAAAAAAGCTTCATTACAGTCTGTTTTCACAGCACATAAATCCTCTCGCAACTTTTTGTCATGCTGAGCACCACTGTGACACACTGTGTGGAGGTTTGCAGCATCGAACCTGACCACATGGTCTAAACATTTCCCTGTAGACAAGAGGCCTTGGCTCTCACAGTAACATCCGCTTCTGATTAAAGCAAGCCTGTCTCCGGCTTTGTCCTTTTTAAGTCAACATCGGAGCAGACTGGGGCCAGGTTTGGGTTAGGAGGGTGTGCACCTCGACCACAAATCACTGCGACTGATGTGTCTATTAACGTGACACCATGTTACATTTTTTCCAGCAGACACAAACGAATGATGCAGATACACATGTGGAGAATTATATTAAACATTCTCTAGACATAAGGAGTGTTATTAGATGCATAGGATAGTTTAGTTTTTGAGACAGTCGTGTTTTTGGAATCACCAGAGATGTCTGTTGTGTTCGAGACAGTTTGAGCGCACTCCAAACACGAAAACCCTCAGAAAACAAATAAACTCACAACAGATGCATTGCGGTGATGAATGATGTCTCTCTGTTTTGCCACAGATACACAGTCATGCAAGCCTGCAGGCCATCAAACTGCATGCCACCTTTGGTGTTTTTTACACACATTTCTGAATTCTGAGATTCTTTGCGTTGATGGATTTATTTGGACTGTGCCATCCAATCTCAGCCAAACTTTAATTAACTCATGGTTTCATGCGTATGAATGGAAGATAAATGTGTATCTTGTGCTGAATAATTAAATGTGGATGAAATATGCTTCTCGTTTAAGTGTGGAACTGTTCTGTCAGAGCTAATCATAAATTTTCCACTAAATTCGGTTAAGCTTTGATTAATAGACTTTTCTGGCCACTTGGAGGCAGCAGCACCCCGCAAAAACCCGAAAAACGCAGATTCTCTGACTTATTACTACCTAATAAAGTTATCTTGGCTAATGTGCTAGCAATCAGTTGTCCATTGACACCGGAGAAACATCAGGAAGTTAATATGTTTTGATGGTGGCTTGGCAAGAACGATTTGACTCGTCTAACTGAACAACTGAATGAAGTTGTGGGCGAATTTAAAGTACCAGTGATGACGACGGGCAAGATATTACTGATTTATTTCACATCCCTCAATATATCAACCTCACATCAATGTCATCAGGATGTCTGATTAAACTAATAATAATGCCATCATTATGCAGTGACATTAATATCTCCCAGTATTTCAACTCGAGGAGGAAATAAAAGCAGTAGCTCCATCATTCCTCTGTCTTTTCAAATAGCGGTGATTGACAAGCCAACTTAACCGTTTATCATAATTATGAGATCCGATCTCATAGTTACATGATAGTTTTCTCGCAATTATAGGATACTAAGTCATAATTATGAGATATGGAAGTCATAATTACAAGAAAAGTTCTTTTTTCCTTTTGTGAATGTAATACGCTAAGACACCGACCTCAGTTGCAGTAGTCTGGAGATCGCTTGTGTCTTTGCATGATGTCATCTTTTATTTGTTTGGGCTGAATGAGTAAGTATGTTCACTCATGCTGGAGCATATCAGGAGTAGTTTCCAGTTTGCGCTGTTGATTGCAGTTTCGATCAATGTGTGCATCAGGTCTGCTAGTCTGACAGTGTGCAAAAAATGGTCTCCAGACTGAGGAGAAGACAAGTCCAAGTACAGTGAGAGAGTGTTTAATCTTGAGTATGAAGACATGTTCCTGGCAACCTGATGAATATAAGTCCATACTCTCATGTTAGGTCATGTTCTGGTCTCCGCAGCTTCTAAAAGGGAAATATCTGGCTCTTAACAGAAGCTGTTACAGTAGATGTTTGACTTTACCACCCTCACCCTCGCAAGCTGATTGCTAACTTTCTGTCCGCCTTTTGCTCAGTTGGTTTATCGGAGCTATTTCCTGCAAACAGATGCTATCTAATGGAAACAGGTTGTTGAAAGCAGAATTTGTAGACCACACAACCAAAATAAAAATCTAAAAGCAGGGTTACGGGTTAACCCTGTAAAGCTGAGGGGAACTACAAAGTTAGGGGATAATTTATCCTTAGAAGCAACTCTTTTACATGACACCTAATTATTTGAGCCATTGTTAATAAAGCATTATTGATTGCTGAAAATGTTTTCAATAAACACACACTGTTTTTTTTCTCTTCTTCCTGCACTGTTTCTCTGTCCCAGTTTCTCTCTCTGATGTCTCTGAAACTCTTCATGTGCTGTGGGTCTTATTTGATCTACAGCATCAGACATCTGGAGCACTGCTCCACTAAAACACCTGTTTTCAATTCAGGCAACCGACAGAAACATTTGATTGTTTCTCACAACCAGGCTTTCTCTCTCTCTCTCTGTTTCTCCCTCTCCTTCCCTCTCATCGACTCATTGGCTATTTGTTATGTTTAAGCAAAAGAACAGCTCTTCTATAGATAATAGATGGAATAATCACTTGAACTTGATCAAGACCAATTCAGAGAAAAATACAGTATATGGTTTTCCAGGTATCATGTCTGCAATTTTGGCACCTTTGCTGCTGACTAAGATTGCTTTCAAATAGGTTCAGTATGTTCGAGATTAAATCGAATGAGTAACGTCTGAATGTTAAACTTTTACCCTTTAACTTAATGGAAAATAATGGCCATTCAGTACCAAATGTTGATAGTCATGATAGGTAAGTCCACTATAAAATCACTGTGCTTGTCAAGATATTGGAATAAAGGTCACATGGGAGGTCAGATCATGGGGACTGCTTTTGGTGCACATAATACTAAATAAAATATAGATGCTGTAATCATCCAACAACATTGTGCAACATGTTTCAGGCTCTAACATCTTAGTTGCAGATATCGAGGATGAATTTGACTTTTTTTTTTTTTCAATAAAAAGAAAGCACAACACAACCTCTGATGCGAGTTGACTTTTACAAGTAAGAGTGAAATTCCCTTTCTGGCAAAATATATGTACATTTTATTTGGTGTTGAACAAGAATACATGCATCGACGTTCCACAAGACATGTACAAAGAAGCCCAACCACACACACACACACACACACACACACACAAACAAACACACACAAAATCACTAAACATAATAAAGTGAGAATAAAGCTGAAAAACTTCAGTGGCGGCTTCGCTGCCAACTCTCTGAAACACTTAATTATGCCTAATTTAGAGGACAGAACACACACAGAGGCAATTAGGAACGATATGCATGGTCAACTCTTCACAGGGAAACAGCATTTAGGCAGAAGAATAACAAAGTATGATGTTTGCACATTCCATAATACTATGTTAAACTACATTTGTGCAAAAACGTATGATAGAGGCTATCGCTGCATGTATTTGAATATCAACACTGCCTACTCAGTGCTTTATCATATACTTTTTTTTTCTTCCTTTTTTCCACTCACGTCTAACAAATAAATGCTTTCTATAGTGTAAATACAAAATTCCTGTGTTGTAAAAGGCAAATAAATATAACCAAAAACATCATCAAATATCAAAACTCACTGCTTACTGAAAGTTTACTACATTGCATTAGTGTATAGCGCTTTCGTGGCAGCTCTTCAGATCATTTAAAGGCCTAATGATATATAATACAAATCAAGTTTGATACATACATGTTAAATATGTGCAGAGATAAAAAGGATATACATTTTTTTTTTAAATGACTCATACACAAAAAGTAGGCATGCCAATTTGTGTGCACACACATATCTATAAGCACCACTGCACACTTCTGTACACACACTCATACTTACAGACACACACACACGCATGCACACACACACACATTCCATGAAGAATTGGTCGCTGCTCAACCAGCCGAAGTACTCAGAGCAAAAGCAGTACTTACAGTATACCCGAAAGGAATTTAACAATAAAAGTTTAAACGAGTGATGAAATATAAATTCAAAGCACTTACATGACAGAATATGTGTTACAGATGAATATGTTTTTCATCAACCAGCATTCTTCTTCAATTTGGTAAATTGTTGCATCTGCTCTGCAATTCATTAGTGTGCAAAACCGTCTTTTATTTCACAAAATGTATTGATGACAAAGGGATCACACCGCAACCCAGAGGATTGAAATGTTAGTGCCTCCCTCGTGTGTTATCTGGTTCACTCGTCCACGGATACAGTCCAGAGTAACGTAGACAGCTGTGCCGTTCTGGACCTGAAACGAGGCCCTCAGCCCTATACTGGCCCACTCACTCCCCTCAGGCATATATCCAGAAACCTGCTGAGCCACAGGTCCTGCCTGCCCGCTCCGACCATGACCCTCCACGCGCTGCAAAGTGAGTTTTACTATATTACACGAGTGGATCAGCTTCAGGTTGAGGGCTACATTCACTGTCCCTTTGTCATGGAATATAAAGTTTTTACGGCTGTTTGGCTCACCGTTGCGGGCCAAATGAACCTGCTCTATGTCTGGGCTGATCTGCTGGAACAACAGCGGTTTATTCCTGACCGCACCAAAAGGAAGACCGGTCCTGGACACAGTAGCGGTCAGAGCTGATGACACAGCTGAAGGAATCCAGATAAGGCTCAACATGCTGATCCCGGTGCTGTCCCCAAAGTAGCGGATGTTGCACTGGGATGGAGATGTGATCTCGAAGCTGAGCGTGTCTCCGCTGTCCACGCTCACAGCGCCAGAGAGGGTGATGGAAGTGTCCCTGTAGTTGACGCCGGTCTTGAAGGCTTGCATCGCCGCCTGGCCGGTCCCGTTGCGGTTAGTGTAGGCAATCAGGGAGAAACCCTCTCGAATGCAGGTGTGGCCCATTGAGTAAAGCGCCTGCTGGAGGACGAACTTCACCATGCCGCTCTCTGTGAAGCGCACTCCGCGGTTGTCGTGAGTCAAACTGATCATGTAGGGGTCGGACACTGAGGTTATGCGGAAAGTTGGGCGGTAGCTGGTCTGGTAGTGTGCCAGCAGTGACATCTGAGCCGTCATAGCTACAGCGCCTGTATCATGTGACAACCAGAGCAGACTGAAAGACGGAGTGGTGACGTCATAGACGTGAAGATCCTTGCTCTGGTTGCAGTGTTGATTGGGACTCTTCAGCAGCAGAGTTAAGGTGTGATTAGGTTCTACCTCGACCCCGCTGCTGACACTGACACCCTGGAAGTACTTCCCATCCGGTTGTTCAATGCGAACGCCGCTGAGGTCCAGACCCTCCTCTTCCTGGCTCCCGTTGAGCCTCATGCCCACTTGGAGGAAGTTCCTGCAGCTGTGCTTTATCGCAAAGTTATGATCCAACCACACCAGGCCGTGCTGCAGGAAGGTCACCTGCCCCCCCTTGTTGGACAGCAGTTCGCTGCTCTCCTTGCCTCGGATGTTTAACTGAAGCCCATGGAAGATTTGGACACCAGAGGACCTGGCAGGGGGAACTGCCACATTGGAGCCCCAAGACTGCGAGAGTCGGCTCTCTGACAGCTGGCCGCAGACGGAGTCGCTGATGGCTGTGCAGGGAACAGTGACAGGCTCTCCATCACAGTCTGAACAGGCCTGGCACTCCTGCAGCTCATGGTTATAGAAGTAGTCGTGACCACACAAGCCCGTCACTGCTTCTCTCTCAGAAACTCCCAAACACCTGAACCCTCCTTTTGCAGTAAGAGATGAGAAAAAGGAGAAACAAGTGAATAAGAATAATGTGAAAAAATGCTTTCATTCTTTTTGTTGTGACCACTGACTCAATATAAATACTAAATGTTTATTAATTTTGTTCATGAAGAGAGAATAAGCTGCTGGTAATTATCCGCAAAATAAGAAATGTGTTAAACAAACCCGGAGTGTTGAGGCACTTCACTCGCTCTCCACAAATGTTTGGTAATTCAAGACATTCGTCTCTGTCCTGGAATTCATACAAAACAGTATTATCAACAGGAAGAAATTACAAATATCAATAAAAGGGTTCAACGGATTTGATTGTAGACTTGAGCTACAGAGTGTGTTCATGACCTCATAAATTGGCCTTTTATTCAGAAAGTTTTCATTCTAATCAGGGTGGGAGATTAGATCAACTTTAGAGGTCTGAGAGCGTTTTCACACACATTCAGCTGTTGTTGTTTTTTTATTTCGCTAGAATGCAAAGTACAACGCCTTGAATATCAACTACATACACTTGAAAACCACTGATACCATCATGTGATAAATGCAGCATCAAGTTCACACATTACACTGGGTTGGTTTTCACACACACCTATCTGGGGTTTGAGAGATATCATTCTCACATGATCACATCATCACAGTATTTCAAGTAAACCACACCGTAAAACATAAACCACAAGGTGTGACCATGTTTATAAAAGCATATATGACTCATCAGAAAGGTACCTGGCACATCCTGTCTGCTGTAGAAGAGCACTGTGAGATGAGGAAGAAGCCCGGTGGACACATTGTGCATTTCTCACACTGAGGTGGGTCCCTCTGAAAATCACAGAACTCCTCTGGTCCACAGGGTGAAGGGCATCCCAGCAGAGGTTGCGGAAAATTAGCCTCCCCTACTACATCCATCACCTTAGAGTCCATGTCCATTTTGTGGACTGCGTAGGACTTCTGCAGGTGACTGCGGGCCTGGCTCTGAAGACCCGCGAGGTGGCTCTCAAAGTAGCTCTGCAGCTCACCCTGCAGACCCTGGAAGGAAACCTGTTTGACGGTGTCCGAGAGGAGGCCGTACTGAGCCTTCACCACGTCCATCTGCTCGTACATGCGCTTCTGCTGATCCAAGATCTCCTTCTGCTGAGACAGGAGCGCGTCCTGTTGGTCGGCGAGTTTCTGCTGCAGGTCTCTGATGACCATCTGCTGGGCTCGCAGGGCCTCCACCAGCTTCTCCTGCCCCTTGGCCAGCTGCAGGTGCAGGATGAGGGCGTCCTCTGAGGGTACTTCATTCTCACCTGATCGAAAATGAGAGAACAGACAGACAAGTTCTTATTGTTAAAACACCTCAGCGGAGGAAGTGATGAATGAGCTTAGGGCTGGTTTAGAAGTCTAATTTCAGCAAAACAATGCTGGCACAAAGTGTGAACACCCAGTGACCCCACTCACTTAGCAGGGTACTGAAAGTTTCCTGCTTTCCATCATCAAAGTACTCTACATTTTCTGGACAATTGACTCTGAGACATTTTTTCAGTTCATCTACTCTAGTTGCCCTGCAGATGTCATTTTAGGCTGAAGGTCAACAAAGTCTTCCTTTGCTCTTAGCCCAGAATCCGCTTTTGCTGATCACTGCTGGGAAATGGAGGGTTAAAGTCAATAAAGAGTAATATGCAGCTGGTTAATTTATAGGCAGGCTGCTTTCAGCGAAGGATAATAATTCATCAACTTTTTTTTTTTTTTTTTTTTTTGGAGATTGTCTCAACTAGAAATATCACACGGTGGTGATGGTGCGCAATTGTGCACGAAGGGCAATAGTTAAAATGTCAACACAGTGATGGATACCTGGCTTGATGTCACATGTGAGCTGAACACCCAAAGGCGCGCTGCCAAGTTCCGACGACGGATATCCAAACTCCGGAAAATCTCCCAGAAATTGCGCGGCTCTGTCGAACAGATGGACGGGAGGAAGCTGACTGGAGGTGGAAGGCGCGCTCTCCTCTGAACCGGCCAGACATCCCTCTCCCACACAAGACTTTGCTCGAGGTTTTGGCCGTATCCTCAGTGGCAGTCTGCACTCGATCCCTTTACAGTCTCGGGTGTCGTTGGTGGGCTGAGATTGTTTCACAAGAGCAGCGCAGCCCGCATCGGTGCATCCTTCAGGTAAAACTTCAGGCGCTCTCATCCGTGTGCCGCTGTCGCTGTGCCGCCCGCGAAGAGGCTGAACCACCGGATGGGCTTCCGACGCGGCTCTTGGAGAGCTCGGGTATGCATGGTAGTGGCTGCCAACTATCTGCGCCGCTCGCCCCTGTGTTGTCGGGTTAAACTGCCGCGGCTGTCTGGAGGATCTGCCCCCAGGACAGTGCGCTCCGGTGCACGGTCTTGGATCGCCTGTTTCCGCGCCGAAGCAGTGCGTCCCCCGGCAGTTTTCTGCAACAGCATACCCGGTGCCGTGCAGTGACACCCAAGAGAGTAGCAGCAACAGCACTGGTGTTATTAAAACCATTTTTGCGTCAGTTATATTTTTTCCCTCCCTGCAAAAGAAGAAGAAAAAAATACGAGTTAAGCTTTTGATTCCCAAATTAAAAATCTGGGAAAAACCTCTAAATACACCTAAAACTCACAGTCAATAATCTACTGTTTTTAGACTACATCACCCTCTGTCACAACAGAAAACAAACTTAATTGATAGGCTATAAGATAATTGACACAGAGACTCTTAAACTGCAGCTCATGACAGGATATTACCTTCAGCTTCAGGTTCGGTGAAACTGGCTTTCCCGACTGTCAGTAAGGAATAAAAACATTACACACACGCATTACTGCTGCCTCTCTCCATGCCTGACCCACTCTGTGGGCTTCTGCACTACAATGTCAGTATGTGGCATTCCTACGACTTAATTAGCATCAGGTTTCCACGGCCACAAATTAACCCTTCACCTTCCCTCTTTATGGGATTTCCCCTCTGTGGTGAAAGAAGACATTTTTTTTTCAAATCATCATAGGATTCTTGACTGAAATCTGGGTCTGTGTTTTGCCAAAATAATGTCCTCCAGTCCAGTTGTAGATGTTTGTCATATTTTTTTTCCTGATGACTTTCACTTTTCATTCTGCTCACTGTTGACTTTCCTGGCAAAGAAAGTGTTTTTTTGTTTAGCACATCCTGAATGTTGAGACAGCTGCTGATCCTCAACCTTGTGTCCTTCGTGTTATACTGGCCTTGTCAACACCAAGCACCCCTCTTTATAGACAGAGCCAACAGAGGTCAAACTTTTGTTCAAGGGACCTATGGCAGAAGTCAGGAATGCGAACTCTACAGCTGCTTTTTGGACCTTCTCCTACTCTCATTTTTAGTGCTTTAGTACAGCCAGACATCCAGTCAGAGGTTATCAGAGGCTGACGTGTGGTTGGGTGTTTGGGTTTGTAGTTTTTGGAGTTCTGATGTAATTTTTTTTGTGTGTGTGTGTGTGATTATTTCAAGGTCAGACACGTATGGAAGTCAATTTCTGCCAGAAAAAGAAAAAAATAGATGAAGAATTAGACATGAGGAACTTAAAAAGCCTCACGACGAGCCAAAAATTGGACATTTTATCTCATAATTTTCACTTAGTATCTTATAATTTTCACTTATGTATCTCACAGTGTTGACTTCTCTCATCATTTTAAATTATCTCGTGATTCTTTATTAACTTTTTTTACTTTAATATCTCATAATTTTAAATTATCTGAATATTTTGACTAAGTTAAACAACTATTCTATATCTTATCTTATACTTTTGACTTGCTATGAGTATCTTTATTATAAACTTTTCTTTTCTTTTTTTCTCCTGGCAGAAATGGACCTCCATAGTCTGGCGAGATAAAAGACTTAAAAATATCAAATCTCAGCTCCCTTGTTTGTTGGATTCAGGTGGCAAATAAATCCTGCCGAGGAGAGATGATTAGAAATTTAGTTAATTAGTTGCATACATACAAAAACATGCATAATTCTCCTGGGGTATACATGCTGAATGGCTCCACAAAGAAAATAAGACGTGCCGGTTGGAAGCATAAACTGCTCCACACTGAGTGTAATACAATTTGATATGTACAGTACAGTACATCAAAGCACAAACAGAGGGCACTACAACACTCCTACAATACAATATGCATCACTTATCACATCATCATAGCGGCAGTTTGTCCTCTGCAGTACCACATTTGACAAACGCTTTATCATTTTGCAAGGTCTCCCCCTGGTTTTGTCATTATCACCCCATTTCCTTTTAGTGCAGAAAAGCCCAAGAAAGGTATTCGAAGGTGTGTCGGTGTGTCGGAGCACTCAAATTTAACATGAGAGAGACTAATGGTTTAAAAATATGCCCTCTCTTATACCTCACACCTCGCCATCTGGAGTTCTGCAAAGCTTTGAAACCAAAAGACTGCTCTTTGTCAAATAGGGCTTTGTTTTTCTAACTTGTAAAGCCTTGACGTGGCACTTACGTCTCAACCTCTGTTGTAACTCTTTTTTATATTTGAATAAACCCATTGAAAAATAGTATTTTACAACATTTTGCTGTGTGTCGTGATGGATGAGTATCAACATATATGGGCATTTTCAGTCTGTTAGACCACCCTCAGTGACTGAAGAGTGACTAGAGAGACAAAACAAAGAAAAAAAAAGAAGAAGAAAAAATCACTCCTCTGTGCCGCTGAGCTCCACAACTGTTAATCAGTGTATTTATTTGAGAAATGTTCTCTGTGGCACCAGTGTGTTAGTGTTTAGGAGTATAGCTTAGAGCTAATGGGAGGCTGCCTATGGTGTCCATCTGTTTGTCAACTCCTCAGAGAGGGTGGAAATGAGGGTGGTTGGGACACATGCCTGTAGTCCGAGTGTTTGTTTAATACATCACGAGTCATGAAAGGCTCTTGGACGCATTCAAGGTTATTTGGTTTCCCCCCGCCATGCTCAGCTTCACCCTATGATGACAGGATCCTGCCACAGAGAGGGTGGTCTGCCTTTCCCATCGGAGCCGAGGCAAAGTCTCAAGGAAAAATAGGACACAGAAGTGCTAATAATAGAAAAATAATGCAAATGAAAAGCAGTTTTAGAAGAAATATTTAACTACTTAAAATATGTGTGTTTAAAATGAGGGTAGCAAAGGGGGGAAAGTTGTTATACTAAACATCATGATGCTCATTCTTTACTACTTTTTGACCTTCATTTCCTAATATTGACATTACACATTTTCAGTTGGGCTGCATGTGCAATCGTTATAAGCTGAAAAGATCTGAAAAAAGATGTGAAACCTTGCTTTTTGGCCTCCCAGGTTGCCTCAAGGAGAAATGCAAATAAATAGAGCTATCTGTGTCTGCATGGTCAGATAAGAGCCTAAGGCTATGCATAGCTTGACAGTTTGACTCTCTCCTTGGTTCCCCCACCGAAGATAACTGACCTTGTTGCGCCACACCGCTGTCTTAATATATTTCTTCCTGATTTTAAGAGAAGTAAATTACCACAACTTCTGTGTACTTGAGCTGCCTAGAGAGGTGTTCCTTTTAACTCTATTGCACAGAACATAATGCTAAATTTATGGAGTGATACTGTATTTTTCATAATAATACAGACTGCAGTCTGGTATCCTTCACCGCTGTGATGTGTCACAGCACCACCCCTGTCTAAAGACCTGTTGTAAATCAGTTCTAGTGAGGTGAATTATTAACAGCGACCCTCCCATTCCTTGTGCTGATTCAGCCGTTCTATCAATACCACTGAGACGTTGCTCTAGATTTTCAAAACTTAAAGGGGCTGTCAATCATCATCACAGTCGTGATTGGAAGTCGCAGCAAACTTGACGGTGGCTTTTAAACAGTTGCTCAGCCAAAGTGGAGATAAGGAGAAGCAGCACTTTTAAGATGGGGGTGGCCCAGTTGCTGCCCAGACAAGACTATTGTGAAAGTTTGAACTGTGAGCTGGAATTTAAACAGGTCTAGACCTGAGCTTCCGCATAAAGCAGGAAGAAGTCAAGCCAGATGCAGTGCACACTCAAATTTTCCTGCCTATGACAGTGTTTCTGAAGTTGAGTTTTATCAGAAAATAACATTTTAAGGTGGAATTGATGTCCATGAAGCTGTGATCTCATAACTAACTGGTGAAATACGGATATACACATATACAAAGGTGAGTTACATATCTTTTAAGTTGGATGTTAAATCTTCAGTTAACGGTGAACGCTCTTAACTGTTCTCTATGGGCGTAGAGCACAACCAGTGCTTTCAGTTGAAGACCAACAAATACATTGGGTATTTGTTGGTTATGCTGCCAAGGGTGCGTGTTTTTTTCAGGCTCAGTTATACCTTTAACTGGAAAGACATAACAGATAATATCCATAAAGAATTTTATATCCTGTCAAAATCTTTTGTTTTAATGCCCTCTCAGTGATTTTTTTTTTAAAAAAAGTAATCAGATTAGTTTACAACTAGACAAAAAGTTACACAATCCAGCCATTGTTATATTTGTACCCATGAGATAAGGCTTAAGTAGGTTAGTGTGGAGTGATACAGTAGTCATTAGGCGTGTTTTTATATGATGAAAAGGGTGTATATGTGTTCTTGTCTGTTTTACACTGAGTAGACTCTGCTCTTATTTCAACGGCTGTATGACTCAATAAACACATGAAATCGATAGGGTTGGTCTTGTATTTAAAATGGCCTAGCTAATAGTGACTGTCAGTTTGTCGCTGTTGACAGGAACATTTTGTACATTTGGCTTCTGGGATGAGATTAAATCACCGAAACATGAACTGGTTTGTATAAAAACTGTATCAATGCAAGCATCCATTTGGAAAGACGGAGCAAAAAAAACCTATTAGCTTACAGACTGTTTTCTGTTTTCTAGTGCTGTCAAGGCCGAAAAGGCTGGAATATACTGTATGTTTTGACAGATTGTCCAGTGACTCGTGAAGTGGGGGTTTTATGTTAAAAAAAACAACACACAGTTAATGTAAAGCTATTTTTTGTTGTTCAAACCTCTAAGAAACAATCTAAAGCAAACATAGATAGGATCATGTGTATTGTCAAATGTCAGGTTTTTTTTTTTGGCCCTGCAGAGCTTTTTTTCTGCTGCAGAGCCCCTAATTTGCCTACTTTACTGTAGTGCATCCAACTCTGTGCACTCATCTGACTGAGACTCCAGTATAGATATTCGATCTGAGTAAGAGAGCTAGTTTCTATACATTATAGTAAACGTGCTGTGCTTCGATACAGTAAGTTAGAGTTATTGTCTGGTTTCCATTTTCCTGCCTGATGCTTGAGTTACACACATGGACTTATGAAAAAGGCTGAAACATATATATGAGATTTTTTTTTTTTTTTTTTACTGCATGCTTTTTTCTTTGGATACCAGAACACAGTGGTGTGTTTTCACAATGCATTGCTCGGGTTTGGAAGTTGGCCAGATTTCATGCCTGAGGGTTCCCAGTAATATTTATAAATGCTGACAAATCACATATTTTCTGAGTGCTTTCTGGAAAGTAAACAGAACTGGACAAAAAGGCAGCAAAACAGGATAGTATCACTTTTTTTTTAATGCAGCATCATCCAAAGAAGCGTGAATATGAATGTATATAACGTCAGTTGTGCTAAAAGCAATTTTTATTAAGATAAATCAAATTATCCCGTTATTGTGTATCATTTCACCTTGCAGAGGACAATCAGTTTATCATCAGTTTGGTTTCTCATCTTGTTCAATTAAGAAGGAAAACTGAGCTCACCTCAGAGCATTTGATGCATCAGTAATGGCTCTTTCAAATAGTGTTAGTCATGCCGGTCTTGCACTTCCAACTAAGGGTTCTCCAGAACTGCTGATAAGGATATTGTGTATGATTTCCCAAAAGCGGATCTACGTCAACCCTGATATCTTGAGCCTAAGATGCTACAGGTTTTATCCTTGGCTGTTTTATTTTTAATGGAATAATTCAACATTTTTGTAAATACACTTAGTTTATTTCTTGCTGAGAGTTAGATTAGAAGATTGATACCGCTGTAATACATTCGTTCAGTGTGAAGCTGGAGACAGCTTGTTAGCTTAACGTTAGCATGAAGACTGGAAACAGGGAGAAAAGACTAGCCTGCGTCTGTCCAAAGGTAAATCCGCCCACTAAGTTTTACATGGCTTACGTGCCAAACTAGTTCTTGGCCAGGCAACCAGCTGAGACTTGTATGTCATTTTTGTTTTTGTGCAATTTTTTTTTTTTAATGGTATAACCTCTAAGTTAGTAAGTGAGTTTTAGAGGTAGTAGCAGGCTGACTTTTGTTAAATTTTGGGAAGAGCCAGTATATATATATACATATATACATATACATATACATATACATATACATATACATAGATAGATATATATTGTTTCCAGTGTTAATGCTGTATTAATCTTCACTGCGATTGTAAAGACACTTACTTTTTTGTGTAACATTTTGTGCTTCTATTTACAAGGCAAACACTCACAAATGGGGAAATGAAAGAAGGGCAATACTTCCTTAAATTCTATTGATGGGTGGAGATATTTTAACTCTATTTAGCATTTCATCATGATGAATCTAGTCATGTATTTCACAAAAAAGTAACTTTGTCCTCCATTAGCAGATGCCTGTTTGATTTCAAAGTCTGACCAAACACTTTTACACACTCACGGCCTTTCTTTACTGTATGAGAGTTGGCAGCGCTCCATTTAATGCATTTGGCCTCTAACTGCAGCCGTCAGGAGCAACCTGACTGATACTATAATGTTTTCCTTGTGTGACTTTATAACATGTACATTGCAAGTTGACATCAGCTGCTCTCAGCGTTTCTGTGCACTGTGTGGTCGTTAGCAAAGAGCTGACGTGGACCGAAATCATACAGTGGTTGTTAGAGTGAGATCTGTTGTACCGCGGTTGTCACAACACAAAATAAAATGTGTGGACACAAGAACAAACTGTGAAAATAATTAAGGATTAATGATTTTAAAGGTTTTTTTCTTTTAAATAATGAGGAAATAAAGTAAAGTTTAGCATTTTTTAAGGCTGTGACATCAATGTTTTGTAAAGGGGCAAATTTGAGCGATACAAATCATCTGAAAATTTGACGTGAAGGAAGCAGTGCATGAAGTTCTGCAGGTGGCTTCTCTGTCACCATTTCCTATGTTTTGACATCTCGAGCAGGAAATTTACCCTCCACCACTTCCTTCTAGGGGAGTACCAGTTGTGTAAAGGGGTGCACGAGGGGTGCACAAGTAGAGGGCCTCATTTGATACGACGGTTAGAGAGAGGCCCACATAGACGTAATGGGAATTATTATCACATGGAAAATATTGTCTGACGCTCAATTCAGTCAGTATGGAAAACACTTTCACACAGCGTCGCCACTACCAGAAATGTTTTGCAAGTTTTTTTTATCAACAATCTGCTCAAACCGATCAATGGAATCAGAAGATACACAGTTTCTCATAGCTTCCAACCATACATGCACCAGCTACCTGTGAGATGTTAGAACGATATCAATCCGTTTCACATTCAGTTGAGAAAAATCATGTCACAACGCTGTGTGAAATCTTGTCTGGACCACAGTGGACTACAGTGCGTGTATTAATTGGCTTTTGTTGTTTACTACAGTGAGTCACACTTTGTGAAAGATAGCATTTTCATAATGCTAATGTACCATAGCTGTACGACAAAATGGAGACCGGAGTTATTGTTATGTAAACATTTCTCCGAGGCAGAGAACATTTTATTGGTTTGGCTAAACCAATGAGATTAGGAGGTGGGTGAAACTGAAATAAAAAAAGGTTGGTGGCCATACAAGGAGACAAAAATACTGCACAAATGGTATGTTGAGGTCTGTTTGAGATCAGTCACAGCCCATACAATAGCCACTCTCACCTTAACCACCAACTTTATCTAACCCCAGCTGTCTACGAAATTAACTTAAAGACAGCCATATTCAAATATGAGCATTTCAAAAGTCTTAGAGCCAAACAAAGCAGCCAAATTTACTCTCATGACAAAAAAGCAAACTCTCTAGTTTTGCAGACCAATTACAGAGCTTCTACAATACAAAAATATGGCATCTTTGACAAAATTAGTATATTATATATTATATTAGCCATACTAGCTCATAGCCTGAGCTCCAAAATCATCAGTGTTGATGTCTTGAACGAACAAATAGCTGCAGAGTACAGCAACAACATCTGCAACAAGCTGCCATGTTCCAATCTTTGTGCTTCATCATGCATCTAACTGTTTGATCATTTATCTCATGGTTGTGTAACTCTGTATGAAACACTGATAAGTGGCATCTGTCAGCTCTAGTGAGCCTGCACTAAGGCACAGAGGTCCTTGAGCTACAGACACTAACAACAACAACAACGCTAACATGCTGATGTTGGGCAGGTATAATGTTTAGCGTGGTCACATCAGTTTGATGATGATGTCATTTGTTTTGCATGTATTGCAATTCATTCTGTGGGGATGCAAATATCTGTTTTTGTGGCAATTTTGTGGCAATCTATCTAACGGTTTTTGAGATATTTTACTAAAAAACACGAATGGCAACCTTGTTGTAGCACTGGAAAAAAAAAATCATGGGATCATTGATGTCATTAGGATTCATCCTCTGGTGACCATGAACGTCTGTACAAAATTTCATGGCAATCTATCCAATAGTTGTAAAAACGGACAGACTTTTTGGTGTGGCTAAAAAGCAGCCACAAAAACATAAACAGAAAGTGGAACTTCTGCTTAACCGCTTGTCAAGATGATTTAGTGGTTACAGATCTCACATAGAAATGTCAGTCAGTTTGTACCTTTACCTGCTTGTGTCTTAGAGTTATTGTAGCTCATATTCAGCTACACTATATTACTACAATTAAAACCCCATCTAACCACCACTGTAACTGGATGACACCTCCACACTGTAGGAAAACAGGAGCTCTGTTTTGACTGCACATTCTAGCCCATCATAACATTTGCTTTGAGAAACGAGGATTCAAATGATACATGTGTGAGAGACTTACATAATTACAAATGGGACTCTTCAGACGTTATTTCCAGGGAAAACACAGATACCCCCCCTCAGCCATCCCCCAGGCTATTTTGTTATTTCATTACGCCTATATCTGGATTGTGCATTCAGGTGTATGAGTCAGCCTTGAGACTTGATCAGCAAACCACAGTACACAAAGCATGCATACTTTATACTGTCAGTGGTTTCATTTTTCTTCGGACGCGGCATGTTTCAGGGACCAATTTTTATGATTTGTGAAGTCATAGATGATAGTATTGCAGTTTCAGTATTTTAGCATGCATGTATTTTACTAAAGGAATCATTATTTTCTAATAATTATTGAAACAAGTGTTGACTGATTGCAATAGTGAGTTAGAAGATGGCATTGAGAAACATGGCAGAAGCACATCAGTTCATAAGTTTGATTAAAAACACTGCAAAAAAATTTAACTCAGGTAAAAAACAGATATATAAAAAGTTAAATTGATCTTGATAAATAGATCTGACTGAAAATGCACAACTGAGATAATGTTGCATTCCTCAGTTCAACATGTGTAACAAGACATGACACGTTCTGGCAACTAATGAAGGCCTGGAAGTTATGCATACATATTTTCTTCCTTCAGTCTGGGCTGGAGATGTTTTGCAATATAACGTTGCCTCAGGGTGCATATTACACCTGCACACATTTCAAAGGAGGGTAGCAGTACTGCTTCTCCCCACTGGTTGGGTCAAACACATGTGTGTTCAACAGCTTGCTCCTTCATGTCAATGGGTTTACCTCCGCATTCCTCACATTCCTTCACTGTCAACCACATCCAGCCAACGACACTGACACACTCGGTGCCCCCCGGAGGACAATCAGTTTTTGTCACATGGTTAAAAAAAAACTTTAGGTGTCTGATCTTTGTGCATTTTCTGTTTCTGACGCTTCTGTTGTTGCTTTAACCAGATGGACGACATCGACGCCATGTTCAGCGATCTGCTGGGGGAGATGGACCTCCTCACTCAGGTGAGCTCAGGCAGTTGTCATGACAACAATGAGACACTTCACTCCACAGCTTTTTAAGATTTCTGTGCAGAAAACAGCGACATTGTTATATATTTTTATTTATTTTGTCGTCTTTATTTTTTATTACACATTGTAGCTTATTAATCATTATTATGTAAGTATTGCTGTTTTTGTCGTTAGTGGTTTTGGCTGATCATTCTTTCAACTTTTGATTTATTTAATTTTAGATGCTTTGAGCAGTAAGTTTAACTTACAAATAGTGTAGTGGTAGCAATAAAAAAAAATTTTAAGAAGACAAATTAACATAAAAGGTGAGTAAATAATAAAGAGTTGATGGATTCGTAGTATCCTGGAGTTACATCATAGCACAACATAAACAACCACATTTTGGTTTCACTTTGTTCCCTAGGCCTAAGAAAGTATTTATAATAAGTGGGTGTCATTTTTAAGTTTTAAAAAAATGTTTTTGTCCTTAACTTTAGTCTATAGCCTCTCTTATAATTTAAAATATACATAGAGAACAGACCAAAATGTTTAATTTATTCACTCATTCATTAAACTTTCAGTCATCAGATCCAGTTTGTTTTTAAATTAAATATCATTTGTGAATGAAAAGAGTTTTACACACATTTCATGCAACACATACTCAACTTTCTACAGAATGCTTGTGGTTAATTCTTCCACCTTATAGCGTACCATAAGTAGAGTTTCTCTACTTCAGAGACAGACGACAAACTCACTAAAACCCACCATCGATCACCGAGCCACTCTAGACTGGCAAGCACAACAGACACGGTGGGGGGAAAACACTCTTTGTGGTCATCGAACAACCATAAATTACACTCTCTTTTAGAGTGGAGGTCAAATGGCAAACTCATGAGCCAGCTAGAGATTACACTTCTTTTTTTTTTTTCAGTGAAAGCCCTGCTGATCACTTTGATGTTGTTTTCAACCCGCCAGTCATTTTAAATCACTTCCATTTCACCGGGGGGGGGGGGGGCTTAATATTACACATAGAAGCCCTGTTAAGCGTAATACCGAAAAACAGATGTAACATTAGATGTGTAAACATTGTACTTTCTTACATAACGTGCGGGGACAGTTGATGTTTCAGGAGACTCAGAATGTGTTGTTGATTAACTCGCAGAGCCCCTGGGGGTCCTGTAGTTCCACAGATATTGTATTCATGCTCTTATAAACACGCTGCCTTGTTCAATTCATCCCCGCAGAGTCTCGGACAGGAAACAGTACCTCCAGCCTCCCCTCTCCCCAGCACCAACAACGACACCCTCAACTTCTCCATCGGCTTCACTGACCTGAATGGTGACTAAACCTTTTTTTTGTGTGTGTGTGTGTGTGTGTGTGTGTGTGTAGAAATACTACACAGAACTGGGTGTTGAATTCTACAGTACCCTAGTTGTGTAAAGACAGGATATATTGCAAGTTTTGGCGTAGGAGGTAGAAAAACAGTGTTCAGTTACTTTGCTGTACTGTATATCTGGCTACTGTTCAAGCTGTACTAATTACTCACTGTTTGCCTCTAGCTCTAATGGGTTGTAAAACAAGCAGTAATAATGTTAAAGCAAGGTCACAGCATCTGTTTGTCTGCCATTAGCACTCTGCTTTAGGTCCCCACGTTCCCTTTTGTCTTTTTATTGTGTGCATCATTAAGTCATGTCATGTCATGTTTGTCTATATAGCTCTTCATCATGCAGACGCAAGTCTCAAAGCACTTTACAAAGACAAACAAACCAGAAGAAAAAGGCACCCTTTGTTAAGAAGTTGTAAAAAACTGGCTTTATTAATGGTATTCTTGGTTATTGAGTCATTTACTAGAGTTTTATGCATCAGGTACAGGCTGTTAACAAGAACAGCTTTTTTTCAGATGCCAGGTTGTTAAAAATCCATCTGGCTGGCAACCTAAATGTTGTGTTTATTAATGGTTTATAACTGATATCATTAGCAAATGTTGAGAATTAAAATTTTTTTTTGATCTTTTGAAACTTTATTTATCCTTCAGGGGCCATCTGGTTGTGCAGCAGTGTAACACAGGATAAAAGCACAAAGCACATGAACAGAAGATATAAAGTAGAAAGTAGAGAACAAAAATTAAAACAATTTAAAACAAACGGTGGAGCGCATGAAGATATTTTTCCTAGTATGGTGTGTCCAAACTTTTGACTGGTACTGTATATATATCCATCCAACCATCCATTTTCTTTACCACTTATCCTCTTGAGGGTCGCAGGGGAGCTAGAGTCAGTCTCAGCTGTCATTGGGCGAGAGTCGTGATACACCCTGTACAGGTCACCAGTCAATCACAGGGCTAACATTTAGTATAGAGACAGACAACCATTCACACTCGCATTCACACCTATGGGCAATTTAGAGTCACTGGTTAACCTAAACTGCATATTTTTGGTCTTTGGGAGACCCACAAGAGAACCCACGAAGGCACAGGGAGAACATGCAAACTCCATGCAAACCCAAGTGGGTTCAAACCCAGAAACCTCTTGTCATCCTACCGTATATATATATAAATTCTTTATAAAGGTGCCTTATTAGAAAGTGGAAAAAGAATTGTATGCAAACAAACAAAAAAAAATATACAACACATTACATTGCATCAAGATAGCATACAGTAACCTGTTTAGCCCAGTCTACACAAAGTGGTACAGTACCACTAGCCTTTATTCCTCAGGAGAGACAAGAAAAGATCAGATTAGTTACTATGACATTGCTTAATGCAAACATAAAGAAATGTGTGAATGTGTGAAAATGACTTTTAAGATTTCTCATGGTTTTTGGAAAAAAAAAACACTTGTCATTTATAAAAAGGAACTTCTACTTGTCTTCTATGTGACAAACTTTTTTAAAAAAAAAAAAAAGTTTACTCAATGGTCATCCATTCTGACCTGAGAGGGAACATCTGTGTTCCTAGAACTGCAGTTTTGGCATCTGTATTAAACATACATAATATACCTGAGACAGTTCTTTACAAATAAACTGATTTTCCTCTTAACGCTAGAGTCCCTCAACGAACTGGAGGACCATGATTTGGACGCGCTTATGGCTGATTTGGTGGCTGACCTCAATGCGACTGAGGAGAAACTCGCAGCAGGCATGAATGATCTGGAGGTGCTATCACCGCCCCAGCAAGACCTGCCGCCGCCACCTACAGAGCTCGCTTCACCGATGTCACCGCCGAGCAGCGCCAGCAGCAGCTCTAGCATCTCCTCTTCCGCCTCCTCTTTACCACCTCCACCTCCTCAGGGTGCAAAACCTACAAGGGTGAGTCAGCTTGTGTGCAGAGGCATCTCTGCAAAGATCTCGTTACTTGGAACTGGTCCAAAATTTTGAGAAATGAGTTTCAGTAGAGGTCTATGTTAGACGTAAGAGAGTTGGTTGATGATGAAGGAAAATGCTGGAGAAAAGAGAACATTTTTGTGCATTGTTATGATCTTAAGAAGTAATATGGCAGAGTAGAAACATGAGGTAGAAAGAGGCAATAATGTCACCGACTCTTTTATTGGTGCCATGTCTTGGTTTACCACAAGTGAGCACTTTCTGAGCCATGCGTGACAGGACACCATTACAACAAAAACAACATCATTTCCCAGAATATACATTTCTCTCGAGCACTTTTTTTTTGTGTCTTTGTGTAACTGGGAAGAGTGGTATTGCTCTTATAACAATTGAACAGTGAGATCATGGCAAAGTGGATGGAGGCATCTGTTACGGTTACAGAGACTCGTGAGGCGAAACGGCCCGTGAGTCTGTCTGGAAAAGATCAAACACACACAGCCATGAGGCAGGAAAGAGTAACAGGATCAATACCAAAGGTTGGAGAAGGGGAGGTAAGATGTTGCAGCAGCGGTGGCGGTAGTGGTGGTGGTGGAGGAGGAGGAGGAGGAGGAGGGGGGGGCAGAGCCAGACAGGAGCTTATTGCTTTAGCAGTCTTGTTACCTCATCCTCCTGAGGTAAAAACACCAGCTGTGCTGAGGCGCAAAATGCGTCATTGTTAGGTAGAGGTGTACAAGTTCATTAAAGCTGCGCTGTAGACAGACTTTTGATATGAAGAATGCACCAGATTTATAATCCTAAATTCAAAGAAAATAGTATCACATCCTTCATAATTGAGATCCGTAAGATTGGATGTAATGAAATTCTTGAATTGAAACATGTCCGTCCACAGGGAGAGATGAAATTAAACACATTACACGTCCAGAACAGCGCTGAAGTGCTACATTCACAGAAATGAAGTCACCAGTTAGATCTTTTGCTTCTCCCTTTGTGCTAAAATAATAGCTCAACATTTTGGGAAATACACTTACTTGCTTTCTTACAGAGAGTTAGATTCAAGAAGACGCCACTGTCATGTCCGTACGGTTCATCTGAAGCTACAGCCAGCAGCCAATTAGCTCAATTGAGCATAATGACAGCTGGCTGCAGCTTCATGGACTCACAACTCTTAGCAAAAATGTTGAATTATTCCTTCAAAAATCAACATTATTGTGCCGTGTGCAGTTTGCTGACTTCAAAGATGATTTCTGGGTACTTATGTTCTAATTATATACTGTGTAGCTTCAACACAATGACACAATGGCAGGATATATCCCAGTGTTACCACATTATAACTATCATAGATGAACATCTATTCTACACTGTAATTCATCTGTCTCATGATGTTATTGTTTGTCTTGTTCAGGAGGAAATTGAGGCACAGATGAAGGCCGACAAAATCAAGCTTGCTCTTGAGAAGCTCAAGGAAGCTAAAGTGAAAAAGGTAAGCGAACATTGAACTGTAAAATCCGCCCGGCAACAGTAAATTTTAAAGACATTATGAAATACAACTGCCCGGATGTCACCATAAAAGATGTTCAAACAAAGCATGCACGGCCCTCTCTTCCTTTTCTTTTGTACAAACCATCTATCACAGTAATGGATTGCCTTCATATAGCCAACATACAGCAGGACAGCGTGATTTCCTCTTTGGGTGATATGTGGGTATGTTCTCATCTTCAAAGCGCTGCCTCAGAAGTATAGACATGTGATCGTGCATGCACAGCTACGAGTCAGGAACTGCAATTCTATGCGAACCAAACTCCTTTTCATGCTAATAGCGTACCATGCTTTTATCATGGTGGATTTGGCCGTTATATTTGACAGTTGAGTTTTTCACTTCTACTCACGACTTAGCTGAGAAATCCCATATAGGTGAGACTGCTTTAACGGCCTCTAAATTCTTAGATGTTGTCTAAAATCAAAAGGAAACCGGAAAGAAGAAACACCTTTTCTAAATCGTTGTGTACATGCGCAAACGCTGATGATACACAGACCACTGGCCTTTTTCACAGAAACATCTGTCTGTGGGTTTTTAAGCTCGGAGCAGCAAGGTGCAGTGGTTTCAGCAGAAACCCTCTGTGGTCCAAGACCCTCCACTTTCAGATAAACCCACCGGTTTCCGCTGCATGCTCTCAACATTGAGGACATACTTGCATGAGGAAGTACCATAAGAGGAAAAATAGTTTGATGTCTAGTGACATTTCATTCATCCAACTGCCAAAACCATATTGTTTTGCAGGAAAGGTCGAGAACGAGGAACATGTGATCTAACACCCTAAATCCTCTTGCGATAGCATCTCTGAAACCCATATTGTTATGACACAAGGCAAGCGACTGGCTGACCTTGGTTCTGTGAAACTCCTCAGCTTCCCAAAGCTGGATTTGTTTCCAGATGAGAGGAAGCATGAAGCCATATGAGCCTGTGAGGAAAGCACAAAATTAATCTCAGTCAGCTCGAGGCGAAGAAGGCGCTAAGACTGGAGAAAGAGATGAATACAAAGAAGGGAAAAAATGGTAGGGGGGAAGCCAAATATGTTCAATAAAGAGATAAACATGCTGATGCTCCAGACTGCTCCGGTAAAGCTAACATTATGAAGTAGAAACAACTATTTACTGTATGAAGCCTATAATTAAACTGGCAAATAAACAAGCTGCATGTGCTTCAAGGCTGGATTTGATGTCTCACTCCAGAGACATCTGCCGCTATCCGCAACTTTTAACCTCAGTCTGTCATGCAGACGACACAGAAAACCTCATGTTGGAACCAAAGACACTTGGATAAATGGTTTGACTTTTTTGGGAAATGCGCTTATTCCTTATTGAGCTTATTATTAAGATGAGAAGTTTGATACCGCTCTCACATTTGTCCGTTAAATATGCAGCTACAGCCAGGAGATGGTCGGCTTAGCATAAGGAATGGAAGCAAGGGGAAACAGCTAGCCTCTTAAGTTAATTAATTAAAATGCACTGCATATCTAATTTTTAAAAGCTGTACAAAAACCAAAGTGTAAAAATGACAACTTGTGGTTTTACGGAGGGTTGTGTTCTGTTTCCACTCTTTTTACTAACTTAAGCCAGTGGTTGTCAAACTTTTTCACATCAAGGATCCCTAAACTGACACAAAATAGACCACAGACCCCCATCTGATAAGATTTTTGCTTTAAGATGTTTGTTTACAGAAAGTGTATGAAACCCATGACCAAATTAATCATACATTCTGGCATTATGTTACTTATGGATGGAATTACAGTGAAATTAAATTATTCCCCTTTTGCTCTGGACATTGAACCACTTAAAGGACTCCAGGGGGACCCCACTATGAGAATTACTAACTTAAGCTAAGTGGTGCTAGCTGTAGCTTCATACTGTACAATCAATAGAGTATATCAATCTCCTCATATAGATAACTCACCAATAATGTCAAACCATTACTTTAAGCCAAAGAGTTCTCACTGCTTTGAGTTTTAACATTTTTTTTGTTGTTTATTTGTTGGAGAAAAAACTGCAGAAGTAAAATTAAATCATCCTTTTCTTACAGTTGGTGGTGAAGGTGATGATGAATGACGGCAGCTCCAAGACTCTCATGGTGGACGAGAGACAGACCGTCAGGGATGTTCTGGACATGATGTTTGAGAAGACTCACTGCGACTGCAACGTGGACTGGAGCCTGTGTGAGACCAACCCTGAGCTGCAACTGGGTGAGTTACAGCAGTAATATTACTCAGCATATAATATACTACCCCACCTCGGCCATGTTTATGACCGATGATTAATCAATCAACAATCACCATCTCTTTTAATGCGTTGTCATTAGATGATATACCATAGTGATTCGGTCTGTGGTGATGTCATGAGAGATTTGCTGTTTTAAACATTGAAACGCGGTGACAGGTTAAGTATATTCAGAGGGGGGGAAAAATGGAAACAATGCGGTTTCCAGCAGCAGTTTGGAATAAATTTGAACTGGGTTGGTAAAATGAGTAACTACCAAAATGTAAGTAACAGAAAGTCCAAAAGGAAAATATGTGATTTCTGGGAAATGTAGTGCAAGAAACACCACAGGTGTAAGCGCTAGCTGTGCAGCTAATACGTCAGCGAAGCCAGAAAAACACAGATTACCCCTTTAACAACATAATCCTTCAATGTGTTTTTATATCAATTGTCAGCTAAACACACACACACACACACACACACACACACACACACAATGTGCAGGGTGGTATATTTCATTCAGGTCCAGATGATGGACTGTGTTTTTATTGGCGCAATGGCTGCCACACTGCAGCGAGCTCACAATGAAACATTTATCTGACTCCCATTCATCTCTCTCTCCCTCCTCCTGTCTCTTTCTCATACTCTCTCTACTCCTCACTCCTCTCTAACACACACACACACACACACACACACACACACACAGTGTAGACAGGTGGGTTTAATTTGCTGTATCGGACACTGTCAGTCATCCTCCCTGTCATGCGGAAATAGAAGCCTTATGATCTCAATCCTCCGTCTGAGCTGTCTGTGCTATATTTACTTCAGCTGCTGGACATCGCCGCCATTGTTACCATCTGTTTTTACTGTTTCCTAACAACTCCATCTGATTATTATGGAGATCATTTATAATATAACAGAAACAATCTTATATTTCATGATCGGGGAATCGTTTTACTCCGTCCTCAAACTGTTTTAATGAGATACTGGCGGTAAAGTCATTAACGTCTGTGAGCAAGTCAATATTATTTTGCTTGAAAATCCCATTCAAGTAATTTTATATTCAGCTAGTTAAGCAGTAATACATGAAATTAAAGGATAAGCCTGGGTTTATTCTATATTTTTCTTTTTGTAAACAAATTCCAGGAAGGAATTTGAGAAAGCAGCGATGTGTTAGTCTATCTCATACTTTCCACCATTGCTACCCTGTCATAAGTTCATTTAGTCTGACTAAAGAATGGCAAAATACATAGTTTATTTTTTTTTACAAAAGGCTCATTAATTTCATAAAACAGCTGGGAACTGTAGTTTTAAGCAAATGTCTTTAAAACAAGAGTAAATGTTGCTTTTGTTGGGAACTATTTTCAGCCGTGGAATGATACACATTTGGTGTGCGAGCGAGTATTTACAGCTCCATGGTGTATATGGGATAGATTCGAGATAAAGTACAGTGCTTATGTTCATTGTAAGCAGCGTGTCACCTACAGTAGTGCAGCAGCGTGGCTCACTGATGTGTTTTTAATAGTTTTTGGACGACAGTGGAGCTCTACAACGGTCCAGAGGAACCAGTTAAAGCACAAACCAGCTTTGGATACACAGAGAATACTTGATACTTGCTTGATAAATTCATTGTTTTTTTCATTTGATTTGTTGAAAATGAGAAAAGTGTTGGATCTCATTGGCCTTATTTTCTAACTCTCCGCTGCAAATACCTCTTCACACAAAATGTTTAACTTTTTTTTTAACTGTAGCAATGCTAGAGAAGCGCTAACAGCTTCTCTTGGTATCGCCAAAACTGAAACTTAAAGCAGATTTGCTTAAACACCTAACATGGATATTTTTTTTTAACAAAATACTGTCCATACTGCAGATAAACCTTCAAAGAGGAATTGATTCTCTTCCTCTCCAGATACTTTATATGTTTGTTTTTGAGCCCGTTTGCAAATATGATCTTGCCAGCTCAAAATAAATGAGGAAATATGTGTTTCCCTTTGGTCAGTGTTTATTTTTACCCAAATGATAACCCATGTGTAGTTTACGAAGTGCCGTGCGTGACTCGAAAAATTACTACTTATAGTATGTTGCCATGCAAAACTCAGAATGTTTCTGTGTAGGTTATTTGACTCATGGGCACGGGGGTGGGTGGGCTCCTGTGTCATCTATGAGTAACTAAGCAGTGTGACACCTTGACAATGGAAACCATATACAAGTTTAGTCCACTTAAACTCCCCCCCTGGGTGTATTATGTTCTAACTAGAGTGAGGTTAAGTAGTATAACATTTTTGCCGACCTTTTATCTTTATCAACAAAAAGTCAAGGCCGGTCATGCTCAATAAACACCCGCAGAGCTCAACAGCAACACCATCTTCAAACAAATCCGCAAACTGTTAAACTCGGCCATGTGCTCACCATGCGCACTACTGCAGCGCACCATGTGGTTAATGCAGTTCAAAGGGATTTCTACTCATAATAACTTGCTCCAGCAGCAAAGTCACACCATCCATTTAATGATTGTAATAGTCAAACCATAGACTGGAACCCTGGCAGCAATTTATTTAATGCCTACCTCTGTCTCGGCTGGTAACCTGTAATTGGGGACCGTGGCTAAACTACAGTCAAATGCCCAGTATACATGATGGAGATCTACGGCAACGAGCGTGTGGGTGGGCAAAGAGGAAGAAGGAGGAGGTGGAAAGTGCTCTTAATGTGTTTTCGAGGTTTAGTGCCATTTAAAGTCCTTCCAGCAAACAGAGAGGGGTGTATTTTATTGAGCCCTTTTCCTAATTCACCCCATTTGATATAGACAGTTGTGCAGCTGTGAAGTTGACTTTGTAGCGAGCTCAGCTGATTTACAGATAGAGTGACACAGTAAACTACTGTACATGTTGTGAAGGAGTTGTTTTTGATGTGTTTTATGGTGCAAAGCTAAAGAAAACAGAGGGAGTATGAAGCACATAAAGTGAGATTAAAGATGATTGCAGATTCTGGTTTAAATAATAATCTACTGTTGGTTCAGTGTGAGAAAGTAAACTTTTGAGAACAACAGTCATGACTTTAGTGTTAAAATGTGCTGAGAAACGATTTTTCTGTGGCTGATATATATTAGCTGTGTTTGCTGCAGAGGAGTTAAGTACTATTTTAGGTCGTACTTTACTTGAGTATTTCAAATTTAGTGTTTTGACTGCTTCTCCGCTACGTTTCTGAGACTATCCACACCAGAAAAACACAATCATTTTGTTCAGAAGGATTGTTTTCCAGGCAAGAATCCCATCTCATACCAACAGTCAATGTTGGTTTCTTTTAACCATGACCGAAATCTTTCCGAAAGATCTTTTCAAATTAAACCAAGTAGTTTTATTTGTCTAAACTTAACCAAACCATGACTAGATCTGATGGATCAGAAAAGGCTCTTATGTATTGTTTTTGTAATGGCCATTTAGACCCGTTCAGCAATGACAAACAACCTATTTTGACATATAAGGATGAGGACTTTTTCTCTTTTCAGAGGGTAATATCCTAATTTTTATTCCACTAAGGGCTACTAGTAACTCTTCAGATAAAATAATAATAATATTAATGTGACACATGTATTGCTACACAAATGTACATGAATTAGTGGATAAGAATCAACATTAAAAGCTGCTTATTCATTTACTAACAGCAGTTTAAACCTCCGAAAGGTCATTTTTCTTAATGAGTAATTTTATTTTTGGTACATTTTCACTGGTAATAGCTAGAGCACAGTTATGGATAATTAACTAGTGGGCCTTTGGGAGCACATTAAAAAGCCCCCCCTCCTACCTACCAGCTGTAAAGGTCAGATATATGATCACATCAAAGTTGGTATAGGCAGATACTCAAGATCCAGGGAGATAAGGGTCTGAAAAAAAAATGCATTTGGGACATCCCCCCTTCACACGTAGCTCTTTGGCTTTTCACCAAAGAACCGCTAACAGTCATTTCAAACAGAAACCCACCGAACGTGTTTCCAGTAGGCCCATTCAGTAATCAATTCATGATTTGACATGGAGTATAGATGCATTGTGGTACTTTTACTTAAAGCCACAACGCCTATAATATGACATTTTTCAAGTAAAAGCACCCTTAAAACAGTGGATTTTGTCTCAGTTTGAAAAAAAAACTTACACACATAGTGGCTTTAAGTATCTGAATACATTTTCTCCCTGTGGTTTTCTGACATCTAAATTTCTCTTTTGGTAGAGCGGACATTTGAGGACCATGAAAATCTTGTGGAGCCACTCTCAGCGTGGACAAGGGACAGCGAGAACAAAGTCCTCTTTCAAGAGAAGAAGGGAAAAAACGAGGTTTTCAAAAACCCACAGGTTAGTCACCTTTACAAACCCACACAGAACATAATACTGAGTGATCGGAGATGATGTGCGTGACATCTCAAAAGTCCAACACTGGCTATTTCATTAATCTTAACTTTGGTTTGCACAAATCTATCTCCACATTGTTTCAGCTGAGCACCATCTGGATGTTTTCACTGATGAATTGTTGTCTGAATTATGAGATGTCTTTCCTCTTGCAGGATGACCCCTTACATTTATGTCTTCACTGTAATATATCAGACAAAACAGCTTGAGGCAAAAGACATTGAGATCTTGGCATGTTTGTTGATATAACGGGACCCCTTTATAATCTCAATGAATTTAATGGATTCGGTCTGTTGGCAGAGACAAATAGGCGGGTTGGAAAACTGGTGAGATATTCTCATTTTTAAAGTACTCCATCATGTCTCCCACGTCCTCCCCAACAAAAGACAGATCTGTTTTATACAGTATGTCCCCATCAATTTACAGTTTTAACTTCTGACACGAGCTACCAAAATAGAAACCCCTTTGGGCTTTTTCTCATCATAATAAAAACACAGGCCCAGACTATGATATGAAATCAAACTAGCACAGTCACACAGGGACAATGACTTGGCTTCAAAGGTTTTTAAAAAAGCTGATAATGATTATTTCTTTTCCGCAGAGAATAGCCGGTGTTTTGTTCAGATATTCAATATGTTAACATTTGACTTTTCTTCTGGAGAAAAGTAAAGTATTCAGTGATTTATTCTTGACCACATAGAACAATGTCTGAGGCAACGTTTCGATGAAATCACTCCACTGAAAATCAGGATTATCATGCATATTTGAGGAATTGGACATTTGATTAAAAAATTCCCAACGGACAAAAACCAAGTGCTGGTATAACGTAATACTTACTAAACTTTGTTTTGTTCCCGCAGAAATTTTATCTATGGAAAAAGGATAAGCAATCTTTGAAAGACATAAAAGACAGAGACAAGGAGATATTAATACAGGTAAATAAATGAACCCATAAGTGAAATATTCTCTTTAAAGTGACATCCCCTCCCCAGTGGGAGCTCCTTTCGGTGACGACTTTCATCTTCTTCTTCACCTCCGCAGGAGAACTTCTGTGGGACTTCCATCATCGTGCCTGATCTTGAGGGGGTGCTGCACCTCAAAGAGGACGGCAAGAAGTCGTGGAAGCAGCGGCTCTTCCAGCTGAGGGCCTCAGGAATTTACTATGTGCCCAAAGGGAAGACAAAGGTCAGGGGTCGAAAGAGAACATCATTTGTGGCAAAGGCCAGACAATAAACATACAACAGCTAATACTCAGTTGTAAAAATGAAAATCCAGCAGATATCAATATTTTTTTGCAATGTTACCTAAGACCTTAATGAAGGTCTTTTTGTTCTTTTTTTCACTGGGACTATAAAGTATGTAGACTCTCTACTTTATCAACCCCCGTCTTGTTTCATGCACCGCTGAACGTAACTAGAGCTTTTACTCTCAGCTGAATACCTACAGCATATTCACTTACTTTATATCTCACATCTCTTGGCAGCTTGTCCTCCTAAATATACTATTCATACAGTACGCGATGCTCTACTATTGTGAAGCATGGCATGGAATAGATAAACAAACTTGTGGAAAAAAAAAGACACTGCAGATCATCTTGTAATGTAATCCCTTTTTAATTTCTTTTCAGTCATCCCGTGATCTCGTCTGCTTTGTCCAGCTGGACAACTTAAACGTCTACTATGGCAAAGATATGAAGACAAAATACAAAGCCCCGACTGACTTCTGCTTTGTTCTGAAAGTAAGTTGAATTTAAAATGTTTCCTTAATAGTCTGATTTGCTTCAAAGTCACACACTTTCACCGCGGAACCAATAAACAGAGAAGAAAACGTTTACGGTAACACTGAATGCTTTTACAGTTTGCAATAGCTGTTTTACTGGTTGGTGTTACGTTGCATAGCTTAGACAGTATCTTGCACGTTGCAAGACATATTAATGCAGAACTGATGACTGTATGGTGGTTTCTAAGTGTGCACTATGGTCAGCTTTGCAGCTGCTAGCTCTACTGAAAATGTGAAAAGCAATAAATAGTTAAATTTGAAGAAGTGAAAAAAGGTTTAATTTAATTCTCCTGAAAGCGGTAACAGTTACAAATGAACAAGATGACTTTTTAAATAGTTCCTAATTTCTTTAAAAGAAATGGAAAGTGTCATGCATTTCATTAAAAGAGTACTTTCGAATCTGAGAATATTAGCAATGATGGAATGTACGCTCTCATTTAAGGCCAAGAAGTGCTGACAGAAATGGAAAAAGCAAGAACAAGATGAGTTACTGGTCAATCTTAAAGGGATATGAAAGTCTCCTTTCTCTCTTTTCCCTCTGTCTTGTCTGAGAAACACTAGAATCAGCAGATCCCATTAGACTAGATGTTGAGGATCAAAGCAAAAAAGAGCTTAGAGAGGCAAAGAAACTGAATTACCTTCCAGTGAAAGAGAGTCCTCAAGGTTTCGAGCTGAAGGGAGGAAGTGCCGCTCGGCCAAGGGCGAGGGAAAATGACCTGTCAGAGTGGACATTTTGGAAGGCTGGCCGTGTTTCATGCAATCTCTTATCCTCGTTGTTGTTTGTAAAGCTCAATAAAAGCGGCTATTTTTAGTAGATGGTGATGAAGATGATATGACAGTAAGTGAAGCTGCGAAAGTCTTCAGTTGTGCTCAATTAGGGTGTGTTTCGCAGCTACTCAAGGATGTGAGCAAAAACAATTTAGCAGTTAAATATTCAGAGCTGCCTGAGGTGATATCTAACAACATCCCCATTACAACTGATATCATGACAGCGAGCTGGAATTGTTACTTCCTCTTTGGGGGGAAAAAACATCTGACCTCTGAGGAAATATTTGACCTATACAGTTAGCATTTTACAACAAATATCTTTGTAATCAGGACAATGGAGGGAAAGTACATTTTTTAGTATCCTGGGAAACACTATTTTAGAGATGCAAGCATCTAATTCCTGTTACAAGATTACATCATGTCTCTTTTCTGGTCTTAATTTTATTTATATTGACAACTGTTGTCAAGGACGATCCCAGACAATATAAATTCAAAATATAAAAATCTAATTTAATTTGTGTTGGCCTTTAACACTCTCTTTAGATTCACTCTGCCCCCTTGTGGTTTGTTTGTGTAATACCTGTGATACACTTAATATAACCAAATTATGTAGTGGAAAACACTGCATCATGTCTAATCACTGAATGAGTCGAGGGATTTTGTCTTTCTTTCAATATATTAAAATACAGTGGCGTGACAACAGCCGGAAAGAAGGAGGTCACAGTGACGCATGTCTCCCTAGAGGCTGTTGTTGAGTGTGTTTTGGTCTGTCGTTGCCCCGGAAAACAGCTTATTACACTTTAAATGGAAGCTATAGCGAAAGGAAAGGTCGTAATCTGTTACAGTGTGTTAGTGTCAAACTATTTTAGCATTAGAGAAATGAAAAATGAGAGGATTTGTGTAAATGTGGAGTTTTGTGAAGCAAACTAAGAAACAAAAAGGTCTTAGTATTACAAACTAAAACATGTTTATTCTGTGTATTTGTCTCCACAGCATCCTCAGATCCAGAAGGATTCTCAATATATCAAGTACCTGTGCTGTGATGATGCTTGGTCCATGAATCTTTGGGTCACTGGGATACGAATTGCAAAGGTAAATTTGAGCAACTCTGCATTTAATGATACAATAACCCAGAAGATTCAGTATAAACTCCGCGGTGTGTTTCTTGCACTTCCAGTACGGTGCGTCGCTGCATGAAAACTTTAAAACAGCCGAGAGGAAGGCTGTTGTCAACTCTGCGTGGACAAACCGCACCACTCCATCAAGCTCCAATCCATCAACGCCCTCACCCACCATCAAAGGTAGCGCGGCACACAATCCCCACTTAACTGAGTGTTTCACTGATTATGTGACAGCGAACTGGCAGTGTGAAACAAGCCAGATGTAGTGATGTTGGCAGAAACATTTTCACTGTGCAGTATGTTCACTCATGAGTGTCTCTTCTTCTGTCCCAGCCAAAACACCGAGCCAGGCCAACGGGCACGCTTCAAAGCCTCAACCAAGACCTGATTCTCAGGTACAAATTTCAACATTTGGGATGATTATTTTCATTATTAATCAATATGTTTATAATGTTTTGGGTTGATTAATGAATTGTTGCTTTAAAATTTTAAGGAGAAACATCCTAAAATGTCATCTCACTATCTCTCAATACACGACTGGAAATCCAAATCAGTTCAGTTTATGATAATATGAAGTAGGGGAAACTACAAATCCCCAAACTCAATAATTAATCTGTTGATCATTGGTTTAAATGATGACTTAAAACAGAAACATTTTTTGCCAAATTAGCAGCAAATTTAGATTTGAGAAGCTGGAAACAGATAATTTCTTAAGTTTAAGTTTGTGGACTGAACAGATGGATATCTAAGAAGGAATCATCAAGATCAAAGCAGCAGAGGTTGAGATATCCTGACTTATCCTGACGTTTTGGATAAGCCAAAACTACTAGATCCTACATCTCCCATGATGCAACTAAAGACACATGCCTTTGGTTGAGATAAATTGTAAAACTTTGTCCACTTCCTGTTCATGGTGAATCATTATGTTCTGTTCTGTCTTCTCAGGACTTTGGAAATCTCCCGCCCCCACCCATGGATGATATCCTCCCTCCACCACCTCCAGATCCAGTCCTCCCTCCTCCACCACCTCCTATGGCTGCCAAGAAAGCCTCCAAACCTGCCCCTCCCCAGCGACAACTGCCGACCAACTTCCCTCCACCTCCACCTGCAGTGGACGACCTCCCTCCTCCTCCGCTACCCCCACCCACGGACGAAGCTCCACCAGACTTCCTCCCTCCCCCTCCTCCGGCTGCTGGTTTCGGTTCTCTGCCACCACCTCCACCGAGTATGGACCAGTCTCTGCCTCCTCCACCGCCAGATCCGGGGTTCTTACCACCGCCTCCATCTGAGCCAGTATTCGTATCAGCTGGAGCGCCCCCTCCGCCTCCGCCACCTCCTCCGTCCGCCGCCGCGGCCCCGAGAGCAGCTCTGCGGCCTACTGCTTCAGTGAAGAAGGCGCCTCCTGCTCCGCCAAAGAGGACTACACCACAGCAAGGAGGAGGGGATGGAGGAGGAGGTGGAGACTTCATGTCAGAACTGATGCTTGCCATGCAGAAGAAGCGTAGCGATCCTTAATGAATATCAATATAGGTAACAAAGACCTTGTCTAATCATGAACTAATGGGCAACCTACACCAGTGGGCTGGAGAAGCTTACAATGGATATACACACAGAATATTGTGTAAACTAAAACATATTGTGTTGAGCAATGTAACTTTTCAAATTAAAACTTTTTTACAGAGGGGTATAGATCATATTCATCTTTATGACCAGGTAATTGATGTATCTGGTGGACTGAAACTGTTATATATCTAAAGGGATGATCGTCATACAGTGAAACTTGAGACATAAGTCACAGGTTTTTTTTTTGTTTTTTGTTTTTGCAACAATTTGTGTTGTAATAAAAATGAGGTAACTGTTTTGTTCAATATAAAACAAATGTAGTGGTGTCAACACAGCATTTATTTAGACACGTTTATGTACATATTTTCATGTTCACTGTAAGGTATGTAAATACGGGCGTAAGAAATGCATGAACTGGACGAATTTTTCATTAACTTTCTGGGGATACTTTCTTCTGTCACTGTGTGTAGCCTGGTGCCACTGGCGGTGTTAAAAACATGTTATATCCTCCCAAAATCACCTCTATATACTATACCTGGTTTCCATTAACTGGCTCTGGGGTGTATATGTGTGTGTTTGGGAGACAAGACGGGAACATCTCAAAGCATGTGATGAGGTGAACTGTCATTTCAAACTGGATCCTTAAAAAAGCAACAGGCTAACAGGCCTCCAAAGCAACTTCGTCTTTGTCTTTATTCTGGCATTAATCTGCAATTATAACATATACAGATGTATTTTTAATTTTATGAGCAAAACACAGTTAGAGTTTAATTTTTTTGTGATCATGGGAACTATATCTGATAGCTGTCTGTCACTGTATCCACACATGATGGTGGAAAAATACAAGAAACAACCGTGACCTTGACAATTTGGACCAAATATATTCCACCAACATGACCAAAAAAAAAGAAAAGAAAAGAAAAAGATCACAAAAAAGTAAGTTGAAAGTCTTCTTCATTTGAGCATCTCGCTACTCACGAGTTACTCAAGAGGAACAGCTGACCTTTAACCTCTTAGCCCACAGAGGAGGTCTTGCTGCATAGCCCGCCTCCTCTGCAGTCTCTTGTGTAACAAAGGGAAATGAAAGTACACGGTGCAGCTGCTCTACCTAGTGGGAAAAACATGAATGACGCCAAGTTAAAAAATAATCAAACAATTGAAATATACTTGGATTTTGCTTTATTTATCATCACTTATTTACCAAATACATACCTCTGAAAAGTCATTAATCTCAGTTTTCCCTATAGCAGACTCAGCCATCCAGTTCCTCAGCACATAACGGGGGTTTACAGCTGCAAGATATTTTTTACACAATCAGATGAAGATCTTCCTGTTTCTCTTCAGTTAGGACATCACATTTGTTCATTTGTAGAAGTGAATCTTCTGTCATTTGTATCAAATGATTTAAAAAAAAAAAAAAAAAAGAAGAAAAAAGTACATTGTGATTTAGTGGCTTACTTTTCATCCTGTCTTGACGATCCAAATCGTTATCATTTTGTTGTCTGAACAGAACAAAATAAATCAGTATATATTAATTATTATGCTCATCACACACAGACAGAAGTGAGGGAGTGGATCAAGTGTTTTCAAGCCTGATGTGAACTTTTCTTTAGACAAACTGTAGATTACCAGACATCTTTTTACTTACCTGCTGAGCCGGAGCAGGTACATATCGAGCCAATCAGAGAAAAGCTTGTGTGATGACAAGTCTTCAAGAGCCCACATCTGGTACAAAACAAATAAAAATAAAAACATGAAATAAAAACTGAACCTCTGAATAGCTTCACTGGTACAACATGATTTTTGTTGTTGTAGTAGTAGCTACATTTTGCTTGTGGGTTTTGCATGCTAATAAAAACACTAATTATCTATTAAATAGGCCTGAAACTATTTCTTTTTTTTTTATTATCGATTAAACGCACAATTATTTTCATGCTTAAACATTTGGTCCATAAAACATCATAAATTCTTGAGAAAAAAAACGAGTCCCAAGTGTACTCGAATGTCTTATTTTGTCCAAGTGACAGTCCGAAACCCCAAAATATTACATTTACCATTTTGACCAAGACCAAGAAAAGCCACAAATTCAAACATTTGAGAGCCTTGAACCAGGGAATGTGCATTTTTTTCTTGGAGAAATTACTTAAAGGATTAATTAATTATCAAAATAGTTGCCAATTAATTTTCTGTTGACCAACTAATCATTGGAGCTCTACTATTTAGATAGATAATCTTCAACACTGTCATATATACGTATCTCTACTTATTTTTATCACCATTTTTCACCCTATATTCTACTTGCTGCTCTAAAACAATATCAAATAGAAGACAGAGGATGTCAGATGATCCCTCGGAGATGCAGAGAAAATATTAACATTGTTGTCAGCTTTTAAAACAAGACGTAGCAGATTCCCTCTTCAGCTCTACCTGTGTGAAGTCTCCGCTGTGAAGCTGCTCGGCTGAAGCTTCACTAAGCTGCCTGAAGGTCATGGTGAAATCAGACTGCGTGTCCTCCATCATCTGGGGAAACAAACACGTCCTTGTTTATCCATGTAAGATATTAATACAGGTAAAATATGAGCACAGCCGCTGAAATGAGACTGATTTACTAGAGCGTGCAACTCTATAAGTTTATAAATAACTCGCCTTAAGCAGGAAGGCAATGAGATAGCCATCTTCCTCCTCGTCACCGAGGAGCCCCAGCTTTGCTTGAAATATCTGGTGAATCCTGAGATAGATACATGAATATGATTAGAAAACAAGATATTATTATCTCGGCTTAAATGTAACATGAGGGAGACAACAGAGAAAAGTGAGATCAACATTTCAAACGGAACTTACCTCGTCTGGTAAATCTCAACGTATCCCTTTAAAATGATTTTAGCCCTGAAAATAGACAAAAAGTGAACAGTTAGACTTTTTATAGGTATTACAGGACTAAAAGTTACTTTGCATGTTGCTTTTATTTTTCAAGTATGTAACATAATGACAAATTACATCATCGTTTAATGTCTTGAGAAGAAGTCCAGCTCTATAAGTGTTAGTGTCGCTTCTTTGGTGACCAACAGAAATCAATGCAGGTCACCTAAAACACCTTTTAGACAAACAGATGTGTGTTATTCTTACTCTTTCTGCTGTTTATTAGAAAGCACAGGACTGAGAGCCCCCAGGAGCTTCTCCAGGTTGAAGAGTCCGACATTAGCCTGAGCTCCTATGCTGTATCTGCCCTCATCATCAGACGTGTTTGGGACAAAATCTGCAAGAGTTTTGTGTAAGTGTAAAACAGCAGTTTGACCTTCAGTACACTGATTTATTTCAGGTCAACTCAGACATGCATCACTGCACACACTGGGGTCGTACGACTCCATGAAGCCAAACGGTCCGTAGTCGATGGTGATGGACAGGAGACTGAAGTTGTCTGTGTTGCACACGCCTGCCGCGACGACACAAAACAAATATCAGTAGATGTACAAGCTGAGTGATTCAATGTTCAGCCAGAACAGATTCTTCTCACCATGTGCAAAGCCGACAGACATCCACCGAGCCATTAGATGTGCTGTTTCATTTACGACTGTGGTATAAAACACCTAGAAAAATGAAAATATGACAAAGTACAAATCATGAAACAATGAGGAAGATATGATATATAGAATGCACCATAGTGAGGAATGTTAGCTTTTATACAGAAGCAACATCAAACAAAACCTACATATTGTCAGCATAACTTACCAAATATTTATCTTGGTCATTTGAATTGATGGAAGGAAAATGTTCATCAATCACAAAGTTCAGCAGCTTTCTAAAACCAACAGGACAACAAACTTCTGTTATGTTATGTTGTAATGTACTTAATGCAGGAGAAAGCCAGAGAATAAAGTTAAAAATGGAAATGAACCTCAGCAGATCTATCTCTCCACTTCGAGACAAAATTTCTAACGATCCAATCCGAAACCATGACTTGGCTAAACGGAGGACAACAGCTCCTGGGAATAAAAGAAAAAGAAGTAACATTGAGGGTATAACATGTAAAATAGCTGTAATGCACCGTGTATAATAATAAATTGAATGCAAATAACTTTATGCATGGATTTGCTGTGCTTTACCTCTCTCTGTCTTCACATTGCCGTTGTAGAACTGATCCCTCAACACCGGCTCCTCACTTACAATAAGACTGAAATACATCAAATAATTATCAGGTCAATAACAAACACACCTGACAAAATAAGGTCAGGGGAAAATCATGCACCTGTATTTTGATTCTAAATTTTAAACCATCATATTGCCCAGAAAACTGCCCCTTTTATATGACACCAGTAAAAATAATAAGCAACGGTTATAAAGCGTTATCCTAAAAATCAGATCCTTGCATATCTTTACACAGATTATGAATTAATCAGACAGAAAATTTTACCCTCGTGTCACCTTTCATTCATCACTGTCACGCTCACCTGGCGGCCCTGCTGGTGGGAACACCCAGGGAATGCATCGCCTCACTGCACAGAAATTCTCTGACAGACGAGCGGATCACAGCTCGACCGTCTCCTGACCTGCGAGAGAAATATTCAAATTCATACAGAAATAAGATAAGCGACAGGATAAACAGAAGACGGTTGCCTCTGCCTGTGTATTGCAGCTTTTTTTTTTTTGCTTGCTTTCATGAAAAATCATCCGGTTTTAAATTTAAATTCTGATGTACAAATCCAGGGATAATCCTGTAAATCCAGAAACTGTCTATCTATGATGTAAATGAGATATTGTAAACAAACAGAGCCAAACGCTTTACAGTATAAATATTCAATGGTATTTTAGTATTGTCATAAGAATTTCTTCTTAACGACCTTTAAATGATGGAGACCGGATCCGAAGAATCAGAGGTTAAGTTGAATTTAATTTCTTGTACAAGAAGGGACGTTTTACAGTGCAACACACAAGTGGGGTTACAGAGAAAAGGCTCCTCCTCGTGGAGCGTTCACAGTTAGGTTTTATACCTTACAGTTGGGCATTTACAGCTTTCTTCCTTCCAGACACATTCCACAGATAACACCACACCTTATCTCAGCCTCCAATTTACGGTCAGCTTAAAATGCTTCAATCAGCATGGCATCCTCCTGCCCTGTCTCATGACCCCTTCTGGACTCTCTGACCTCTCACTGTTAACTTTAGCTAGTGTTACTACCTATACAAATCATAGAACAAAACAGAAACTTTCATCATAACATATTAAGAGAAAAGGTACTCACACTCAGTATAACGCTAATTTTTATGACAAGTAGTAACAGTATTTACAGATTATCATACTCTGCGTCTGATGTCTGTATTAATATTTACCAGAAGAAAAAGAGGAATAAGAGCCAACATACCTTGAATATGGTGTTTTCCCAGAGCCTTTAAGCTGTAGTTCCCATATTTCTCCTTTCCTGTGAAATGAGATATTTCATAGAGAACATTAGTTTTGGGTTTTAACTGGAACGGTAGTTTAAATATATGAGGAACCGAATCCAAAAAAAAAGCTCTCATCTGTTGGTGTACTGACCGAGGGAATGTGCTCGACCGTCACCCAGCTGACCAGCCCAGTAGCCAAACTATCATAGAGGGAGATGGAAAAAGATATTTATAATTCAATTTCAATGTGTCAATTTGTTTACTTACTTTATACCTCAAATGATGAAAAATCTCTTGGGGTTATACTATAACTGTCCCTGGTCAAAAATAGCATCTGTCTGGGTGATTTAATTAAAGAAACCTGTATGAGAATCCAGATATTTATAGGGATAAGATGTCAGTGACAGCTCAGTTCAGCTGTGAACACATGACTGAAACATTAAGTTTTGTCATTTTTAACTAGAATGTAATTTTAACAATACAAAAATACATTATATGTGCATTTTCCTCATAATATCATCTTTAAAAACTCTGCTTTTGAACTAAAAAAGTACCTCTTTTTCACCTATTTGAATAAATTTAATTGAATGAAAATGTTAATATTCTCTTCGCTGTTTTCATTCCTCATTTTCTTTTATTTTCTTCTATTCTGTTTTGATTTCCTCTGTGTGTGGTGTAATGCACTTCGGATCAACTGTGTTGTGTGTAAAGTGCTATATAGCCTACTGTAAATAAAGTTGAGAAAAACAGGAAGAAATCTGTCAATTCTGACCCCTGCTGGTAATTTCTGCAAAATACGCTGGACATTTTAAGGTCACTTACAGAGAATGTAAGCCAGTGTTAATAAAAAATAAATAAACACTACCTGATGACCCCCATATCTGTGTGCAAGAGGTATTGATCCTGGTAGCAGTCTAGCACCACTGGCATAATGCAAGAAATCATCAGACTGGGTCACAGTTGGATCCAAATCTAAGATCCCTTCAATGACATCCTGTTAAGGCAAATTGAAAAATAAATTAAGTGTTCATGGTAAGTAAAAAAAAAAAAAAATGCTGTTGATATTGTAACATCACCTTAGAAACTGCTGCTAGTCTTAATGGTCCCTTCAGCGAGGTTGGAATGGATTTAGAGAATATGCAGTTCTTCACAGTGCGAACAAAATTGCCATCAATCTCATCGATCGGAAATGCTCCTGTGGAAAGTTACAGAATGGTGTTGACAACACTGATCAACATATTGATGTCTATCTATATATTTGCTCAAAACAGTTTTACCAATAAGCTTCTTGCAGGAGACTCTGAATCGGTCCAGGTCCTGTATGAGGTTTGCAGCACTCATGTTCCACCTGGATTTGAATGTGTGTGGGGATGGCTGGGTGTTTGATGCTGTGTTGTCATGACTGTGGCAGTCAGGGTCAGTATTTTGGCAGAACTCCAGGAAATACACAGGTGTGAAGCTTGATGCTGCCACCAAAGTAAAGACTAACACTTTGTAGATGCTCCACATTTCCACAAATAGAGCAGCGGCCTCAAATGTATCTGATTCTGTACACAGAGATGTAAATGTAGGTTGAAAATGTTGAGGTAAACCACGAGGTTGTCATGATTATAAAGCAAACAGCAACAAGTGCAAGATGTACAGTGTCAAAATGAATGTAATGAGTATGCAGAATGGCCACTAAACTGTGTTATTATATATATTATGAAGGACTTTACCATTTATGGCTGGTTAAAGTATCTGTAATTTTAGCTACTCGATATATTGTTTAGTAGTTTAATCTATGACTGAACCTGCAAAGTAGCTGCTAAATACTTGAGGAAATGTATTTAATTACTTCTCTCTTATGACATACAGCCACCAATGTAAACAATTGATCAATTACACTTTAGTTATGCTTCATTTTACCAGAAATAACCCTAATTTAAGGCAACTAGCGATCCGTTTTTAAGTAAAAGCTTAACATATATGAATAAAACCTTTCTATAAAGGAAGCTATAACCCTTACTAAGGAGCTGAGGGAATATTAAGGTAGGTAGGTTTATTAGACATAACAACCCAGATAATAAAGTTGTTATGAATATACCGGTATGACAGCTACAGTTAGCGTTAGCTTCGTCCCAAACATAACTTAGATACTAACGTTAGTATATTTCCTGGAGAGAGCTACAATAAGTAACATTATATCTTCAGGTTTAATATTTAAAAAATGTAATTTTAAAGGTTTCCGGTCATGTTTCTCTTCATTTTCTGCCTTCTACGGCTAAATCCCTGTTGTAGACATGGATGTATTAAGGTTGTAGAGCGTCATCAACTGCTGCCCAGTTACTGATTTCCGGTTCCGTTCACATATATAACCTGTTCCAACTTTATATATGTGTATATTTCTTACTAGGACGGCGAAGTCACTACCGTCCTACTCTGCCTGTGATTGGCTTATGTTGATATTCTTATTTTAATCTCAACCAATCTCATTCCTCATTCCGAAACCCAACCAACGAAGGCAACGTGTACTAGCCAATCAGAGACCGAGTAGGGCGGGTTATGACTTCACCATCCTAGGAAAAATTAACGTGTCGCCCCGATCGATGCACGCTGTCGGGGAACATGGCGTCTCCCTGGTTATGGCAATGCCGGAGATGGAGTACAAACTGTTCGAGTACGAATTTGTTAGAAGCTGTGTGGCATTTTAATGGCAGGTCTTTGTCTCTCTCCGTGTCCTCTCTGGGGCGGGCGTCTTGGAGCTCCAGGCCGCGGAACGAGGTGAGTTTGCTGCTCGTAGGACACCGGGCTTGGAGAAACTGTCATACCCAGGAAGGTCATACATACTATGGCTGTACCGCAGAGCTGTCAGTCGGTCCCTCTGGATGGTGGTGTAACTCAACTGACAGCTGTATTACAACACATCCGTGACATTTTCCAGTAATGTAACTGCTATCTTGTCTTTTGTAAGAGTTTCCTGCTTTTTTTTGGCAGAATTCCGCAAATCAATGTTGACTTGTTGCAGGGAGTGTCAGTATGTTCAGAGGTCAAGACCTATTATATTAAGCTCTGCCTTATACAGCCGCCAGCTTTACTCTAACCAGTTGATAATCAAGTTCCCATTCAGTTAAATGTTTTAGTACCTACGTACAGTACATTCAGTCATTCATTCATTCAGATATCATTGACTCACATTGTGTCACTCCAGATTTCTAGTTAGTTTACTAAATGCTCAATAGAGCAAAGAGCATAAAATGCACATCTTTAGATCAGGATTGTGTCTAATATTTTAGAAATACTGACTGTAACTTTACTAACTGTAATATACCCCCCATCACCTTGAATTTTTCATATTTTATTTTCTGTTCACTGTACGACTGAAATTAACAGTTATTGTCAAATATATTACAAATATTTTTCTGCTGACTGTAGATTAATGAATTGATTTATGAAATTTCAGAAAATAATGGCATAATAATAAATCCAACAGTTCTCAAGTCAACAATATTAATTTTACAATCACATTGAGCCAAGAAAAAGCAGCAAATACTCATGATTGAGAAGCTAGAGCCTGGATATGTTTGGCATTTTTGCTTGAAATGTGATTAATCATTCATCTTTTTATCAAAAATATTCATTTTCTATTTAACTGATTGATCAACTAATCCTAATAATTTCTAATAGCGTGTACTAATCATCATTATCATGTCCTTTTGACCTTTCAGGTACAACCATCGGTACGACCCACACAGATAAACCCCAAAACTTTACTCTTTACCTCATCTCTCATCAGGTGAGTTGTGTTTTAATCAAGAAGTTTTACCATACACTTGTGTTGCAGCGCAAGACAATTAAGACGTAAACCAATTTTCAACATCCTCAGTTCACTTATTCCTATATCTTCTGTTTGTGTATTTTTCTCTTCCAGACACAAATCAAGGTTGCTGCATCCCGCGCTACAATCATGCTGTTGTAGAAAAATACATAGTGATACGAAGCTGAAAGACCCCTTTACGTTAGCCCAGAAAGACTTAACAAGTTTATATGACGACATCAAAAAGGTATTTTGGACAACATTTCTGAAATGGCAACTCATATATCTGCTTATTCTTCTGTATGATTTGTTGATGTTCTTGCACAGACTTGTGTGTTAACTTAAATACTGCAGTGATACTGTAAATCAGGAGCCTTTGTGATTTGCTGCAGGAACAAAAAGTACAAAAGACATGTTTTACTTGTGGGTGTGGTGTATGGGAGATGTTTATTTCAATTAAAAGACATCATTTTTTAAAATTATTTTCCTTCACAGGAGCTGATTGTTTCCAAAGAAGAGCTGAATTCCCTATGTGACTACTATTTTGATGGCAAAGGCAAAGCTATCCGACCAATGATAGTCGTTCTCATGGCCCGAGCCCTCAACATCCACAGCAACAGAGCCGGGTAAAAAGACATCAGAACGAATTGTTTTTGTGGCCTCAGTAGTGCAATGAAATAGCGACCTATGACCTGTGATCCACTGGTCCAAGAGCCGATGCACCACCCTGTGATAAATCATTATATGAAGCATCATCCAAGGTTTTTATTTCATCTCACTTCCTGCAATCTGTTGTCTGTCTTTGTCTGTCCTCTTTAGAGATTTGCTCCCAGGGCAGAGGGCCATAGCTATGATCTCAGAAATGATTCACACTGCCAGCCTGGTGCACGATGACGTTATAGACGGATCAGATAAGCGAAGGGGAAAGAGGACAATCAATGAAGTGTGGGGTGAAAGAAAGGTCTGAGAAATAAAATCAGCTGTAAATCTTTCACTTGTATTCATAAATTGTTTATTTTCATCTGCAACACTTCACTCTCTCCTTTTTTTTTTATTTTGCTCTTTTCCAGGCTATCTTGGCTGGGGATTTCATCCTATCAGCTGCCTCCATGGCTTTGGCTCGTATCGGTAACATCACAGTGGTAAAAGTGCTGTCCCAGGTGATAGAGGACCTGGTCAGAGGTACGACGTCATTTAAATTGTTCAAGCATCTGCACACATTAGAAGCTGTAACTAACATTAACATATACCGACGTCTAACCCTCACCGATTGCGCTTCCAGGTGAATTCATGCAGCTGGGTTCAAAGGAGAACGAGAACGAGAGATTTAAACACTACCTCGAGAAAACTTTCAAGAAGACGGCGAGTCTTATTGCAAACAGTTGTAAAGCAGTATGTACGTTCTGTCTCCACAGAAATAAGCACAGAGATGGAGAAAAGCCTCCGTTTACGCACTTAATGTTTTTTTGTTGACTGTCCGCTCTCTTTCACTCAAGGTATCCATCCTTGTAAATTCTGATCCTGAAGTCCATGAAATAGCCTATCAGTATGGGAGGAATGTTGGCATCGCATTTCAGGTAATCTTTTGATCTGGTTGGTGTATAAATCTTTTTATTTTTTGTCTGTAGTATTGCGTTCAATGTCCACTGGAATATGTAATTATAATATGTTTATTTCTCTGTCCTATAGCTGGTGGATGATGTCTTGGACTTTACAACAGGGGCCACTCAGTTGGGGAAACCCACGGCTGCAGACCTCAAACTGGGATTGGCTACTGGACCAGTTCTCTTTGCTTGTCAGCAGGTGAGATTCAGCATCTTAGCTGCTCATATGTAGATGCAGGAAACTCCATCCCATGCACACAGTTTTTTTTTTTGTAGTAGCTGGAGTTGTTAAGTTGTCTAGAGTGGATTTGGATAATATCAATTCAATTTGTTTCTTTTTTTTTTTTTCAGTTTCCAGAGCTACACGCAATGATCATGAGACGTTTCAGCTCTAAAGGAGATGTGGACCGAGCCTGGCAGTACGTCCTTGAGGTATGATCAATAATAAATCGTATTACAGAATTGAACTCTTGATTCCAGTATATGCAAGTTTTGTAAGCAAAGGTCTTTAATGATCCATTTATTTGATAAAGAAGTTCATTTTTCTTCCCCTATTGGAGATATTGGATGATATTTTATAATCATCAGGGCGTTGGATGAGTCTTCAGCTATGTATTCATGCAGTTTGTGATGGCAACTAAAAGGTTTATGACCTCTGCGCCCTCTTTTCTCATCTTCTATCAGAGCGATGGCGTGCAACAGACCAAATACCTGGCCCAGCGCTACTGTGAAGAAGCCATCAAGCAGATCAGTTTGCTCCGACCATCCGCAGAAAGAGACGCCCTCATCAGGCTCACTGAGATGGTGCTCACCAGAGACAAGTGAACCTGCACTGCTAGACTTCACTTCAGGCAGCTACCTGTGGAATGGGAACTCACCCAGCCCGCCCCCGCATCAGCCCGCCCTGTGTCTGCGCTGGCCAGGGTCGGACAAAGGCGGTGAGAGAGGTGATGGGACTCGAGTTCAGAGGAACCCCTGGAGCTGGTTTTAGTGCCAATTATGAATCAATACGGCAGCAAGCTGATTTATCAGGACACTATTAGAATCAAGGGATCAAAACTGCATGCAGGGGCCTCTCTGAACTGCTATCTGTTGTTTCATAACTCTCTCCACTGCCCCCCCCCCCCAAAAACATAGAAGAGGGTGAGTTGCTTAATAATGATTTGACACGTAAATACTCGGTTTTTAGTGCACGTACTTGTGATTTCCTAAACGGAACCACATTGGCTTATTTGGAAATGAATTATCATTTTAAATGAATGGATGGCACTGAAAACCCCAACGCTCAAATTTCACAATCGCAAACAGTACTGTAAATGCAACGGCCTCCCATGACTCAAACTAGCCAACTGTGACTAGTAATAGTTCGTTAGCGTCGAGCTTGCGGTGGCGTTGCAAAATCTGTGTAATTCCAAAACGAGACGGCAGTGCATCTTTTGTCATCGGTGTGTTTGTTTGGATCCGTGTCGATGTCTTTTGGAGATCCGTCCACACCTCGAAGGCCAAAACAGTCATGTGTCTTTTTCCCCGACTTGTTGAAATGTTATGCGGTTACTTCTGTAATGCAAAGTGCCCTGTAACAGCCAAGGCCTTAACATCCACAATGACTGTGTGCTCAATAAACCAACATTTTTTTTTTTAACGCCAAATCTTCTCTCTGTTTTCATTTCTTCCCCCCAAAGTGATCACACATGCATTTTGTACATAGAATTGTTTATTATAAAAGACTGTACATTAATCAATCAACATATTATATATATACACAAATGAAGGGCAGAGAGGTTTCAATATTTCTACCTATGGAATTGAGCCAGAACATGTTTGTTTTTTTTTTTCTTTTTTTGTTGGATATACTGAAGCAAATGGGCAAAATATCAAGGCATTAGCTGCAACAATCCTGAAATGATTTAAAAAAGAAACAAAAAAAAAAAAAACGCATGTTAACCTTCCATTTTGAAGTCCAAAAATTAGGTTATGTTAGATGTGTGTTCGAGGGCCAACAGGAAAAAAAAATAAAACAAATGTTATCAAGATGATTCCAAGACCTGAGTGAAACCTAATATCGATCGGCTGATTTTTTTTTTTTTTTTTCCGTTTAATCGAGTTATTATGTACACCTGTGCAGCCCGGAGGATTTTATTATATTCAGAGCATTCGACGTGGTCCTCGAACCCCAAGAGCAGGTCATTGTTGCTTTGACAAGACTGAAGAGGTATTAGAGTTGTTCTATTGGTCTACGTTCAATCTGAATTGTCACATGGCAGTGTCAGGCACAACTCCAGTCTAATTATCATCACTGCTCCCCACCCCCACTACCTGCTGTCTTATCAGAACCATCCTCCTTTATTGCCAGTCACCAATGGACCCTACAGATATTTTGATGTGGATTATTAGTATAAAGTTAACAGTGATGAGACATAATCTTAAAATGCTTGATAAGAAGCCGAAAGACGGAACGTGTTCTCTTGCTTCAAACAGAAATGCATGAAAACTCCATGTTAATTATCATTATTATTATTTTGTGTGTGTGTGTTTGTTTTTTTTTAAAAGTTCAAATACAAGGAGATGAGTCCGTGGGTAAGCCTGAAATTTACTTCTAAAAAGTTCAGTGATTTCAACAGAGTAATAAAAATTAAACCAAAAAAAAAAAAAAAAGTGAATACATTTACAACATAATGGCAATAAACTTAAGGTTACAATATATCTATTAAAAATTTTGCATGCTTTAACGCCAAGACGTGATGTTCAGGAGTAATTGTTTCTTTGAAATACCATACACAGTATTTTTTAAAATTTTGTTTCTTATCGACAGGCCGTTTTCCTTTTTCGTACGAACGAGCCTTACGGGAGTCGAGGAGGGCACCACTAGTGAAAACTATCATAAATCGACATTCACTGAATTTACATGACAGAGAAGAAGTGGCTGCAGCTCACGTTATATACAAGTGACAATACAAACACTTCGACTTGAAGGTGCTTCAAACATGACATTGACGTTTTATTTGTTCCATCAAACCCTAACTGTAATAATTCTTGTTCACAAAAAAAGGATTCAAAACACTGAATCGCGAAAATCTTTGTCCAGGCAAGATGATGTCGTACATCCTTCAGCTGCGTGACCATCGTCTTTGAGTTCAAGCTGTGTGAGCATGTGCAGTCCAATTCTTTAGAAACCTTTTATTTTTATTTATTTATTTTTTACATATTCCATAAATGTCCCCCAACCGCCCATATAACACCAAAATAAACTAAATAGATATTACTTTTCATTTTATTTGCAATCAGTATGGGAAAGAAGATTCTGTCATATCAAAAGGAGATCATACAGTTACATCAATGCTTAGTCTTAGGAGTCGGTTTGCTGCCGTCAGTCTCTGGGTGGATATGATATGACTGAATAAATACACTGTACTGATACTGCGAGGTCCCTTCAGTCGGCGTAGTGCATGATGGACTCCACGTAGTTGCCGGGGAAGAGGCCGGTGACGCCGTTGGATACACCTTCGAACCAGCCGTCGTCGTTCTTCTTGATGACGTAGATGATCGCCCCTTCCATGAAACTCAACTCGTCGTCTTTGTCCTTGCTGTAGTCGTAGATGGCCACCACTGAAAAACAGATGTTTGGGTTGTAGTTGTAGTTAAAAAGTGCAAAATCATCTCAACTGATTCATTTTGAAGTGATTCATCGGGATTTGCGGGTTCAATTTCTGCACGGACCTTTCTCCACGTAGCTCTTGGGAGCCCACTGCGGATCTCCGTCGGCGTAGGGGTCGTTGTAGTGCACGACAGCAGCATCCTCCTCCTCGTAATCCACTGGAGGAGGCGGCGGAGGGGGAGGAGAGTCGTCGAACATGGGCAAGTCATCTGGAGGTGGAGGGGGAGGTGGAGTAGGAGTATCTGCAACTGTTGAACAAAAAAAAAAAAAAAGTGACTTCGCTTTAAGAAAGATTTTTCAAAAAAAAAAAAAAAAAAAGGTCATCGGTCAACATGAGGATGGCGGTGGAGACGACGGCGGCTGAATCATGCAGGATTTGACGACAAGGCATGCGAATGAGTGTGTATGTGAGATGTTTGGATTCATCAAGCAGGCTGCATCGCTGTTAGGGCTTCTATGGATCACTTAATAGGATGATGTACTGTATGTTTAAGCCTCTTAAGAGGTCCATGTAGTTTGTGCTCCTCTTGTCGAGCTTTGAAGCTGTACGCATGCATCTTACAGGGAAAAAGGTAATAACGACACAGGATTTAAGAAACGATCTGCCTACGGTTATTACGTGCAGAGTCATGCTATTTAGTAGGTTAGAGGTTTGTAACGGTAAAAAAAAAAAATAAGCTGACCACTTTTTTTTTTTTTAAATAAATATTATTAGTTTAACACTAATTGTCTCAAACCTTTATCCAAAGTCATCCAACTTGCTTTCTGTCCAGAAATAAATGTATATATATTTAATAATATTGCCAAGTTTGCACCAGCAGGGGGCAGCAAAGAGTCCCATCTTTCTCCAGTCCTGCTTTGCAGTGACCTTTGGCACTTTTTCTTTTAATATCATTCATCTCAGCTCCGCCCTGCAGCGCTAAAAGTAAATTCATCATTTTAATAACAAGCTTCAGCCAGAGACAAAATCACTTGAATTAAACTAAATAAGGCTAAACGGAGCCGGTGACAGCCTCATCAATCTCAGCTTTGACGCAACAAGCTATTACTTAGACACTTCTACTGCCAAAAAAATGATTATTCCAGCAGTTATGTATTCGACTCTGCTGCTGCGAGAAACCGTAACAAAACAGTTTTCAATGCTGTAGAAATTCAGACTGTCTCCAGACAACAGATAAAGCTGCTTACAAGTTGCATAAACGATGACAGGGGTCTAATGAGACATTCTTTGACATTGTTGCAAGAGAGTGGTGTTATTTGTTCTCAACAAACGATGAGAGGCGGAGGGAGGGGGGGGGGGGGATGAACGAGCACAATGCATGCTGGGTGGTCCGGTATATAAGGAGGGAAGTATGTCTTTAGCCTCTTCACTTACTGCTCTCCTGCATCCTGGCCACAAAGCCAGTCAGAGGTATCTGTGGAGTCAGCTGGGGCATTGGGGGCGGAGGAGGAGCGATAGACACTGAAAGCCAGCAAAGGAAAAAAAAAAAGAAGAAGAAGAAGAAAAAAGGCAGAGACAGAGAGCAACACAGAAAAAAAAAAACAGAGAAAGCCCATCAGTCACCAAGAATGTACAGAAGACAGCAAAGAGTGAACCCCGATCCCAAGCAACACAACACAACACTGACACGGACCGAAGAAACAAACACTGCAAGAATGTGAGCTTATAACACATCTAACAGACCAAGAAAAGAGTGATGTGACACAGTGACAGTGATTGAGAGCCGAACCGCTAACTCAAATGAACCTGTCGGCTTCCAGACACTTCATAAATTCAATTTTTTACATTTGACATTTTGACAAAATAATCAGATTAAGTCATTGAGCCAACTGTAGCTACAGCGTCTCCACAGATCAGACGCTAATGTTGTGATTTTGAGAAGTTCAGTGACTCTGATTAGATTTCACATGGTATCTGGGGATCACTGCGGCCCAGAGGATAAACTGCAGATTATATTTGATTTCTGTCAATCAGACAGTACCCACTCGTGGCTCTAAAAGTAGTAAGTACTACCAGTTGACACAAGGGGGCACTGTTTGCCTTGGATGTCTTTAAACCTAAACCCCAAGCAGGTCAACTGAACTCCCCTCAGACCTGTTTGAATTCTTATTTTACATTTTTCAGACTTTTTTTTTTGATCATTTAACCAATCCTGAGTTAGAGACACTGAGACTTATCAACAGTGTCAGAATACATTAAGCCCAGTGCTTTAGTAAATACACCTCTGGGCTGGTGATCATCTTATAGAGATGAGACATTAGAACCTCGTTTACACCCGACTTTAACATGCAGTCTGTATCTGGATGTGGCAAAATGTATTTTAACGCATGTGTAAATGCACACAGAACACAGTTATGAGTGGAATACGATCAACCACATCTGGAGGTGGTCCTGCGAGTCGGGTGTAAATGTAAAGTGTGACCACAGTTTTGTAGAAAGAATATTCTCTCGGCAAATTGAAAGGTCACCTAACTCTCCTTCTTCCTGCTCTCTCAAGCTGCAACACCTAGCAAGTCTTCCCTTTAAAAGAAATGTTGCTTTAAAATGAATACAACTCTGAAAGCACCGCCTAAATAATTTGCATATTGAGACTCGCTCACTATACAAACAGAATCAAGATAACTCTTGTTATTGTCAGGCGTGAAGCCAAAGGCCTGTGGATCTGATCCCAACATAATGTATCCAGATACAGATCACAAGTTAAAGAGGATATATTATGGGTTTTTTTTGTGATTTTCTGTCATTTATATACTGTTACAATGTTTGATGTTGATGCTGAACATGCTCAAAGTTCCAAAACTTGCTCCTCAAACTCAAAAGCCTCCTACTTCCCCATCAAACTGATGCCAGATTGTTCTCGCGCTGCCCACAAATAGCCGTCCGTTCACTAAGTCTATATTACTGAGGTCGTTCCACGCTCTGTTTGCATTGTCCACTCGCATGTTTCGCACCGTATTTGGGCTCAAATATGTACGGATGCATTTGAGAAGTTTATATTTGGGTAAAGAATGAGGGGAAAAAAAGAAGTGAAGAGGGAGGTCTTAAAGAGACGGGAGCTAAAACAGCCTGTTTCAGACAGAGGCTGAAACAAGGGGCTGCATACTAATATATATAATATAGATATTCAATTATATAGACCTTAGAATGTGCATGATTATGTCCTCTTTAATGCCAGGTGTAAATGGGGCCTAGATTTTAGGCAGTAGCTAGGGAACGAAGCCTATAGATTTACAGGTAAGCTTCAGACCAGCTTTTACATGAGGCCAAAAACAGTGAGCGCTCATCGTTAGCAGACATCGATCTATCTGCATTGTATCTGCTTGAGAATCCAAGGACGAGGCTTTTCTGCATCAATACTAAAGACATCCCAGTTAGATAAAAAAAAAAGCCTTAACCTGCACTTTCAGAGTTAAGGGAAGAGTCAATAATTCTGTGAAGGATGCAAGCTTGACCTTCAAGAAAAGCACTGGCAGATATGAAAAACTGTTCTGTGGCTACAAAGGTTAGCTGGCTTTAGTTCGTGACTGTGCATGATTTGGAAAAATGTGAGGTTTTTGTGCTTCAGTGACAGTTCAGGATCTATAAAATCAGGCTGGGACTGGAGACAGAAGGGCCTTACTTGAGTTCTGGCTGTAGCCAGGAGTGCCTCCGTTAATATGAGGCTGCTGTTGTTGCTGCTGCTGCTGCTGCTGCTGCTGTAGTAGTTGCTGCTGCTGCTGCTGTAGTTGTTGCTGCTGCTGCAAGGAGAACTGGGAAGTGACCGACGGCGCCCGGCGGTAGGTGCCCGTGGCCGAAACCATAGAGACAGAGGAGTTGGAGGGGTTGTGCCGTGAAATCTGCCGCGAGATGGTTCCAAACTGGGACATTGGAGCGGGGCCCAGACCAGGCCCAGGGGCCACCGCTAGAAACACCCAAAGACAGGGAAGGGAGAGAGATAGAGAGAGAGAGAGAGAGAGAGAGAGAGAGGGGGGAAAGGCAGGACCACAGAGGGAAGGCGGGTTAGAACAGAGGAGATGGAAAGGGGAAGAATGAGTGTCAAAAGGTGGAGAGAGAGAGAGAGGGAGGGGGAGCACCCAAAATATGAATCATCTAGATTGTTAAAGATCATGTGACCTTTTTAAAATACTGATTAGAGCCCCACACCCTCTGAAAAGACACTATCAATAAACAGCCAGAGGAAGCAGGTGAGCTAAGGAAGCAACACAGGTTGTTAATTGACAGACATATTTCACGAGGATAAAAATGAAACGAAACAGTCCCGAGAGGTTATCCGAATAAAAATCCTGCACCTCTTTAAAAGTAAAAGAAATCTGGGGGGTGGGGAGGGGGAATGATTCAGTGAGCAAAGAGGAAGACAGCAGCGATGGTACAAGCAGATCCTTCAGGTGAAAACAACCACGTCGCACACTTTTTCGAGGACATAATTATACACTGTGCTGTCTACCTGGCGTGTCACAGGCAGAGGGAAGAGTTCATGATTGAGTGCAGATATGCGTCATTACACCAGTTATCTAAGAACAACCGAAAGAACTACAGCGTCATCTATTCCAGCATCTGCGTTTGAACATTAAATACTCCCGAAATATGTGGAGATCGTATTTCCAAGCCCAATGCGTTGAAGAGGGTTAACAGATAGATGTGTTTTGTTCTGCTCGAGCATTTCCTGTTCACATTTCTAGATAACAGAGTGTCTCTCAGGAGAGGCCGCGCTCTCAGATAGGGATGGGTGGAACCAGAGGAAGTGCAGATTCAGAGGAACACAGGAGCAAACAAACTTCTCCATACGGTTACCCAGCAGAAGTAATTAAGCCGAAAGAGCACGTTGATGTTTATGAGGATAAAAAGGCGGCGCATATTTTCGAGTGATGAAATGTCGTCCGTCGCTTTCGAGATTACTGGAGTCCGTGAGAAAGAAGAAACCACTGTACAAACACACACACACACACATTTCTTTGTACAAGTGAAACAGCTGCGTGCTTTTGATTCTTGTGGAACTCGCTGTAAATCAAACCAGTGATTCGGAGTATGTAAATGTAATCTACAATAGGAAATACTTCATATTTGCAGCCTCAGATTGCAGCTTGAATGTCACCAAGAAACCCTGATTGAGATTCATGTTCAGAGAGACGGAGCGGCTCGGTATTTCGGCACATGAACAATCTCAACTGAAAAATGAGGAAAGTTTTACCTGGTGCGGCTTTAACCACAGTCCCTTTTTCTGGGGGGAAAAAAGACATATGAACTCAAATGAAACTGCAAAAGAAGTCTCAAAGTCCTTAAGGTGAATGAATTTATAGCTTTTTTTTCTGCACAGAAATATTCCCCACATTCTGCCACTGCAGTATCTCAGCTTGCAGGGTTTTTTTATTTTATTTATTTAATTCTTAAATTTAGGTGTAAGAAGTTATCAGCTAACTGCACTGTAAATGCAGATAGGCAATAGACATGGATATATATTTATATATCTATATATATTTAACAGATATCCTGCAGCTTGGGGTTGAATGTGAATTGACAATTTTAGAGATACTGCAGGAAAATAATTAACTTTTGCCTGACCTGAGGTGATATGAGACTTCTTTATTAGCCAAAAACAGATCAGTAAAAAAAACCCAAAACATCTGGAAGCAGAGCACCATCACCACCACCAACACCACCACTGCTGATTAGGGAAGAGGTCGCTGCATTGATTAGATAAAAAGCCACCGGACCCCTTTTTTCTGCAAGCAGCTCGTAGCATGTGACATGTGCACATCGCTGCACATGTACAATGTATGTTCACACTGCAAAGCGACACGATCGTAACAATTTCCCACAGAGCTGATTTGACCAGGAAATCCATCTTTCCTCCTTTTCCTTTACAATTTCATTTAATCTCATAAACAATAGCTCTGCCCAGTAAGTGTAAATTAGGGCGATAAATTGGTTCAAAGTCTCCTCAGCTTTTAGTCAAAATGCAACAGAAAGTAATGACTTAAACTAAAAATGAAAGTGATAGCGTCTCTTTCTTGAAGCTGTGATTGCTCATCAATTTATTATATAACCGTGTGCACACAGCTTGATTCTGTTGGTCAAAACGTAGCAGCTCTGTGGTGTGATTTCATGGAAACAGTAAGCTTGCGTATTGCAGTGTGTACAAGCAGCCCCGCACCCACAAAAAAAAACACCCTCATCATCCGTGCATCCTCTGCCGTGAGAAGATCACGGTGGATGTGCAGATTGTCCGCCGTCCGGAGAGTAAGAGGCGACATCCTCACGACGAAGTCTCACCTGCGGGTAGTGGTGGTGCCGCTGGAGGGCCAAGCCCGGCCAGAGGAGGAGCGGGAGGAGGAGGAGGAGGGGCTGGGGGAGGCGGAGGGGCCCCCGGGGGAGCGGACATGGACGGGACTGAAAGGAGTATTTACATTAGTAGCCATTTAGTGCTGAGGCTGGAGCAGACTGTGTCCTCGTCTGCTTCGTAGCACCTCGACACCGTTACGTAACATCACATCACTTTTACTCAGGAACCCTTCGGGGCCCCGGAGGAGCGTTTCGACTTTTGTGAAGGCGCAGCAAATGTTCTGCACACGCTTCTTTGTGGTCCCGGTATGAACCGACTGTTTCCATGGCGACGAGCTTTGCAGGGAGAGCCGTGGTTTAGTCCTGTGCTGCTGGCCTGATCACGGTGCTGAGGCAAAACAGCTGCTACACAAAAAAACCCCTAAATCATCTCCTTTTTTTTTCTCTCCAGCTCAAATCATTTGCTGAAGTTAATGCAGTACTATGTAAAGCGTGTGTGTGTGTAATGGTGTAATGCAGTACTATGTGTAGCTGTGTGGTGTTATGTGGGCCTTACTGTTCTGCTGTAAAGCAGCAGGCCGAACGCAGCTTGCCCTATTTACACAGTAGGATAGAGAATCAGCTGTGCTTAGAACACAATGGGCCTGCATAATCCCTGTCTGGTAAACATAGGCTTTGTGTAGCGTAGTCTCACTATCTGCAAATAACACATTTACATTTACACCTTGTCAAATAATGCCTAATATTAAGTTATACGTGTATGTTATATTTTAAAAATTAACCTGTTTCCTAATGTTTGCTGCTCAGTATTGGTCAAAACTGTAAAAATATACTTAAATCTGAGCATGTTTAAGCACAAATCTGTTATAAATTCATTTTTGCACTTTAAAAATGAAGGTATGGTTGTCATTTTTTCTACTGTCTACTGTCTAAAGTACTGTATGTACTGTATGAAAGTAAACTCGGGCTCACATAGCTATGCGCACTGTGCAAACAGTATAGTCGGCATTCTCATCATTGTCTGTCAGTGTTTAAAGAGTGTTATCTCCGTTTTACACAGAACAAACGCAACAGAATTCGACTGATGCGAGTCTCGGAGGGCAAAACAGGTTTTCAGAACTATAAATAGAAGACATGTTTTCATTTTTTTTTTTTTTTTTCAAATAAAAACTTTTCTCATCAGGGCTGAAAAAAATCACCTGAACCAGTATGTGAAGCATGGGGGAGGGTAACTAAAACTCTCCCAAAACCAACAGTAATGAGGGTGGGTTCGCAGCAGCTCCGTGAGGCAGGGCGGGGCAGGTTTTATTGCAGGTTTGACAAAAAACGCCTGAAGCTGGTTATGTGCAATCCTGCCCTCATCTTATATCAAGCAGGGAGGAAAAAAAAAATCCCACTGTCCTGTAGCGACTGTTTTACTGAAAGCCAAATACCTGCCTGATACACCAGCAAACATGAACTGATATGATGTGTGACCGCCTGATGTTGCGGTTTAAGCTCACCTGGTCCAGAGTTGGGGATGGAGGGTGTAGGCACGGCGATGGGAATGCCAATACCGCTACTGCCGCTGTTCTCCCTGCTGCTGCTACCCCCGCTGCTCCCGCTGAGAAGGAGGAGGAAGACAGAAGAGAAAGAGGACATTGTTTTATTCAGGGCAACCTGCTCACACTGCATAGCAGGTAACACACCGCAGACACATGGACTCCACCGCATCTGTGCTTATGTCCTATTTAGGATTACAAGACTGCAAAAAACTTCACCCAAGTCGCATTTATATTCTCCTTTAAAGCATTACTCAAACACCTGACTCCCCCCCTTTCTCACATCTTCTTCTCCTGTTTGATGCCGATTGATTCTGTCTAGTGGGTTTGTTAGGAATGAGCTGCAGAGTGACACACCCAGCTGAGCAAGACATCAGTCGCTGTGTATGAAGGTTTTGGTCAGAATCACAGTAAAAAAGAATGAAATGGAATATAGTTAAACTGTGTAATTATGCTTTTTCTTGTGTGCAAATAACCCCAAAACATCTTGCTTCAGATCCTCCATTTAGCCCAAAAACACTGTGTGTATTTAGTTTTAACAACAGGGTTTGATTTTATTTGGCGGTTAATAATAGAACGAGGGTGAGTCCCAGGATAAATTTAACACGCCGTTGTGCATGATATGAGCCCTTGGCAAACGATCTATCTTTCTGTTCTGGATGCTGTATTTTAAGCAAATTAATTAAAAAGACATAGCTGCATTAATTGCTTTATTAAACATCAGTTCACACATATTGTAGAGCCGAGCTGGAATCAGCTAACAGATGCAGATGCTGCTAACTGAGCTAGACAAGGTTATCCATACTACTCCTGATAGTATTAGTTGAGTGGAAGGCACATGTTCATATATACACACATGAAAGATAGGTGATAAACCACATGTGCCCATATGTGAGTTTATGACACTACATGTGAAATTGTTGTTTTTCATATGTGATGTTTTGTATGCTAGATACGTTCACATACTATATATAAATATTATGTGCCTATGTCTTATATCTGAAAAGCACATTGGCCTCTATGTGAAATTTTCATAACTGAATTTTTCCCCCTCCCCATGAGATAAATGTGAAATATGTTCTGTCTTATTTTTTTTTTTTTTGTGTCATTTTAACTTATTTATCAGTGAAGTCATTTATTAAACAAGAACGTCATACATTTGCTGCTACCAGTTTCTCAGATGTAAAGATTTTTGTTTCACTTTCATATTACTATAAATTGAATCTCTTTGGGGTTTTGGACTATTTCTTGTTAATCTCAAAGTAGATTTACATTCTGGTTTGAAAGGCTGCATTACAGTAGAGTGATTTCACTTATTGAACACTTCTAGTCACCCTGAACTTTGCCATCATGCCCACACTAGCAGCAACTGTTTATTGTCGTAGAAAATTGATTTAGAGTATTGTCATTCGAAACCCAAAATCGTTTGTCATCAAACATATCGATTTATTTGGTCAAAAATAGCATATGTAATTCTGTCAATACTTCCCAGCCCTTGTTTCTGAGAATATAGGACATGGGAATGTATGTCAGCTCTTGCAGTGGCCTGTATAAGTGCTGTTTCACCCTGTGTTTGACCCCGGGGCTCGTAGATCAATGGCCTGACCGACTAAATCCCCCCTCCCGCTCTCTCTCTCTCTCTCTCTCTCAGGCTGGCCTTGATCCTCCTTTCTACCCCAACCCCTCGCTCCACCTCTCCTTTTTTCTGCCTCTTTCATCCCTGCTTTTCAACTGATCAACTGATCCCTCTTCCCCAACTCTCACCCCTAACCATCCCTCGACCTCTTCCTCTCTCATCTCCTCCTGTAAAGAGGTTCCCAAGTCATCTCCCAAACCTCTCATCTACCCCCCCCCGCCCCCCGATCCTTCCATCCCAGCGAACGAGCAACCCCTGTTCGCTCCCACCTCCCCCCACATCTCTTTATCCCCATTTCCCATCATCCCCCTCTCCCCTCTATTCCTCTCTCTCTCTCTCTGATCCCTGTCAGTCGAGCCCCGGGGCTCTCCAGGCACAAACAGCAGGGGTTACCCCTCAGAAGGATGTTGGTGGCTGTGGGAGCTAAGTGTCTGCAGGGATAAAGGCTAAACAATATCGTGTCATTCCTCTTTTGAAGTGAACGGCATACTTCACCCCCATGTGCACGTTTTGGATTTATCCATCCTAATCCCTCTATAAACTTACCCGTTCTTTCTCTAACCCATTTATCTCTTTCCCAGCTTTTGCTTTCTCCATCCTTCCTTCTTTGTTTCAAAAAAAAGAAAACGCTCGCTGTGAAATAAGAGCACTCGGCTCCATCTCTCCTGCCCCACCTTCCTCTCTGCCTTCGCTCATTCAGCTTCTACTCAATACAGGGAGTTGTTTATTAATCAACTGTCTGTAACACACAGCCAGACTTAAAGTTCCAGTTCACTTGCTCACAGCTGACAAAAATCCCTGAGGCCAATGACAAAAAAAAACAAAACATGCCACTGTTCTCAGAAAATGAACAAAAAGTAAAAACAATAAGTACAAGTGTGCGCTTAAGCATTTGTGACACGATATGGCTCGACATAAGTAGGGAAAAATAGACTTCTTAAGGAGCCAAGAGCACAATCTACACTGAAAGGAAAAGACATGAAAGACATGCTTACAGCGGCTGAAAATCGTTATTGATGCTTTAGATGTGCATAAATAACCTGGAGTGCATAAAAGAGCAGAAGATGAACATGAGGGTAAGTTTGATCTAACACGCAGATAAATGACATGATGTTGGCTCTGGGCTTTTCCTAAAGAATGGGCAGTTGCATTTTTTTTTTGGGCGAATACTTTGATATTGACAATTCAAGGCTTATTTTTTTCATCTTGCTGACAAATTAAACAAAGCTGGTTAATCTTTTCTATGATGGTTTATGATTTAAAGATAACAACACGCATGGGTAAAAAAAAAAAAATCATATGGGCAATCCTGTCATTTCAAGTTTTTGGTTTTACTTTAAAATTGACACCATGACGATGTAATTAGATCACAAACTGTGTGCAAGTTACAGTCTCAAAAATGAAGGTAATTATTTTCAGTTTATGAGCACTAATGTATATCTTGCTGACACTGCAGTGACTATACCAACGCTGCCAGTTATAGCTGTGCATATAAGTGTATATATATGCAAAAGTTAACTTTTTTTTTTCTCATATAGGATGTTTAATTGTATGGTAGTGGCTGACTTTGTTCCACTCTAGATGACTTCATGTGGCATTGAATACCCCAAATGGTATTTCACACACTGGAACTGGAAATATTTATATTTAAAAAGGTACTTGGTATAAAATGGACAAAGGCGGCACACCCTGGTAGCCAACTGGTTAAAGAAGCTAAACCACATAACTACAATGTCCGCAGTGAACCTTTGTTATATGTCTTAACTCTCTTTCTCTCTCTCTCTTCATCCCCTGTCATCTCTCTCTCTCTCCACTGCCCCTATCTGATAAAATGCCCCAAAAAAACTAACTGTACAAAGAATAAAGAAGTTGAAGAGTAGATCTGTGTAAAAGAAAAGGATAAACCACAAGAAATGCAGCTTCGTATCTTGTTATATTTGTTGACTGTCAAGAGAGAACATCTGGCACTGTTTTGATAAAGGAAAGGCAAGTCAAATACTGTTAATATGACAAGGAAATCAAGTTACACTGGATCATCAACCTCTATTTTAAGTAACATTAGTAGGTGCACGCTTCGTCTACAGAGTCATACAGTGCCTTAGATGCATCCTGTTTAGTTTGGATGGTTGAGGCAGGAATCCGACCTCAAACTAGTGTTGTCAGAACAAATTTTTTTTTTTTTACCAGGATGCAATTATACCTGCACATGAGACTATAATCTTTCCCACAGAAAGATATGAGATAATAACAGGGATCATACAGCTGGAACACACGGATGCCTATATTGAATTTGGACCTCAGTTGAGGATGGCAGAGACTGATGAGCTGAATAAGCACATCTGACTTTCCAGCCTGTATAATCAGATAGTGATGCCACAGCAATATTAGCTGAAGCAGGGCGGGTGCAGTCGGACTCCGAGGGCAGCATGGGCTTGTAAGCCACAGATTTTGAAACAGTGATGCTGAACAGCGTTTCTTTCTTCTGTGAAGCAACTGAAGCCGCCATATTTTTTTTTTTTTTTTTTTAAGAGGAGAAGCCTGGAGTTTGGTTTTAACGGATTAAAGTAAAAGAAGCAGTGAAAGTTGAGGAACCAACGTTTGAATGAGCAGGTTTGTGCAAACATACATGAGCGAGAAAAAAAGTTTGGATGAGGAGAGGGAAAATTAAAAGTTATGTAATATTTATGGGCATCACAGTCAGCATAACAGGCTTTTAAGTTAATGAGTCACTCACTCGTAACTCAAATTTGATGAAAGCGTCTCCTGCTTCCTCTGCGTGGGGATTTCTGGGTAACAATCCTAAGGAGCCACATTCGAGGGTTTCCATGCTGCAGTTGACTTTTTTTTTTTTTCTTTTTTTGAAACAGCACTTTATATCAGAGGCTTTTACAGATATTAATATCAAGAGTGATTCAGGCCGCGGTAAGAAAGCCTTGTCAGACAAATACTGGATTTAATGTAGCAGAGAGGAGGAAGAGGTGTGAAAGTGCTCTAAGCTCCTGAGCTAAATGAAGAGATTAGAAGTATCCGACATGAAGGGGACCAGTGGTTTTGGAGAGATGCTTCTCTCACATTATTGAAACCCTGAGTAGACATTTAGTGTTCAGTTTAGAGACGGAGCTGGAACACTCTTTCCACTCATATCTATCCAAAAATAGGGGGGGGGGGTGAAGTACCAGTCATGCTCTCCATTAGAAGCTGTGCAAAGTTGATTAATGGACTTTTACTCATGATGTTCCAAATTTATAGCTTCAGCTTAATCGTATCAGCATGTGGCAGCAATGCTGACTAATATCAGATTGATATTACGAACCAATAGTGGCACCATATAATCTGCACACAACCTTGCTTGTAAACTTTAACGCTGTACACATAAAGTTTATTTATAAAACTATGTACATATGCTTTTTGGGGTTTTACAAATATAACTGACTTGACTAAAAGGACTGTGTCAGTGTTTGCATTCATCTAGCTAATGGGTAACTGAAAGCATCACAGCTCATATATACTCTATATGTGTTGTGCATTGTCCAGCAAAGTGCAAATAAATCTGAGCATAAGCCAACATGTCATATTGTGTCTCATACTTCACACAAAGGAAATCTCCACATCTTCATTAGTGTCTGTATCAGGGGTGCAACTAATGTTTTTAACCAATGAGACGACGACATATGACCCATGAAGAACGGTTTGAGTAGATCATTCGATATGCCTTCAAGCAAAAACTATTATATTTTTTATACATAATACTACGAGACGGCCACAACTCTGGAAAATCATTGAATTCTGTGTCGCACTCATAGTGGTAGATATCATTCATGTTATAAATACTAATACCAGGGTGTGCTTGACCTTATTTGATTGGCCAGTGTAGTGCCTTGATGGATGGCGTGTCTTTGTGTTTCGGCAAATGTCGTGCCGGTTTGTTGCATAACCCTGCGTTTTTTTTTGTTGTTGTCGTTGTTGTTGTTATTTTTGCCTTTTTTGCCCTCCGTGTCCCAGCTGTGCCAACACAGTAAATGTAGGGTGTGTGTTTTTTTTTTCACATATTGCTGTTATAGCCTAACTTTCCAAACCAGCAGATATTCAATTCGTAGTGATCTATAACACAAAAAACAGCAAATTTTCACAGTTTATAAGCTTGTCCGTTTGTGCGACAGACTGAATCCATTTTTCTTATCTACCTGTGCGTGCGTTGCCTCTGGTTGAGTGACGCCGTGCGCCCGGGGCTGTGCTGCTGGCCGTGCTGGCTGCCTAGTCGGGCGGGGCTGGTCATGTAGTCGTTGGGCACCGTGGGCGGCTTCACTGGCTCCAGGGTCTTGTAGGGCGTGTTGCGTCTGCAGCAGCACGAAGATGCAGAATGAAAGGCAAATAATGTTAAATCAAGGACACGAATGTTCATATTTTAGTCCAAATCCTATCAAAACTGCGAGGGAGTGTTCACTAGAGCGTGGCAAATCAGTTTACCCAGCTGGATGCTGTGCAGCAGCCGTTTGTGCCACAGGCTTGATGCGAGTATATCACAGTTTACTTTTGGAATTAATATCTGATTGGTGTCACTGACTGCTGCTGTGCAATAGACCACAACAGGCATCATCAGGCTGTGGCACCTTTCGTACGCCAACAGATAAAAGTTCTCTGTTGGATGTCTTTTCTCTGGCTTTATTCACAGAGATTTTTATCATTTCTAATATTTATATAAACCAAAAAGACAAATCAGTTCAGTGTGTGTTCACTGTGTTATCTCATTTAATAAAAAGGCATCAATGCCAAAAAGAATGAATGTAACATGAACAAATTCCATGTTCTTTCACTAGCCCCACATGAACCCTGTGTTTTACATTTTGCGTTTGATAATTAAAGGATTTGTCTTTTTTTTTTTTTTTCATGGTGACTAAAATGGAAGCCTCACCCGAGCGTGCCACGCCCTGACATGGGAGGGCTCGGTGGTTTCTGCGTCGGCGGATTGGTCCTCGATAGTGTTCCTCCTCTGATTGACTGATTATTTCCATGCTGCTGTGGTTGGAAGGATAAAAAAAAAAAAACACACTTATTTAACAAACAAATTACTTTAGAGGCCGTGGCTGATTACTACTTGTGTGACAAAAATCAAATGTTATAGGCTGCCCAGATGACAACTCTCCAATAGCACAGTCGTATATATATGAGTTGGTAATATTTGCAGGGTTGTGTAATGCCAATCCGGCTTGTGTTTAACTCAGCAGCAGGGTGTTTGCTGCTGATTGCAGGTTAGAAATCTCTGGGTTGTTACAGCACGGCTTCTTGCGAAACCTGTGTGTCCTAAAACCACTACAATAACCAAAGCTTTAATCAGGATTTATGCAACATCTGCATTTGCAATATTGCAAATGCCCGGATATTTGTACATTATAATGTCTAATACTACACTTCACAATATATACGTTGTTTCTGGGAAGCCTATAATGATTTTAAATGAACTACAGGACATTTATGGACAACTACACAACATTTAAAGTAAATGACAATGTACAGAGTTGCTAATATGACAGGGAGGGTGTTATAAAGTCGTGTTCTTGTCTAAGGGGACTACAAGTCGATTAATGGGAAATGACAACGATAATCACATGTACAGGGGTTTGCTGTGAAAGGGAGTTGGACAAATCTATCGATAATATATGATAGCAAGATAGGTCATGTGACAAACCAGACTTACCTTAGCTTTTAGCCACTTAGTGTGGGCGAAGCACAAAAAACCAAAACAAAACAAAAACAAAAAAAAAAAAAACAGGAGAAAGACAGAAAGAGGGCATGTCAAAATTGCCAAGTCTAAACAAATCAGCAAAAGTCAAAGTACAAGGGAGCTGGAGGAAAAATGATTCCTCATACTATTTACACTGAGTAAACATTTAGCAAGACCAGGGCAGGTCAGCAGCTATAAGTCATCCTACAAAAAAGGAAAAACACTGTGGCTTCTGACTGTTATTCTCTTTACTCAGACCTACCACACCCAGTGCCAGACTGGAAGGAAATCTCAGGGATCTGATGGCAGAGCGATTGCGCACAATTGAAACCAGTTTTATCTTAACCGGATTTCTAAAACTCTTTGTCATGAAGGATTTACATTTGGAGATGTCTCACGAAAACATACTTATCGAGCCAACTGAGCTTCGTAGTTATGAAGTAATTCTTTGTTGCGTATATCCGAGTTTAAGCTCGAAATAATTTCACATTATCACGTTACTGGCTATATTAAAAACCACCCTGGTATTTGTTTGGGTTGATGTCAAAGAGAATATGGAGCCAACCTAGCAGTGGGGTTGATCTGCAGTTTGACAACTGCAGAGTCAAGTGGCTCATCTATAATGCAGTGTCCCCAGTGGCCTTTGCAGAAAAACACTGTAGCATCTCAAGACCACGAGAGAGAGAGAGAGAGAGGGAGAAACCAAAAGTAAATTCACAGGACAGGTCAGCGTGAAGTGATCTCTGCCTCTTTTTTTTTTTTTTTAAAGCAACAACTGAAAACTCCTTCATTGCAGCTGTGAAAATGGTGAATTTCACATTCAAAATTGACTCTTCTCAGGTTATCAGAGCTAGACGAGATTCAATTTACAATCTAGGTCATGCTATAAATGCCAAGACCTACTGCTGTCTTCCCCTTATCTTCTTGGCAAATGGTGTGCTCTCCATTTTTTTTTTTTGCGGCAACCAACCAGACAGTCGGTGTGGAAATACTTTAGTAACGTCCAAGTTGAATTATAGACAGACAGGTTCAGATTAAGGTCAATCGCAAGTCCCAAAAAGGCTTAACATGTCGAGGTGGGGTGAAAATCTAGAGCACTGCAGTCTGTCAGAGCAGGGTGAGCCTACAAACACTTCCTAAGGTCAGAGTAGACTGTTGAAAGCAGATGACAAATACATAGTGAGCAACTGTCCCAGCGGGTGTGACATTTGACAGCAGCGGCTAAAGTTTTAGAGCCACAGGAAAATTAAAATCAAGAATTTGCAGCTTGGGAATCGACTCTGCGACCTTGCCATCAGTTCTTAAAAACAATGTGACTGACAGGTTCATTAATTAGCTGGTTAAACTTGAGAGAAGAGTCACTCGCTGACCTCGGTGTGGCGTTAAAGCTGTGCATACATGAACAGAACTTCAAACTGCATGCAAAGACATTGTCATCTCGAGTAAGAAAAATATCCCGCCCCCCTCCTCCCCCCTCCCAAATAAAATCCCTTTAAGATAATCTTGTAAATTAAAAACTGACATAACACACAGTATCAAAAGATTCCAATCTAGCTTCAAAAATAACACCTGACATTATCGTCCCAGGATTCCTGAAAGCCCCGCTGACTAGATTAAGCACCAGCTGACTGGAAGAATAAATCTCATCTTTCGTATTAATGCTAAAAAGCATCATGTCAATGTCAGTTCGCCTTGAGATGTGGGAACACCGCGACAAGGCAGGCTGCATTATCGACATAATGTTGCTGTTTTCAGAGAAGAATTTGATAATCTACAAGATGGGTTTCACCTTCTCTTTTCTCTCTCTCTCTCTCTCTCAGTTCTTCGTTTTTTCTCCTTTATCGTTCCTTCTGATCTGAGAGCGGCTTCTGTTCAATAATGTATGTAAGCGCTACATGAAGTTTCTCCTCTGTTTCACAGCTCACGCTTTGGTGTTTAACTGTATAAACACTGTGTGAAGCCATAAAACCAATTGGACATTTAGGCCAATACAAACACTGGGAAAATGCAGCAAGTTTCACAGTGAACCGCAGGCAATGGGCATGATTTGAGCTCCCATTAAAGTATTGATTCTGGTCAGTAAGTAAACTACAATTATAGATATTCTATACAAGCCAAGCATGTGACAGCAGCCATCAAAGGATACTATATGAATTAATATGAATATTGATTGGCTCTCTGAGCTGTGACATGCATAGATGAGAGGGGGTTGAGTGATGTAGGACCGCTGTGTGCACGCTGCAGCGGGTGTGCGTGTGGGCGGGCGTGTGTTCCCCATCACATTCACTAACTATAGGCTGCGTTTATAAAGACATTTCAAGGAGTAAATCCACTGAGATTAGGCCCAGAGTGATACGTAATGTTCTTAAAATAGATGCATCAAATACTCTCAAAAGCAGCCGTGAAGCACGATGGCTTCAGTAATTTGACACTATTGTGCAACCATCCAGCGGTATCCGAATTTTCAGCAACTCTTATTTAATCAGAAACAGGAGAGTCGGGACTGTGGATGATTCACATGAACCTCACTGCGGTTTTGTTTGCCTCTTAGTTCCGTGAGTCACCAAACAATTTAATTTTAAGAAATATGGACATTATAAAATTATATATTCATTTTTGACCCTAGAAACGGCAAAACAATCTCCCCTCCAAGTCCATTCTGTTCTGAGGCTTTCCATCGTATCACATGACTTTTCATAAGCGCACAGAGTTTGTCCTGTTGTTGTCAAATTGTAGATTTCGATTCTTCTCTGAGGACTTTATGGAAGAATTGCTCAGAGAAAAGCTATTAATATAAACACAAAATAGTGTTGTAGCATTTCAATATATTATATTGCTATATTTACATATGATTAAATGAGTACAGGAATAGTTTTGGGAAATGTGCTTTGTAGCTTTATTACTTAGAGTTAGATGGAGCTAGAGCTAAGGGCTGATTAGCTTAGCATAGCATAATGACTGGGAGTTAGCTTGGCTCAAGATCTGCTAGCCAGCGCCTCCAAAGCTAACTAATTAACACATATCTCATTTGTGAAACTAGCACATACAGATAAATGAAAACAAACAGTTCTAAATTTATTTATATAAAGTCATAAAAAGACATAGTTTTTATGTGCTACAACTATTTCTTGGTGACCAAAAACTCACTGTGCCAGGCCGCTAATTGCTACAAAAAAGTTACAGCACATAACTGAGTAATGATTTGTTTGTGTGCTTTAGAGGAGTTGGTAGGCAAATCAAATTCAGGAGCTTTGGAGCAAGCCAAGCTGTGTTTCCCCCCCTTTTTCCAGTCTCTATGCTAATCTAAGCTAACAGCCTCTTGACTCTAGCTTCATATTTAGCGTACAAACATGTGATTGGTATCAATATTCTCATCTAACTCTTGGCAGTAAAGCAAATGAATCAAAATGTCAAAGTATTCCTTTAAGGAGCAACTTTAATATGAAAGAATTATGTAATAAAACGATATCTTCCCAATGATCTACATGTTACTGTGTAAAAAAAATGTGGACTTTGTGGTGAGAAACTCACCCAAACAAAATATTTCACATCTCATTAAGCATCACACCCTTCCCTCATGACAGAAGTGTCCGATGCAATTCCCTGCACAGTAAATTGAGAGTGGCACAATGGCTTTTATCCTGCCTTATCAATGCCTGTAACACTACGGGACGGTAATGGCGGGCCTCTAATCCAATCTGTCTGACAGCTGCAATTGATTGGCTGATTGATGGGGCATGGGATGCTTAAGGGGGAGGTTGGAGATCGCTAAAATGCTCGGAGCCATGAGGAAATGATGTCATTACTGCCAATGTCAGGATGACCCAGTGACCCCTAATGCAAGCCTTTATAGCAGAGAGGGAGTGAAAATGTCACACTTGGATTACTGGAGTTTTATTGCATCATTGGTTTACTGCATCAAAGTCTGCGTCTTCCCCATCTCCTAGTTTGTTTTTTTTTCTGGTGTGAAAATAAACTACAAATCTAATTGTGACATCATTCCTCTATACAGATTTTAGAGAAAATGGAGAGGGAGATTACGAGGGCGGCCCGGGCCTAAGTGCCTTTAAAAACGTCTCACAAATTTGTCTCTGCTCGCCGTTTTCACAACCCTCCAAGAATAGAGCTGTTTTCTGAAAGCTATATGATGTAATCACTGTTTTAGTTCATCTCCACCCCCAACTCGTTCCCACCAACCCACACTGAAACATATTCCTGTAGGGTCAGAAGGGGTGCCTCCTGAAGATGAAAGAGAACGCACAAGAGACGGAGAGTGCAAGCGAGAAAATGAGTGAAAAGTGGGAGAGGAAAGAGAAGGAGGGAGATAGGAATACCTCTGGCAAGAAACAGAGGAGGGGGGAGCGGAAGAAAATTAGATATAGTAGAACAAGAAAGTGGAAGAACAGAAGCGGTCTTAAACTAATGGAGCGAGCATGGAGAAATCTGATCGCGGAGCCAAAGCAGATCCAAAAATCTGTGAAACGGAGAGGAAAAAGAGAATATCGGCTCACCTTGACACCATGGCCCACATCGTCCAGTACAGTGTAGTCAATGGGCTTCCTGATGTACCTGACCGGCCGCTCCATATTAGCCGGCGCTATGATCTTATGGGTCCTCGACGTGTTCTTGTTGGTGGTCAGGATCCCGATCTCTCGCCTGGCCACCTTCTCTTTATGGATGTCAACCGTCTGTAAATGTGAGGATAGAAGAGGGGATGTGATCAATGCCGCAGAGACGTGCGGTACAACGGGGACCTCTGGGATTGAATAAACTTGTCATACAGCAGCTTAAGAAGGTTTAATTGAATCATGAGGCAGTTCTTTTCATCACAGAGGTCTTAATCTTTTTACGCAGCCTGTGCACACTAATAAAATCGATTGCGGTACAAAACCAGGTCCTGCACACCATAATGACTGGAGCACGTGTTTCTGAATGATTCTGGCTTCACAAATTAATGGATGAGAATGAGTTTACTGGTCCTTGAAGCCACTGTAGCTGGAGCATGTGAATTATGGAGGTAATACAAATACACAAATCATATGTTCATGGATTTTAAATTTGAGTAATACCAGAAAAGCGACCAAGATGGTTTCCTACTGAAATAGCACCAATGTTTGATTTACTACCCAGTCACTGTTATAAATACTTGAAGGAGTGATTTTGTCATTTGGACTGAACATTGTGCATAATTTTAATGTTCATCTCTAAACTCCTTCATCTTATTGTATCATGGCATGGATGAGATAATGGATTGAATGTTTTGAAAGAACTTGATTGATCATAATGAAATTTATTAGACAGTTTTGTGAAGTGTCCATACAAGTCTTTCATTTACGTACACAGGGTGAATCTATGTCACACAAACTTTTGGTAATATGAACCTTTTATTAGATGGTGCCACATAAGGAGTCGATTTTTCTACAAAACGTTACATCTTCAACAGTCCCATTGTGTGTCTGCAATAGATTTGCATGATCTATTTCATGAAATTAAAATAGATTACCATAGAGGGAATGCCTATGAACAGGTCCTCCTAAAATACCATTTATTTAATTAAAATCATCTAAAGCTGCAGCTAATGATTCTTTTCATCATCTTTTGGTCGGAAGATTATTTCCTCGTCTAATCATTGAATTCTGCGGTTGTTGAAATGTCAGGAAATAGTGAAAAATATTAATCATGATTTCCTAAAACAGTCCCAGATCCTGGGATACTCAATTCAGTATTGTAAGTCAGACAAAAAACAGCAAATCTGCACATTTGAGAGCTAGACCCCATGAAAGTTTGGCTTTTTTTTTTTGCTTGATCAATGACAAAAATGGTTAACTGATTATCAAAATAGTTCGTGATTCATTTTCTGCCAATCGACTGACTAAATCAGCTTTAATACCATCACAGCGGCATATCGGCCGTCATGTCACAACCGTCACAACACATCACAACCGTCAAATCTTCCGTCCCCTGATCTGCCTCCTCTCTCCCACCACGGCAGAGAGGAGCCCGAAGCAGCTGGCCTTCCCTCTGAGAGATGAAAGACTGCAATGTCCGCTGAGGGCAGACCAGTAAAATAATGGTCTCTCACAGGGGGGGGGGCAGAAGTCAGCAACCAGCGCCAACAGAGGATTCCTTTCATGCCACAGAGATCTGGAGCTTGACTGAGCTCTGTCTCTTTATTCTGCACGGTTCCACTGTATGGCCGACTTAGCCTTCAAGTATCACTCATCCTAGAAATGAGGGAATCAACAACACTCACGCAGACTTATGTGCAAATCCAGTCCAGCGCAGTCAACCCAATGTCCCTGCACAATATCAAGTATAATTCTAAATTGTGACATTAATGAGATATTGGCCTGAGAGCTGACAAAGAACTCTAGTATTAACAAAGAATGATGTGAAGCAGATTTATTTCTTACAGGACACGCAAGGGTATAAAAAAAGTGGATTGTTCAAAATTACCAGAAAAAAGAATAATCAATATTTCATAACAGGCAAATGTGCTCATTCATAATTGCTCCCACAGAGACTTCCCATACAAAAGGGGAAACATCCGTTCTGTTCTTATGCCCGGTTGTGTCTGTTTGAATTAAAAAGGGACGGCAGAGTGTTGGCTACGGTCATCTTTTTTTAACTTGATCCGGGCTGCCAGAACCTGAGATGCTCTTTATATAAAAAGAGAAATTGACAAATTTTTCCCCAATGAAGCGAACAAACCAATGCACAGATATTCCATTTCAGTGGGAGCCCGCTTTAAACTTCAATGTGTGAGAGCTCCACTAGGATGGGATCTGAGAGCTGAGTGATGGACTCCACTGCTCAGAGATAACGCCCACATTTCAAACTGTCATAAATCATGATCATCTGAACTGGACCAAAGTCTAATCTATCTCTTTGGGTTCCAATTTCCATTTTCAGGGGGAGTGATGGGGTTCAGTGAAGGGTTATGATGGACCCTGAAAGAGAAAAGTATAAGGGCGTAGTGGGGATTGGCTCAGTCATTTAAAGGTCTGGTGTTACCTCTAAAAGAACATTTGAACCTTACTTCACCACAGTATGACCCCAACATGCTGGACTCTCCTCTGATTGGAATATGTAAAGTTATGGGCATGGCACATTGTTGTAAGTTGTAATTATGGGGAAGTGAGTATTCAAAAAGAGGAAAAGTCCCACTACAAACCACCGAAAGCAACTCCCCCTAAACAAGATAATTGCAGAAATGCTGTAGTTAAACTGGGAAAGCATCTGGTCTTGGCTGAGCATATTCCTTATCAGTGAACAGCGTGTGGACAAACAGAATTGCAGCTGGCAAAGGGGGGAAGTGAGAAGGCGACATGGTGTGAGTTCATCTCCTTCCTGTATGCTGAGAAAATAGCACTGCTGTAACAGTATGGGCTGATGTTACACAAGTGTTGACAGCAGAATAAATTCCAAACCTCTGTCTTTAGCAAACCTCCACACAGCGAGAGGTTGCACCCTGTCGAGGGCGCTTTGCTAATCCACCGTCCGGTGTCCAAAGAACCTTAAATGGATCTGACAAAAATGCAAATGGTCCGAGTAGAAAAGCGCATTCTGCCTTGACTCCTTTCAGCTGACCCGGTGGGGAGCTCCAATCTGAGCAATGGCTACTTAACAGACTGTCTCTTCCCTTGACCGAGTGTGCAATTGCTTCAATTGACTGGTACTAAAAGGGTGTTTACTTGATCCCAATGGTCCATCTGTTGGGTGGAAAGAGACTGAACGCTGAAAAAAAAACCTTGCCAAACTGAAAGGTGGATGATTCACATGTGTTCTGAACCACTGTCAACCATATGTCTGAAAGCCTGCGGGTGTTTTCCCAGAACGCTTTGCTGTTTTGGCTCTGGTGTTTGGCTTGTCCATCAGGCTACAGGCTTTTTAGGGATTTAAGGGCCTCCACTTCTTTGCACCGCTTCTTCTTTTTTTAACTCATCGCTTCCATTATCTTCAACTCTTCCTTCCACGTGATTCTTCTTCCGCATCCGACATCCTTTTAGTTTTGTCTTTTCTCCATTTTCCTAATTCCGCCCTATCCTCCTCCCCCACAACACCCAGAGAAGAGTCACCCACTTATATGACTAGTTTGAGGATCTAAGTCATACACTGGAACTGCTGCCAACACAATCATCGTCATCCGCATGCTCTAACCAGACAGGGGGAAAAAAAAATCCAGTCAAGATCATTTTGAACTGCACAAGTTCTTCCAATTTTGGGATACAAGTGAGTCAGTGCAGTAGTTGCCACGATGAGAGATTTTTGTTGTGTTGTTAATAGCAACAAGAGTCTAAATATTTGTGATCTATTTATTTCTTTTTAATCCAGATGTTGCCATTTTGGTGAAGGCAGCACTTTAAAAACTTACAGTTCCAAATAGACAGAGGGTCAACTATTTTAAATGTTTGAACTCCAACACCCTGAAGGCTAATCATGTAATCTGAGGAACCACTGCCATGTTTACCACACCGGCCAGTGTTGGATTGCATTTAGGAATGTCAAAGGGTTGGGAGAGGCAAAACAACCAGTGTTTTAAAGTTCAGCTTCCTCTTTACAGAATGCTCCATTACAACTCTTTAGGGCAAAGTTGATGCAGACCTGTTAGTCTTAGGTTCAAATAAGAAACTTCCTGTATACCTACAACTTCCAATAACTGCCTAAGTGTCATCTGGGAAAAGATGGTGATTCCATGGAATTTCAAAAAGGTAGCAAAGTAAATGATTTCTGGTTTCTAGAGGTGGAAATACTGATTAAAAATAAACTTTTTGGAGTTCATATGCTCGCTTCTCAACCACCTAGAGGCCTTAATGATGGTCTTGATATGACAGTTATGCTATTATCTATGCCTGCACTGATAAAGACCCTGTGTTTATTAGCTGGATCAAAAAAAAAAATCTGCAACACTCAATTTTTTGAGTCAGGGACTTTATATATTATATTTGTTTCACTTTATATATGAGCATTGACAAGAACATACTTTGCAGCGGAGTGTGATATGACAATATATACAATGAGAGATTTTATTTGTCAACCATCACAGATTTTGCCATATCTTTTTTAAACAGTGGTATCTATCATTTTAATATCTGCATTACGACAATATTGGATTTTTACATGATTTTTGTTGTATAGTACTAATTTATTTGCTGGATTTGCTGAATAAAGTCATTCATGTCTGGTTAATTTATCCATCAGCAATTTCTCAATTGATTTTCCAGAAAACCAATTATATCACAACATATACTGAAGCCTTGACATAAATTACATGTACCATTGATGGATTGGATCCATATTGCCCACCCCTGGTTCTATGCCATGTTTCTCTGGGTGAAATCTTTTATTGCCATTTTGTAAAAGTGTTAAAGACATTTAGTAGGAAACATACATGGCTGTGCAATGTTTTTGTATTCTAAGAAAAGGTGTATTGTCTTCTATCACCTCAGGCTTGTTTAGTGATAATGACTCTTCCTCTATGTGGGTTTGGCATGTTTGATACTATGATTAAGGTATGCTTGCCTGAAAAGTTAGATAGTAAATTAGGTGTATGCAAAAGGAAAAAACTTTAGGTATGCAGGTGTTCTGACAAGTTTTCCTTGACACTATTTTTTTCTTATGGTGCTGGATGGTAAATCTGAAAAAGTAGAACCAAGATTCCTCCCACAGTGATTTTGACCTAGTCTCTCTACCTCATAGTGACTTTTACTGGTAGGACTAAGGTCGGTGGAGGTGGGTAGGGCTGGAGTATTTGGGAAACAGGCCACACATTGACAGAAAGCATCCACACAACATCAGCAAAAGGGTCATAAATCTCTCGGTCCGGTGGCACAGCCAATCAAAAGGCCAGGAATGGAATTTCGAAGGCTTGCGCAAACGTAACTTCACAACTTCCCACAAGACAAACACACACTGTTTTGGAGAGTGAGGTAAAGAGAAACCTGAAAGAAAAAAAAAAGAAAAAAGCAGGTCTCTAGACTTTGATATGGAATTGAAACAGCCGGTTTCACTTCAGCACATGTTGGAGAGAGGTGGGGGGGGAGAGAGAAAAAAAAACTGCCTTTTCAGCTCTTTGACAGACTGGCCGCGGGATGATATCCTCAATAAAATGCCAGCTATGCACAAACGCACGGGCAAAATAAAAAGGAACGGCTGCGCGGCGTGAACTGTAGGCATAGATGGGTTGAACTGCCAGCTTACACACAACACAGGGGAAAGCCTACTACTAGACAAACACACCCTACCAAACATACCAAAGTATATCTGTGTGCATGCGAGACTAGCCAGACCAGACAAATGGGCCAATGGTTAATGATAGAGCTCAACTGAATATTTTTAAATCTTATAATCATCTACAAACTGGCAGCAAGGCATTTTCTTCCTGCTTCTCAGATGCCACACACACACACACACACACAAATTGCGCACTCAGTTCCCATCATACACTGTCCAAGAACATACGGGCATGGGCTATTTTTACAGGCATGTAATATCATAAACCAGAACTACATGATTATGAAATAAGACGTGGCAGAGGATCTTATTAAAAGGCCATTTCTTGCTGAGAGCTGGGATAAGCTTCACTTTACAGCAGTCCACGAATTGGACATTCTTGTTCTGCAGGATTACGAAGGAGATAATATCTAAGAAGCACATGTCTGTTAAAAACATTCGAGCCTCAATTTCAGGCTTACTGTGCACGAGGATTGTATATAGCTGCTAACAGGTGAAGACAGCCTGATGAAAACATGAATATATCTTCTTTTTAACTGTTATTTTTCCAGGAAAAGGTGACTGAGTGTGTGTGCTCTTTCTTGGCAATACTCTAACTTCACCTTCACACTCTTACCCGCATTCACCCCTGAGAGCCGATTTGAACAATTTATGATGCTCAGTGTGTTCAAGCACTTATTTGATGATGAAGTGCTATGTGTGCTTGAGTGTGCTTCTTTTTTTTATATATATATATATAAAAATGCACTTTCTCTCAACCTCCCTTGTCTACTACAGTTATTTCCTACATTTCCTGAAATAACTTCCTCAAAGAAGCGTACTAATCACGTTGCTTTTGTGGAGTGTTGAAGCACACGCTTATCATGCCATCGAGGCAGCTTGTGGCATTGTTGCATCATTGTGTATGGAGACTCATGTTGGTGAAGAAACTGGCAACTGCTTTTGATTACATTGGATTACTGACTGTATGACTGTTAGAGGGAAGCGAAAAGAGGTGAGACTGGAGGGAATTACTTTGTCTGAAGGGTAGATGTCTAAACCTGATGCAAGCCAATTATAAGTTCTAGTTTTCTAAGGTGAGATCAGACCAGTTGGGAACAAAACATCTTTAGCTGAGTGCATTTTGGGCTCCAAAACCTTATCATAGTTGTTGCTAAGTTATGAGATTAACCATAGATTGATTATTAGATGCCTTCTAGATATAAGCAACGTTCTTGCACAGATGCCTCTATTCAGACAACATTTGGATTTGGCTCTTTTGTATAGGTGTTGAAAGTGAGTTTATTCCTCCAAGTAAAGTACTGAAAAAGTATAATTATGATATCAGAACTGAAACTCTGAAATCAGAACTGAAATTGTATTTCTAACAGTATCAGGAACTTTAAAACCATACCCAGCCCTAATTTTTAAGGACTTGAAAACATAAAATGTTGTCTTGCCAATCATCTCATGACCCCTTCACGTTGATCTTGTGACCCCTCAAGGGGCCCAAACCCGCACAAGCTACTGCTTTAGAGCACCTTGTCCTAGATTTGAACTGGTCAACTAACAGTCACACGCCCACTTCTTGAGCTACTCGGCTGCTGTGGCTCCCAGTCTTCAGTCCTCCGCTTCTCACAGGCCTCGTCTGTAGGAGCTGTGCAATCCAACACTCCCAACTCAGCGCTGAGCCAAAACGGCTGTTGAAGCAGAGCAAATGCCTCTTTGTCTGGTCTCTGTTTCTCAGCGTGATTACAGCCAGCACATCTGAAGCCCGTCATCTGGGGAGTCAAACAGTTGTACAAAAGGCCCTTCGGTGGGGCTGTTTCTCTGAGCAGTTAGTGCAACCCAGAGCATGTCGGAGCTTCCATCGACACTCGGAGCCAAAATGGGAGGTCAAATGCCCCGTAGGGAGTTCTCAGTTTGGCAGCTTCTTGTTGAACATCCCTCAAAAACCAGATTCCTCTGGTAAATCTAACAACCCATGTGTGGTGTGATGAAGCCAGAAGCGGAGGTTGTGAGGAATGGACAAGGGTGAAACCTTGGAGAGATGGTGTCTCCCACTCACCCAACAGAGAGAGAGGGAGAGAAAAAAAAACCCTCTGTTAAATAGAGTCAGGACCAGCATCATGCCAAGGTGGCCACATTGTTTGCCAACACAGCACATATGGAAACACCTCAGATGACATTTTCCAATCTAACTTTTGGGCTGTGGCCAAGAGCACACAAAGACTTTGCTCTGGAGTTTACATACAAGCTGTGCATAAGCTTTTATAATGCCAAGACAACATAAAGAACGCCAAAAGCTGAATCTCGGCTACAGATTGAGCCTTCCGACAGAGGAGATAAGTATTAAATAATCAGTTCTGTTTATACGGAGCCATCAAACAATCGCCAACATTACTCGAAGGCAAGGAAGAAGTGCAGAGCAGAGGTGTGATGATTAGATGTAATTGCAGGGGGCTGTTAAGTGAAAAAGAATGTACTGGTTAATGATGATGATGATGATGATGATGGTGCTCTGCAGTGGGAAGAGGAAGGGGGTGGAGAAGGAAGAGCAGGAGAGGAAATATAAGCACAGAGCAGAGGAGATGATGATGATTGGCTGAACATCAGTCTCCAGTCATTTCACATCATCATTCGCTCATATTTAATGTCTATTCATGCAGGACGGAGTCATGATCAACATGCAGATGTGATCTTTCCCTGAGCTGCAAACGCTCCACATTCACACACACACACAAACACAAACACACACCTGGCAGGAAGCAGATGCAACAGTTTGAAGATGATTTAGTTGCAGTGCGTCAGACCATCTCACTCTATACTTGCTGCATGGTGAGAGAGTTGTTATTGGCAATGATAAGATGAGTATTCTGGTTAAAAAAACTCCCTTTTCATTTGTTTTTTTTAAGATTTGCAATTTCCTTCCCTGCTGACTCCTATTAGTTACTTAGAAATGAAGAGGATGCCAAAAATGTGCCACAAAATTGAATCTTATTATTATGTAATCAATTACAAAAAATACAAATATGGGGAATGTCCATTGCATATTTTTAGGCCTGAATATGTCATCTTACTATCACTAGTTATATTTAACTAAATATATTAAATATATTCACCCTTCACTAGATAGTTCTGAGTTTTCACTGTTAAATCAATCAGACTTTATTTGTATAGCACGTTTCATACGAATACAATGTAACACAAAGTGCTTTACACAATAAAAACAACACAACCCTCCCCCACACATCCGCACACAAACAATAAATGACTGTGTTATAAATAATAGACTCAATAAAAACAGGAACTGAGGAAACACCAGAGGTAGGACAAACGTTTAACAATTCATAGAAAATATTTGGCATGTTTGATTAGAGCTGATTAATCGATTGAGTGTTAAATCGGTAACAATTTTGATCATCTTTTAATCATTTTCAGTTGTTTAAATCATGCAAAAATGGCCGGTTCAAGCCCCTCAGATGTTAAGATTTGCCGCTTTTTTGTGATTTATATAGTTTCAAAATGACCCAACAATTAAATCAGTTAATTGAAAAAATGATTCAAAAGATTAAATCAATAATTAAAATAATTGTTAGTTGCTGCCCTACCATGAATGAATGTTCTGCTTTTAAAGGAAAAAATAATCCTGATACAAAATTTCCCAGATACTCTCTGAATCCAAAGTTGCTACTTTCCAGTACCAGACCCAATGTCTTTAACCTTTAAACAACCAACCACTGCCTGGAGGCAAAAGACCACCACAAAGATCCTTCCACACACACACACACACAGAGACACAAACACACACAGACACACACACATTACTAGAACACACTTTCCACAAAAGAGAGAGAATAATGTAGAATAAGTGTAAAATATCAGGAAAACTCTGCATGGAAATAAAGAGTGTCTCATTTCACAGCCAGGCAAGTGGGAGAGACCACTAGCAGAGGCAGGAGAGAGAGAGAGAGACCAAAATACACATGCAAGCAGTGGGATCAGCAGGAAACACAAGGACTACACACACACACACACACACACACACACACACACACAGACCTATAAAGCTTCATTTCCTGTTTGGATGAGTGCCATTCCTCCTCGACGGGAGGTCAAAAAGCCAGCACTGCAGCACACAGACACGCATAACCCTCAAGACTTTGTGAATGTGTGTGTCCTTGTAATGGCCAGGCACACAGCAACACACACACACACACACACACACATATATATACACACCCAAGCAGAAGCAACGGTATGCAACCGTACAATAAGAGGAATGACGAATGCAAAAACAACCAAAACAATCGAATGTTTGCCAGACTGAAATCATAAATGAATCCTACTTCAAAGACAAACGGTGGGCTGACTCATGCAATCAGACAAGAATATTGTGTAACTGTAGTAACAGCATCTCAGTGAACCTCACAGCTGTCAGAACAAACTAGGAGTTTACAGTAGATGTGTGGGTGTGTGTGTGTGTGCGTGCGTGTGCGTGTGTGTGCGTCAGCTGCTAGCCTGTTGTAGTGCTGCTTCATCACTGTGGTCACTGGGTTCAGTCAGCACACTGGCCAGCTCCAAATGTAAATCTGGACCAGTGAAAGCAAAATGAAACAAGGTGATTGACATCATTGTAAACACAGCTGTGCCAGCAATACAGTGATTTGTAAAATACTTTCTTTTCTTTTTTTCTCTCTCTCCCTGTGTTCACTTCCATGAATTCATCTGTTGTTTCATCACCACAGTCATAATTGCTCCTTTAGTTAAGCACCTTCCTATTTTCCTTTGATTAATTAAAACTGAATGGTGCATTAGCGGCATCAAAAGTAGTCTAATTTACAGTTTGAGAGGATAAACAGCTTTTTTTTTTAAATATTTCACTGAAGCTGTATTGTCTTGCAACGACTCCAACTCAAGGTTTTGCTAACCAGTTTCCCACAATTGTTGCCTGAGGCTGACTCAGTATTTCCTGTCTGACTGACATGCTGTCATGAGACAGAAGAAGCAGAGAAATTGGTAGTTTGGTTTTGCTAAGAACATTTCACCGGATCATTTAAAAAAAGAATTTACTAAGAATTGAGGGGAGTCTATTAAAGGCGTGGCGCTATAGTTCGTCTCAACCACATGAGTGCAAAACATCAAAAAGGTCTTCATATATAGTTCAGCATGCGTGTGGGTGTTGGTGAGTGTGAATGTATCGCTGGCTATTTTGAGAACTACGTGTTCAATTAGTTAGTAATGATCCTATCTGTTTGTTTTGTGTTTGCGTCTTGCTCGTGAAAGCGTGCATGCATGACACAATCTGTTGCAATATGAATTGTGGGGCTGAAAAATTGAAGACAATATCTTATTTATTCATTGTGATTTGACTCCTAAAATGTACAAATGTTTGTTTGCATGCAGATTAAACGTCCGAGGGCAAAATAAAACGCGATTCTGTGAACAAACGGAGGTCTGTTTATCAGAGTCCTAAAAATATGTGTGACAGAAATCTACAATCAGTGGGTGTGAAGATGTTTAAATTGGGTCTGTGGCCGACAAAGATACTTGTTCTTCATCTTTATAAAGGTCTTTCTAATCTATTTTTTTAGTTTAGCTTCATGGTGATAAAGATCTGCTTGAAAAATTTGACTCTTTTTTTTGAGAGAGATCATATTATTCGTATTTAGCAGCAATACCTTTAAAATAACACTTTATTAGACATTAGATTATTTGATAATGGCAATAATTGTGAGTTGCAGCCTTGTTTTTTTTATTAACAAGGAAAAAAAAAAGTAGTTTGTTTTCATTCCAACATTTTAAAAGATATTGTAAGTGTATCAAACAGTGATACTCTTGTGTATCACATTGAACTGTGGTCTAAAAGTACTGTTACACCCTGAACGACATCATTTCTTGTTGTATCTGCTCTCCTCCTTTCAGTTTCAGTATGTGTCTTTGAGGTTGGCCCGAGGCGTCTTCCTGAATAAAGTAATCTACTTTCATTCTATTGTTATCTCTCATCCTTCATGCTGACGTTTATGCCGCGAAGCTGCCACAAGCTCCAAAGCTACGACTGTCTCAGGTGAACGACAGGGGGGTTTTACTTATCGTCATGGCAACCATGACAATTTCTTGAGTCTTGTGTACCTGCATGCGTCAGGTTTCAGTTTTGTAAAAACCAAATTTATGTGCTGCAGGTCAGATTTTGGGGTAAAAATGCAACTCAGTGTAACTTCAGATACGTTTCAGGAAGGGGAAAAACATCATCAGGACACAAGAGCTGCAGGACGAGCCCCCAACAAACGCGCGCACACACACACACACACACACACTATTATCCTGCTCTTCTCTCTCCATTCGGGGTATCACAGAGAAGTCCTCAATGTGAGGCATTTTCTTCCGCCGGACAGACAAAGCGCTCCCTGTTCGCAGCCTCTTAGCAGCCACTTCACACGCAGCACAAGGTGGAAACCCCGCAAGCTGCTCTATTCTCCCGTCAGCCCTTCCGCCTCAGCACTGCAGTTTGTGAATGGCAATGACAGCGGGGAGCATACAAACATTTGTGCATCTGTAGCTGCGCACACACACACACACATTTTGCTACAGTCATACTGCTGCAAGGACCTGACATCCCCTGAATAACAATAAGCAATTCAGGTGAAGCTGCGCAGTTGAAAAAACACACCAAAAAGAGTTTAAAATTATGCCTAGACGCACTTATTTAATTATAACAGATTAGTGTTATAATTCTGCGGAGGCTAAATGTGTTTACAGAGAAACAAAACGCTGATATCACTAGAAAATGAGCAGTTTCCATCGGCATCTTGATTAGTGGCGAGCCAATTAGTTAATTAACTGATTTATCGAGTGGTTTCCAACCAGGGGTCGAGAGCACGAAGATAAATCTGAAGGGTTGCAAAATTATTAGCAGAAGAGAGTAGAACAGGAAAGCAGAAACAGCACCAAATTATGTTTATTTTCTCAGATGCCCATCTAATCTTTGCTTCTTTGCTGCAAACTACTAGATCAGTTTAATTTCCGGCCTCTAAAAATTATCCAAATAATTTGGTTGAACTGGTCACAGCTGATAATACGCAACCAGTGATTATTCTTAATTGTATATTAATTGATTAGTCAACTGAAAGAACAGTGTTTATTGTTGGAAATTCATAATTTATCAAGTGAAGCTGTGCTGGTTCCAGCTTCTCAAATATTAGGATTATGGCTCTATGAAGGATGAAGGATTAAAAAATTAATTACTGACGACAATAATCCTTAGTTGAAGCCTTACAGGTGTTTAAATTATTTTTTAATACAAGATTTAAGGTGAGGTCGTTTCATTGTAAATATATTTAAAAGATGGAAAATGCTCTTATGACTTAAAACGAAACAGAAATCTACATCTCATTTGTTTCTTTTCCCCCTCCTCAAAAGCCAAAGTCAGTCTTGCAGCCCAGCAGATGCAAAACACAGATTAAAGAACAATATACAGTATAGTAATACACTTATATAGAAATACTACAGTATAGTAAAAATACACTTGGCATCGATCTCAGGAAGATGCATTAGTTCCAGTCAGAGAGATGCCACCGCCAAGCAGACACACCCTGACCAGGCTGAACCCCACGTAGCTGTGGGCAGACGCCAGGAAACATCTCACCACACGCTGACTGACACATTAATGTAAGAGGGCCACATCCTAAAAGGCATCCCCGGCTAGAGCCATAGATGAGTACAGGCTAAAGACGGAAAATGAGCAAAATGAAGCTAAGTAAGTAGAAAGTACAAAATGCCCAGCTGATTATGTGTAGCTAGTATGTGTATGTTTGGTATCTGAAGGACGTCAAGGTCATGTTCGAGAAAGGACTGATCATATGTGAGGAGTAGTCACTTTATAAAACTTCCTTTCCTTTCCCTTTCCTGCTACTAAAACAACATAAACCCTGTGAGCGACAGGCTTTCCTCTCCATTACCCATTCAGCAGAATGCAACACCGGTCTCGAGGGCCAACGCTAATCTCATATCCATGAGCAGCGAGGGCAACATGATAATGATCCACCTCTGAACAGCAGCGGAGAGCAATAAAACAAACCCGCAGCCTGCAAAACTCACAGCCCTGCTCCTTTATTATTAAAACAGAGATGCGCGTCGTTACGGCAAACACATAAAAGATCTATTTTCTCGCTTATCCGCTAAAAATAAAAATAAAAATAACAAGATGGAGATGAAGGGGACATTAGGTATTCTAGCTTTCCAGTCGCCAACCTAACTGCTCTTTCACATTTACCAGAGCCATCCAGAAGGAGAGATGAGTTATGCAAATTGGGGAAAGATGAAAAATATGCAACAAGCAGCGTGAATTGAGTTGTTTCCACTTGTTTAAACAAAAAAAAAAAAAAAAAAAAAAAAAAAAAAGAGGAAACCCAAAAGCGATGAAAAACATTTCTTTGTTGACCATCAGCTGACCTGACGTGACACCAGCTTTGCACCGACTCGGGAGACTTTGCCTTTGCTACACAAAGAGCACAAAGTGTTGGCTTAAATATAGCATAGGAAGTATGGAATTTCCCATGCACAAGAGAAGAGGCAGCGACTAGCGCCTGCAACGGAGACAGTTAGTCAAACAATGTAACGCCGAGCCTGGAGTTTACCGTACGGCAATGGCTTTTCTTCGCTGATCTAAAAGCTCCATGCCTAACTGTGTTTCATATGCTTTTCCAATGTGGCCCAAGGCGTTGTCATGGAGACCGAGGCAGGCAGTAGTGGCGTCATGGTGACCTTGGTATCAGCTGAATGCTATTTGTCAGGATATTGACTCAAAACCTGAAGGAGTGTAAATATGTACTTTTTTCTTTTTTTTTTTTTGGGTCTCACTCTTGGGCTTTCTTCGCTTGTCATCATCCACCTTCCATTTCCCCTCCGTCCTTTCCCTTCTGATTCGCTGGCTCTCTATCTCCCAAAGCCCTCCAGTCCCACAAGTCCTCTTTCCCTCCATTAGACTGAAAATCTGACCTTCAGTGTATCCTGAAAGAATTTCTGGCACTCTTTGGCTCGGCTCCGTCAGAGGGAAGAAAACACAAGATAGCGGACACGGGAAAGACACAGGAACTACTCCTTCCATCCCGCACCCGGTCGCGCCATTAGCACATAAAGCACGAGACTGTCAACATGACACACAAGAGACAACCAGCTCCTGAATTTTTCAACAGTTATTTTCTATCTTTGGATTCAATCATGAGTGTGTTATACGTGCTTCAGGTTTTGGCGAATGCCTTCCTGATCTAATCTACGAGATGCCACATGGCTGGGACTCTTTGTTTGATTTGTCTGAGCTCTTAATGCCTTCATTGGATGAGCGGCTGGATTTACCTGCACATGGCAGAAGCCTCCTGCATGGAAATGGAAAAGGTTAGCAAAGGAACGCCTCTTACGGCTCCCACAAGGATAAGGTTTTTGATAAACTTGAGTGTGACAGGAATTACACGATACAGGAACGGCCAATTAAAACAATGTAAAAACCTTTATTACAGTATACTGTACCAGTCAAAAGTCATTTGAATGACAAAGTACGTCCGGACTAATTACAATAGTGATACAGTATATTTTCTGGAGAATCAATTGAGAAATTGTTAATAGACCAGATAGAAATGTCTGTTTTTGGGTCATTAATTACCCGAAATATCAAAGTACTTCATCACATCGATGCATAAAAGCAATTATGATATTGTTTAGAATAATTTGATTGATAAATTTTGTGCATCTGCAATTTGTGTGGCCATTTTTTTCTGTCAAATAAGCAACAGAATAAATTTTACATAGGCTTTTATTTGTTTAAATCCATGCATCCAAGTGTTGGCTGATAAGTGCATCCCTAAGTGAAACAAATACTTGAATTATTTAATGTGTTAGAGTGACTGAGGTAAAAGTAAATGTTCTCAAATGCGTTTATGTGACTCTGAAGACAGACAAACAGACCAGCAGTCCATTCAGCCAAACACGCAGCCAGTCAGACACCTGGGTCAAGACTGATAAAGCAATACAGGAACCATGGACGCTACAGAAAGCCTCGTACTGTGATTGAAAATAACTGCGTCGATGTGAAAGTGAGAGGAGAAGTGGAAAATGTGGGCCACCATTCTTCACAGCTATATGGTTTGTGGTCACAGCGTGTGTGTATGTGCATTCGTATCTCTGACCTGGGAGATGTGGTTGATGGAGGACTCCATACGCCGCAGCTGCGAGGCCTGGATGTCCAGCAGCTGCAGTACATTGTTGGCTAAGGCATTGATCTGGTAGGCCACGCTGGCCAGGGACTGGGTGGTGTAGGCTTTGGTCTCCTCCAGAGCTTTCCTCTTGTCCTGGGCCTGTGCAGGGAAGAGGGATTAAAAGGAAGAGGGAGGGAGAGAGAAGAAAAAAAAAAGGGAAGATGAGCCCATTTACTGTTAATATCACATAACATCCGTCTTCGAGCCGCGTATCCAGGTCAGGTTTGTGGTGGATTCGGGCCAACAGAGCAGCCAAGACATCCATTTCCCCCGCGAACTCTCATTCCCCAGATACCACACTCTCTCTGAAGGGATTTGAGATGATGTAACGCATCCTGCGACGGCCATATGAGAGGCTATGAGAACAGAGGAGCTCACTAGATTCCTAACATGTTAAGATTTAGATATCCCAGTAGAGTATCAGACACACTGAATCGATTTCTGAATTATTGTAATCTGGATCATGTCGGTTGATTATATAGCTTCTGTTGAGATAATCATCACAGTTCTGTAAATGCTTTTCAACACTAGTTACAGGAAAACTCAGCTGAAAACCCGTGTTTTGAGTGTCAAACATTCACCACCTGTGGCTTGAAAATGTCTCTGAAAAAAATGCAAATATTTCACTAAATGCAGCTTCTGTTAATGTCTTTCATTTCTAGGACACTTAGCCGTTTACCTTTGTCACATACTACTCCATTTGCTTAAATGGGTCACAAATAACAATAGCAACCTTCACTAGCAACCAAAATAAGTTGTGTATTTACCAATATTTTGGTGATAATGCAACTGTTTGGGACATCTTAAGCATATGGACATATAGTGAGTAAGTGGATTATGTTGCAGATGTGGTTAAAGTTTTGAAAGTCAGTCGTTGCTGAAATCTATGATAACACTTTCAATTCAAAGTACAGCTAAAGCTCTGAGAAGAAACAAGCTAACGTAACTACAAAATTTCAGTGGAGCACGATTGTAAGTCTACAGGTGCTAATTGTTTGATATTGTTTGAGCTTTTCGTGGTGTTTTTCTTAAATGTATTTAGTAGAAGCTTGCGTTAACATCAGAAGCACAAAAGCAGTTTAATAAATTTGACTGCTGGCTAGCTAGCCAGCTAACAAAACCAAAAAGTTGGCTGAGCTGACACAAGCTACAACTCATAGTGCTTTGAGAAGAAAAGACATTTCAGTTTGCTTCCTGGTTGTTACATCTAGGTTCAAACACCACTGAGAAGTAACTTGAAAGCATTAAAAAAAAACAAGCTAATGCTACTTTCTAACACTGTCCTTTCACACATTGTTCAACTGCACTCGCTAACAAACATCCATCCATCATATCTTTAAAACGATAACGCAACTAGTCATAAAGATATAAACCCACAAAGTGGCTACACCCGACAAACTGTGTTAATGACACATTTCCACCTCACATCAAACGAGTTGAGCCAGAGAGCTGAGCTCCAAACTGAGCCGTCATGTTTGATCTCTGTGGGCTCTTCCCTACCCAGCGAACTCATAAAGTTCAGTCCAAAGAGCACCTGCCTGGAGGGGCAACCCGGGCTTTGATAACAGGCTGCCATGGCGGGAGGAAGAGGGGGGCAGGTGGTGGCAGAGTACGCAGGAAAAAAAGAGGAAACATTTGGTCATAAGAAGGCGAGAATATGGACGGACTGAAATGAAAACAACTATGTCACTGCCCGTCTCATTACCGATTCCCCGTGGCAGTGCGTAACTAATCCAGGAGCAATCCGTACAGCTAAAAGCTCCTGACCTGGAGAGCTGCCTTGCCGGTTAGCCTCGGCCGGGGCGAGGAGGGCTATAGCGTTAGTAGCGTTTCTTTTTAAGAGGGAATCAGAGCAGCAGATGTGTTGTGCGATAACAGCCTCAGGAAGGAGGAGAGGTTCCTCCAGAGGGCTCGGAGCAAAAGGCCATCTGTTGAAAGCACCCAGTCATTCATGTGCACAAGCAGACACCTACTACTGACACTGCAATATGCAACGTGGTAGACAGCTGCATGAAAGTATGTGAAAGGAAAAGCAAACACAAACAAATCCTTCTGCATCAATTTCTAAATGGGGAGAAGACAGTAGATTTTGCTGTATAGGGCCATGAGGTTTCTAGCAGATTACTGAACAACATATGTTTGCCTGTGCCGAACTGCTGGCCTACATATCAAGCTGCCAGTCAGAAACAAAATGTTTATTTTATTTAAACTACAGCATTAGAATATCATTTCTAAAAGCTGGATCCATTTAAGAACTCTTAATGTAAATATGCTCCTTCTTTGCGCGACTTGAAATGCAAATTGCAACCATAATATTATGAATCTACACAATTAAAGAGGCGCGCCGCTGATTTTACACATGAAGCTCCGTTTACTCGTCATGAGGAGTACTGTACAGCCTGTGAACGCAGTTTTATAATGTCCTCTGGGGCTCTGCAGGGGGCTTTTTTTTTTTTTTTTTTAAAAGCCTGATTATCAGAGTTATCTCATTTTTTTTTCTTTGAGACTTCAAATTTACAACAAGAAGCCTGCGTTACAAGCTAAGCGTGGGTGGAGTTTGAAAGACGTGGGTGTGTTTATAAGGTCTAATTAATGTTTATCAAGTTGCGTAACGATAGTCCAAGAATTTTGACTCATACCAAAGGGCTAAAATCTGAAAAATCTCAGCCTCTGTTGCTTCAGTTTGAAAGAATCTCTTTTTCAAGTGTTTCTTGGAAGCCTCCCAACTTTAAGTGCAATACAAAATTGCTGCTCCTTTAACATTCCCCCCTCTCCCCTCCCCTCCCCAATATCTTTCAGCTGTAAAGCACATAGACAAACAGCACCATTGATGCTGCAGCTACCTAACTCTAATGCACCAACTGTGACGTGCAAATTAAAGTGTCTTTACAACCTGCATTAAATCGTAACAACTCTGAACGTGAGCATGCTGCTGTTTTCTGTGATTTCCAAAGCAAAGCGCGGTTGGAGTAAGAAGATTCTGCACAGTTCAGTTGTTTTTTTTGTCGATATCTTGCAGCTGTAAAAGAGCCTTGACAAACAGCGCCATTGATGCGTCGGCTCACAAACGCTGAACTGTGATGTGTGAAGAAAAATACATTTACATCCTGCATTTCTTCCTCAGACATACAAACATATTCATTCAAGTTCGTCCGTGCTTCTGCAACCAAGAGCACACCATGTGATGTTGTTCAGTTCACGTTGTTCAATGCGGCAATTGATGAATTTCTAAAATATATTCGATCCACTTTCATACTCTCTTATTCATGTGTTCTTCATGAATGCTCGCTTTATTCTCCAGTGTGAAAAGATGAACTTTTCTTCAAATTTGGGCTGGAAACCCAACATGGTTTCATATCAGCATGAAGCAGTGAAGAAAAAAAAACAAAAAAAAAACAGCGCAGGTCTGTTCTGTCATTCAATGGAAAAGACCGCATTGAACAAACACTTTGTCTTGCACAGACCAGAAGACGATACACACACAAGATTAGCCTGCATCTGTGTCAAAGTTGAAGCTGTAAAACCAGACCTTAAAAAACAAGTTCACTTAAGACTATTAATAGTCATCAAGTCTACCACAGTTACTCAGTTTCCTCCCTGAGACCAGAATGATTTGCCAAAAAAAGCTGATATATTGAACGGGAAGAGCAAAGAGGCAAGCTAGGGCTGATCTAGACTATTCCTTCCATTCCTGGGTTACATGAGGTTGAATCTTCAGCCGCATGTTAATTACACAACCGTAATTCTCCTTCAAATCCAAAAAGCTGAAGACTGCACTGCATCAGTTGCATGGCATGTTTCTTTAAACAGAGGAAGAAATAAACTGATTCAGGAGAGAGTTCCCGAAAATGCTGAGTGGTGGATTCGACTTTATGCTGACTTTTTCTTCTTTTCTGTATAAACAGACCCAAACTGCATCAGCTGTTAAGAGCCGTGACGTGAGGTCAGCAGTGGGCGTCGGGAGGACAGATGTGACACTTGATTGCAATGCTACTAGTGGCATCTTTGCCCCCCTCCGCCTGCCCGCCCGCCTCCTCCTCCTCTCCGTCCCTTCGCTTGTTCACCGCTGTCCACAAATCCTCAAACTAACCAGATTTGTTGTTCAGCCACCCAAGAATCTGTACTCGCTCTGACATCCATCTTCAAGAGAGGGAAACTGCAGTGGATGTTCAAAAACCAGAAGAAAAAAAAAAAAGGGTTGAAAAACGTTTGAGACATCTACCAGGAACAGAACAAAGTGTGCGCTTGTTGAGTACAAAAGGTAAATAACAGCACCGGAGAGCTGAGTGTACTCTACCACAGCAGGAGATACAGAGAATGAGGTGAGCTCGCAGAGAGCTTAAGCGCTCCTGGGGCACTTTATCTCATATTTCTGAGCTGAGTAATGCCTGAGTGAAAAGAGGCTACAGAATATCCAAGCAGAAGTAGACAGACTGTCAGCACCTCAGCTGGGTTTTTTTTTTTTTTTTTTTAAAAAAAGAGGGAGTATGGAAGAATGTATGGTGTGTGTATGTACTCACAATAAACCTGTAGCTGATAGCTGAGGCAAGCTAAATGAAAATCAAATAATTGTAAGCAAGTAAGCAAAAGGGCTTGTAAATTTGTCAACTGGAAGGGAGTGGCAGTGACAAAAATGGATTTGTTTCCTGGGAGCTTTTTCGGAGCACTGAACTAGATGAGTACTTCAATTTCACGTTGTCACCCGTCCAGTTTGGCAAGATAACAGCCGACAGCCGCCTCAGAAATGCAATCAAGCTCTTTTAAAAACAAGGTGGTGCATTGCTTCGCTGGCAAGGGGCCGCGTTGAGATGGTGGGAAGGAAAAGGTCCGGACTTCCTCCCCGAGGATTGAAGCTGTTGAGGAGGTCAGAGGAGGTGTAGCTGCCCCTCCACCCCAGAGGCCTCAGCAGAAGTAGGAAACGGACCGAATGAGTATTCCTTGTGACTCAGAGACATGACTAACAGGAGATGTAGGGAACTGAGCCAAAACATCTAAATCAAAACCTCAGTGAATCATCCTATTGGAACGCAATAAAATGATTGTTAAAATAAGGAGAGCTCAATGACACTGAGCCGCACTGAATGTTCGGACATGCATGAGCATTTGACACTAAAACAACACAATTCAGATGTTTCCACAGCGCGATCCTCTGCCTCTGGATTTACACAGCTGACGAGCACATTTTGCGTTTATGTGCTCCCACTTGTCCGGAGGGGAAATACGCTGGGAACAAAAAAAAAAAAAGAGGAAGAAAAAAAAAAAACTTTCAGGAATGTTTGGAATTTCGCAACATGTCATACATCTTAAAGTGTTCAAGTGTTGTTGAAGAGGTCTGGCACAAACCGCAAGTATACCACAAGGGTAAGCATGTAGAAACAATAAACAAACATGGATTTATTTCTCTTCTTCTGTGAAGCTGACAGGTTAGAAAAAGAAAACAGGTCTTGATAGACTTCTCTGACACTGAAAGGGGACTTCTCCTTGAAAATAATAAAAAAAAAAAAAACACCCAGCAGGAGTGAAACCTGTATAATCAAGACCAGAATGAGTGTACTGTAAATCCAACAGGAAAGGCCGTAGAGCTCACAAGGTGCTTCGCTTTCCGTGTGATGTATCGACTGCTGATTACTGCAGACTGGACAGGGCGAGATAAGGGAGACGGGACACGGCTGAGAGCTCCGAGGGTTTGTTGTATTGATGTGGCTGTTTGACATCCAGTAACTGATTAGGAATAAAAAACGGTGGAGGCGATGAGTGTGAGATTTCAAGAAAGATACGTTTGTTATCCAAGCCATTTCTTGGTCATTTAGCTCCTTCTGCCACAGCTTGAAGCGATACATCACGTAACAGATGGAGAGTAAAACCCAATAATCACTCCGCCACTTAAGGCTGAATGTAGTAAACATAATGCACTGTCTAATCTAGAGATGTTTACGCTTCTGCAATGACAAAATTAGATAATTTGATCAGGCAAAATGAAAGAACGAAGTTTAATGCACGGCTATCAAAAAGAAATTCTTCTCATTTTCATACTTATGTCCATTATGACCATCAGTCATGGTCGCATTTTAGTCGCTACAACCGTCCGTCGTAGAGATTTGGGAAGCGTAGAGCTGAAACGATTAGTCAATTAATCAATGAGTTGATGAACAGAAAAATAAATGGCAGCTATTTTGACAATCAATCCATTGTTTCAGCCATTTTTCCAAGCAAAAGTTGTGGAGAAACGCTACACTAAAAGACAGGATTTGGTAACAGTCAACTGAACATCTTTGGGTTTTAGACTGTTGGTCGGACAAAACGAGACATTTGAAGAAGTCATGTCAGTGGCTGAGAAGTTGTGATGGGAATTTTTTCACTTTTTTTTGGGGCATTTTATAGACAAGGGAGAACAACGTCCATTGATTGGTGCCATTGGGGATGTTTGATCCAGAAGTGGATCCCCTTATGTTGTTCCCTACAACAGTACCAGGGACTCTTTATTTACTTTCAGTTGGACTCAAAGATCATTTCTATTGGACTGAAGTTTTGTTTTGGAAAAACTGTGGGAGTCTCAAGCTCTTTGCCCTGTTTATATTACGTCTCTATGAAATTAAACATTTTTTTTTACTCTTAACTTCACTATCAATATCAATTTATCTCAAAAATCCACTATCAGACATAGCAGAAATGGACTAAAATATGAGACTCTCAGCCAAGTTGACAAATGTCAGAAATTCCCTTTTAACTTTCGCTGGTTCTAGCACATCTTTTTTTTAAAAAAAAGCATCAGCAGTTACTGGAAGTGTCACTTCTTGCTTGTTGCAGATTTAAAGTGGAGTTAAATTTAGTAGATTAAACCAAGAAGAAGCTGGTCTGCTTTTAACATTAATCGTAAAGGGGACGTATCCAGTACATTTCCAGGTCTGTATTTATATTCTGGGGCTCTACTGGAATATCTTTGCATGATTTACAGTTAGAAAATACACTACAGTCAGTTCAGCCTCTGTCTGAAACAGGCCGTTTTAGCTCCTGTCTCTACAAGGACCCCCTCCCAACAAACAGTAGAAGCAGGGTTTCAATTCTTTTCCTCGCTCTTTACTCGATATATAAACTTCTCATATGTTCAAGCCCGAATCAGATCTGATCAGATATGCAAGTGGACAACGTGAACAACCTTTGCAACAAAGGCTACCAACAGACGGTCGTTCGTGAGCATGCACAAACAATCTGAGGTCTTCAATGGAGGAAGTAGGGGAGACATTGCCAATGAAACGTCCAAACCAGGATGAAGCCCTTGCTTTTGATTGCAGGCAGGTTTTGGAACTTTGACCATCTGATATACAACATTATAACAGTATAAGAACAACAGAAAGTCACAAACTGTGTGATATGTCCCCTTTAAAACAATTACAGACCTGCTCAGACGAAAGAAAAAGCATCCAGATCTTTAAATACAAATCTGTGACAAACTGAACCCCAACAGACGCCAACCGAGGAGACGAGATAGTGAAAGTGACACCGGAACGTGTGAAGAATAAAAGAGAAAACCTGCAGAAAATCTTTCCTTGAACTAACTCAGCAGTACGTTCGGTGAATTCATAATTTCTCCTCCTCCACCGGGGCAGATGGAGGCTGACTGAAAAGGCCATAAGGTCCACCTGACCTTGAAGAACTGCCAAATCGCAATTAAAAATTCCTTCAGTATGTCAGGGAAGGGACACAAAGGGGAACTTTGCACATGGACAAAACTCATTAACCTTTCCCGAGTGATTTGATAATTGGTTTGTCCAAGCAGAAAGTCAGTTCTGTACCTGAGGCAACATACTTAACTGATAAACAAACAGAAAAAAAAACCAAAAGATTAATCTATTCTCCAGATGACCTGATTGTTGGAGGAGCTTTCTGCTTCCTGTTTGGAGAGAAGCAGTGAGAATAATCCATTAAAAGGCTGGAAATTAACTGTAAAAAGCAGACAATTTTAATCCCAAACAATGACGAATGATTTCTGAGACTCCTACGTTTTAACCAGACTAACATATCAGTCTTACAGTCTGGACCAAACCAACCCCACTCAACTGAGGGGGAGGAGTGACAGGTGGTCAAAAGGGATGAATGGGCCTGGCCGGTAGGCAGGCTGAGAGCCGCTAGGCCTCTCCATGGTGGGAGAGAAACCAGGCCACTCCGCACAGTGAGAGCGAGAGTCAGAGAAAGAAGGACAGGAAACGAGGACTCAGAGTAACCCAGAGAGACAGAGGAGTGTTTTTTTTATTAAAAAAAAAACCCCGCAATATTTATCACCTTGAGGCGAGATTGGCTCTCTTCCAGGATAAAAACTCACATTGATTCTCTCGGGAAAAACAAACCTAGAACAGGTACATCAAGGTTACATGACCAGGACATAAAAGAAGAACATCTCTCTCTTTTCCCCTTTTCAAGCGTCAAACTCTTAAGTGATGGCCTGCATTCTCCTGTCAGATGGGACGCTATCCACGGCTAGTGAAATAATATACCATAATTCAAAACTGCTAATTTAGGAGCAGTCAGAACTTCTCTGTTCTCGTCCAAAAAACACAAGTGGGCATCGTGCTGGCTCAGCAGGCTCAGTCACATGTCCTGAGCTTGCAACACTGGGTTTGAATTTGGCTCATGACCTCTATGTCTGCCACATAAAAATCACACTTCCATTTCCCTGTTCCTCGTTAATGTACGCCGTCTGCAAAGCAGAAACGATCGGGATGGGTATCACCTGAAATTCCCAAATTCAGTCAGACTTTCAGTAATAAACTAAAATAAAAAATGTATGAGAATTACGCATGAGAACAGGTATGAACTGGTTTGGAGGTGGAGTGATGGTGAAGGGCTGTTTAATTAAGTCTGACAAACAGCCACGTATAAGTATCGTTGCATTGATACAACAGTTTTGTTCACCGGTCAATCGTTTAAGTCTCATCGGCAAAGGTAAAGTGTGAGGATTTGCTGCTTTGTGAATTTAACACCTTTGGGTTTTGGATTGAGGTCATGTGGACAACGTATATCTCAGAGCGGGCGGTCTTAACTTTACTGCAGGTGGGAGTGGGCGATCAAAAAATAAACTGCGGGTCCCACGATTTAGTTAGCCAACGCTAACCAGAAAGATGGCGTCAACGAAATGAGGAGCGCTAACCAGTACGTTAAAAGACAACAATATAAAACAACCTCAGCAAAACAAACGACCACAGTCGACAACATATATAAAGATAATGTCATTATACCTTTGAATAAGTGGATTTATTGCACTAGTATGAATGTAATCATGCACTAGAACATCATTTCGGTAAAATAACGGTGTTTTTCCCTGCGAGATGGGAGAGGATAGAAAATCAAAGGTGCTTTATTGTGCAGTGAGAAATGGTGAGAGTGTTTGTGGGTGTGAGTGGGAGTCTAACACACACATTGTGGGAGTGGACAGTAATCCAGAGTGAGTAGGCGGGAGGTTAAGAAAACAGTCCCATGCAAGGCTCTAGTTTTGGACTGTTGGTCAGACAATATTTGATGTGAATTCTTACGGTTTTATGACATTTTATGGATATAATTTAACAAAAAAAGAGAAGTATTTACAGCTGTAAGTTGAGAAAATGTATTTTATTGTGTACTGTTCAAAGAATAAAAAAACTCCTGCTTTCATCTCAGCTCTTATTTTAGTTTTGTGATGAAGTTTTAAATCTTTTCAGTGTCACAATTAGAACAAACATCTGGAGCTGCAACTAACAATTATCTTCATTATTGACTAAACTGCAGATCGATTCATCGTTTTATTTATGAAATGGAAACAAAAAACATCAGAATTTCTCAAGAGCTCACAAGAGGCGACGTCTTCAACTTGTTGGTTTTGTCAATTTAACAGTACAAAACTCAAAAAAGATCAAATTAACAATCATATGTAACAAAAAAGCAACAGATCCTCCTTTTTTATAACTGACACAGTTCATCTATCATCTAAATAGCTGCTGATTAATTCTCTGTATCAATCAACAGACCAATCATTTCAACTCATAACAAAACCAGCCTCAGAACATCTAATAAAAACCTGAATTCATGCATGTTTTAACAAAGCAATGAGGAGCCTTTTATAAAAACCTACAGGACCTCGGTGTGGTCTGCCAGCAGGACCAGGTGGCCCACTTTGCATTTATGTGTCCTTGTCACAGAGGTTAAACAAACATGGCGCTGACTTGCATCAATGACACAAATAAAAATGACAGCAAAACATATTAAAAAAAAAAAAAGGAGGGCGGGGAGGGCAACAAGCACTGGAATAGTTTATATGTGGAATTATGTTAAATAACTACAACAAACAGGAAGATAAAAAAAAACTCCAGATGTGTGAGATGAATCTCTGTGCAACCGTCTTAACATGAAACTGTGTTTTCTGCCTCTATTATTAAGCTACTTCCTGACACACACAGAAGGCATTTCCACAGCGAACCAATCCAGAGTCAGCAGGGCAACAGGAAACATAACTCTGACCTGTCAGTGCGTCATACGCTATACACCGAAACACACACGCACACACATGCGCGTGCAGTTTATAACACTCCCTTGAACAAACAAAAAAGTCGCTATCAAGTTGAGAAAGTGGGCCAGTGATGTGTCCTTGGTTAAAACAGAGCTTTCACCATCTGCCGCAGCCTGCTGAGCCGCACTACTAGTTCGCACACACACACACACAGACACACACTCACAACACCGCCGCCTCCATGACAAGAACACACACACACTCACAAAGAGAGACCGAGAGAGAGAGAGAGAGAAGGAGTGCTGAAAGGACGAGCCGATTCAAGCTGAGGCATGTTGATATGTGCGTGGTTCAGCTGGGAGTGCACAGTTTTATTTATATATATATTTATATTTATATATATATATGTATGTGTGTGTGTGTGTGTGTCAGAGGCAGGGAGAGAGTGTAGAGTATCTACAGCAGACAGAGAAGGCTTATGAAAAAGTGCACTGTTAGTCCGACACCCGCGTCTCACTGAGCTCGCAACGTGTGCTGAAAAGCTTAAAATCCTACTTTTTTTTTTTTTTAAACGTCAGCACTTTAAACAAGGTGCTTCGGGAAAATACAAGGACAGAACCACAAATCGGCGAGACGCACGGCACAGAACTTATCACAAGGTTTACGTTACCAACATTTGGCGCCGACAGGTAGATAAAAAAACACTCTGCGCTTGCTTTTTAACATCCATAATTGGGCAAAACTTCCTCTTTTAAATCACAGCAAAATGAAAATGTTATTTTTGGTGCATTTTCTTTACTGGGTGGAGATTTTTGGATGCAAGATGATGAGTGAAATATTTATTTTTCCCCATCAATTTGGTATGAAAGTAGTCAGATTTATAAACACTAAACCTTGACACTGCTTATGTCTGATTTCTTAAGAAAAAGAAACAAGAACATGCTTTTAGTTGTTTGATTTAATGACATTTATGATCTTTATCGAGTTTGAATGGACATATTATACTTTGGGATGAAAGCGTCTACGTCTAAATGTTAATATCGCCACAAAATAAGAGCAAATATAAGCAATTAAATGCCATCAGAATCTACCTTTAAAACCAGGGCTGGTTATTGTTGACACATTTTCCAAACAACATCTGAGTTTCAGTATCTATAACGTGCAGGTTTTTCACCACAGATCCCTTTTTTCACTGAACAAAAGAATGTCAAAGATTTCAAATGTCACATTTTATCTGAACACACGCAGCTGCACCAGAACTTTGACAAAATAAAATAATAATTATGTGAAACTTTAGCGCTTTAAATACTTCAGTTTTCAATACTCTGTTTTACAGACACATTACAGTCTGCATGAGGTTTGGTGTTCAGCTCTACAAAACAGTGAATTCTTATCATTTTGGTAATAAATAATAATAATAATACTTTATTTGTGTGGTACTTTTCTTATCGGTTATAAGGTGCTTTAGAGAAAAAAGAAAATCTCAGAGGCAAATGCAAATAAAAACCAACAAAGACTTCATCAGAGGAGATCCAAAAGTCAAAAGCAGGAAAAGGTTAAACCACAAGAAGTTTGCATAAAAGGGTGAGAATGAGTTCAAGCTGAATGGTTTACTAGCAGAGCTGCAATGATTAGTCGATTCATCAATTAGACAAAAAAACTAATTAGCAACTAATTTGAAAATCAATCAATCGTTTTGAGTCTTTTTCTTCTTTTGTTTTTGATAGAAATTTGCTTGTTTCAGCCTCTTAAATGTGAACATTTCTTGATTTCTGTAGTCGTTTATGACAATATTTGGAATATCTTTGGATTGTGGTCAAAACAAGACACCTCAGGTTGCATCTTGTGAAACAGTGATCAACATTTATCACCATTTACTGACATTTTATAGACTGAACGACTAATCGATTGACTGAGAAAATAAATCAACAGACTGCTGAGTTTTGGTACCAAAATAAGACTTTTTAAACCTTTTTCCTTCTTCTAATAAATAAAAAAAAGTTATCAAATGCTAAATGTTATCTAAACACAAGTAAACTTCTAATGTCGAAGTAAAACGGCAAAAATCTTTATTTAAACCAGGAACTATCTGACTGAACAATAAGTCAAGACAACAAATTTCATCATACATTTAATGCCAACTTGTAGTAGGTGACCGATATTGTTCTGGACATATTTCAGTTTAAAACCCAGCTCATACTGACTATTAGAGGATCCCTTCATAATGCACCTCCTTCTGTGCAAAAATGTATTAAAAGTTTATCTGAAGCAAATATGAAGCTTCAGCGTCAAAATGAGTCAAATGGGGTTAATATCCTTCAACGTTTCAGTCTTTTTTAGTGCTGAAGTCCCTCTTTTTGTTACTCTACTTCTACCAGCAGCTCAACAGGCAAACACTGAACACAAAAGAGGGAATTTCGATGCTAAAAAGACTGTAAATGTGGCAGATATCCATTTGATATGACTAAGTCAGACTGCTGAAGCTGAAATTGAAAGCACATTTGAAGGGAATCTTTTTAATAGCCAGTATGAACAGAGAGAAAAACATCTCTTCAGGGTTCATATGAGAACCTGACTGCTGTTTTAAGACAGAAAAAACTGTGAACTAGTCCTTTAATATCAGAAGCAGAAGCGATGGATTAATAGACATTAATACTGGCTTTCAATACTGCTGAGAAACGACTCGTAAATCAAATTTAACTTACATCATTTCTGCTTTTATATGCAGATATTAATATATTGTGCTGATGTAGAAGGGGGGAAAAAAACTAGAGGGTTTGTCTCATGTTACAAGCTGGCTGCGATAAAACAGGATTCAGTCAAACATAAAGCCACATCTGACTACTAGAAGTGGAAGTAGAAGAAGAAAAAAAAAAAAAAAGCTTCATCATTTTAGGCTAAGATTGGGGCAGAGATGGTAAAACTGCTGTCTTATATTTGTTTGCGTGGGTTATATCTGGCACAAAGCTTCAGAGCTTTGCCTCACAATGCCAAATCATGCGAGGACAAGAGAAGAAAACAAAATTACAGGGAGTCCTGGGGGAGTACAGCTGGAATGGACACACCCTCGCAGGCTGATATGCTGAAAAAAAAAACACTTTTCTCACCACCGATGTTTGCCTGTCACTAAATTTGTCCTCGGAAGATCGCTCTATGACTTTTTTTTTTTTCTTATCCCCCCCCCCCACTAGTGGCTCACCACATGTTTCACTGTGCCAGATTTGCAAAAAAAAAAAAAAAAAGACAACCATCTGTGGTCATGGTGATAATCATGTCATCACAACAACATAACATTTATGTCAAAATAAGAGCGCAGGGGTAGCTGCTTTATATCAAGACATGCAAGAGTCAAGCAAGAAGACAGATAAAAGCAAGATCTGTTCCCATGAATAAGTTGAGGGAGGGAAAAAAAAATCAATACCTCCAACCTTTATTGACCAACTAACAATGGCTTTACATTCCTCCCACTATCTCACGACCCTGCAACTGAATTAACCACAGTGAGCATGAATCTTTATTTAAACTCAAAAACAAACAACATCCTACAGATTCACATGCATATAATAGATATTAATGTGGCATAATAAACTGTATATAAGTCCATATACCTCCAATGTAGTTCCTGTAACATCCCAATGGGGATTTAAGCTGTTTCTGCGGTATTAAATGGTGAGTTTAATGACCTTATGGTATGTAATGGACTGCTATGTTACTATAATATGCATGTAGACTCATAAAGTGGCTGTGACATTTTAGTTTAGCACTATGTGAAGCAGTGTCAGCATCAATTAACGCCAACAGAAACTTTTTCGTTGATGTGTCAAGATGAAATTAAAACCTATTTTCTTCTTCTTTTCTTTTCTTTTTTTTTTTTTAACAGCTGATGCATGTTCAATGACCTGCTGTAACAACACGCAGGGCCTCCCTATCAGCAGTGAGAGTGTAAAAGCAGTTTTTTTTTTTTTTTTTGGAAGCGACACTGTAATAAAAAAAAGAAAAAGAAAAGGGGGAAAAAAGAAGTAGACACACCCTCTGTGTAAACGGAATAAATGTGATCTACGGTGTGAGCAGATACAAGCGGTCGAGTATCCCACAGTATTTGAAAGCCTCGTCATCAAACTGTTATTACAGCTTTTTGGGCGGAGAGGATTCAGTTTCTTTATCCACGTTTCCTGTCCCAACAAACCATTCAATCCCGAGCTTTTTCGCGACAACAAAAAAAAGAGAAAGAAAAAAAAAGGAGGTTGAAGATAACGTGGTGGCTCACTCACTTACCTGGACATAATTGGTCTCGCAGTAGTCTGCTACTCTGGTGAGGTTTTGGTAACTCTCCACAAGCGCTCTTTTACCGGCCGGGATCTCTTCCTCTAACAACATTTGTAGCTCTGCCATCTTTACATCTCTCCGCAGAGCCTCCGTTTCCCTCTGATTCCCCTTTGATTGAAACAGCCACCAGCCCCAGCTCTGCCTCGGAAAAAAAAAAGAAAACTCTCCTTCGTCTGCTATTGTGGGATTCCTGCCCTCGCTTTGGCGTAACCTCCAGTCCGAAGATCGTCTGTAACAAGGAGGAGGAGTCACTCTGGAATTAAAAAAAAATGGTCCAGTTTAAAATTGTAGGCCAAATGTGCTACTTCACAACAACATTCATGAACACTTTATATATGTATGATTATATGACTATTATTCAGTATATAATAATTGTATTATCACTATTATAGTTATTATTATTGGTAGTAGTAGTAGTAGTAGTTGTAATAGTAATAGTAGTAGTAGTTTTATTTTTTTAATTCTTTGTATATGTTTTATTTATGTTATTTTTTAAAAATCCTTTTTTCTTAATTGATGGCAATTTGTGTAATTTGTGTAACTATTCTTGCATTATTTTATCTTGATATTTATGTTTTGGATTTGATTTATTCATAAGTTTTTTTGTTGTTTTTTACTGTAAAGCACTTTGTAACTTTGTTTTGGTAGATGCTACATAAATACAGTTATTATTATTATTATTATTATTATTATTATTATTATTATTAACTTCAATTTTGAAACTGTGTCACCAGTGTCCCTAGTTTTGTTTTTTCAAGTCAAGTCAGTTTTGATGAAATAGTCTTATAGGGCTGCAGCTGACTAATTATTTTCATCATTAATTAATCTGTCAATTATTTTCTTGATTAATCAATTTGTTTGGCCAATATAATCAGAAAGAGATATCAGAAAATGGCAAAAAATGATGAACACTATTTCAGAGAGCCCAAGATGACATGTGACCTGTGATGTTTTCTTTTGTCCTGGCCAACAGTCCACAACTCAAAGTTATTCAGTTTACTGTCACAGATACCAGAAAATTTGAGAAGAATTTTGACAGAGAATTTTGACATTTTTGTCTTAAAGAATGGCTCAATGAATAATTGATTATCAAAATAGTTTCTGATTAATTTAATAGTTGGCAAATAATTGATTAATCAACTAATAATTGCAGCTCTAATCTGTATAATCTGTACAGCTGACATCCTCTATCTTTAGACTCAGTTCAGTTTTACACCTGCATAATTGGTGTTTAATAGTTGTTGTTTTTTTTTTTACACTAAATTGATATGAATTAGATATGAAACTAGAATAGACTTCACATCATAATATTGGAACTATATAGAAATGTAGAAAATGTAGAAAATACCAATTTTGACCTTAAAATGTACATTTCTGGTTGTGTATTTTCTGTTTTTGTCACAATACCCTAAAACCTAAGGTGACATCTTAATAGTCAACAATGTTGTGTTTTGTCAGATCAAGAGATCAAAACCCAAAGACAGTTTACTCCTGAGTTTTATGAAATAAAGAAAAGTAGTTAATCCTCACATTTGAGAAGATGGAAGTCAAAGAATCTTTAAAAGGGTAAGAACTTAAAGAAATGAAATCATTTTTTTTAAAATAGTATTTAATTTTCTGTCAGCTAATCGTGTCAGCTCTAGATATCTTAGAATGGGAAGTTGTCCTCGAAAATGAAGACAGAGTGAGATCTCTTATTTTTCTCCATTCACTGACAATCATTGTCCCAACTGGAGAAAAAACTGGATCGTTGCGGAACATGCTGGGATATGTAGTTTTACACTGAACTGTAGCTACGTTCAGTGTTCGTAATGGATTCACGATTCCATGAAAGTATTATAACATAACATTTAATATTTTTCACCTTTTAATTATTTTACCGTTCATTCAGTAAACTCTTCTCGTTTCTTCTTGAAACCTTCATGCTGGATTTGAAACTACATTTCGGTTAGTTTTAGTGGGCGTGGAGGATTGTGGAGCTTGTAGGCGACCCGTGGAAGACTACAACTCCCAGAGTGCACCGCTGCCTGGCTTTATTTAGCTGTTCATGGCGTCTGGTCGAGTGATAGTGACAGGTCGCCTTCTGACAAACAGATAGGCCGGCGGATTTAACGGTAAGTGTTATTTGTTTTGAGCATTTCCATCGAAAGTTTGGACGTATTGTTAGCATTTAGCATATACAACGCACTATTTAGACCTGTGACGCATACCAGATGTGTCCTAGATACACAACCTCCTCCTACTGGTGGTTTACTGGTCATATAACGAACTGTAAGCTAGAAACAGTAACTAGCTAATAAGTTTAGCTCGTCGCCTTGACGTTACATGACTGGTTTAGTCGGCTAAAGTAAACAAAAAATGCCGTAGTAGAAGTACGATTTAACCTATTTTTTTTATTAATTTATTGGCGTCTTTCACGTTGCAGCGGTGTTTTTGTTTACTGTCTGTCTGCAGGTTTTGTGTTGACCCTCTCTTGAGTGGCACGATGGAGGTGGAGAGTGTCAGTCTGGAAGAGGAGAGTCGTTTGACTCGGCTGAGATTTGACGCTGCCGTGAAAGTGATCAAGACTTTACCCCCAGATGGTGAGTGTCACGTAGACCCAGTTTAACCAGTCCACCCCAGTGGCTTTAAACATGGGGGGCTTCCGGGGCAGAATGGTGTCAGTGGTGCAGTGCAACAGCTTGGTCTGCGATTTAAAAGGCTTAATCCACTTTACGGACAGTAAGCAGAGCATACTGCCAGCTCAATGCAGTAACACAATCACTTTTTAAGACAGTGGTTCTCAGGGGTCCTTGAGAGGGGTCCAGGGGGTTCCCGTTTGATGTATTTTCACTATAATAAGTGATATGATGCCAGAATGTGTGACTATTTTGGTCACACTTTCCATAGTAAAACATCTAAAAGCAAAAATCTTATCAAACCACAGCTTTAAGATGTATATAAAATACTCTATTTTGAATAATAATGTGTGTCTGATAAGGTTTTTCCCACCAAAAAAGTTCAATTATCTTGTTAAAATCCTTAGAATGACATCTACTCCTTCTCCCTCTTTAAAAATTACAGAATCTATAAATATGCAAATATATTTCATCTCACAAGTTAAACTGCTGGATACAAGATGTCTCCTAATTCACTGTAAAGTCCGTTGTCAGTGTTTGTGCGCTGGAGGCTTCAAGTTTCCACATCGCATTTGCGTAAGATGAAAATTGGACGGGGACTAGCTTTCAAACTATTTGTGAAGTCACAAATCCTGCTCATAGGCCCCTTTTTTAAAACTGGATTTTCAGTGAGCAGAGAGAAACTGTCCACTTTCTGAACATAAATGTGAAAACAGCCTTTTAGTGTCAAACTCTGCACATACGTCATTCTGCACAGTGAAGCTCAAACTTCCAACAAAGAGGAAAAACAGATTTTTGAGTGGAGGGAAACTTTAAAGTCTATCTTGTCAGTAGGAGTAATGCTTAATAAGCAGTTTAAAAATATTAAAATCGTTTTGTAATTAACATTTTTTTCTCACAGGTCCCTTTCAGCCCTCCAACGACATGATGCTCAAGTTCTACAGTTACTATAAACAAGCCACTGTGGGTGCGTGCAATATACCCCGACCTGGCTTCTGGGATGCAGTTGGCAAAGCAAAATGGTAATGACGAAAAGAAATATATAGTCCAATAGGCACTGTATTCCTACATATGCATGAAGAAGGAAAATGTTATTGCTCTGTCCTGATATATAATCACTTTCATTATTCTTATACTTGTCACTTACTAGATTAATTTTCCTTTTGGCGCAAGATAACTTGCAAAAGTCACACTTGGTACACTCTTTAAAGCAGGTCATGAAATTATTCTACGAATAAACCATCGAATGTTTAAACCAAAACACTGTTTGACTTGTGCACGTTGCATAACGTTGTTTTTTGCCCTCACTGATAGCATATAGTTCTCTCCCCTAGATTTTCTGCCCTTGTGTTACTCTGTAAACTGCTGCTTAGTCTCAGGTTGTGTTAGGTGATCTCTGGACTTGGTGCGTACTGAAATGTGGAATGTGACCTCTCGCCCACTAGGCTGGACAGTTTCTCTGGTTGTCTTATGACACAGTGGGGACTTTGCAAGTGTATCAGAAAATCAGACAAACGCATAGTTTAGGAAATGAGTTTTAGTTACCAGTGAATGGTTAAAGTTTCTGTCAGCCTTTGACCTTCAGCTAACAAAGAAAACATTGGCCTCGAATGAACTGGCCTCATTCACAAAGATAAAAAAAAAGTGGGGCAGAAGTATGCCAAACCAATTTCAGTGATGCAGACTCTTTATACTGAGAACAGCTTTGCTTATTTTACTTTATGAAATAATATAACAATGTATTTACTCTTATTATTATTCAGGGATGCATGGAACTCTCTTGGAGAGATGCCAAAAGAAGAAGCAATGACTGCCTATGTTGATGAAATGAAGCTGGTATGTTTTCACTTCTAAAAATGTCCTTTTTTATATAGAATTTCATCATAAAGGACTTCTATATTGATAACATGACATTTACTGTGTGTAGATCCTGGAGGGCATGCCTATGACGGACGAGGTGGAGGAGCTACTGCGGGTCCTCGGCCCGTTCTACGAGTTAGTTGAAGACAAGAAAAAGATCACGCAGATATCAGACTTGAGCACAGGTAGGTTTTTACTTGATATGTGGATCTCCTTTATCTTTTGCTTTGTTTGTGATGTCAATTATAGCATGTGGAGCTTAACCTTTTTTATAATTTGCCTCTTGTCATATGCTCAGCCCGTTTGACACAGTTTGCTAGGCAACTGGAAGGCAAGTACATCACTGTGAAAATACAGTAGTTTAGTATTTGTCTGGTGTTGTAGTTGAGGTGCTTTTAGTGTCATTTAATGCATGCTGAAATAGCAGTACAGAATATATGGCTGAGTACTCTTGAGTTCCCTGTTGTTATCAGACTTTCGCTTTCATCTACTGCAGATAAATCAGAGTTTTATATCCTCTGCTTTATTCACTGGACTTAAACTACTGAACTACTTTGTTCAGTTCCAAACAGTCATCCTCTTTGTTAACAGATACTATGAAATTGTGATTCTTAGCCTTATATAAACACAGGAGAAAACTTGACGAACCGCTACAACCTGCAGGACGAGAGTCACGTGAATGACGGGAACAGTTAAGCCTTGCTAGTTCATCTGTTTGTATTGTAAAAGAAAGTAAACTGTGACACAACTGTCACTGGAAATTTAGTAAAACTCTACAAAGCTTTAAAAAAAAAAAAAACTTGTTACGTCTCTTAATTCTTTTATCAATATTTAGTTTTGGCAAATAGTGATTTGAACGATGCAAAAAGAAACTAGACTTGTTGCAGCCAACTTCCTACCAAAATATGACATTACATCTGTTCTGAATATTTATCCAAATATAAGTGGTAGCTAGTACGATTTTGAAAAGTGCCATAATCAATCGATCATCAATTTGTTTATGCAGCACCTTTCATGCAATTCAAAGTGCTTTACAAGTGATTGATAAATGTACAGGATGGCAAATGTGGAGATACAAGAAACAAGTAAAGTATCAGAAATAAAACTTATTAAATAAATAAATAATAAAAGATGATGATGATAATAGATTAGAGAGAAACAATTTAATTAAATCTACTTCAAAAGAATTAATTGAATAAGACAACAATAAAAGATAAGTAACTGGTAAGGGAACCGTTAAGATAATAAGAAAATAAAAGTAATAGCAGTCAAAGAATGATAAAACACTACACAAAATAAATGGATCATAATATAACTGTAAAAGTTTATCGATGGATCCTTATGCATACAGATTACATAAGGATTGCTTCAAATTAAGTTAACTCGCAATTTCTGTATTACAGTTGTTGTAACATAAATAAAATCACAAACCCACAGTCAGTATCGTCTGTTAGATAACAAGTCCACATTCAGTAGCTGGCAGTGAACATACTAGCGGTCATGATAGTTCAGCTACGCAGTCACATGACTCTCACTCCGTGTCTAGACAGTAGTTTTTCACGCGCAAGTTACAGATACGCTCTCGCTTTAATGTATGCAGCGACTCCGTGTCTCGCAGGCGTAACCTCGACTTGGAGCTTCATTTACGCTTCAAGTCTGTTTTCATCAGTTTTACAGGCGTCACTACAGTCATGTGTATTGTATTTACGCTCAACACTGTATGCGACCAGTGTAGATACACAGACGTAGCACACACTCCTGCTGCTGCTCTGCTGACATGCTGCTTATGCTACCTTTGCTGTCTAGACTTGACGTCATCTTGCCAGGTCGTAGTGGTCTGTCGAGAGTCTCCCATAAAAACTATTTTGTTTTCGATTTGAATTATTATCATGAACCCTCACCCTTTTTAAAGAAGCATTTATCTTTTAGCGTTACGATCTTGTAATAAAATCTGTTTTTGTTATGCAGGATTTGGTTCGATGCTGAATTCGAAGCCGTCAAAGAGTCTTACCAAGAGCATCGTCAGAACAATGGAAATGAACGGCACTCTGGAGACTCGGCCTGCCAGGCTCAAATTAAAGGAAGTGAAGGAAAGGTCAGAGGAAGAACCACAAGAGGAAGATGATGATGATGAGGAGGAGGAGGAAGAGGAGGAAGAAGAGGAAGTACCAATAAGAGAAGTCAGAAAAGGTAATTAAAGCTACATGAGAAACTACTGTGAAGTAGGAGTGACTGTTAAAAAAAAATATCACCAGAAGAACATTTAGATTCTTTTATTTGTTGTCTTCATTTTATCTCAGACAAAAAATCAACAGCTTCACAGCCAAAGAAGAAAAGTTCAGCCAGGAGACACAAAGCGCCCCTGTCAAACGGTAAAGTGGCTAACGGGGTCGCCCACATGACCAACGGGAGTCACACCAGGGCCGCTCTGAACGGTGACGACTCCCAGGAGAGTTCAGCCTGTGAACCTCTGCTCAACGGCCACCATGCAGGTACGGGGAAGCGGGTAGAAACAATCCAGTCCTCTCTGGGTGTAATGATGTTGGAATCTTGTGGGTTTTTTGTTGTTTTTATTAAATCGACACACATTACGTCCATGAAATGTTTCAAAACGTTTACCGAGGACTCTGCACTCGCCTCACACCCGCTGCCCTGTGGCTGCGGACCATGTGATCAGATAATCTGCTAAGCTTCATTCCTAGAGCTGTGGCAACTCTGAACACTGAATCTTAACACTTCACACATCAGCTGCTTGTGGGACAGTTTCAGTGGAGTAAATGAATGGCTCTGTTGAAATAGCGCACAAAGGCCCAAATTAAGTGAACGCTGCCTTCCTTCATGTCAGTCTGTTAATTACAGTGCAGTTAATTCTACATTACAATACAGGGTTGAGTCTGAGCCTGTCTCTTCCCCCCTTTTCTTTGCCCTTTTGTACTCTCAGATCTAACTGTAGATGTGTCTGGTCCTGCTCACCTTGCCAGCGACTCAGACAGCGAAGTCTATTGTGATTCTGTGGACCAGTTTGGCCAAGAGGAGGCAAGTTACAATCTTAAAACCGGTTTGGGGGGGGAGAAAAAAGGGATTATGTTGTATACTTTTTGTAATAATCATTATAACGTAAATCTTCTCCAGAGCTCAGAGCATAACCGCTCTCTGGATGAGCTGGACGAGGAGGAGAACCACGTCCTGCCGCCTCTAGACCACGAGACCCACGAGGATGTCGAAGGTCGGCCACAGGTCGTCAGGTGTGGAGGAGAAGATGGGGACACTGGAGGAACGATGTCGCAGAGACAGAGGCTGAATGTGGACATGCCAGACAGCTCCTTGGTCAGACGAGGAAGGGGTGAGGTCACTCTCTGTTTATACTCCAAGAACCGTTGACGTGTGGTCTGCACGATCTGAGGACGGCGGCCATGTTTGCTTTCTTTTTTTTGGCAGTGTGCCTCATAATCTGTAGCGTTTATTGAAACTTAAAAAGCTAATTTCATTTGAATCACTTCAGAGATTACAATGGAAGCAACTAGGGCTGAAAGTAACGAGTATTTTAATTATTAGTTAATCAGTTATTTTCTCAATTAATTAAAAATGTCAGGAAATGGTGAAAATTGACGATCAGACCTCAAATCTCTGGTTTTGTCCGAACTAACAGTGTAAAACTCAAAGATATTCAGTTTACTGACATAGAAAACTAAAAAAAACACAGAAAATATTCACATTTGAGAAGCTGGAACCAGAGATTTTTAGTAATTTTTTCTTTAAAAATATGACTCAAAACAATGAATTGATTATCAAAACAGTTGGTGATTAATTTTCTGTCGATTGACTAATTGATTAATCAACTAATTGTTGCAGCTCTAGTTGCAACTGCTCTCCAAACAATGTCTTTTATTTTATTTTTTTTTAGATTTTAATGCCTTAAGTTGTAAAAATAATTGAATGGCTTATTGCTGCAACACATTTCATGGCCAACAGTATTTTTTCCAGGTTGTTCAGTAAAGTAGGAAGTGAATTGAGTTTAACACCTGTTGCTTCCAGTATAAATTCGTTTTTAGTGATCCAGTGACATTATGTCAATACATTAGCTCAGTTTGTCTTTTTTGAGGCTTTTTTTGTACTTTCCAGTAACTCATCAATATGTTAAATTCTGTGGGGTTTTTTTAGGTTCTAGGTCTCCAGGCCTCGGCTCTGGAGCTCTGGTGCCCATGCACGGCAGTGGAGATGGCGATGGGGGCCACTGGGGAGGAGCGGTGACACCCGCGGGGAGCCTGAACGAGCAGATAGTCGTGGCGTTGGCCAGACTGCAAGAGGACATGCAGAGTGTCCTGGAGAGGCTGCACACCCTGGAGGCTCTGACTGCAACACAGGTCAGACCAGACTGTCCGTCCCCCCTCATTCACCGCCCTCAGAACGAGGCAGTTAAAAGGAATAATACATCATTTGTCATCATATATATATATATATATATATATATATATATATATATATATATATATATATATATATATATATATATATATATATATATATATATATATATATATATATATATATATATATATATATATATATATATATGTATATATATATATATATGTATATATATATATATATATATATATATATATATGTATATGTGAAATGGGGAACTGCTTTGAACTATCTGATAAAAGTTTCTGTGGTTACAGAGGAAGTGAAAGTGGTCAGTTTAGCAGGGTGTGATGACATAGTTAAAAATATATAAAATGCATTCATTTAACTGGCTTACAATAAAAGCATTTAGCTGTAGAGCAGCTGCAATTCTAATTTTCTACCTCTTGCATACTTTAGTTCCCTGTTTTTAATATAACATCTAGTTACAGGAGCAGATAATCTAATGGGGACACATGGATGTCTTTGGTTTTTATATTAGCACTTTAATAGCTGACCAAACAGCTGATTCCTGAAAGTAGTTTGGTGCAACCTGATAATATGAAGTGAGTAATAAATATGAATGTTGGCAGTTTATATATATTTTGTACTCTGTGTGTTTTTTATTTAAAATGATCTCTTAGCTGTTGTAGAAGTTGTAACTTCAGTGTAGAAAGGCTGTTTAGTGAATTAACCTTTCAGCTCCACGCAGCTTCAGCAGCCATATTATTTTTTGATTAATGACATGATTAAAAACCTGACTCGATTTTTAAAAGTCATTTCTAACAGACTGTGTCTAATAGACATAAAATGACGCCGCAGAGTTCACCGTGTAAAATGAATATTGATTCTGCGGAGGTGGGATGAGAAATAGAGCAGATAGACGCTTTTGTACTTTGACAAATTAAACAACAGTTAAAGGACGGATCATCACTGAACCATTCAAATGTTGATGCTGTTTGTCTTCCCCCCCCTTTTTTTTTTTTCTTTTCTTTTTTTTTTTTAACAAGTTTACTGACCTTCATTTTCCAATTTCTTACTTTTCTAGGCAAGATCAGTGGCTCTGTCTCCTACTTACACAGTACCCCCAGTGAACAAGAAGAGTCAGGTAAACATTTTTATACACTGTTTTAACCACTTTTAATGAGTTTCATTTAAACAATATTGATCGTTCTTGTTACTGATTCTTTTAAACTCATATTTTCTAGAAACCATCCTGGTGGCCTTTTGACATTTCCCCAACCAGTTTGGCCTTCGCTGTGATTTGGCCATTTGTGGTACAGTGGCTTATCCGCCTTTACCTGCAGAGGAGGAGAAGGTACTCTTTCTTTTTTACAGAAAAATTAAAGCTTGAGTGTGAAATTTTAACACTTTTTTAATGACAATGTAATGCATTTTTTTTGTAATGCATGTTTTTTTCTTTTTCTCTTTGATAGACGAATCAACTGAAACCGCTCGCATCCAACAACACCCATGGGCATAAAGGAAGAGTCCTCTAAATGTCTTTGGTTGGGTTGCTAATGGCTGTTAACTCCCCCCTGCTTAGACCCACAGCCCAGTAATTTGCTTTTGCACTATGAAGAAGGCACCAAGAGTAATGAGTGAGAGTAAGAGATCTCTCAAGTGCGTGTGCGTGCGTGCGTGCGTGCGTGCGTGCGTGCGTGCGTGCGTGCGTGCGTGCGTGCGTGCGCGCGTGTGTGTGTGTGTGTGTGTGTATGGGGTACTGTGGATGTGGAATCAAAAAGAAATATGAATGTACGGGGCTTATACAACCTTTTTGATGATGATGATGATAATGATGATGATGATACCATCCTACTGGAGTCTTTTTCTCTGTATGAACTGGTTTTGTGTGTGGAGAGAAACGATTGGGATACTGTCAGCGTGTTTATAGACCAACTACAGTCGCTTCTCAATGATTTCTATAATAACTAAGGCTTTGTTGCACAAAAGAAAAATGGGCCTGATCCTTTGTCGTTTTGAGCATAACGCTTGATGTGATTATAAAATTTTCACTTTCATTAGTTGCCCGGGCAATGCTGCTAAAATAAAAAATGTTGTAACAACTAGTTTAGAAGGGAGGATTGAATGTAATTATATATATTGTGTGTCAGATTCTTTTTAATTCTGAGAATAAGTTAATATTTATTGCTTTTAGCAACAGTTACAATGAAGGCGTTTCTGGCCGGATTTCAGCTGTACAAGTGAGGTTTCTGTTTAAAGTGACAGCTAAATGTTGTGTATAGGTTTCAGATGTATTCATTGCCTGTTTTACTGCATATCAGTCTGTGCTTTTTGGTCACAGTGGTCCCATTTAGTGTCCACTTCATATTTTTTATTTTTCTCCAAATAGAAAAACTGCCTCAACATCGTAAAAGTACATTCATAGGTGGCATTACGGTTTTCCTACACTGACATATTGTAGCGTACCTGTCCCATTATTGGACCAAATTAATATAAAAATCACTAGACCTACTGTAGCAAACTATGAGGTGGTGAGAATCGCCATCCGACAGTCACGGCCTCGGTTCCTGCTCGGCTATCCGATTATTAATGCATAACACTTGTCTCTGTATGTGTTGTTTACGCCGTCACGTTTTTCTATGTTGTATCATTTTAAATGTGTGATGTAGTAATATGTTTGTGGAGAGATTTTTTGTCTTGAGTGATAGTGATCATGAACTGTTTGTAAAAGCAGTGAGATCGATACAAAAATTGTATACAATAGCTGTACAGTTCAGATGATTAAAATGCAATATTTTAATTGCATTTCCATGTGTTAATATAGAATATGATATCATATTTACAAAGATTTGCATCTGCAATAGCACTAACCTTTCCAGAGCCATTATGTTTTAATAAAAAAAAATAATAGTTTACCTTTCTACTGAAATATGTACTAAGGCTTTCTCACCCTCTCTGCCTGTGGATAGAGTGGTGTTTGCATGTGATAATCTAAGCCTCAAATAAAATTTTCATAAAGCAGATTGATTTGTTCAGACATTTCCTTTCACGCACAATTTAAAAGTCTTGTTATCGTGACATTCGGTGATATTTTATGTACAGGAAAAAGGGAACAAAGTACGTCATGTTACAAACGTTTTATTTGTATTTTTTTTTTTTTTCTTAGAGTGAAGAAGATAAAACTTCACAAGAAGCGAAGAGCCCCGAGTGAATTCATCTAAAAAAAAAAAACCAAGTAGTGTAGAAAATAATGAGGATATCGCATCAAAATTACAAATAATGACATAAAAGCAGGAAAACAATTACAAAGTACCCACTCCTGTCTTAAAAAGACAACTGAATGTTATTAACAAGATTTACATATAAAATACATTATTCGTGAATATATTATCGTGTTTTCTTTAACAGTAGTGTCCCCCCCGCCCCCCTTGGAGAGAAATTAAGGGGGCCTGCCCACCCAGTCTACTAACAGCAGGGGAACATTGCAATGATGAACAGTTCAGCAAACTGGTGTGTATTGGCACGGACAGTTAACATCAGGCAGGAAGTGCAACATTTAAATGAATTTCATACATAATTAAATCAATATAACCGCAACAACACATATCAAAGTCTATTGTAAGAAAAACCAGTAGCAAAGTAGTATTTTGCTAATAAAAGAAGCAAATATAAGACCTTTAATATGTTAATACTTACTGAGGCATAAAATAAGTTTAGAAACCTTTTCTGGTTCTTATGACTGGTGATTGCACATCTGTAAAATTACTTCTTCAATAACACAGCGCTAAATGAATAAAAACTTTACTACAGTGTAGGAATGGGTCTGATTTTTTACAGTTTTTCCACAACGAAAGCCAGTGATTCATGAACAACTTTCTCACTTCAACAGACAAAAACATCCTGAGTGTCGCTTTAATAAACTCTGTGTGTGATAGATCTTCTGTATATATATACCGTATCATATTCGCACTAAAGCTCTATAGACTGAAGCCAGACACAGCGATGTGCTGAGCATTGTTTCTTGCCTCAAAGTACGAGGTGTCGGTTTCGTCCTCTGGCTGAGGTATGAAAGGCATCGGCTGGTTCTGCTGGTTGTCCCAGTCCAGGCCTTTAAACAGGGGGTGGCTCTTCAGGTCTGGCAGATGTTCAGACATATTCAGAACAAATTAGAACAACGCTCTTCCCGTTTAATGTGGATAATTCCAACAATTAGATTCAATACCCGTTATGAGTAAATGTAAGGCAAATATTACATTTATCTCAAATTAAAGTGCTGAAAAGCTGGATTTAACTCCTTGATCAAAGCTTTTTTGACCATCTAAGTAGGTTTGTAAACTGATAATAACTCAAATATAAACCTGCAGTCTTTATATATTACTGTTGTTAAAGTCTTTATAAGTTCAAAAGCTATTATTAATTTGTTAAATTCAAATTGAAATTCACAACATGAATGTAAATTTTTCACTACAAAGCTCTTTCATGCAAGTTTTATTGACAGATGTGTTGGAGTAAAAGACTGATGTAACTTTATTAGTGACTTTTTGGTCCTCACACCTTCATCAGGTAAAATTCATAAATTTCATGATGACCTAATGAGTATTTTAAATTAAAAAAATATATATAGAAAAGTAGTCCTCACCCTTGAAACCAGCCCTTTTGGTCACGTCCATCGTCAGCAGGATTTCAATGGCGTTCCTCGAGTTGTCCGACAGCTCCTCCTCTCCCTCAGGCCAGGGGATATCTAAAATATTTGATAATGTTGAGGTGTCATTAACATTATTAATTGATTTCTCCAACCGAAACTGAACATTTTATAGTTGGTGTTGGGATGGTGACACTTGTACCAAACCGAAACCCACCTCTGTTGAGAATATTCTGGAAGACCAGTTGAGGCGTCTCGTCGTTGAAAGGCGGCACACCTGTGAGGAACTCGAAAAGACACACACCTAGCGCCCACCAATCCACCATGCAGTCTGGATGGGGGCAAAGAAAAGTCAGCGTTTTCATTACGGCTGCTGGCCTCATACGCTGCTTCCTGTTAGAGTGTGCACTAGTTATTGGATCGCGGTGACTAAGCAAGAAGCAGCGACTAAATTGGATTAAGGTACAGGATGAAGGGTTTCACATTCCTCACATTTCATTCACAACAGCTACAGACAATGATTGGGACTGTACTGTACTGCACTTTGATGGGATATTAATACTTGACCATGTTTTTAAAAAGAAACCCTTACATTCAGGTAATAAACAGTTAACCACTGTGGCCTTTTTCATTATTAATCAAACTGTCTTTTTGCAAATCCAATTAAATTTGCTACATTGAGCACACATGAACCTTGATATTTGTGTTTAGCATTGTAGTTTTAAAAAAGTAATTCTGCTTCCTAATTACTGCAATCATGTAAATCCATAATGATCCTAAATATCAACTTTAAAAAAAGCACTTGACAGTAGATGAAAAGGTTAAATATACTCATTCGTGTCACTGACTGACTACTGATGAATTCAAATAGCAGCAGTCGTGCTACAAAAATGGCATAACATTTGAATAAGTAATTGCGTGTTCAATCAACAGGTTATTATTAGATGACATTTTGCATATCAGCTGCTAAATGTCACAAATAAAGTCAGTGTCACAGCATGTTGGCTTTGTGCCAAGATTACCCCGAACCTGCAGATTTTAAGAGCAGAAAAAAAAAATCCCATTTTATCCACTTAGAAGCATTTCAGCCTCAACAACTCTGATTCCCAAACAATGTTGTTAGCTCAATGTTAGAAGACCTAAATGGCCAACAACCTTTTTTAATCACACCACTTAAACCGCCATCCCCTTAACGCTGATCAGGCCCACAGTTTGTTCACCAATTCAAAGGGTAGGAACAGAAACAGTGGGGATAGAGGAATGGAGGGAAAATCAGCTCATTTCCTCTAGCGTATTAGCAGGCTGGGTGAACATGCAAGCTCGCTTGCAAAATCAGCGGTATCGTTATAAACTTACCACACTGAGCACTTCCTGAAACTCAAAGAAAATCTCTGTCACAAGGGCTACAATGTCATGTGTGCCATCTTGATACAAAAAAAAAACAAGTGTTTGGCTATCTCTTTTGAATGTTCCTTTCTTACCATGTGGTTTTCCCAAAAGAAGCTCTGGAGCCAAATAGTCCGGGGTTCCTAAAATGGGAGCTCCTTCAACAGGCAACGCGCCTCTTCGGACACTCTTCGGAGTCCTGAAAGGGGTGTGAGAGGTCGACATGGGCTGAGGAGTCTGATGGAGGAGGAAATAAAGAAAATGTGAGGAAATAAAAATGGCTAAATGACACTGATAGGCGGTTGACACTTTGTTTGTCGCCTAGCAACATCGAGGTTCTGTATTCTGGCAGCATTTTCATCATTGAGTTTATTTTAGATTAGATTATTTTAACGATAAAAGGAATAAAATTCAAACTGTAACTTTGTACCTGATAGAGAGAGCTGTTGGAGTTGGATCTTTTCTGCACTGGTGTTGCGATACCCGACGCGGAGTGATAAGAGGACACATCCATAGCCTCCATAGACCCGATGCTACATCGCGACATGTTGGATCGGTTGATGGAGCTACAGTAGCTGCGGAAAGCGACGACATTTCTCGGCTTGAGGAACGAGGGGGATCGTGCCACACCGCAGGCCATATCAGAGTGCTGGTTGAGAAAGGAAGACTTAGATTCACCCCTCCAGCCAAAATGACCGAGTTTGGGTGTTTCAGCAGCGACGACGGAGGGGTTTTGTGGAAGTGATTCGGTTATGGATGAGTCTTTGTTCTCTTCTTGCTCCTCAAATGAATCTAAATGTCTGTTTCGGGAACACTTGCTTGGCTTGAGAGACGCGCGGCTGTCGATAGTGAGAGACGTTTCATGCACAGACTCATCAGAGTCGAGGCTCAAGCTCCTGCAAATGTCGCTGTTCCCAGTAAGCGGTGACGTGAAGCTTGAATGTGACAAGTCTTTGGCTCCGTCTTCAAACGTGTCCTCAGCCGGCTCTTCCAGTTCTGAAAAGAGACTCTTGGCCACAGCAATGGGACTGGAGCGCTTTGGGCCTCGGTCTTGATCTGACCCGATTCCCTCTGCGGAGGCCATGAAGTCATCCATTTGGATGTTGGAAAATATTCCAGTCAGGCCCGTGTGAAACCTTGTAGTCTTCTCTGGAATCTCGTAGCATCTTTTATAGTCTGCAGTGCTCTTCTTTGCTGGGAAGTGCGATAGCTCTGGACTTCTTTCTACATCTGAAAATGTTCTTTTCACAGATGTGGGGACTGCAGTTTGATCATCATCTCTATCATCCGGAGGTGTGGAAACAGATTCTGGTTTGTTGGTTTGAGGCATCTTCTCTGTAAGATGGTCTGGAGTTGACTTTTTTGACAGACTGCTGCTGGTCTTAGAGATCCCAAAGGTGCCCGGTGTTGTTGGGACACGGTCCTGTTCAGACACTTTGGACTCGGAGCGTCCTGTCCCCTTCTGTTCATTAGTGTGTTCATTTTCTTTCTGAAGAAGAAAGAAAACAGGAAAATTATTGTCACCATTAGTGTTTCACAAAGCCGTAGTAGCAACTAATTTCAACACAAACATTTTCACTATCATTACACAACTGTGACCTATATTATGACTGAAAATACACATACTAGATCTGATCTTTATATTCGGAAATACTTTGTATTAAATTACTTCAATCAAGATTTAGGGTAAATAGTTTATCAGTACATCCAATCCAATCATACACAGTTATAAGTTTACAATCACTGACCTCATCACACTCCCACAGTGGACTGACGCCACCTTCAGTGTCGGTGGTGCTGCCTGCACTCATCGTCTCAAACCTCTTTCTGGTCTTCAGCAGTGTAGGAGTCAGATTTTTAGCCAAGTTATGTGGACTAAACACACTGTTGTTTGGTCCTATGGAGATAAAGCAGATAAAACAAAACACTCAATATATTTTGACACATATTTTAAATGTAAAAATGTCACCAGAGAGCTATACTATGTGCCAGCTTTTTCACAAATGATTGAAAAGTTCTTCCATAACCAGTCATGCTGCAGGGTTAATGGATACATTTTTCAAAAATGAATAAAATAAGCCAGGAGCTCTTGGATATCTACTATGACGTACCCATTTTCCAAGGGTGGCGAGCCCTGTGCAGCTCATCTTTCTTTGTCATCATGGGAGAACCGAGAGAGCTATTCTTCTGTTTAATTTTGCCACAGGACATGGGACTGGACACAGCAGATGTGCTGCAGTGACGTTTGCCTTCTCCTGCAGGTGTATTCTGTGTTTGATCCAATAGAAGAAAAGTCATCATACAAAGCAAACTATTAATGCAAATTGAACATCTCTTTATGATAAATGAGACAAATTCACTCACGAATCCAAGGGAGCTGATTAAGGAGAGGACTTGACCCGGGGTGCGGAAGTAATCTTTTTTAGGTTTGGCCAAGGACGGGGTGGTAAGGATATCCATGAGACTCAGTTCTGATAGAAACCACAGAGAGAAAAATAAAGATATTACTGACATTAATGGTGGTTATGATCACACTTTGTTGATTTGTCAAGCTGATAGGACTTACCTCTATCAAGCTTGACTTTGGAAAGGCCGAAGTCTGTTAATTTAATGTGACCTTCATTGGATATCAGCATGTTGTCAGGTTTCAAGTCCCTAGAAAAAGGTAAAAGTCAGATCAATTATACAGGTTCTCTTTCAGGGAGTTGCATTATTCATTGTACTGGTAAAACTCGTTACCTCTGATTTCTGATCTCATCTAAATGGAAAAACTGGTTTTTAATTACTATGCTCAGATGGAAAGCTTACAATTACACTAAACTTTGAAATGTAATCTCTTATTCCTTTTGAAAAAAAAAAACTGATTGAAAGCCACTTGTAGGTTTTCTTTGTGTTTGCATTTCTGTGCATCTCTAAACTTTTACGCTGCATTTTTTTTTCCTTGTACACATCTTTCTGAAAAAAAGAGATCCTGATATCAGTTGGACTACCTGATTAAATAAAAGAATAACTAAAATCTCCCAAATATCAATCACTCAGCATGACTCACATTTATCAAACACCTCAAATTAATTTAGTATCTAAGTACCTGTGGATTATACCATGACGATGCAGATAGTCTAAAGCCAGTGCAACCTCTGAGATAAATTTGACAGCCATATCTTGGTCAAAATATCCATAAATGTGAAGAAGAGATTTCACATCTCCGCCGTTGAGGTATTCCATCACCTGTAAGAAACATGAAAACGATCATTCAACCACAGCTGTACGAATAATAACATCATAAAGTTGTTTATTGCAAGTGTGCTTTGTGCAAGTATTATTTCTTTTTGCTGTTCTTGTTACCAGAAAGATCTTAGAGGCTGTCTGAAGGGAGTAAAACAGGTGAACCACGAAGGGGCTTTTGCTCAAAGCCAGTGCATCTCTCTCTGCCTTCATTTGTCCCGTCATGTTTTTATCAACCATCTCCGCTTTCTTCATTACCTGGAGAAACAAAACGGTGTTTAAAACATAGCTAGAGCCTTAGTCTACGTTTTAATGTTGTGAGAGGCCAAACTGACTCACCTTGATGGCATATAACCGAGCATTACACTTCTTCCGTGCGAGGTAGACTTTCCCAAAAGCTCCGCGGCTGATGGGCTTCAAAACGATGAAATCCTCGATTGAAGGCGGTTTAGGAATATCCACGGTTTTATCATTTGAACTGGATTTGTGCTTTTCTTCTTCGTCCATGTTGTCACTGTTTTCAAAAGAGGACTTACGTTGTGTCAAGTCAGTAACAGCCAGCTAACTCTTACTAAACTCCTGCATGACAGAACAACAATCTTCGGTTTGTTTTGAAAATTTGAATCCACTGTTATTTCGCGGGGTCCTCTGGCCTCTCTTTTAGTTGTTCACGCAACTGCCTGTATGCGAAGCACGAAGTGCTCTTGATATGTGCCGAAATGAAGCGTTAGTTTTTGAATTTTTATGTAAAATTGTCAAATATATCAACAATATTTGAAATTATAAAACGAATGTAGCAACCTTATCGCCTTAAATGTTTTATTTTTAATCCGGCAGTAAGGGGCATGCATGGTAGATAAGTATTTAAATTATGTAATAACAGTCAAACCAATTTCCCTCTTAAACGCATGATGATGAAATATAAATGCGTTTTTATGTTTGCTTTACACACTTTAAGCCTTTTAGAACCAATTTTTAATAGACGTTGGGTTTGACTACCACGAGTGACATAACCATGCACACGGTAGCCGGTAGTGATTCGTTATGACGTCATTTTGTAGTCCACTGACTTGACCTCGGATGCCGGAGAATCCATTTGGTGTTGTTAGCTAAGCTGCTGAAAGTTGTGTAACTAGGAAAACAAAAGGACACGGCACCGGGACAACAGGCTCACTCGCGTTACATAGAGGTTCCGTCCTCACACATCCACCATCCAAATCTTTATATTTTTTAATATTCACTTGGAAAACATGTTTTCCCTGTCGACGTCGCTTCAGCCCCAACAGGTAAGCCGACTGGGTAGCAGCTTTTTTGACCAAGCTAGCTAGTGTGCGCTTCTCTCTCGCAACTTATAACGTAACGAAAAGGTCAGCGTCGCCTAGGAACGACTGTTTTATGGCAGTTAGAACAATAAACCGCTCTGTCTGTCGGTGTGTTGGTTGAGACTTTGTTCGCCGTCAATGACAAACAGTGCTCGGCTAATGTTAGCATTAACAAGCCAATGTTAGATCGCTTCATAATCAGCCTATGTATACGTCACATTGTCGTGGTAAGCTATTATAACGCAGGGACTCCCCAGTGAGCTTGGTGTACGTGAGCTATCGGTCATGATTTCATCATATGATATGTGTGGGTGAAAGCGAGATTTAAATCAAGTTGAAGGGCACTAACTTAATCTTCAAAGACTTGAGGTTACACAACTCTCATTCATCTGACATATGTGGCCCATACCATCTGAGAGCGGAGAGCGGTGTGAATTACTGTGACATAACAGAGCTGCTCCACTGTCTGGACCATTCAGCTAAAACCCCAGACATGTGGGTGTTGTGTTCATGCCACAAACACATGATCGTATATCTCACTACACATTAAAAGACTGTTTTTCCACCTTCTGTCTCCTGTCTCTGCCAGATGATAGTGCCCCTCAGCCAGCTCATCAATGCCCTCCACTCTCTGAAGAACACAGCCACAGCTTCAGTCCAGACCCTGCACAAAGACTTCACTCCAGAGCACAGTTCATTTCTGAAAGAGGTGAGACGGACATCCTGAACACATGATTGACTTCAGTGGTTAACTGAAGATAAAGCACAGTGATCCTAATTACCATACTATGATAATCAGCAATGCACATTTGTCTAAAGTTAAGTCTTTACATACACATAATTAGAGCTGCAACAATTAATCAGTTAGTAGCCAACTATTAATTAATCACCATCTATTTTGATAATTAATCATCTTGAGTATTTTATTTTATTTTTTAAAGAATAAAATGTCCAAATTCTCTGTTTCCAACTAATCAAATATGACTATTTTCTGGTGTCTTTAGTTCTCTATGACAGTAAACTGAATATTTTTGTGTTGTTGACTGTTGGTTGAGACAAAGAAAGACATTTGAACATGTCATGTTTGGCTGTAGGAAACAGTGATAGACATTTTTAATTCTTCAATTAATCAAGAAAATCATGAAAATAATAATTAGCTGCAGCTTGACACATAATTAATATATTTTAATATGCTTTTAATACCAAAGAAAACATCATTTAAAAAAATAATTGATATTGTAAATAATAGATCTTTAGCCAATTCAATCTTGTCTCTGTGTCTTTTCCAAGTATGATTAAATGTTCAGCTCGACAAATCTGTCATGGATGAACTTTACTAAAGTTAAAATGTAAAATGTTTTCCTGGAGATGTTGTAAATTAGACAAAGGATGCAGGATTTGTTTTTTTTTTTTATCAAATCTTGAAGCCCACCAATAACTGTCAAGTTTGATCTACATAAATATTTATACTTATATACCCATCCCAAAGCATCTGTGCAGTCTTGTCTGTCCATTTCTATTTCTGAAAGAGTCTAACAAAGTTTGAAAAAGTTCTATGAAGAGCAGCCACTCTTAAGTTGTTATTATCATACAAAAGATAGATATATCTGCTGGTGCTGTCCTTTCTCAATAGCCCAATGTGAACCTGCGGGACCTGGGCCTGTCAGATATCAGGGTGAGTCAGTTGGATGAGCTGGTCAGCAGGTTACTGCCGACACTTGGACCAGAAGAACCTCCTGCTGTTCCTTCAGCATGGAAGACGAGTCACCTTTCCGCAGACAGCTTCTTCCACAACAAGCATGGTGAGCAGCTCAGGCAAAAGAGCTTGTTTTTTTTGTTTGTTTGTTTGTTTAGGAAATTTCCTGTTGTTTACATTATTGAAAGCTGCTGTTGCTGCTATACGTTTGTCCACGTTATAGCAAAAGTGAGACAAACTAAGTATTTTCATTTATACTATTTGTCTCACAGGGTTTTCACACAGAAGGCTGGGGGCTTTTGGCTCACCAATATTCCATAGAAACTACCACAGTCCTCTAAAAGAAGTTTGCTCAGAGCTTCAATTCTCACCTGGTAAGAAACTGACATTCTATGTGTGTGAAGAGCTTGAAATTTAGGGTCATGTTTCATTAATTCATTGTTTTTCATGTGTTTGTTCTCTTTAGTATGGGTCCAAAGTCGGGGTTTCAAGACACTAAGGTCAAAGAGCAGGAGAGCAGCACCAGGTTATGATGGTCCAGTGGAGTCTGAGGCGTACACACCAGCCTTCATGAAGGTCAGTGTTTTACTGCTCAGTTTCAGCAGTTTTTAATGTTCTCTTTAATGAAAAGTGTGTCTGCCGCCCTGCTTTCAAGTAGACAGTTTTTTGATTTATTGTCTACTTTGGTCCTTAGCTTCATTGACACTGCTCAAATGGACATATTTTCTCTGACAATCAGTGTGCAATTTGACTTTTGAGCCATTATTTGGAGCACACATTGTGTTTCAAGAATCAAATAGGATGGAAAAAGTAGCAGAAATGGCAGAATTTTGAAGTTTACCAACCAATTTTCTCTGTTTCCTTCACAGGGATTGCTCCTGAGGGAAAAGGGACCTGAGGCACAGTCGTTGGACCAACTGATGAAAAATAAAAACCTTCCAGAAAACCACCAGGAGGCTTTCAAGACGGGTTTCACCGAGGGATTCATGAGATCCCAGGCCTTTACTCAAAGAACACAAGGCATGTGGCTCACTTACTTGTATCATCTAGATGATAATTGTCAATTGTCAAAGAAATGAACCCTTATAAGATGAAGGGAGTCCCTGGTATTCAGTGTAACACTTACATGTTTTCTTTGGGTGGCAGTGTTGAGTTGAATTCAGTTGAAAACACTAATGACGGACTTTTGTCTCTGTTCTGTTTTTCACAGACTCATTGAGGAGAACCAGGTTGATCCTGTTGGTCCTCCTTCTCGTCGGTATTTATGGTCTGTCGAGAACCCCGTTTCTCTCGGGTAAAGGCTCCTTTTCTGATGCTGGTTTGTTTCAGTTTTCATTCTTTCCTATACTTGCAAATCAACTCACAACCTTACATGCACAACGGAAAGAGAACAAAGCTCCTTAGTGCCTCCAGGCATGTATTATAAAGTGAGTGCTCTATTGGAGCCTATTGTCAGTTTAAGTATGATATTATATATATTTCTGCAATATGAGGCTATTAATGTTGTTACAGTTAATGTTGTGCATGTAGAGTTGGACTGATTATTCTTCTGATTAGTACTTCTGACTACCAATACTTAAATATCTATATTGTGTTTTCAGTCTTTGTGCTGGAATTATTTAAATATTTGCAAGTGATAATTGTGGAAAAGCAGCATATATATGGATCTTCCTATATACATGTATGCTGCAGTAAACATATACAGTCATATTCTGTGTAATCATGAGACTACACTAAAAACTGACTGACTGATTTTTCTCGTGTTTCTGTGCTTGAACTGGTTGTTTTTTGGGATTTCACAGTGAGGTTCCGCACCACATCTGGTCTTGACTCGGCAGTCGACCCCATCCAGATGAAGAATGTGACATTTGAACACGTCAAAGGAGTGGAGGAGGCAAAAAATGAATTGCAAGACGTCGTCGAGTTTCTCAAGAACCCCCAGAAGTTTACCGTTCTGGGTGGAAAGCTTCCTAAAGGTACTATACTTTTATTTCTCAATTTGTACAGTTTTTTTTGTTTGTTTGTTTTGATGAACATAGCTTAACAGTACCCTTTGTAACACATCGGGCGAAGGGTCTTAGGCTAGACTTTTAGCATGCTGTTATTTTATCTTTGTTTGTTTTACCTGTTACCTTCTCAGGGATCCTCCTTGTGGGTCCGCCAGGCACAGGAAAGACTCTGCTAGCACGAGCCGTGGCTGGGGAGGCTGATGTGCCTTTCTACTACGCCTCTGGATCAGAGTTTGATGAGATGTTTGTGGGTGTTGGTGCGAGCCGCATCAGGAACCTTTTCAGTAAGTTTGATGAATGTGAGAAAAACGTGTGCCATGCCAAAGAATCTCCAAACTTCCCTCACTGTTTTATTGCAGTGAAGAGCAATCGGCATAGCAACAATCCTTGTCTTTTCTCTGTTTTGCAGAAGAGGCAAAAGCTAACGCCCCCTGTGTCATCTTCATCGATGAGTTGGACAGCGTTGGTGGAAAGAGAATTGAGTCTCCTATGCATCCTTACTCCAGACAAACCATCAACCAGCTGCTGGCAGAAATGGACGGGTCAGTTTTCCGGACTTCCCAACTAGAAATAATATTAGATTTTAAACTGCACTGTATGAATGAAAAATGTTATAACTTAATTTATTTTATCTTTTTGTATTTTACAGGTTTAAACCAAATGAGGGTGTCATCGTTATTGGTGCTACAAACTTTGCTGAGGCTTTGGATAAGTATGTTTACATTTCAGATAAATACTTTTGTTTACATAGGCTTTAATTTGAACCTTCATTTGAAGAAAAAAAAGATATAACAATATAAACTAAATAACAAATCTGATGTGCTGAAGGGTGTCAGTGGTGAAACTGAAATAAGGTCAATCCATACAACAAAGTCCATACACTGTCATACAGTATTTACACACAGGTTATATATATAACTGTTGCGGTTTTCTTGCTTCCCACTCTGTAACCTTTGTCCTCTGACAAATGCCACAGGCTGTTTTTATACTTGTGGCCTTGTCCTAGTTTCATTTACTGCCTGTGATACTGAATACACATTTATGTATGGGAGGTTACTATAGATAGATAGATAGATAGATAGATAGATAGATAGATAGATACTTTATTAATCCCCAAAGGGAAATATCCAAGCTATTTTTGAATGTGAAAAATATACATACTATGACTATTAATTACTGCTACTTGTCTACTACTTTTCAGTGCTCTGGTCAGGCCAGGGAGGTTTGACATGCAGGTGACCGTCCCTCGCCCAGATGTCAAAGGACGCACTGAAATTCTCAACTGGTACCTTTCCAAAATTAAGGTGGACTCTGGTAAGCCCTCAAAAATTAATTTCAACTTAAATTTTTACTTTAATGCTTGTCTATTGTTTTGTAAAATTGCATCATATACATTTTAAAGTAATTTTAAAGCTCAAATTTATATTTCTACCTGTTTCCAGTCTTTGCGCTAAGCTGCCGGTCTGAATATTCACTGTACAAACATGAGCGTTGTATCAATCTTCTCACCTAACTCTGGGCAAGAATGAAAATGAGCATATTTCCCCAAAAATGTTGAACTATTCCTTTAATTTGAGATGAAGGTGGAGGGTGCTACAGTAAGGCCCTTTCCAGTGCACAGTGTCCATCATGAAAGTAAAAAGCAGATTGTTAATTTTGTTACTGCATTCTTTCATTAGCCTTTTTCATTATTATTCATAATTAATTTAAAATTGCCCCCTTATGTGATATTTGTGAGAAAATTCTGCACATTTTCCAGACACAGCATCTTTCTATTAATTGAAACCTTCGACAAAGGAAGCCTGAGATAATACCTTTGTTTTCCTGTTGCATAAAGGACACTGTTGTCTATTGAACACTGATCACCTTTAAAAAGAAGCCATTTACTATTGTGTTTGTTCTTCTACAGCTGTAGAGGCTGAGATCATTGCCCGGGGCACAGTTGGCTTTTCCGGGGCTGAGCTTGAGAACCTGGTCAACCAGGCAGCCTTGAAGGCGGCTGTTGACGGGAAAGAGATGGTCACAATGAAGGACCTGGAGTTTGCTAAGGACAAGATCCTCATGGGTGAGTACACACAATGCTCAGATCTGCTCTGCAGCCCTCACATTATATCCAATGAGACGGATTTCCTAGACACACCTCAGTTAACAGACAGGAAGAATGTCAATGAGAGATAACATGAATGGGGAGCTAAGTTTAAATTACAATGCTTCTGTTTTATCCTTTCCATTCCAGGACCTGAGAGGAAGAGCGTTGAAATCGACACGAAGAACAAGACCATCACAGCCTACCATGAGTCAGGCCATGCTATTGTTGCTTTTTACACCAAAGATGCAATGCCTATCAATAAGGCCACTATCATGCCTAGAGGACCAACTCTTGGCCATGTGAGTATTTGTTGTGGCTTTACAAGATCTCTCACGCTTCTAGCAGTACTGCTTGTGTCTGTTTTTGTAACCAGGTCTTTTAACTCATCAGTATTCTCCTCACCTCTTTCCTCCAGGTGTCCATGCTCCCCGAGAATGACCGTTGGAGTGAGACGAGAGCCCAGCTTCTGGCTCAGATGGATGTCAGTATGGGTGGTCGAGTAGCAGAGGAGCTCATCTTTGGAGATGACCACATCACCACAGGTGTGACGCTAAGAGAACAGATATGGATATAACCAAAGCACAGTCTGTACTAAAAGATTGCAACAATAAATTTGTGTTATTGTGTAGTTTTTAAAGACCTTTACAGATGGGTATTCTGGAGATAAATACAGAATTTTCATCGTTATAAAGTCTTTATCCTTGTTTACAATTGTAATTATTCATTACTTCTCTACAGCAGTAAAACATTGTGGTATAATGAATGTGTGATAATATGAGCTTCATGCTTTGGTTGCTTGTAATGCATCACCAGTTTTAATCTTCTTGTATTTTTCATTTTAGGAGCATCCAGTGACTTTGATGGTGCAACCAAAATCGCAAAAATGATGGTGACCAGATTCGGCATGAGTGATAAGGTAAAACTTTAATTTGTGTGTCTGAAGACAGAAAAAGAAAAAGTTTTTAGCTTTTACTGTCTACATTGTGATTTGTTTCTTGTGAGTTTATTTCAAGATTCGATATTTCTTTATGGTCATTCTCATTACTCACTTACATTGAAATGAAATTCTGTTTCTTCCAAACAGTGTACTTACAGAATTTAAACAATTAAGATTACTAAAAATAAACTTAACTAATATATTAATAATATAATAAATTATTAAGTTTTATAAACATGAATTAAATGAATTATATAACAACACACAAGTACACAAAGGTAGAAACGCCTTAAAATAACAGCAAAGGTAGTGCAATGAGTTTACAGCAAGGCATTTTACTGTTGTGAAAGTCACTGATGCAGTGTGGAGACATTGCACGTACAAAAGTTCAGTAACTGATTCATTGTTTAGTTGGAATGAAAACCTGCAATGCTCTACCATTAAGATGTAAAGTAATTACCCCCAAGACAATGAAAAGCTCTGTCCTCAATGGTCTCCAAAATAAACTCACATCGTGGTGCTCAGAAGTTGCAAGCAGCTAGTGCATGAAAGGGTCTATTGTTAAATCAACTTGAGGATATAACATTGTTTTTCCTGCAGCTTGGTGTCATGACCTACGGAGACGTAACCAAACAGAGCCCTGAGACTCAAGCTGCCATCGAAAATGAAGTCAGGGCTTTACTGAAGGTGAGCTTTTAAGATTTATAGATATATTTATAAAGATTTAAAACATCTCCTGCTTTTTCACCTTTCGATTAACCGATCTTTCTCTTCCATCCAGGACTCATATGAGCGCGCTAAAAGTCTCCTGAAGACTTACAGTAAGGAGCACAAGAAGCTCGCTGATGCCCTGCTAACATATGAAACTCTGGATGCCAAAGAGATCCAGATGGTGTTGGAGGGAAAATCACTGGACCAATAGATACCTCAGGAGACATTTTAGACTCTTATATCATGTATATATTAAGCTGTGCAATTGAGCACAGGCCTTTTGGAGGCCTTGTATTTCATTTGTTTGTATCCCTCTTATTATCAATGTGAAGATGACACTGAAATTGTTTCACCCCTTATATACATTTTTACTTTTTAATTTTCATTTGGCTTTACATTTAATATGAAAGACTTTTGGTTTCACAGCAAGTTTTTAAAGCACTTCAAAGTTTAATTGGATATCAATAAATTTTTGTTCTCCACAAGTTTGTGTACTGCAATTCACAAAGATGTCTGAGGTTTCATTAAGGGCTTGTTGTCCTTAACTGTCATGACTTCTGTAGTAGTTTTATACATCAGAGTCATATTGGGTTTCTTAGCAAGGTTATAAGGCAAATTAATTCAACAGAGATCATGGTTAATCAAGACGACTGATGAGTTTATTTATTTGTCTTTTTAATTGTGGACATAGTTCACGTACAATTTGTACACCATAGGACCTTAAAGTACCTCAATCTAGAATGTACCATTTGTTTGTAGCAAGGTACAGGTGATAATGCTGTTCAATGTCGAAAACTTCATTTATTTTATCTATATGATATATTTCAGTTGCATCTACCATCTATCTACCTATCCATTTTGTTTTGTTCTTATTTATTTAAGTGCCCAAAGGTATGTCCTCTTTCTTGAATTAGTGATAGGCCCTCGTGTCCTATTCTAAGCTCACCTGTAACAGACAAATAAGGGGAAATGTGTATATAGTGTAAGTGTGTTAAAGGATTGGCTTTGTGCTTCTGTTTGTTCCTTTGTACAAAGGCCTTCTTGAAGCTCAAATAAAGGTTACTCTTACTCATGAATGTGTTTTAATATGACTCAGCTGAACCTTAAACTTGCATTAATAATACATTTTTAGTCACTTGGCGGAAGCCCAACAAGCTCTAAACATAACATTGACATATTGTCACCTTTATAGAGCCCATATGGCTGATGTGTTTGCAAACATGCCTATGCATCCAGCAGACACAGAGCAACACTGACATTCATTTAAGTCATGTTTCTGGCCATATAGTCCAGTATTCACTCTCCAGTTTTGTCTTTATTTACCAACTCTTGAATAAAATATCTGCCTCTTTAAGTTAGCATCTGAATGCTCTATAAAGTTCACCAGCAAATTACTTAATCTGCTGTGTGGGGCTGGGCAGATAAAGTTTTAGAAGAGCTTGTTTTTGAAAAAAAAAAACAAAAAACTGCTGCCTCCTGCTGGAAACAAGGTTGATGAGAGTGGTGATGAATTGTGACAGTAAAATCAAAGATGCTAAACTGTTCAGAAAAGCTGAGGGAAGCGCACAGTGGAGTGACAATTCTTTGTAGGTTTGTCACTACAAGCAACACTATTCATTTGAGCCATTTTCCAAATAAAAATATTGTTTAGAACAGCTTTGTCATCATTGAAATTACTATTATTTTTTCTCTATTTTTTTCTTTTCAATTTTCAAGGAACACTGAATCATACATACTTTTGTCTTCAAAAACAGAAAAAATAGTTTTGTCTTCCTCTGTGTCCTTCATCACATTGAACATCCAATTGATGTTGTTATATCCATAATGATGTCATATTTAGAAACATGTATGAAGTAAAAACAATTACCATTTTTTTTAGAGCCAATGTGGCCAAAGGTTACAGAAGAAACAATTTGCAGAGAACTCTGAAATCAGGACTCAACATTAAGCTTCACTATGGAGAAGCTTGAAATTTTACTTTGGCTTTTAGATTAAAACAGTCAAGTCCACAGAGTAACATTTCAAAGCAACAATGAAAGACGCAGAAGACTGGATTGGATGCAATTTCCCTGGAGGTATGTCTCAATTTATTAATTATTGAATATTTATAAAATAATATAACATTTGGTATAGAATTTACATAAATTCTTCAAATAATGATTTATCAAATACTATTGTTTATATTGTTTTATATTTTTTCTCATAAAATTAGTATAACTACAAAATTAAACATTCATTCAAAAAATTTTGTCTCCACAAAATTGAGTAAAATCAGTGATGTTTACAAAAATTAAAAAACATGTAAAACTACAATATCAGAATGAATCAAAAACAATAATCTGAGCCAAACACACAAAAAACTAAAAACCAAAAACAAACTTAAAAATAAAATACAGGATCAACATGTGGAATTAAGGCATGAATACTGTCGTGGTGCAATGACCATTATCTCTTATTGAATTCACTGTCAAAATCTATAACTATTCTAGCATTTTCTTCTGCTAACCAAGGCTGTTTATATTTTTCTAATATCTACGTTTGACATTTTTACAATCTGGTTGAAACGTCATTCATGTCCTCAGTTGGAGGAGACCTTTGGTTATCGCTGATATTTTCATCTCCAGCTACTTCACTCAGTATAGCTACCACTGTTGATAGCGTAGCATTGGGATCCAACAACCTCACCAAAGGCACATTCACACCCCTCCCTTGAAAGATGAGATTCTGCAGAGTCATGGCCTGCATGGAGTCAATGCCTAATGATGAAAGAGATGATTCATCTTTCAGCTCACTCTTATCGATGCCAATGGTCTCAGTAAGCAGTGACACAACATAGTCCTTTGGTGAGACAGAGTTGGTTGGTTTAGTTTGAGAATCTGTCTCTTTGGACTTTAGGAAAACCTCCTCTACTATTGTGTACAGGCGTATGGCAAAGGCCGCATTTTGAGAGAGGACGTTGGACCTTAGATTTCTGAAGTGAAACCTGCAAACGGCCTGTTGGGGTCGGTTGAGCACAAGGCATTGCTCCAGACTTTGATGAATCTCAGCCACATCCATCACCATAATCCCTTTTACCTCCAGACTTTGCTGTAAATGCTCTTTGTTCAAGAGGAGCCCAAGGTTCAGAGCTCCCCAGTTGATAGACTGTCCTGGCAGCCCAAGTTTGCGCCTGTACTGACAGAACATGTCGAGGAATGTATTGGCTGCTGCGTAGTTTGTTTGTGATGCGTTTCCAAGAAAAGCTGCGATGGATGAGTAACACACAAAGTAATCTAACTCACAGGTCAGTGTTGCATGGTGCAAATTAAGTGCACCATTTACTTTGGGTTTGAGAACTTTCTCATAGAGAGATCTGTCAAGGGTCTCAATAAGCCCATCATGCAAGACAACTGCACTGTGAAACACTCCTCTGATTGGACAACCAGGGAATTTCTGGCTGATCTCTCTGATAACCTTGTGCACATGCTCAGAGGCAGATATGTCACACTGCATTGCAGTGATGCAGTTTTCATTCTGTTTCTCCACATTGTTTATCTCTTTTTGCACATCTGAAGTGGGTTTGCTCCTGGAGAGTATGACAATGTACCCACCCCCTCTTTGCGAGATGAACTTGACCGTTTCAAAGCCCAGACCAGAGAGACCACCTGCCACAATGTACACTGCTCTCTTTCGGAAAAGCTGTTTTTTTGTTGGCAGCAGTGGAATGTTAGATAGTGTATTGCTGAGATCTTTTTCTAAAGCCACAACAGCCAGTTTCCTTGAGTTGAAGTATGATTGTAGTTCCTCTGAGTGAAGGGTCTTCATGCTTTCAGAATTCATATTCTGAAAGGTAAAGCTTTCAAGAGAAAATTCCCTGCTCAAGTTCAAGGACTTGAGCCAGTGACAAATGTGTTGCTTCTGTGCACTCAAAGATCCTCTTTGTAAAATGACTGGCATGTGAATTGTCTGCACATGAACACTTTCCTTTACACTTTGGAACACATCCTGAGCAAGGAAAGACTGCATCTGAGATTCAGAGATGATGACAACATGTTGGACACCAGGAAAGTTACAGACTTCAGCAATCAGGGATTCATCAAATGGAGGCAGGACAACAAATGTGTCCATTTGATTGACATCTACAAAGGAGCCATTGAGTGTTCCAACAATCACATTCCAACCAGATGCATGAGAAGTGAGTACCAAGACTTTCAATAGAGCAGAGTCAGGCACAGAGGAAATGATTCCTAGAAGATTTTTGACTGTAGGCAAGGCTCGATGCAGGATTTCCCATGCTAGCACAAAGTAGGAAACACAGGGTGTTTTTTCAAGGCATGGGAAGTGTTTGGTGTTGTAGCACACACCCTCTGGGACTCTGACCTTGCTGGCTGCCACCACAGGGTAACAGCAAGCAACTTGGTCTCCCACTTTCAACTCCCTGACATGTTTTCCGACTGCTGTAATAGTACCACTGAAATCAAGAGACAGTAGCTTGTGGTTCTGTGATGAGTGTTTCTCCCAGTATAGTGTCTGGCCAAATTTCAGATGTGAGGCACTGACAGGGAAGTAATCTGATGAATGAACACAAATCTTAGTGGGTTGAATTTCAACTGATACATCACTGATTGGCTGAGTCTCCTCGTCAAAATGAATGACACTCAGTTGAGTCATCTTATGTGCATCAGCAGTATGAAGGATGTAGGGCTCAGACATGTTAGAGGTAGAAGTGCCCTCTGAGTGGTCAATTATCTCAGGTGGGGTATGCACAATGGAAGGTTCCAGAATCAGCCCATCTTTTACCACCAGTTCTGGGTATGTGCTGCAAGGATACGATCTTAGGACATCAGAAAGAGCTGCAATGTCCTTAGCAGAGATAGTGCCTACATCGATCAACTGAAATGAAAGCTCTGCTATCTCTGCAGCACATGATCTTGTCATGCCAGTGAGCGCAAAACCTGGGCTTATGTGTTCAACTGTGATGTCAGATGAACAGTAGGTTATCACCCTGATGGAGTTTGGGAATTGAATTCGCTTGAACTCAACAACTATTTGGCGGAAAGTCTCACAGCAGCTCACCAAATTCTGCAGGATAACATCAGCTGCCAGTGAACTGAGGTTTTCTTTGCCCCACAAAAATAAGACCTCATCAAAGTTTTTGTCAATATCTGTGATATTGAGATTTGCCAAGAGTGCAGGGAACCCATGGCTCAAAATGTCTTCTGCATGTGTGAAGGAAATGTATTTAGACCGTGAGTCCAAATATTGTTGCAGCCCTTTAGAGATCCCTATATGATCGGAAAAGACCAAGGCCTTGGGAAGACAAGGAGTTGTGATGCCTTTAGAGAGGACATTAAAGGCATTATGGTAGAAGTAGTTCTCAACCACATAAGAACAACTTCTGAGGTACTTGATTATTACATGCTTAACCTCAACCAACACTCTGCCGTCTTTATCTGCAAAGCAGCCACAGACCTCAGAGTGATCAACACCCATTTCCATTGCTCTCAGATAGACAATCATTTCATCTTGCAGGGGTTCCAACACTGTCAAACTTCCAATTTTTGCAGGAAAACCTGGTCTACCAGCAAAAATGTGCTCGACTGTGACTGGGAGAAGCTGCATCAGAAAATCCAGCACAACAGGATGAATGTAGTAGTCATGCAACTGAGACTGCAGTTCCTCTGGAACTTTGACAATTGCAAACGTCTCTTTCAGATCTTCCCCATAGTGCACATCTGCCTTATTCTGGAAGACATCTCCGTACTGAAAGCCTCCTTGAGAGAGATACCCATACAATTCCTGTGACCTCACTACAGATGTGCATCTTTTGTAGATGGACTTTAGGGAAATGGACTGTTCCTCAATCAGCCTCTCTTTCTTTGAAACCACTGTGCCTGACGCATACATTGCAGATGAGGAGAATACTGTGAAAGTAGTTCCTTTCTCTGTTTGTTCTAGTTGCACCTTCATTTCTGGTGAATTTTGGGTCAAAACAAATGGACTGTGAAAGTTGACACTGAGCTGTAGTGAGTTGAGGGGGACTTTTGGTTTGGCACTGGCCATGAATGCAGCTAAACCCAACTCAGCATAGAAGGCCCCAGTGATGATTGGTATATCATTGTGTTTGTGCTCTTTCAGGTAGAAAGACGAATCAGACATCAGATCACAGCTGAAAATATTACTTTCACTTCCTGTCTGCCAGAGGACAGGGTGATTACTTGCTGTGTTTTTCTGTGCTGCTTTGATGATAACATCCCTGTCCGAGCAATCAAACTGATATCTTGGGAAAGGCAGTGGCATGGTCTCGTATCCTGTGTAGAATGTGTTCCAATCTACCCAAACACCCAGTTCGAACAGTTTAGAAACAACTGACATTAATGTTTCATGATCTTTCTCTGGCTGCACTGAAGGAAGAACAACTGTGTCATTACCCAGAGATTCCATGATATATCTCTGTAGTGCTCTTCTTGGCCCTATCTGTACAAAGACTGTGTTCTTCTTTTCTTTAGTTGCTGACCTCACTGCTTCCTCAAAAGCAACTGGCTCACGGATGTTTCTAGCCCAATATTCACCTGTGCAGAAATCACCCCTATGTACTTCCTTGCCTGTCACTGTTGAGAACAACTCTGTGTCAAGATCATTGACCTGTAAGGAACCAATTGACTCCTTGATTTCTGGCAGAATTGGATCCATCATGTGGCTGTGATAAGCAACAGGGACGTCCAGTACATGGAGGAACAGATTTTGACTGTTGGCTGTGGTGCTTAGCATCATATGGAAGCTTTCTATTGCATCTGCATCACCTGACAGTGTGCAGGACTGTGGGCTGTTAAAGGCAGCAAGGCAAATTGTACCAGAGTATTGAGGGAGAAGAGCAGTCACCTCTGATACAGCCATGTTGCTGATCACAAGCATCTTCCCCCCTGTGACTGTTCTCTGGAGAGTGCTGCGGAAAAAGATTACCTTTACTGCATCTTCAAGAGACAAGAGGCCAGAGCAGTGAGCAGCTGCAACCTCGCCAACGGAGTGACCCAGTATTGCATCAGGCTTGACACCCCAGTGTCTGAGTAGGGTGGTAATGCCAACCTGGATAGCAAAAAGGAGAGGTTGGACAACATCTGGGTTTTTGAAGTCACTACTCTCAAACTCGCTCTCAAGTCTATCCAAGATGTTCAGCGCACTTAGTCTTTGGAAAACGTGTCCAATCTCTTTGATCTTATCTCTGAATACAGGCTCGTGTTTTAGTAGCTGCTTGCACATGCCATGATAAGTGACACCATTTCCACAGAAGACAAACACTAACCTTGGATCTGAGGAGGATGGGCTAAATGTTTTGGTAACAGCAGCACTTAGCTTCTCTTTAAGATCAACTATGGATGAAACCATAATGGCCTTTCTGTATTTGTGTTTCAGGTGGCTCCTCCTGCAAGCTGATGTGTACACCAGGGAATCTAGATCAACTTTGAGTTCTGCATCCATCTGTTTAATTATGTCTTCCATCATCAGAGTGATGGATTTTGGCGAATTTGCCGACATGACAAAATACTTTGCCTGCTTCCTGTCATTCTTTTGTTCAGTGTGTGACTGTTTGTGCTGTTTGACGATGGCATGGGCATTTGTGCCTCCAAAACCAAAGTTGTTCACTCCTGCAATTCTTGCACCAGAGGCTTCCCACTTTTCTACTGCATTAGGAATTTTAATGTTCAGGGCTTTGGCATCTACACCGGCAGTCTCCTCAGAGTAGAAAACAGAAGGAACAATGGTCTCATGCTTCATCATTAAGAGGACCTTAATGAGTCCTGCCACTCCAGCAGCAGATTCTGTGTGCCCAATATTGCTCTTCACAGAGCCAATCCTCAATGTCTCTGAACCAGGAGGTCTGGCTTTAGCAATGACATTTGAGATGCTTTCTGCCTCTGTTGGGTCTCCAACTGGGGTCCCAGTCCCATGTGCTTCTATGTACTGGACATTTGTGAGGTCATACTCTGAGTAGATTCTTCGCAGCAGCTCTTCTTGTTGTGTCATGGAGGGTTTGGTGATTGGAGTGACTGAGTGACCATCTTGGTTGACGGCTGTTTTGCTGATGATACCCCAGATGTGGTCATGGTCTTGTATAGCCTGTAAAGCAACGAGACCAAAATGAAACAATGAGAGTATAATTTAGTATTATTTATATAGGATTCATAACATTGAAAAATATGTAATGTTGATTTAACAATGACACAGGAACTGAATATTGACAAGGTTTCCCATACATTCATTTATTAATGTCAATAACATTATCAACATTTTTAACTATTTAAAATGGGTAAAATCTTATTTCAGAGAACTGCATACAGTGCATTGTTTCGCTCACCCCCTTGCTCCAATCTGCTTCTCTCGCTCACAAACACTTGGACAAAATACCATTTGTGAATAACCCCTCCTCTCCTTGTGAATCAAATGGTTTGATTCCTCTGAATCAAACCATTATCATGTGCGGGAGAAAGGACTGTTGTGTTATCAATATGTAGTCGGACTAGTGATGCTACCAATATGGTCTGATGTTAATAAAAAGGAAAGGAAAAAAGGAAGTTGGGATGTTTTTATTAACCTATACATATTCTGACCTTTTTCAGAGGCTTCAGGAGAAGAACACCGCAACCCTCCCCTCTACCATAGCCATCTGCTTTGCTGGAGAAAGGTTTGCTGGTCCCTTCAGGTGAAATCATCCTGGCCTTGCTGAGAGCAACGAACATTCCTGGCACTATGATGCAGTTGACCCCTCCACATACAGCCATCTCACAATCTCCTGATGAGAAGGAATGCAGTATACAGTATTTTGAAATTGTACCATGTCAAGGAGCTGTCATTGTCTTTAATTAGAAATACAGACCTTGTTTAATGGATTGACAGGCAAGATGAAGAGACACGAGGGATGATGAGCAGGCACAGTCTATGCACAGTGAGGGCCCAGTGAAGTTGAAGACATAGGAGACCCTGTTTGCTGCTATACTCATGGCAAGACCTGTGGCCGTCCAGTGGTTTGTCGTACTTGGATGCACTTGTGCAGCATTTATTTCGTAATCTCTGTTCATTAGGCCTGTAATAAAAGCAAAAAAATAAGAAAAACAAAAAAATGAATGAAAATTTGGTCCAGCAGACAGTAATTCAGTTTTTGTCAACTCTAAGCCATTATTAGTAATATTACACACAACTGTGAATAGCTAATCACTGGAAAAATGCTTTTACTATCTTACCGATAAACACTCCTGTCCTGGTCCCACTGGCCTTCTCCATAGGAATTCCAGCATTTTCTAAAGCCCTGTAGACACACTGAAGGAGCTGTTTTTGTTGAGGATCCATTTGTTCCACTTCACTGTCACTGATGCCGAAGAACTTGTGGTCAAATTCATTGAAACTGAAAACATTAAAAAATCATTAGATCAAATGTAATAGCAGAAATAGATAATAATGTACACCAGTATAATTAAATCAGGTGCTGATCACAGCAAATGTGAGAGGAAACAAGAATGGACTTTCCTCACACCACTGTTTAAGTAAATACCAAAATTTCTCCAAAAGGTTCTCCAGAGCTGAATTTTTGCTGCGTGGCAAGTCGTCATTTTTGATTAAAATCACTTCTATAAGCAATTTTAAAGCATATTTTCATATATTGTCATTGTTATTTGTATATTCTTAGTGCTAGGGTTAAAGACCATACCCATCAATGAGAGCAGCCTTGGCTGTGCGGGATTTACCCGCTTTGTTGTCATCAGGGTCATACCAGCTGGCTAAGTCAAATCTCTCTTTGGGAACTGGTGCAGAACAGTTTCTCCCATTCACCAGAACCTCCCAGAAATTGTCAAGCCCTTCTCCTGTTTGAGAGATATACACAGTAGTTAGGTCCTAAGAATAATTTAATACTATAAAGCATTTAGTATCTGTATGTACAGTATGTATTATATGAATATTAATTTAATTAACCCAGAATGTTAGTTTGACATAAGAGTAAGTTAGTTAGTTAGTTAGTAAAATATTTAGAAATTCAACAAAATAAACAAAACAAAACCATAAAACTGAGTTCTAAATTCAAATGCCTTACCGCCTGGAAAGTTACATCCAATGCCCACTACTGCAATGCCGTCTTCAGCTTCTTTAATCCTGTTTGAACATGACTGAAGAAGAAAATCAAAAGTCTTTACTGCACCATTAAGTCAACATCACTCTTGCTTCTTGGCAACATCACATCCATGAATAAATGTCTTTAGCATCCTTTAAAACTTAGTAATTAATCCAGTTTTGTCATGCACTGGTGCGCTGAACATACTGTTTGCCTTTTCACTCAGTGATGGTATCACTGATGGACTTGCAGTTGGTTCTTATAACCAGCTTCTTTTGGTTATTAAACATTAATGATTGTATGCATGGCCATGGAGATGAGGGACTACAGTGCACACATTTATGGTGCCTTGCAAATGATTAGACCAGGTTTAATGAGTAAATCAATACTTTATCCAACAATGGGGTGAATCTAGGTATTTTATTTATTGAAGTTTATCACTCTTATACCATAACAAATGAACTGACGTAACAAATATTCTTCCTTGAGTGACTGGGGGAAATGCATGACCCTCCCTCCGCCATAAATAACCATATTTTATTATATTCAAACCAAAGGTAGGTAGTATTGGAGAAAATAAAAACCAAAGGCTGACCTAAACATTACGTTTAATAGTGAACCTTGGCTACTAAACTTTGGCCCTTTGATTTACTGTGTCCTCTCCTTTAGTACTGCAAAAGTTGCCTATGATAATTCCAGCTCTGACACACACAAAAAATAAGACGCTAACTTGGTTCAAACACACACACGCACACACACACACACACACACACACACACACACACACACACACACACATACACACACACACACCACAACGCGTGCACACAGCCAACATTAGCAGCATGTGCATATTAATGGCCAAAATAAATGGCTCAGTGGCTGCTATTATTATTATTATTGTTACTATTATGTACTTTAAAATCTTGCCCTTTGATGGTCGCATTAAAGAAAGTTACTTGAAAACAAAGTCCTAGAGTTGAAGAAAGCTTTAATTTTCTGTACCAAATTAGCTAGTTTGTGATTGTGTCTTCATGCCAGTGCACTGGTACACCACAACATGTAATGTAAAATTTAAAATGATGTTTAAATGGAGTGTAATGAGCCTGTTCTGTCAGGCACCGGCAGTAACCACGTAATTGTCAGTTGACAGGGCAAAAGCCACGCTGTAAAAAAAAGATGTAAAATAACAGAATTTTACTGTACACAGATTTTTTTCTGTATATTTAAAATACCAGTTCATTTACAAAAAACAATCAAACCCCATTAAAATTACATATATTTATTGTTAAAATACATTCTCAAAAGTACCGTAATTTTACAAATATTCTCCTGTTATCTAAGTGAATAAACTGTAAAATTCAACTTTAAAACTGTAAATAATCATTTAACATTACTGAGAAATGAGAAATTAATAGTAAGTTAATTGTAATTTCTTTGTTAATTGACTAATGTTTTCATTTAAAATGACTATATCTTTATTATTAGTGACACAGGGTACCACACGAGTCACTACACTCCAGCAATGGAGCGTATATATATATATATATATATATATATATATATATATATATATATATATATACACACACACACACATAGCACTTTGAAACCTGTAACTGAATGATGTCTTTGTTATTGTAGGAAGGATGACAACAGACAGCAACCCAGCAGAAGACAAGTAAGGAGCATTTATAAATGTATCCAGGTGGATGAGTTTAATTTGAGTTAATTCATGCTACCATAATGTTGTCTGTCTTACTGATTTCTTTGTTTTTGTGTATTTTCAGAGAACATGCAAGACCCTGCAGCCAAATTTCCCTCTGTCTGTGCCATAAGAGACATCCCACTCCTGCTGCTCCTCCTAAAGTTTCTTTCATTTTGTCCATGTAAAAGGTTTTTATGGGGCAGTTTCTCTAATCACATTTGAGTGTGAAAGGGCAGATTGTCATATAAATAAACACATGAAAAACAACTGTTCATCTAAGGTGTGTTCTGTTTCAATATTTGAAATGTATTAAGAAATGTATTCATAATGTACAGATGTGCTCCTGATGATGTAGAAAACCCATAAATTATATTTATTATGTACATGTTGTGACTCCACATCATGACTTAAAAGTCAATGTAATATATAGATACTATTTTCTAGTTAAATTTTAAAATACGTAAAATAAGACAAAATCTTGTTAATATTACGACTAAAAACTATTTTAATTAAGGAAAATAACTGTAATTATATGAGTAAAGTAATTTTCTGTCAATTTACTGTATATTATTGGCGACCCAGCTGCCGGAAAATTAAGACACTTTTATGGACAACTTACATGTCTTTTAGACTGCTCAACAGTGTTTGCTTGTAACAGCATTTTAACTCTGACCTCATTACCTGGTCACCACGTGTCTCCATTCCCTCTCTCCCTGTCACCTGTCACCCCGCCTGCCCTGCTGCTACATTCATCTTCTTAGATCTGTTGAAATGTAAGATATAATGTAACTAAATAAAACTAGTTATACATAACAGTAGCAAGATAATTTCAACTAGCCAGTAGCTCCAGTAAAAAAAGTATAGCATCACAGCTGACGGTTATCAATTATTTGACTCGTTAGTAGTAAGACCATAGCAGTAGCATACCTTCTGTTGATAAGAGATTTTTCTCTTTTTGTTGTTGATTGTTGGTTGGTCTTTTGTCGCCCCTCTTTTCATTTTGGCTTCTGGCTTCATTTTGGATGCGCACAGCATACAAGCAGCAGCAATAACTTTCATATAGTTTCTGTTGCTGCTTAAAAAAAACGTTTGGGCGTGACCAAATGTCCTTGATGGGAAGAGGAGGACAAAAATGAAAGAAATGACATCACTGGTAAGGTACTTTCACTGTCTGTTAAACTGACCAAACAAACCCAGTTTACCCAGAGATGAGATAAGGCTGAAAGTACCCATATTATAAGCCTATGTGAAAGTGAGAGTACAGTTAAAATACTTTCATTATGATTCCCTTTTGAATTGTTTACACAAGCCCAGAGGCAAGATGTCAGTATTCTCTCCACCTCTCTCCTCCAGGTATCCATGCTCCCTGAGAATGACCGTTAGAGTGAGACAAGAGCCCAGATGGATGTCAGTATGGGTGGCTCCTAAAACAGTTTCCTCCTCTCTAGGACATGCACACATTAACAGAGCAAATAATCATCCTTGCATGACTCTGTACATTGAAATAAAAAGCCAATCCTTTGGTCTTTCATTACCTTTACAAGTGGCTTCAATGTAAGAAAATACTGTAAGGGAAGTCATATATTAAGATAATGTTTTGTACATTATTTCTTGGCACTCAATATTAATGTAACAAATTGTCATGAAACAATATATACAGCATCAGATGGTGATACACCTTACGTTTTCCCGGTTAATAGTTCAAGGGTTGTATAAGCACACATTTAACAACAAAACTGCAGTGTGTTGCTCCCGAGGCATAGCTCATTGCTGCCTAGACACAGCCTGTTGCTCCCCGTATTTAGCACACACAGTTGGTAAAAAAGGTGCCAGTTTGGGTTGTTGATCAACACATATTTGTGCGAGTTGGGTGGTGTGGATGTGGCCAGCTACCACATTGCAAAACTGTAACTGTACTCTGTAACCTTTGTTCTCTGACAAAATGCTACAGGATGTTTTTATCCTTGTGTCTTAGTTTCAGTATTATACTGCTTGTCATACTGAATACACATTCACATCTGGGAAGCCCCCCTCATAATATAAGCCTATGTGAAAGTGAAAGTACAGTTAAAGTACCTTCATTATGACTCCCTCTTGAATTGTAAGGAATAATTCTGATTCATCTGATCAGAAAGAAACTTGACTTCAAGAGCCGCATTTTTAAGAGAATCTTAAAAATGATTCTGTGAAGAAAGCAAGTTTGTTCCAAATGTGACAATTTAAAGCTATTCCACGTGTTAGTTAATAGACATGATGATGATAATCAAAAGCTAGGAAAAACTTTGCTTGTGAAAAAAAAAAAATTGGAACCTCAGCAGAACATAAAAAAAACTAACTCAAATGTCATTGCTAATGTCATTGTCATTTCACCCCTTATATACATTTTTACTTTTTAATTTTCATTTGTCTTTACATTTAATATGAAAGACTTTTGGTTTCACAGCAAATTTTTAAAGCACTTCAAAGTTTAATTGGATATCAATAAATATTTGTTCTCCACAAGTTCACAAAGATGTTTGAAGTTTCATTAAGGGAATGTTGTCCTTTACTGTGATGACTTCTGTAGTAGTATTATCCATCAGAGTCAAGTCATACAATAGAGCTTATATGGCTGATGTGTTAGCAAACATGCCTATGCATCCAGCAGACACAGAGCAACAGTGACATTCATTTAAGTCATGTTTCTGGCCTTACAGTCCAACATGCACTCTCCAGTTTTGTCTTTATTTACCAACTCTTGAATAAAATATCTGCCTCTTTAAATTAGCAGCTGAATGCTTTTTTTTTTGCAAAAAACTGCTGCCTCCTGCTGGAAACAGGGTTGATGAGAGTGGTGATGAATAACAACAGCAAAATTGTGACAGTAAAATCAAAGATGCTAAACTGTTCAGAAAAGCTGAGGGAAGCGCACAGTGAAGTGACAATTATTTGAGGGTTTCCATATAAAAAATATTGGTTAGAACAGTTCATCATTGAATTACTATTTTTTTTTTATTTTTTCAATTTTCAAGGAACACTGAATCAGACATACTTTTGTCATCAAAAACAGAAAAAATAGCTTGGTCTTTCTCTGTGTCCTTCATCACATTGAACACCATCATATCATCATCATCATATCACTAATGATGTCATCTTTAGAAACATGTCTGAAGTAAAAACAATTACTATTTCTTTTTAGAGCCAAAGTGGCCAAAGGTTACAGAAATCTGACAGTGAGGATTAAATTGTCCTTTTGTCTATCTCCAAACAAGAACAAAAGCTTATTTACTGCTTTCTTTTAATTAGTTTAACCTACAATTAGTGTATTTAGTTCCAGATGAAGCCAACTGTGATGCAACAAGCCAGGACATTGTTGTGTTGTCTTGGCCCTTTTCACTGACACCCGGACAATGTTTATAAAGGGTTGTGTGGGTACTGTAGCACCACTTCTGACTGAATAGAGCACCCAGGACACAACATTAAGCTTCACTATGGAGAAGCTTGAAATTTTACTTTGGCTTTTAGATTAACAGTCCCAAGAGCTACATTTCAAAGCAACAATGGAAGACGCAGAGGATGACATAGCTGTAATTGGGATTGGATGCAATTTCCCTGGAGGTATGTTTCAATTTTGAAATAAAGATATTGAATTTCTCTGTGTTAATGTTTTTCCAGTTGTCTTATTTTAATGATATAGTTAATGTGGTCCATTTTCTTTTAGGTGAGGGTTTGGACAATTTCTGGAGGGTTCTGTTGGAGGGAAAAAACTGTGTTGTAGATATTCCAGCAGAGAGATTTGACACAACTTTCTGGTATGACCCCGATGATAGCAAACCTGGAAAGATACAGACAACCAAAGCTGCTCTTATAGATGGGTAAGCATTATATCTATTAAGAGCCATAAAGTATTAATTCCTGTCTTGATATATGTTTGCACTATTATGGACCTGTTATTCTTATATTCTAGGTTTAATGAGTTTGATCACAAGTTTTTTGGCATTACTGAAGCAGAGGCTGATTTAATGGACCCTCAGCAGAAACTTCTCCTTCAATGTACATACAGAGCGTTAGAAGATGGTGGGATACCAATCGAGTGCATCAGTGGAAGCAGAACTGGGGTTTATATAGGTGACTTCTATTCTATAACGCTTAAAAAGTTCATAGCACAATTAAGCAATGTACAGAATGTAACCTATACTGCTTAAAAAAAATTGTGTTACAGGTCTTATGAACAGGGATTATGAGATGCTTCACAGTAACAGCCTTACCACAACAACTCATTACAGTGGCACTGGAACAGCCATGAGTGTTGCTGCCAACAGAATTTCCTTCAGCTTTAATCTCACTGGTCCCTCCTTTGCCATTGACAGTGCCTGCTCCTCATCTTTGGTGGCCCTACATCTAGCCTGTCAGGCTATAAAGCAAGGCATGTAGTTCCACTTGCCTTAAAGCTAATTATTATTGCAAGTTAATTATTGCATGATATTTAAATGTTCCTAAATCCATTAATTCTTTCTCAACTAGGAGACTGTGAGATGGCTCTATGTGGAGGGGTGAGCTGCATCATAGAGCCAAGAGTGTTTGTTGCTCTCAGTAAGGCTAAGATGATCTCACCTGAGGGGACCAGCAAACCTTTTTCCAGTAAAGCAGATGGTTATGGTAGAGGGGAGGGCTGCGGAGTTGTTCTACTGAAGCTGCTGAAAAAGGTGAGAACATTACTGTGTTTATTCTTACAGTTATTTTATATCATATATCATACATGCATGCATCCAATGGTGTTAATAGCTAGCTTGCTCATGGTATGACTTTTTGCACAAAGGCTGTACAAGACTGCAACAAAGTTTGGGGAATCATTGGCAAAACAGCTGTCAACCAAGATGGACACTCTGTTACTCCAATCACCAAGCCCTCCATGGTTCAACAAGAGGAGCTGCTGCGGCGAATCTACTCAGAGTGTGACCTTGCAAATGTCCAATACATAGAGGCACATGGTACTGGAACCCCAGTTGGAGACCCAACAGAGGCAGGAAGCATCTCAAATGTCATTGCTAAGGGCAGACCTCCTGGTTCAGAAACGCTGCAGATTGGCTCTGTGAAGGGTAATATTGGGCACACAGAATCTGCTGCTGGAGTGGCAGGACTCATTAAGGTACTCTTAATGATGAAGCATGAGACCATTGTTCCCTCAGTTTTCTACACTGAAGACAGTTCCAGTGTAGATGTAAAAACTCTGAGTATAAGTATTCCATCTAAAGCTGAAAGGTGGAAGACAAATGCACCATTAAAGAGGGTAGCTGGGATCAACAGCTTTGGATTTGGAGGCACAAATGCACATGTGATTGTAAGAGAGTACAGACAGACCACAGTTCCCACACAGATCCCAAAAGGCTGTCCAAAACTATTTGTAATATCTGCAGTCTCTGAGAAATCATTAATCCTATCCATCGCTGACACCCACCAAAGACTTTGCAGCGATCAAACAGTTGACTTACAGGCATTGTCGTACACCTCGGCATGTGGAAGGAGTCATGACAAACACAAATATAGGAAGACCTTCCTAACATGTTCTCTCCCAGATTTACAGAATCAGCTGATTTCTGCACTGAAAACAAAAGTTGAGCCAAAAAAGTCAGTCATCCAGGTGGTGTTTGTGTTTTGTGGAAATGGGGTTGCCTACAGGGGTATGTGTAAGCAGCTCTTGAGGGAGGTTTCTGTTTTCAGAGATAAAGTCACAGAGGTTGAGAATCTCTTCCAGAGTCATAAAAGTATCAACATCAGTCAATGGCTTGCTGGTGATTATGATAATGATGATTTCAGCAAGCCAGATGTTGTTCAGCCTCTTCTTTTTGCTATTCAGGTTGGCATTGCCACTCTCCTAAAGCACTGGGGTGTCAAACCTGATGCTGTACTCGGACACTCTGTGGGCGAGGTTGCTGCTGCTCACTGTTCTGGCCTCTTGTCTCTTGAGGATGCTGTTAAAGTGGTGTACCACCGCAGTACTCTTCAGAGTAAGGTCACAGGAGGGAAAATGCTTGTGGTCGGTAATGTGGCTGTAGAAAAGGTATTAAAAATCCTCCGAGTCCTCTCTGGGAAAATTTGTGTAGCTGCTTTCAACAGCCCTCAGTCATGCACTCTGTCAGGAGATGCAGATGCTATAGACATCCTCCATGAAAGGCTAAAGATCATGTTCACAGCTCAAAATATTTTCCTCCTTGTTTTAGATGTTCCAGCAGCATACCATAGCCATATGATGGATCCTATAGTAGATGACATTGAGAGAAGCACAGATGGTTTGGTTGTCAACAACTTGACATGCAAACTTTTTTCAACAGTGACTGGTGACAGTTATTTGGATGGTGACTTTAGCACAGGCAGGTACTGGGCAAAGAACATCCGAGAACCTGTTTTATTTGAACGAACACTGCGTGCTGCCACCAAAGATAAGCAGTCAATAAGAAACATGGTCTTTGTGGAGATTGGACCTCGCAGGGTTCTCCAACGAAACATACATGAGACTGTGGGAAATGATGCCATAGTTCTTTCCTCTGTCCAACCAGAGAGAGAATATGAAACTATCTTGTCTACAGTGGCAAAACTATTTGAACTGGGCATCAGTGTGCACTGGCATGAGATCTACAAGGGCTGCAAAACATTGCCCACAGCTTCTCCAGTCTATCAGTTCGACATCACAAAGAAAGAACTGTGTTTTGAAGCTGTGAGAAAAGGTGATGACTCATCTACTTTTTCTCCCCATATGCTCATATCCCAAATAAAGTGGGAAAACAAAGAGTATCTGTGCAACCTCTCATCAGAGTCTGTACCATATCTTTGGGAGCATAAAAACAATGGTGTTTCCATTGTGCCAGGCACACTCTATGTTGAACTAGCCTATGCCTCAGTGATGGCAAGTTTAAAGCCAAAGAAGCCTGTCTCTTTTCTCCAGCTCAGTGTAACATTTCAGAGTCTGTGTACACTCAGCCCTAACTGTCATCAGTTGAAAGTGACACTTGAAAATGAAACTTCATTCAAAATACAGTCTTCTGTGGCTGCACATGCCTCTGGCACCTACAGGTGTACAGAGGAACAACCGTTGTTAGATGAACCAACCATTTGTCTTGACATGATCTCCCAAAGGTGCAAATTGATTATGAAGAGAAAAGAGATTTACTCCATTCTTTCTCAAGCAGGATTTGAGTATGGCTCTGTCTTCAAACAGCTTGATGATGTGAATTTTGGAGATGAATTCAAGGAAGCTATAACAAAAATCAAGGTACCCAGAGAACTTCTAAAACATCTTCATGACTTTTTTGTCCACCCTGTATTGCTGGACTATTTCCTGCAAATGACTGCAGTAGTAGCTATCGGACAGCTAACAGCCAAGAACGGATTCCCCTCAGCTATTGGCAGTGTCACCATTTCAGGGCCACTACATGAGGAAATGATCATGTACTTACGAGCCACTCAAGAAACTCCAGATTTCCTTGATGTATGTGGTTGCTTTTCCACCACAGAGGGAAAAGTATTGGTGGAACTTAAGGGGGTAAGGATTGCATTTTTGAGTGGTTGCTCAAATGTTCCTCATTCAGCATTCTTCCACAATGAAATAATTGCAATCCCTGACAAGACAGATTTCAATTGCAAAATAAAGGCATTAGTTTTTGAAGACAAACTGGGCATTGCTAAAGCACTCAGACCATACATACACCCAGAATCAACCACTGTGGAGAGCAGAGAGCATTGGCTGTCAAACCAACTTCGAGATTTAGTGTTTCAGTCTCTTAACACTAATGTGGATTTGGAGGAAGTTCTCTTCATTTGGGCTGTAGATGACATCAGTCACTTATCATCTGAGAAGACACTGGAATGCCTGGTGACTTGCTGTGAGCTATTGCGACAGGTTGTTTTAGCCTTGAAAGAGAGCAAACGCTTTTGCACTGTCCGTGTCATAACCTATAGATCGACAGAAATGACTGTGAACCATATCAGTCCTGGTTTTGTGCTGTCTGGTATGACAAGGGCTTGTGCAGCAGAGGTGGTGGGTCTCTCTTTTCAGCTAATTGACCTTACTTCTGTAACCGGTGAAGACATTCAAACACTGGTTCGTGTAATAAACACCTGCAAACAACAAGAGGTCATGGTCAGCAAAGGGCAGGTATCAGCAACAAGAATAGAGCGGACCCCCATAAAGGACAGGGTTTCATCTGAGGATGATATGTACTCAGTGTATCTGAGCAACTTTGTCCTTCAGACTACTAATCCATACAGAATGACAATCTTGTCTGCCATCCCCTCTGACACAAATGACAATCCTGTCCTGGAGAAATCAGTTGAGGTTCGGCTAACCAATGTATGTGTGCATTCATCTGATTACTTCCCTGTCACCCTTTCACATTTGAATTTTGGCAAGACGTTGTATTGGAACAAGCATACATCACACAGTCACAAGGTTCTGGCTTTAGATTTTAGTGGTATTGTCACAGCTGTTGGGAAAGATGTTCATAATCTAAGAGTGGGAGACCATATTGCTTCATGTTATCCAGTTGCTGCCACTGCGAAGATTATAATTCCTGAAGCTGTGTGTCACAGCACAAAGAGACTCCCATTTCTTAAAGAGACTCCATGTATATCTTACTTCATACTGGCATGGGAGATCCTGAAGAGAATACTGCTTGTAGTAAAACCTCAACACAAAAAATTAGCTATTATCACATCGAACTCAGCCTCTGCTCTTTTGAAAGTTTTGGCTGTGACAGCAAACAGGTCTGGATGGAATGTGTCCTGCCTGTCACATTTCAGAAGAGAACCTCTAAATTTTGATTCATGTCGCACATTTGTTGCTCTGCCTCCATTTGATCAGTCTTGGAAGGAAGTACACGACAGTGGTGGCTATGAGACACATGTCATTTTTGTGTGTAGTACTCACATGTCGTCCTCATTCTCAGCAAATATGTTTGCATCCAAGAGTGACAATGTGCATGTGTATAAACTTGATGTGGCTAATGTTCTTCAGAAACCCAATCTACAAGCACAAAACAGGGATGTCTTTAACTGGCTTCTCTCATTAGGCTTTGATGAAGTATCTCTGCCTCTGAAAAGGGAAACATTTCAAATATCAAGCACAGAAGAACCTCACACTGATGCAGATGCTGAGTCTTACTTTACCACAAAGACAGTGCAGCAAGTGGTTTTAGAGAACACAGAATCGGATTGTCCAGCATCTGATATTCCTTTGCTCACCAGGCCTGAACAACTCTTTAAAAAAAGCTGTGTTTATGTTGTAACTGGAGGGCTCACGGGTTTGGGACTTGAGACAGTAAAGTTCATTGCCCATAATGGTGGAGATTGTATTGCAACACTGTCCAGAAGTATTCTGACCGAAGAAATGCAATTTGAAATGGAACTTCTCCAGAAAAGATATGGGGTTGCTATCATGAATGTCCAATGTGATGTTTCTGTGTCGATGCAGGTGGTGAAGTCAATTTCAAAGATTGAAAGGAGATTCTCCTCTTGTTCAATTAAAGGAGTGTTTCACAGTGCTGCAGTATTACATGATGCATTGATTGAAACCCTTGATCAGACCCTCTTCCAAAAGGTTCTGCAGCCCAAAGTGAGCGGGGCTCTAAACCTTCACTATGCAACACTTCACAAGAAACTCGACTTCTTTGTGTGCTACTCTTCCATCTCTTCATTCATTGGCAATGCCTCTCAATGTAACTATGCAGCAGCCAATTCATTCCTTGACACATTCTGTCATTATCGAAGAAATCTTGGGCTTGCTGGACAGTCCATCAACTGGGGTCCTTTGAACCTTGGTCTCCTGTTAAACAAACTCCATTTCCAAAAGTTCCTGGAGGCAAAAGGGATGATGATAATGGATGTGTGTGAGGTTCATGAGGCACTCAAAATGTGTCTTCTGATGAACAGACCTCAGCAAGTCATATGCAAGTTCAACTTCAAGAATCTTAATGTTCATGTTCTTTCACAAAATGCGTCTCTCAGAGAACGACTGTCAGCTTTGGTGGAAATTGAGCTAAAAGATGATATAAGCAGTGGACCCAGGGTTCAGCCTTTGTCTTCAATGCATGAAAGTGTGAGAACAATTGTCAGTGACATAAGCAATGTTAGTGTAGATGAGCTGGATGATGATGCTGCTCTGTGTGCACTGGGGATTGACTCAATGTTGGCCATGACTTTGCAGAACAAGATTTTCCAAGACACAGGTGTGAATGTACCTTTGGTTAGAATATTGGACCCCAACTGTACACTGGCCACTTTGGCAATTTGTGTAATGAATGATGGATAATTTTATGTGATACATCAAAGAATACTTTGAATGATGAGTATGAAAAGCTTTGTGATTGCATCAATTTTAGAGGAACCTATTGCATTGTGGTGGTATTGTTCTTATAGCAGATACATTAGTTGATATTTTTAGCAGCATATTCTTAAATATTTTTGTTTTTATATTACAATAATATTTTATAGTCATATTTGAAATCTTGGCTTGGCTCATAATTTTTTGATTGGAGTGTGGTAGTGCTTTTTTATTTATATTGTTTATTTATGTTTCTTACAAGTTATCTGTACAAGATCTGTACAATAACTGCAATCATCAGTGTGCTATGGTTACATTTTCTGGGTATGTAGCAAACTGTTGTTAGTCAGCCTGCTTTTTAACATAAAATGATGCTTAATCATAGCAGAACAGCTAATTAAATCATTGAATGAGATGGGATTTAAGGATAGGGCAGGTGTTATTTTACACTTTTTTTGTTATTATATGTTGTATGTATTATTGAGACTAACAGTAGAGCATCTGTACATAGCACCCCTTGTGGTCAAGAGATGTACAGTATAGTATATAGATGTGCATAGACACTTTTTAGGTTTATATACAGTAATAGGATTACAAATTAAAATATATTATTATTTAAATGGATTTTTTAAAACTGTACACTTTTGATTTGTTAGGACTACATGTGGACCACAGTTTACCACATGTTTCAAGACTCCAAGAAACCTGTATTGTGTGTATTGCTCTTATACCTTTTGTTAAATAAATGCTTTTGGATATACCTGTTGTCTCTTTTAATGTTGCACAAGAATGAGTTTTGCCAACCTCTACTCTGTAAAGAACTCCAAATCCTTCAACCATAACTAGCTATTGATATGGTTATTTTGTTTGTAGTTATTATTAGTCAAAGTTCCAAATTGAAAGATTAGTACACTTTGAGACTGAATTGGACATCTTTTTCCCTGACTCCAGGGTGGTGCTCCGTTATTATTAATTCTTATTCATTATTAATTAATTAATAATTTTATTGATTTTAATAATTAATGATTATCTTGATAATCATTAATTATTGCTGATAGACAAACTTGTATCCAAGGCCCAACAGATTTAAGGCAGAATGACCACACATGCAAATATGATACTGAAATGAGCCAATTTGAAGTCAATCTTGACTCATGCCACAATAAAATTACAACTCTGTAATCTGCATGAAAGAACAAAGAACTGACCATGACCCATAGGAGAATGACACTGACAAATAGTAATATTTTGACTGACTTGAATTAAAGAGACAAGCTTTAAAGATTAAAATTTATTGAATATTTATAAAATAATATAACATTTGGTGCAGAATTTACATATCAAATCATCATTTATCAATTACTATTTTGTATTTAATTTTAATTCTGAGTGTTTTGATGATTTTTTTAAAATCATAAACATTTCTATGAAAAATTAGTAAAACTGCAAAACAAAACATTTAAAATTTTTGTCTCCACAAAATTGAGTAAAATCAGTGACGTTTACAAAAATGAAAAACAAACAAACATGTAAAACTACAATGCGAGAATGAGCCAAAACAACAACCTGAGCCAAACACACAAAAAACAAAAAAACAAAAACCAACTTAAAAATAAAAAACAGGATCAACATGCGGAATTAAGACATGAATGCTGTCGTGGTGCAATGACCATTATCACCTCTCTGTTGAATTCACTGTCAAAATCTACAACTACTCCAGCATTTTCTTCTGCTAACCTAGTTTTGCAAACCCTGTTTATATTTCTATCTATCTACATTTGACGTCTGTTTGAAATGTCATTCATGTCCTTAGTTGGAAGAGACCTTTTGGTTATCACTGATATTTTTATCTCCAGCTTCTTCACTCAGTATAGCTACCACTGTTGATAGTGTAGCATTGGGATCCAGCAACCTCACCAAAGGCACATTCACACCTCTCCCTTGAAAGATGAGATTCTGCAGAGTCATGGCCTGCATGGAGTCAATGCCTAATGATGAAAGAGGTGATTCATCTTTCAGCTCACTCTTATCGATGCCAATGGTCTCAGTAAGCAGTGAGACAACATAGTCCTTTGGTGAGACAGAGTTGGTTTGTTTAGTTTGAGAATCTGTCTCTTTGGACTTTAGCAAAACCTCCTGTACTATTGCGTACATGCGAATATTCAAGGCTGCAATTTGAGAGAGGACACTGTGCCTGAGATTTCTGAAGTGAAACCTGCAAACGGCCTGTTGGGGTCGATTGAGCAAAAGGCATTGCCCCAGACTTTGATGAATCTCAACCACATCCAACACCATAATCCCTTTTGCCTCCAGAAATCGCTGTAAATGCTCTTTGTTCAAGAGGAGCCCAAGGTTCAGAGCTCCCCAGTTGATAGACTGTCCTGGCAGCCCAAGTTTGCGCCTGTATTGACAGAACATGTCGAGGAATGTATTGGCTGCTGCATAGTTTGTTTGTGATGCGTTTCCAAGAAAAGCTGCGATGGATGAGTAACACACAAAGTAATCTAACTCACAGGACAGGGTTGCATGGTGCAAATTAAGTGCACCGTTTACTTTGGGTTTGAGAACTTTCTCATAGAGAGATCTGTCAAGGGTCTCAATAAGCCCATCATGCAAGACAACTGCACTGTGAAACACTCCTCTGATTGGACAACCAGGGAATTTCTGGCTGATCTCTCTGATAACCTTGTGCACATGCTCAGAGGCAGATATGTCACACTGCATTGCAGTGATGCAGTTTTCATTCTCTTTCTCCACATTGTGTATCTCTTTTTGCACATCTGGATTGGGCTTGCTCCTGGAGAGTATAACAATGTACCCACCACCTCTTTGCGAGATGAACTTCACCGTTTCAAAGCCCAGGCCAGTGAGACCACCTGCCACAATGTACACTGCTGTCTTCCTGAAAAGCTGTTTTTTTGTTGGCAGCAGTGGAATGTTAGATAGTGTATTGCTGAGATCTTTTTCTAAAGCCAAAACAGCCAGTTTCCTTGAGTTGAAGTATGATTCTAGTTCCTCTGAGTGAAGGGTCTTGATGCTTTCAGAATTCATATTCTGAAAGGTAAAGCTTTCAAGAGAAAATGTCGTGCTCAAGTTCAAGGACTTGAGCCAGTGATAAATGTGTTGCTTCTGTGCACTCAAAGATCCCTTTTGCAAAATGACCGGCATGTGAATTATCTGCACGTGAACACTTTCCTTTACACTTTGGAACACATCCTGAGCAAGGAAAGACTGCATCTGAGAGTCAGAGATAATTACAACATTTTGGACACCAGGAAAGTTACAGACTTTAGCAATCAGGGATTCATCAAATGGAGGCAGGACAACAAATGCGTCCATTTGATTGACACCTGCAAAAGAGTCATTACACTGTGTTCCAACAATCACCTTCCAACCAGATTTGTGAGAAGTGAGTGCCAAGACTTTCAATAGAGCAGAGTCAGGCACAGAGGATATGATTCCAAGGTGATTTTTGGCTGTAGGCAAGGCTCGATGCAGGATTTCCCATGCTAGCACAAAGTAGGAAACACAGGGTGTTTTTTCAAGGCATGGGAATTGTTTGGTGCTGTAGCACACACCCTCTGGGACTCTGACCTTGCTGGCTGCCACCACAGGGTAACAGCAAGCAACTTGGTCACCCACTTTCAACTCCCTGACATGTTTTCCAACTGCTGTAATAGTACCACTGAAATCAAGAGACAGTAGCTTGTGCTTCTGTGATGAGTGTTTGTCCCAGTATAGTGTCTGGCCAAGTTTCAGATGTGAGGCACTGACAGGGAAGTAATCTGCCGAATGAAGACAAATCTTCGTGGGCCGAATTTCAACTAATGCATCACTGATTGGCTGAGCCTCCTCATCAAAATGAATGGCACTCAGTTGAGTCATCTTTTGTGCATCAGCTGTTTGAAGGATGTAGGGCTCAGACATGTTGGAGGTAGAACTGCCCTCTGAGATTTCAATTAGATCAGGTGGGGTATGCACAATGGAAGGTATCAGAATCAGCCCATCTTTTACCACCAGTTCTGGGTACTTGCTGCAAGGATACGATCTTAGGACATCAGAAAGAGCTGCAATGTCCTTAGCAGAGATAGTGCCTACATCAATCAACTGAAATGAAAGCTCTGCTATCTCTGCAGCACATGCTCTTGCCATACCAGTGAGTGCAAAACCTGGATTTATGTGTTCAACTGTGATGTCAGATGAACAGTAGGTTATCACCCTGATGGAGTTTGGGAATTGAATTCGCTTGAGCTCAAGGACTACTTGGCGGAAAGTCTCACAGCAGCTCACCAAATTCTGCAGGATAACATCAGCTGCCAGAGAAGTGAGGTTTTCTTTGCCCCACAAAAATAAGACCTCATCAAAGTTTTTGTCAATATCTGTGATATTGAGATTTGCCAGGAGAGCAGGGAACCCATGGCTCAAGATGTCCTCTGCATGTGTGAAGGAAATGTATCTAGACCTCGAGTTCAAGTGTTCTTGCAGGCCTTTAGAGATCCCTATATGATCACAAAAGACCAAGGCCTTAGGAGGAGGAACAGATGTGACACCCTCAGGGATGACACTAAAGTCATTGTGGTAGAAGTACTCCTCAACCACATGAGAACGACTGCCAAGATACTTGTTTATCATATGCTTAATCTCAACCAACACTCTGCCTTCTTTATCTGCAAAGCAGCCGCAGAGCTCAGAGTGATCAACACCCATTTCCATTGCTCTCAGATAGACAATCATTTCATCTTGCAAGGGTTCCAACACTGTCAAACTTCCTATTTTTGTAGGAAAACCTGGTCTACCATCTAAAACGCGCACATATGTGACTGAGAGAAGCTGCATCAGAAAATCCAGCACAACAGGATGAATGCAGTAGTCATGCAACTGAGACTGCAGTTCCTCTGGAACTTTGACAATTGCAAACGTCTCTTTCAGATCTTCCCCATAGTGCACATCTGCCTTATTCTGGAAGACATCTCCATACTGAAAGCCTCCTTGAGAGAGATACCTATACAATTCCTGAGAGCTCATTACAGATGTGCATCTTTTGGAGATAGATTTTAGGCAAATGGACTTCTCCTCAATCAGCCTCTCTTTCTTTGAAACCACTGTGCCTGATGCACACATTACAGATGAGGAGAATACTGTGAAACTAGTTTCTTTCTCTGTTTGTTCTAGTTTCACCTTCATTTCTGGTGAATTTTGGGTCAAAACAAATGGACTGTGAAAATTGACACTGAGCTGTAGTGAGTTGAGGGGGACTTTTGGTTTGGCACTGGCCATGAATGCGGCTAAACCCAACTCAACATAGAAGGCCCCAGGGATTATGGGTATATCATTGTGTTTGTGCTCTTTCAGGTAGAAAGAAGAATCAGACATCAGATCACAGTTGAACATGTTGCTTTCAGTTCCTGACTGCCAGAGGACAGGGTGATTACGTGCTGTGTTTTTCTGTGCTGCTTTGATGATAACATCCCTGTTTGAACAATCAAACTGATATCTTGGGAAAGGCAGTGGCATGGTCTCATATCCTGTGTAGAATGTGTTCCAATCTACCCAAACACCCAGTTCGAACACCTTAGAAACAACTGACATTATTGTTTCATGATCTTTCTCTGGTTGCACCGAAGCAAGAACAACTGTGTCATTACCCAGAGATTCCATGATATTTCTCTGTAGGGCTCTTCTTGGCCCTATCTCTACAAAGACTGTGTTCTTCTTTCCTTTAGTTGCTGACCTCACTGCTTCCTCAAAAGCAACTGGCTCACGGATGTTTCTAGCCCAATATTCACCTGTGCAGAAATCACCCCTATGTACTTCCTTGCCTGTCACTGTTGAGAACAACTCTGTGTCAAGCTCATTGACCTGTAAGGAACCAATTGTCTTTTTGACTTCTGGCAGAATTGGATCCATCATGTGGCTGTGATAAGCAACAGGGACATCCAGTACACGGAGGAACAGATTCTGACTGTTGGCTGTAGTGCTTAGCATCATATGGAAGCTTTCTATTGCATCTGCATCACCTGACAGGGTGCAGGACTGTGGGCTGTTAAAGGCAGCAAGGCAAATTGTACCAGAGTATTGAGGGAGAAGAGCAGTCACCTCTGATACAGCCATGTTGCTGATCACAAGCATCTTTCCCCTTGTGACTTTTCTCTGGAGAGTGCTTCGGAAATAGATTACCTTTACTGCATCTTCAAGAGACAAGAGGCCAGAGCAGTGAGCAGCTGCAACCTCGCCAACGGAGTGACCCAGTATTGCATCAGGCTTGACACCCCAGTGTCTGAGTAGGGTGGTAATGCCAACCTGGATAGCAAAAAGGAGAGGTTGGACAACATCTGGGTTTTTGAAGTCACTACTCTCAAACTCACTCTCAAGTATGTCCAAGATGTTCAGTGCACTTAGCCTTTGGAAAAGCTGTGCAATCTCTTTGATCTTATCTCTGAATACAGGCTCGTGTTTTAGTAGCTGCTTGCACATGCCATGATAAGTGACACCATTTCCACAGAAGACAAACACTAACCTTGGATCTGAATAGGACGGGCTAAATGTTTTGGTAACAGCAGCACTTAGCTTCTCTTTAAGATCAACTATGGATGAAACCACAATGGCCTTTCTGTATTTGTGTTTCAGGTGGCTCCTCCTGCAAGCTGATGTGTACAACAGAGAATCTAGATCAACTTTACAATCTGCATCTAGCTGTTTAATTGTGTCTTCCATCATCAGATTCAAGGATTTTGGTGAATTTGCTGACATGACAAAATACTTTGCCTGCTTCCTGTTGTTCTTTATCTCTGTGTGTGACTGTTTGTGCTGTTTGACGATGGCATGGGCATTTGTGCCCCCAAAACCAAAGTTGTTCACTCCTGCAATTCTTACACCAGAGGCTTCCCACTTTTCTACTGCATTAGGAATTTTAATGTTCATGGCTTTGGCATCTACACCGGCAGTCTCCTCAGAGTAGAAAACAGAAGGAACAATGGTCTCATGCTTCATCATTAAGAGGACCTTAATGAGTCCTGCCACTCCAGCAGCAGATTCTGTGTGTCCAATATTGCTCTTCACAGAGCCAATCATCAATCTCACTGAACCAGGAGGTCTTGCTTTAGCAATGACATTTGAGATGCTTCCTGCCTCTGTTGGGTCTCCAACTGGAGTTCCAGTCCCATGTGCCTCTATGTACTGGACATTTATGCGGTCATACTCTGAGTAGGTACTTCGCAACAGTTCCTCTTGTTGTGTCATAGAGGGTTTGGTGATTGGAGTGACTGAGTGACCATCTTGGTTGACGGCTGTTTTGCTGATGATACCCCAGATGTGTTCATTGTCTTGTATAGCCTGTAAAGCAACAACAAGACTTAAATGAAAGAGTAAGACCATAATATCGATAATATTGAAAATATATGACGTTAATTTAACAATGACATGGTAACTGAATATTGGGTATTTAGTCCCGGGCCAGATTATGTAAGAAAAATGTTGCTCGAGAGAAACAGCGCTAACAGGAATGAAGAAGTTGCCTTTCACAGGTGTTGCTTAATGTTTAGGTATCAGATGAAGTATAAAATTGCTTAGTTGTAGTAAGTCAATCAGTCATAAATTGATATTGGTCTAATATCCAATATGGCCTGATGCTAATAAAAAGGAAAGGAACAAAGGAAGTTGGGATCTTTTTATTAACCTATGCATATTCTGACCTTTTTCAGAGGCTTCAGGAGAAGAACACCGCAACCCTCCCCTCTACCATAGCCATCTGCTCTGCTGGAGAAAGGTTTGCTGGTCCCATCAGGTGAAATCATCCTGGCCTTGCTGAGAGCAACAAACATTTCTGGCGCTATGATACAGTTGACCCCTCCACACACAGCCATGTCACAATCTCCTGATAAGAGGGAATACAGTGTACAGTATTTTGAAATTGTACTGTGTTACAGGAACTGTCATTGTCTTAAATTAGAAATACAAACCTTGTTTAATGGACTGACAGGCAAAATGAAGAGCCACAAGGGATGATGAGCAGGCACAGTCTATGCACAGTGAGGGCCCAGTGAAGTTGAACGCGTAGGAGACCCTGTTTGCTACTATACTCATGGAAAGACCTGTGCCAGTCCAGTGGTTCATCACACTTGGGTGCATGTGTGCAGCATTTGTTTCATAATCTCTGTTCATTAGGCCTGTAATGAAAGCAATATAAAAAAAATATGATTAAAGAAAAAAAGAAAAAAAATGGATGGAAATTTGGTCCAGCAGAAAGTAATTACATTTTTGTCAACCTAAAGTCATTATTAATAATATTGCATACAACAGTCTTACCTTGTGAGGCAGCTAGATTTGCGAGATCATGCAAGAACCCATCTTGTCAGGCTTCAATTTAAGGTTAAGGTCCTTTAAGTCATAAGGAATTCAGCAATCAGCATCCTATGAAAATTCTCACGTGACCTTGCAATCTCGCAAATCCAGCTGCCTCTTAAGGTAAGACAGTGATAGACAGATGGTTCATCCAATCACCTGCCAAGTATTTTTTTTAAGTGCCTTCCCTTTTCCAAACAGTTTCCAAAGATGACTTCTCAGATGGTCCTGTGTAACAAACCATCTGGTGTGTCAGGTTATAGCCAGTCCCTGCAAAAATGCTTTTACTATCTTACCAATAAACACTCCTGTCCTGGTCCCACTGGCCTTCTCCATAGGAATTCCAGCATTTTCTAAAGCCCTGTAGACACACTGAAGGAGCTGTTTTTGTTGAGGATCCATTTGTTCCACTTCACTGTCACTGATGCCGAAGAACTTGTGGTCAAATTCATTGAAACTGAAAACATTCAAAAATTATTAGGATCAAATGTAGTAACAGAAACAAGAATGGACTTTCCTCACACCACTGTTTAAGTAAATACCAAAATTTCTCCAAAAGGTTCTCCAGAGCTGAATTTTGTGTGTGGCAAGTCTTCATTTTTGATTAAAATCACTTCTAAAAGCAATTTTAATGCATGTTTTAATATATTGCCATTGTTATTTGTACATTCTTAGTGTCTATGTGCTAGGGTGAAATACCATACCCATCAGTGAGAGCAGCCTTGGCGGTACGGGATTTACCCGCTTTGTTGTCATCAGGGTCATACCAGCTGGCTAAGTCAAATCTCTCTTTGGGAACTGGTGCAGAACAGTTTCTCCCATTCACCAGAACCTCCCAGAAATTGTCAAGCCCTTCTCCTGTTTGAGAGATATACACAGTAGTTAAAGGCTCCACCAAGGTAATAAGATTTAATTTAATACTTTAAAGCATTTAATAGTTGTATGTACAGTATGTGTTTGTATTCAACATTTTGTCATTCTGTGATTCCCTTGAATTGCAAACACTAAGTTATGGTGAAAGAGAGTAGAGTTTACATTATGAAATAATGTGTAAGTTAGAAACAATTACTTAATTTGAATAAGAAATCATAATTCCAGATCCTACCAGTACGAGGAATTAATTTAATTAACCTAGATTGTCAGGTTGAAATAAGAGATTTATCCCCAGTGAAGTTCAATTAAATATCCTTCAGGTGTAAAATTATGCAGTTCTGTCTTTTTTGTCCAGTTAACTTAGTCAGTTTTCAAGTGTCTGTAAATCTGTAAATTTGTCAGTAAAATATTAAGAAACACAACAAAACAAACAAACAAACAAAAAAAATCGAATTCAAATGCCTTACCGCCTGGAAAATTACATCCAATGCCCACCACTGCAATACTGTCTTCAGCTTCCTCCATCCTGCCTGAACATGACTGAAGAAGAAAATAAAAAATCTTTACTGCACCATTAAGTCAACATCACTCTTGCTTCCTGGCAACATCACATCCATAAATAAATGTCTTTAGCATCCTTGAAAACTGAGTAATTAGTCCAGTTTTTGTCATGTACCACTGCATCCTTACATCTATGCTGTTTGCCTTCTTGAAAAAGGCCTCGCAAATTATTAGACCAGGTTTAATTAGTAAATCAATATGTCATATGACATCAAGTCTTTAATATTCTTCCTTTGGCTTGTGACACCACGCATTTTTTCGTTTGATCTTTGGTAAGGACATGTTTTGGTGGACGTCCAAAATAAACAATATGTGCACTTGCTATCTTTCTTTTGTCTTTCATATTTCACTCTGACATCAGAGCTCACCTGTCTGTGTGTCTCTGTAATGCTCAGGCTTCTGCTGACAGGATTGTCTAACAAAATGAAATCTGACCTTCACAAACAAACCAAACGGACAATAAGAAGCTAACTTACTTTCTAAATACAATTCATGTCTTAATGACACATATAACCCACAATATTAACTCTGCTCCTGATCTACTAATGCAGCATTTTTCAGTGGGGGTACTGTCCCGCAGGGGCCATTCAGAGAGTGTAGGGGGCGCTGGAAGCAATATTTTAGAAAGAGAGACATTGAGGTGTTCTTGGTGAACGTTTCTGTGTGTTTTTAATGCCAGTTTAGTCTTACATTCAAATGCACATTTTCACTGAATGCAGGGTTTTCCTATATTTTATCACAGTGCTGTCAAGTCTATTTTCCTCTGTTTTACACATGGAAGTACATATGAATTTGTGTGTGCTTCAAAAATACGAGTGACCTATGCTCAACACTGTACCTGAATGCCTCCTGCGCAGACAAAAGGGGAAACTATGCTGAGTCTCTATCACAGTTTGCTGTCATTTATGTTTGCATTAGCTTCTCTGTCCTCGCTTCTGCTCTATTTGTCTGTGTTTGTGTTTGGCTTAAACTGTAAAAAAAAAAAAAATCCTAATTTTACTGAAAATAACTACATTTTTACAGAAGTTTTCTTTTCTTTTAATTGAAAAACTTAAAACTCTAAAATTACAGACATTATCTGTAAATTAACAACTCAACTTTTATTTTAAGTATGATGGCAATACTTGGAAAAATACTACATTATTTAAACAGTATTTTTTCTGCTTTCTTAAATGGCATACAAATTTATATAAAATTACAATTATTATCTGTAATTAAAAATGTAGCTCTTTATATAAAGGTCTATGTCCATACTAACAACTTAATGTTTTTCTCTTTAATTTTAAAGGTAAATTTAGGTAGTTTTATATGTATGTGTATTTGCTTCACTGCTCTCAAGGTTGAAACTTTCAGGCATGTTGCATCTCTGGCCACACCCAGTAAGTGTTGTCACAGTGAGTGAATGCACATACAAGCCAATAAATCTGACAAAAGTAAGTAAAGGCAAAGTCAGGAAAACAATGTGTTGCAGTAGTCCATGCAGGAAGAAGCAAGAATGATAAGCTTTAAGTCCTTTAGAACAGCAACATGCTTCAGCGTTTCAGCCTCAAGAGAGCAGTGCAGCAGAAACATTTAACCACATTCTGGAAATTGTGCATTTAAAAGATAACTTTGATAAGTCATACTCATATGGCATACAACCAGCTTAAAGTGTTTTTATGTTGAGTGTTATTATGTTGACTGATCAGAATGTGAATTTGTTATGTACATAGAAATGATATGGTTATATCAATGCCCTGAGGAGGTGTGTAAGAGAAAAAAAACCACATAATAAAACTATTATTAATGAAATTTATTATTTATTAATAATTATTTTATTTCACAAATTAATTAAATATAGCAATCTCTCTCTCTCTCTCTCTCTCTCTCTCAGCCGCTGCTGCCAGTCATTTGACCGTTTTTTTTTTTTTTTTTTTAGCCCCTCCTCTCAACCAGCAGCAGAGGGAAGAGGACAGAGGGCAAGATGAAGATACTGACTGATGTCTATGTTCATTCTTTCTAAACTTCATTCAGTATTTTAATGGCAGGAATATCATTTATTTTATTGACACTGTTTATTTCTTTCAAGTGAAATATTATTGAATTTACATAATGACTTTGCTAAAACATTACTGTTGCTAATTTTAGAAGTTATATTTTGTCATATTTCAAATATAAATCATTCTATTTCTGTTCTGTTCTGACAGTGGTAGGCTACACTGTAGCCTACCACTGTCACATACTGTCTTGGCACAGACCAAGAAAAATGCTGCCAGTATTCTATTGAATATCTCAGCTATGGATACATACCCTTCTGCTTTTCGCGCAGTAGCCTCAGACCTTTTCCTTAGTAGGCTACTCTTGATTTCATTTGGAACAATTAAAAAGAAGGCTTCTTGTTTGGCACCGGTGTGTGAGATCAGTGGACTTCTTTTAAGGCAAAAACTTTTCAGGGGTCCAAGGAAAAATCAGCAGGAAAAAAAGTTCTGAGCAGCAAAGATGTTCTTTTAATGTCTGACTCGTATTGGCTAAGGTGTTGTCTTATATACGGTTTTGTTTTGGTCATGCCTTTTGGGTCAACCCATACTTTTTCTCCAGTTACACCATTATAAAAATGCTTATTCAGCTGTTGTTGGGCAATGAGCCTAAAAAAACGTTTCTTCTGAATTTGTGACACTCCTTGGTTTACTGGATAAATCCCTAATCTTCCTCTTTTTCATAAGTATTGCCCAATCTTTTATACCATTATTTTACAATACCCTTCTGACTTTATTTTTTTAGAAGTTTTTTTTTTTTTTTTTTAAATTTTTTTAAATAATGAAGTTTAATATGGAATAGCACCAGCACACTCAAATTTCTTTAGTACACAGTGTGTGATTGATTAACATATCTAGTACCTTTCACATTTGTTACAGATCATTGTGGGGTATACATAGTATGCTTATACATAGTACAGTTAGTCTAAGGTGTTACGATAAACCTATGCTTACTCAAACCTTGTCAAAAAAAAGATTATGTCAAGTAAATCATTTTGCATTGCAGTGTTTTTCCCATTAGTCACAAGTCTTGTATTTGGGATTATACTACACTGGCACCAAGTTACCGTTTTCTGATTGGCTGCTGTTCTTGATCAATAACGAGTTGTAATTAAAGTTCATTAAATTTCTAACTGTTGCCTTTGTTTAACACAAAATATAATTTCTAGTGGCATAGCGTTTTTGTTACACCTATGTGTCATGGGGGTAAATCGCAATAAACTTCTGTATTCTGTAGAACAAGTGAAAAAGAAAAAAAGTGCAATACTACATTGTGGTGTGAAAATATAATAATGCTAATATAATGTTCTGTGTGTTCACCTTCAACAACTGCAAATTTGTAGAACTGAGATGTTTTGTTTTTGTTTTCCCATCCAAATGAAAAGCTTATGGCATGATATATTTGAGAGACCATTTATTTTAATTGTAGATAAAACATACAATCTTTAATGGAAAGGATTTTTGAATGCTGTGCATGTCATGCCTGATTGAATTATGTTACATAAAACCTCTAAAGTAATAATAAAGTATACTATATGACACTTCTCACACTGTGTTTCAGGTGAGATGGGGTGGCAGGTATGTTATTAACATCATTATTGTAACCATATGTACATAAGGACTCTTAATAGAAACCAACACACTAAAATTACTGATTTGTCATTTAAGTGACAAAGCCGTTGTTAGGGATAAAGCACATAATCTATGTATGAGTTAAACTAAATGCTAGTAATAAAAATAATATAATGACCCCTTCTTATATTTTAGGAAGGGGCCCCAAATTCCTAGCTTAAGTCAGTTGTCAATGTTTTCTCTTAAACCATCCAGTTTAAGATCTATGATGTGTTGGTAATATTGTAATGGAATGGAGACAAAACATTATTTTTTCTTTATAGGTGAACAGCTTTCTCTCCAGGGCAGCTCTTGTCACAAAATACACGACAAAGGCAGGTTGGTATTACACTTACAGCAAACATTGTAATAAGCAGCCCTGATTTGTGTTTTAGTATTACTTTACTGTAATTACCAGTTCAACAAACATTTGGGTTGTTGAATTGGGCTTAGTCATGTCTTTCGGGTTTCTCACTAGCCTTTTGATTTGAATTATAACTAGCTTGAGGATGCTTTTTTTTTTCAACAATGTATTTATTGAAATTTTGGATAGATATACAAAGGTCACAGACATACATAGTAAACAATAAACAAACAAACAAACAAACATTAGGTACATTCAAAATGAGCATTTGAGTCCATGACATAAAAAGAGTCAACTTCAGAGTGCAGCAAATGATAAGGATAATGTAAGTACACAACTCAACAACATATATAAGATAGGTCTAGTTGTTTTTAGACATTTTAATGTGGGATAATTACATATTATATCTTTAATGTCTGACTCATATTGGCTAAGGTGTTGTCTTATGCCTTTTGGGTCAACCCATACTTTTTCTCCAGTTACACCATTATAAAATTGCTTATTCAGCTGTTGTTGGGCAATGAGCCTAAAAATATGTTTCTTCTGAATTTGTGACACTCCTTGGTTTACTGGATAAATCCCTAATCTTCCTCTTTTTTATTTTCAATTATTGCCCAGTCTTTTACACCATTATTTTACAATACCCTTCTGACTTTATTTTTTTAGAATTTGCTTTTATCATTTTTGACTATTATTTCTTGATCTGCTCTGAAGTTTGTTTTTTTTTTTAAATAATGAAGTTTAATATGGAATAGCACCAGCACACTCAAATTTCTTTTGTACATAGTGTGTGATTGATTATTGTGGGGTATACATAGTATGCTTATACATAGTACAGTTGGTATAAGGTGTTACAGTAAACCTATGCTTACTGAAACCTTGTTAAAAAAGGATTAAGTCAAGTAAATCATTTTACATTGCAGTGTTTTTCACATTAGCATGTCACAAGTCTTGTATTTGGGTGTACTAAAGATCTCAGGGCTGATATTGAGAGCATCACTGTCACCCTTTTGCGCAAGAAACAAGATCTGTATCGTCAGCATGGTTTGTTGTCAAACCAAGTCAAAGTCAAAGGTTACTGTATTGTGTATTTAAAACAAAACACATACAAAACACACCTCATTCGTTTTCTTTTACGTGGTTGTCGACCCTGCTGTGGTGGCTGCATAGCTTGCACCTGGTGTGCTGATTCCTGGGGGGTATTCCATGAAGCTGGCTAACGGGATAGCCTGGCTTATTTCGATAAGCCTTGCTAATTTAAGTGAGAGTTCAGTTCCATCAAAGTGGCGTATATGAGTTGCAGCTCAGTAACCATGGTAACTCAGTCAGCAGAACTAGCCTGCTCCGTGGCAGGCTAACCGTTCTCTTATCTTACCGTATCTCATCCATGCTTAATACATCCATGAAGCTAACGGTCAGGCTTAGCTCAGCTGCGTGTCAAAGAATGTCTGACGGACAGAAACACGCTTTTCATCATTACATTGATAATCAGAATCAATGAGCTTGCATTGGTAAGACTTGACCATGACCTATAGGAGAATGACATTGACAAACAGGCAGATGAATTCACGTTAATATTATGACTGACTTGAATTAAGGAGACAAGCTTTAAAGATTCAAATTTATTGATTATTTATAAAATAATATAACATTTGTTACAAAATCATTTGTCAACAACTATTGTGTATTTAATTCTAATACTCATTCATAAACATGTTGATGAAAAATGAGTAAACCTGCAATACAAAACATTCATTAAGATTTTTTTGTCTCCACAAAATTGAGTAAAAATAAGTGATGTATGTTTACAAAAATTAAAAACCATGTAAAACTACATTTATCTACATGTGACAGTTTTACAATCTGGTTGAAACATCATTCATGTCCTCGGTTGGAAGAGACTTTTGGTTATCACTAAAATTTTCATCCCTAGCTTCTTCACTCAGTATAGCTACCACTGCTGATAGTGTGGCATTGGGATCCAGCAACCTCACCAAAGGCACATTCACACCTCTCCCTTGAAAGATGAGATTCTGCAGAGTCATGGCCTGCATGGAGTCAATACCTAATGATGAAAATGGTGATTCGTCTTTCAGCTCACGCACGTCATTGCCAATGGTTTCAGTAAGCAATGAGACAAAAAAGTCTTTTGGTGAGACAGAGGTGGTTTGTTTAATTTGAGAATCTGTCTCTTTGGACTTTTGGTGAACTTCCTCCACTAATGCAGACAAGCGCATGGTCAAGGCTGTGTTTTGAGAGAGGATGTTGTACCTGAGATTTCTGAAGTGAAACCTGCAAACAGCCTGTTGGGGTCGGTTGAGCACAAGGCATTGCTCCAGACTTTTATGAATCTCGGCCACATCCAACACCATAATCCCTTTTGCCTCCAGAAATCGCTGGAAATGCTCCTTCTTCAAGAGGAGCCCAATGTTCAGAGCTCCCCAGTTGATAGACTGTCCTGGCAGCCCAAGTTTGCGCCTGTACTGACAAAACATGTCGAGGAATGTATTGGCTGCTGCATAGTTTGTTTGTGATGCATTACCTAGAAAAGCTGAGATGGAGGAGTAACACACAAAGTAATCTAACTCACAGCTTAGGGTTGCATGGTGCAAATTAAGTGCACCATTTACTTTGGGTTTGAGAACTTTCTCATAGAGAGATCTGTCAAGGGTCTCAATAAGCCCATCATGCAAGACAACTGCACTGTGAAACACTCCTCTGATTGGACAACCAGGGAATTTCTGGCTGATGACATTGACAATCTTGTGCACATGATCAGAGACAGATATGTCACACTCCATTGTAGTGATGCAGTTTCCATGCTGTTTCTCCACATTGCATATCTCTTTTTGCACATCTGAAGTGGGTTTGCTCCTGGAGAGTATGACAATGTACCCACCCCCTCTTTGTGAGATGAACTTGACCGTTTCAAAGCCCAGACCAGAGAGACCGCCTGCCACAATGTACACTGCTGTCTTTCTGAAAAGCTGTTTTTTTGTTGACAGCAGTGGAATGTTAGATAGTGTATTGCTGAGATCTTTTTCTAAAGTCACAACAGCCAGTTTCCTTGAGTTGAAGTATGATTCTAGTTCCTCTGAGTGAAGGGTCTTGATGCTTTCAGATTGCATATTCTGAAAGGTAAAGCTTTCAAGAGAAAATGTCCTGCTCAAGTTCAAGGACTTGAGCCAGTGACAAATGTGTTGCCTTTGTGCACTCAAAGATCCCCTTCGCAAAATGACTGGCATGTGAATTGTCTGCACATGAACACTTTCCTTTACACTTTGGAACACATCCTGAGCAAGCAAAGACTGCATCTGAGAGTCAGAGATAATGACAACATTTTGGACACCAGGAAGGTTGCAGATTTTAGCAATCAGTGATTCATCAAAAGGAGGCAGGACAACAAATGCATCCATTTGATTGACATCTACAAAGGAGCCATTGCACTGTGTTCCAACAATCACATTCCAACCGGATTTTTGAGAAGTGAGTGCCAAGACTTTTATCAAAGCAGAGTCAGGCACAGAGGATATGATTCCTAGATGATGTTTGGCTCTAGGCAAGGCTCGATGCAGGACTTCCCATGCTAGCACAAAATACGAAACACAAGGTGTTTTTTTAAAGCATGGAAAGTGTTTGGTGCTGTAGCACACACCCTCTGGGACTCTGACCTTGCTGGCTGCCACCACAGGGTAACAGCAAGCAACTTGGTCACCCACTTTCAACTTTCTGACACGTTTTCCAACTGCTGTAATAGTACCATTGAAATCAAGAGACAGTAGCTTGTGGTTCTGTGATGAGTGTTTGTCCCAGTACAGTGTCTGGCCAAATTTCAGATGTGAGGCACTGACAGGGAAGTACTCTGATGAATGAACACAAATCTTAGTGGGCCGAATTTCAACTGATACATCACTGATTGGCTGAGTCTCCTCGTCAAAATGAATGACACTCAGTTGAGTTATCTTATGTGCATCAGCTGTTTGAAGGATGTAGGGCTCAGACATGTTAGAGGTAGAACTGCCCTCTGAGTTGTCAATTATCTCAGGTGGAGTATGCATGATTGAAGGTTTCAGAATCAGCCCATCTTTTACCACCAGTTCTGGGTATGTGCTGCAAGGATACGATCTTAGGACATCAGAAAGAGCTGCAATGTCCTTAGCAGAGATAGTGCCTATATCAATCAACTGAAATGAAAGCTCTGATATCTCTGCAGCACATGATCTTGTCATGCCAGTGAGCGCAAAACCTGGACTTATGTATTCTAATGTGATGTCAGATGAACAGTAGGTTACTGTTCGGATGGAGTTTGGGAAATGTATTCGCTTGAGCTCAAGGACTATTTGGCGGAAAGTCTCACAACAGTTCACCAAATTCTGGAGGACAACATCAGCTGCCAGTGAAGTGAGGTTTTCTTTGCCCCACAAAAATAAGACCTCATCAAAGTTTTTGTCAATATCTGTGATACTGAGATTTGCCAAGAGAGCAGGGAACCCATGGCTCAAAATGTCTTTTGCATGTGTGAAGGAAATGTATCTAGACCTTGAGTCCAAATATTGTTGCAGCCCTTTAGAGATCCCTATATGATCGCAAAAGACCAAGGCCTTGGGAAGACGAGCAGATGTGATGCCTTCAGAGAGGACATTAAAGACATTATGGTAGAAGTACTCCTCAACCACATGAGAACAACTTCTGAGGTACTTGATTATTACATGCTTAACCTCAACCAACACTCTGCCGTCTTTATCTGCAAAGCAGCCACAGACCTCAAAGTGATCAACACCCACATCCATTGCTCTCAGATAGACAATCATTTCATCTTGCAAGGGTTCCAACACTGTCAAACTTCCAATTTTTGCAGGAAAACCTGGTCTACCAGCAAAAATGTGCTCAACTGTGACTGGGAGAAGCTGCATCAGAAAATCCAGCACAACAGGATGAATGTAGTAGTCATGCAACTGAGACAGCAGTTCCTCTGGAACTTTGACAATTGCAAATGCCTCTTTCAGATCTTCCCCATAGTGCACATCTGCCTTATTCTGGAAGACATCTCCGTACTGAAAGCCTCCTCGAGAGAGATACCCATACAATTCCTGTGAGCTCACTACAGATGTGCATCTTTTGTAGATGGTCCTTAGGGAAATGGACTGCTCCTCAATCAGCCTCTCTTTCTTTGAAACCACTGTGCCTGACGCATACATTGCAGATGAGGAGAATACTGTAAAACTAGTTTCTTTCTCTGTTTGATCTAGTTGCACCTTCATTTCTGGTGAATTTTGGGTCAAAACAAATGGACTGTGAAAGTTGACACTCAGCTGTAGAGAGTTGAGGGGGACTTTTGGTTTAGCAATGACCATGAATGTGGCTAAACCCAACTCCGCATAGAGGGCCCCAGGGATGATTGGTATATCATTGTGTTTGTGCTCTTTCAGGTAGAAAGAAGAATCAGACATCAGATCACAGTTGAAAATGTTGCTTTCACTTCCTGACTGCCAGAGGACAGGGTGATTACTTGCTGTGTTTTTCTGTGCTGCTTTGATGATAACATCCCTGTCCGAGGAATCAAACTGATATCTTGGGAAAGGCAGTGGCATGGTCTCGTATCCTGTGTAGAATGTGTTCCAATCTACCCAAACACCCAGTTCGAACACCTTAGAAACAACTGACATTATTGTTTCATGATCTTTCTCTGGTTGCACCGAAGCAAGAACAACTGTGTCATTACCCAGAGATTCCATGATATTTCTCTGTAGGGCTCTTCTTGGCCCTATCTCTACAAAGACTGTGTTCTTCTGTCCTTTAGTTGCTGACCTCACTGCTTCCTCAAAAGCAACTGGCTCACGGATGTTTCTAGCCCAATATTCACCTGTGCAGAAATCACCCCGATGTACTTCCTTTCCAGTCACTGTTGAAAACAACTCTGTGTCAAGATCATTGTTTTGTAAGGAACCAATTGTCTCCTTAATTTCTGGCAGAATTGGATCCATCATTTGGCTGTGATAAGCAACAGGGACATCCAGTACACGGAGGAACAGATTCTGACTCTTGGCTGTGGTGCTTAGCATCATATGGATGCTTTCTATTGCATCTGCATCACCTGACAGTGTGCAGGACTGCGGGCTGTTAAAAGCAGCAAGGCAAATTGTACCACCGTATTGAGGGAGAAGAGCAGTCACCTCCGATACAGCCATATTGCTGATCACAAGCATCTTCCCCCCTGTGACTGTTCTCTGGAGAGTGCTGCGGAAATAGATTACCTTTACTGCATCTTCAAGAGACAAGAGGCCAGAGCAGTGAGCAGCTGCAACCTCGCCAATGGAGTGACCCAGTATTGCATCAGGCTTGACACCCCAGTGTCTGAGTAGGGTGGTAATGCCAATCTGGATAGCAAAAAGGAGAGGTTGGACAACATCTGGGTTTTTGAAGTCACTACTCTCAAACTCACTCTCAAGCGTGTCCAAGATGTTCAGCGCACTCAGCCTTTGGAAAACTTGTCCAATCTCTTTGATCCTATCTCTGAATACAGGCTCGTGTTTTAGTAGCTGCTTGCACATGCCATGATAATTAATGCCATTTCCACAGAGGACAAATACCAACCTTAGATCTGAGTAGGATGGGCAAAATGTTTTGCTAACAGCAACACTTAGCTTTGCTTTGAGATCGACTACAGATGAAACCACAATGGCCTTCCTGTATTTATGTTTCAGGTGGCTCCTCCTGCAAGCTGATGTGTACAACAGAGAATCTAGATCAACTTTACAATCTGCATCTAGCTGTTTAATTGTGTCTGCCATCATCAGATTCAAGGATTTTGGTGAATTTGCAGACATGACAAAATACTTTGCCTGCTTCCTGTTGTTCTTTATCTCTGTGTGTGACTGTTTGTGCTGTTTGACGATGGCGTGGGCATTTGTGCCCCCAAAACCAAAGTTGTTCACTCCTGCAATTCTTGCACAAGAGGCTTCCCACTTTTCTACTTCCTTAGGGATTTTAATGTTCAGGGCTTTGGCATCTACACCGGCAGTCTCCTCAGAGTAGAAAACTGAAGGGACAATGGTCTCATGCTTCATCATTAAGAGGACCTTAATGAGTCCTGCCACTCCAGCAGCAGATTCTGTGTGCCCAATATTGCTCTTCACAGAGCCAATCTTCAAGGTCTCTGAACCAGGAGGTCTGGCTTTAGCAATGACATTTGAGATGCTTTCTGCCTCTGTTGGGTCTCCAACTGGGGTTCCAGTCCCATGTGCCTCTATGTACTGGACATTTATGAGGTCATACTCTGAGTAGATACTTTGCAGCAGCTCTTCTTGTTGCGTCATGGAGGGTTTGGTGATTGGAGTGACTGAGTGACCATCTTGGTTGACGGCTGTTTTGCTGATGATACCCCAGATGTGGTCATGGTCTTGTATAGCCTGTAAAACAACAACAAGACTTAAATGAAACAATGAGAGTATAATGTGTATAACACTGAAAAGTATGTAACATTGGTTTAACAATGACATGGGAACTGAACATTGAGATATTTAGTTGTAGCAAGTCAGTCAGTTATAGATTGATATTGGTCTAATATCTGATATCGTGCAATGCTAATAAAAAGGAAAGGAAGTTGGGATCTTTTTATTAACCTATACATATTCTGACCTTTTTCAGTGGCTTCAGTAGAAGAACACCGCAACCTTCCCCTCTACCATACCCATCTGCTCTACTGGAGAAAGGTTTGCTGGTCCCTTCAGGTGAGATCATCTTGGCCTTGCTGAGAGCAACAAACACTCTCGGCTCTAAGATACAGTTGACCCCTCCACACACGGCCATGTCACAATCTCCTGATAAGGGGGAACATATACAGTATTTTGATATCTGATATTACAGGATTTGTCATTGTCTTATACAAATACAGACCTTGTTTAATGGATTGACAGGCAAGATGAAGAGCCACAAGAGATGATGAACAGGCACAGTCTATGCACAGTGAGGGCCCAGTGAAGTTGAACACGTAGGAGACCCTGTTTGCTGCTATACTCATGGCAAGACCTGTGCCAGTCCAGTGGTTGATCACACTTGGGTGCATGTGTGCAGCATTTGTTTCATAATCTCTGTTCATTAGGCCTGCAATAAAAGCAATATAAAATACATATGGAATATTCAAGGAAAAAAGACAAAGATTGGATGGAAATTTGGTACAGCAGAAAGTAATTGCATTTATATTACATACAACAGACTTACCTTATGAGGCAGCTGGATTTGCGAGATCATGCAAGAATCCATATTGTCAGGCTTCAAGTTATGCACTTGTGTCCGTGTGTCGTGGTCACCAGTGATTTGGACACAAGTACTAATTGGCCATCAGCATCCTATGAGAATTCTCACGTGACCTTGAAAATCCAGCTGCCTCTCAAGGTTAGACAGTGATAGATAGTTCATCCATCTACCTGCCAAGTATTTTTTTAAGTGCCCGTCCTTGTCCAAACAGTTTCCAAAGATGACTTCTCAGATGGTCCTGTGTAACAAACCATCTGACGTGTCAGGTTATAGCCAGTTACTGCAAAAATGTTTTTACTATCTTACCGATAAACACTCCTGTCCTGGTCCCACTGGCCTTCTCCATGGGAATTCCAGCATTTTCTAAAGCCCTGTAGACACACTGAAGGAGCTGTTTTTGTTGGGGATCCATTTGTTCCACTTCACTGTCACTGATGCCGAAGAACTTGTGGTCAAATTCATTGAAACTGAAAACATTAAAAAATTATTAGGATCAAATGTAATAACAGATATAGATCATAATGTAAACCAGTATAATTAAACCGTGTGCTGATCACAGCAAATGTGAGAGGAAACAAGAATGGACCTCATACCACTGTTTAAGTAAATAGCAAAAATTTTAAGGTGCTCAAGAGCTCAATTTTTACTGTGACAATTCATTTTTGATCAAAATCACTCCAAATATTTAAAACATATATTGCCATTTTTATGTGTATATTCTTAGTGTCTATGTGCTAGGGTTAAAGACCATACCCATCAATGAGAGCAGCCTTGGCTGTGCGGGATTTACCCGCTTTGTTGTCATCAGGGTCATACCAGCTGGCTAAGTCAAATCTCTCTTTGGGAACTGGTGCAGAACAGTTTCTCCCATTCACCAGAACCTCCCAGAAATTGTCAAGCCCCTCTCCTGTTTGAGAGATATACACAGTAGTTAAAGGCTCCACCAAGGTAATAAGATTTAATTTAACACTATAAAGTATTTAATAGTTGTATGTACAGTATGTGTTTGTATTCAACATTTTGTCATTCTGTGATTCCTCAAATTTGCTCAAGTTATGGCGAAAGAGGGTAGAAGTTATATTATGAAATAATGTATAAGTTAGCAACAATTACTTAATTTGCATAAGATAACATAATGACAGATCCTTTCTTAGAAGTACCAGGAATTAATTTAATCGACCCAAATTGTCAGGTTGAGATAAAAGGTATATCTCCAGTGAAGTTCATCAAACATCTTTTTATCTGGTAATTTCAGGCATAAAATAATGCAGTTCTATCTTTTTTGTCCAGTTAATTTAGTCAGGTTTCAAGTGTCTTGGTATATACATTACCAGAAATCTGCAAATCTTAGATTTGTCAATAAAATATTAAGAAACACAACAAAACAAAAAAAGTCAAATTCAAATGCCTTACCGCCTGGAAAATTACATCCAATGCCCACCACTGCAATACCGTCTTTAGCTTCCTCCATCCTGCCTGAACATGACTGAAGAAGAAAATAAAAAATCTTTACAGCACCATTAAGTCAACATCACTCTTGCTTCCTGGCAACATCACATCCATAAATAAATGTCTTCAGCATCCTTGAAAACTGAGTAATTAGTCCAGTTTTGTCATGCACCAGTGCATCCTTACATCCATGCTGTTTGCCTTTACCCTCAGTGATGGTATCACTGCTGGACTTGCAGTTGGTTCTTATAGCCAGCTTCTTTTGGTTATTAAACATTAATGACTGATTGTATGCGTGGCCATGGAGATGAAGGACTTCAGTGCACACATTTATGGTGCCTTTCAAATGATTAGACCAGGTTTAATGAGTAAATCAATACATTATCCAACAATGGGGTGACTCTAGGTATTGTTTTATTGAAGCTTATCACTGTTATACCATAACTAACGACCAATCAATCAAGGAAAAAATGTTCTTAAAATTATAGTTATCTAAAAATATTCTAATTTCATTCATTAAAAACATTATAATTAGTCACCTCAATTTAAGGCGTAGATTTGGTTTTTATCTTTGGTAAGGACACGTTTTGTTGGATGGCCAAAATAATATGTGCACTACTATCTAAAGAATCTGACTCTGCAAAATGTTTACTGAGTTGAATATGTATTTGCTGATATAACTTGCCTGAAACAGAGTTCATGAATTTTTCCTTTCTTCATTTTTGTTAAATCAACATAAATCTGAAACCAAAATGAATATTTAAAAATGCCATATTATAGATTTTCACAATAACTGTTACCATAAATATTAAAGCAACTATCTGCTGTAAAACCATTTTCAGACCTCACATTAAGACCAGCACAACTCAAGAGTGTAAGTGGGCTTCTCACTCACACTGTACAAACCCCCTTCAAGAGTGAATATGTACGTAGTTGGTAAAAAAAAAAAAAAATTGTTTCCATAAAGAAATATTTGTATATGCAAGCAGGGACAAAAGCAAATTGATGGAGTGTAAGATTGGCTTTAATATAAGAAAATACAGTTAAACAACATTTATTTCTTTAAGTATTCCATGACTTTAATACAAATATCCATAACAAAGAAATACAAATATGTTCTAATACAAATATTGCCATATTTTGCAAATACTGTGTTAATAATCAAAACAAATGCATACAAAAACTGCAGGAAAAATATCGAACTGTATGCAAAGTTATATATTAAGACAATGTTTTGTAAATAACTTCTTGGCAGGCGATGTTAGTGTAACAGAATGTAACAATAAACAATACATATGGCATCAGATAGTAAAGTAACACAACAGACTGCAAACTGAACGATACTATTCCCAATCCCGATCGCCTCATTCCCACGTAATGGAGAGCATCTCACAGCTCAGCTCCCACAACTTCTGCGCCATCTCATCGTCTTTGCCCGCCGCTGAGCATTCGGCGGGGGCACAGTCGCTGCAGGAGGAAAAGATTTACTAGATGAACAACTTGGACAATCTGGATTCACTTCTACACTTCAAATGCTGCACCACACTGATACACTGTACCACATTAGCTGACTGCTGTACCTCCTAATTTAACTACTTTACTGATAACTGCTGCACTTTACTGCTTATGTTGTTAATAAAGGGCATGTGCAATTGATGCCACTTGGCTAACTATTTTCTTCCCTCACACTTATTCATATTTATATATATATTTATTTATTTATTGATTGTCTTTTTCTCCTGATTTTACTGTCTTATTACAGATTTTACTGTTTTATTGCTATTCTGAACCGGAACCTGAGTATCTAATTTTGTTCCCTTTATATACCAACATGCTCTGGACAATAGACTTCCTTGAATCCTTGAAATACTTGAAAAAGTTATAACACTTAAAAGGGACACTCCGGCAATTTAGTATTTGTCCTGCATAAAGTTGGGGGAAGTGAGAGACAAATTAAGAAGAGAATGGTCAAAAGTCAGTGCAGCAGAGTAACTTCATGACGTCTTTTGTTACACAGTCCAGTGCCTGGTGTTCACCTACAGTAGGTCCTTCAAACACATGTTAACTGGGTTAAAAATGTGTCCAAACACAAGTCAGATAAGCCTGATGACATCCACATGGTTATACAACTGTTTACACAGGCTGAGTTGGACCCATCATGGTGAGTAAACTGAACATGAGGTGTAAAATTGGTAGGGTGCCTCTTTAATTTTCACTTCATATCATACTTTATGTAATAACTTAATTTTATTTGTTTTAAATTATAATAGTTTCCCAATGTTGTCGTTCTACTACCGTTTATTGTGTGCATATAGCACAGAAAAATTCATCTTCTCTTTTATAGATATGCACTCTTTTGTACATTATTTTATGATCTTAATTTTTTTTTCATCTACAATCCAACTAACATATCCTGTAAAAGCGTTATTACTTAAACATCATTTTGTGAGAGGACCGTATGTTTAGCTGCATGTAAAAACCTGTTACTACGATACCTGTAGTATCCACCGCTCTCCTTCTCCAGTGTGGGTTCCACAGCGCAGTAAATTGTTGTCTGGGCTCCCTGGACGGAGGTTTTGGTGAATGGACTGACCATCTTCATGACAAACTGTTGAGGGCCATTCAGATGACGCCATAAATCTGTCTGGACAACTCCAGGGTGGAGAGAGTACGTCGTGACGCCTGTGCCTGAACGATAAGTGACAACCTGATTAATGTTACTGTGCAAAACAACTGAAACATTGAAGGAAATGATCACAAATGCATTCAAATGGCTGAGATAAGGGTATATTACACACCTTCTAGTCGTTTGGCCAATGAGCGGGTGAAGAGAACATTAGCTAGCTTGCTCTGTGAGTAGGCTCCCTTCTTGTCGTAACTCTTCTCGCTGTTAATGTCCTCCAGATTGATGGAGCCCCAGGCGTGAGCCATCGACGACACAGTGATAATCCTGGCTGGTGCCGATCTTTTAATCAGGTCAATTAACAAATGTGTCAACAGGAAGTGACCTAGAGGACAAGAAACAGAAACAGTATAGAATATGCAAAGAAAAGTTATAGCTGAATATGGCTACATCTCAGACTTGTTAAAAAGTTTTTATATCCAAAGTCTACACAAAGATAAACAGCTGCTCTAAAATGGCAAACTGGCTAAATTAAGTGTTTTACTACATCCTCAGTTATTCTGAGATCTACGGCTGTATAAAAAATGTGAAATACTTAAATTAACTGCATTTTTACAGCTGTTATAGTTCAGAGTGTCAGACTCTTCTGCAGCTGTGAAACATTGCTAGTGTTAAAATTAATTTCTTGGGGGCAGAATATATTGTTGAGCTGCTATCATTGACAAAAATACATGTCAGTCTGTCCCAAAAGAGCTCCGACGACAGCACTATTATAACAATAATCCTATATTGGACGACTCAGTAGAAAATATTTAGTTGTTATTTCTTGTCTCATGTTGTAGAGAAACTGTATACAGGCCCATTTAGTTGCTAAAATTGCCCCTGCTATTTAATGAAGGTCAGGAGTGAAGTTATAAATCTTTGGTTAACCAGACCCACCGTAGTTGTCATGGTACTTCAGCCAAATAAAAAGAGATGCTGTTATTGCTCTGATTAAAGATTATCTGGCAGAAAAGTGTATTTGAGATCAGTTTCTTAAAATTTCAAAAGTTAGCTAGAAGCTAGGTGCAACTCTAAAGGGTTGACGACAAATCAGATAAGAAAAAGACTGAATCTGACTGAATTAGATATAACGGCACACGAAAAACACAGAAACCTTTATTAAGGCCTTAAAACGCTTGAGCTGCTTGAACTGAGAGACTGGAATGGAAAAAGTATCATATTGATTAATTTGAAATATTTAGTTCAGCACACAGTTTCTAGTAATATAAAGAGATCATAAAAAATTCTCAGTTCCTATATTTTTTATGTTCCTGTAATAAAACACACTACTTTGACTAAATGTGTTCAAAAACGTTTGCCTTGAAGTACATGAACCTTTACACAGTGACAACGATGAGTAGTTGTTGTGATGTTCAAAAAGCAGAAGAGTTATGACATCCAAGCCTATTTCTACACATTCATGTGACCCAAATTACAGACAAGGAAGTTTTTTTTTTAACTTTGACACTTTCATCTGTGAACCTTGGCACAGAAGAAATACTTTGACGGAGGGGTGATAAGCTGTGCTTGTTATCTTACCGATGGGCCATTTGTCTTATCACACTTCAGAGCAGCAAACTTGAACAATATCAACACAAATTAATATTTAAAAGCCAAAGGATCTCAGTCATAAATAGTTAAGTATAATAGAGGGTTATATACATGTGAGTGTGAAAGGATTTAGAGTAAAAACTACCTTTATAGTGAGACTAATAAAAGGTAGTTTTTAGAGTAATAAAGGCCACATTTACCATGGCAAGTTAATGATCATTAATGGCTCGTTAAGCAGAAGTGAATTAAGATAGCAGAAACCATGGAGCTACTGTAATCCACTGATGATGACAAGTATAACAGTTAATCCAAAATATCAGTGACTAATGCGGAAAGCACTTTTCTAGCACTTTCTATTTATAGTTGATTTTTCGTGAAATGGATAATAATTTGGGTATCAAATAAGAAAGACATTTGGAAAAATGAGAGGCTGCGTTAAGTCGAGGAACATCCACCTCTGACTCGCACATCATCGAGTCCTTTCTTCATTACACAGTTCAGAAACTTGTTTTATTTACCCATGTGATTGACGCCGATCTGCATCTCGAAACCATCTGCCGTTTTCCCGTACGGACACACCATCACACCAGCGTTGTTGATGAGGATGTTCAGTTTTGGCTCGTCTGCACAAAAAAAAAACCCAACAAATCAAATTATGCTCCCAACTATTGCTGCAACTAATGATTATTTTCACTCTTAGTTAATCAAGAAAATAATTGTCAGTTTAATTGAGTATCTGTGTGTTCTGTAAATGTCTATAAAGTGTCACCAAAGCTCATCACAATTTCCTGGTTATGTCTGACCAACAGTCCCAAACCCAAAGGTAGTTGGTTTATGATGGTAGAAGGGGTTAAAACCTGAAAATATTCACATCTGGGAGGCTGGAACCTGTGAACTTTTGCTATTTTTGCTTTAAATGCTTAAATGATTATACGATTAATCAATCATTGTCCAACTAGAACAAATGTAGTTTCTTAAATCTTGTGAAAAAACATGTATGACAGCAGCTTTATTCCTTCATTCCAGCTGTGTACCTTTGTTGATGGCTTCTGCAAATTCTCTTATTGACTTGGTATCTGCCAAGTCAAGTTTCATGCAAACCACATTTGCATTGCCTGAGTGTTCAGTGACTAATGTTGCAGCTTCCTTTGCTTTCTCCATGTCCCTGCATGCCATGATGATCTTTGCCCCTAAACAGAAATACAAACATAAATAAAACATCAAGACAGCATAAATAATGTCTGTATAAAACACACTGGGTATGTGTGTGTGCAATATGCAGGTGATACATGAGAGAAGAGCTCCCCCTCATGACATAACAGTGTACATCACTGTATTTAGGCAGAAAGTTTCAATATGGACAAAAGAAATAATCATTAGACATTAGAAAACATGACAAGCTCTTAAAAGGCAAATACTACTTAAAAAAACAACCACTTAATTAAAACTGTCTTTGTTTTTCTAGAAGTTATAAGCTTGAACTTCACATTTTCAAACTCTAATCAGCATCATCATCATCTTAGTGTGCGGCACCTGCATTGAAAATTAAAACTATGCATTTCCTTTAATAATATAATATTGTCACATGATTACATCATCACTACAGTTTCTCTGCGGTTCAGCTTAAAGAGATTAAAATAATTCAAACTGTATTTACTTGTTTCTCCTAAATGTCCAAAGCCACATAGTAAAAATGTCCACAGAAATTTAAGAAAGAAATTAAGAAATATGAAAAAATGTAACTGGAACGACATTTTTGGATTTTATCACTTGGAATTAGGACTCTGTATTCTTTTTGGAGTATTTTTTGAGTACCGACAGACTACTTTCTGACATTTTTTGGAGCAAACAAGTAACTGAATAAAAATAATGCCTTTATTACTGATGGCTTAAGCAGTAATGAAATAATTGTTGGTTGCAGGCCTAATCAAATCCTTTTATTTGTCTTATTTACTTATTCTGTGATTTGCTATTTCCTGATATAACTTATAATTTTTTACCAATTTTAGACTGTATTGCATTTAGTCATTTTTTTTGTCCTGCTGTTTTGACACAATTTTAACAAATGTGACTCATTTTTTTTTTTTTTTTAAATAGAAGAAGTTCTTTTTTTTTCTTAAATTGTGAAACATTTTATATTTCTCCTTGTGAATCACTGCAAAAGGTATTATTTTGGTTTGAGTGTATAAACTTAGATATTGTTATTGTATGATACTCAGCCCAATTGTAACTGGTACAGTTTTTCCTCGATCACTCACACACTATAACTGAGCCTGTTAACTAAACACCTCAAACCATGACGCCATCTACCAAAACACAAGACCCATATCTCAAAACTATAAATACTATTCCCCTGTTTTCACTCATGTGCTCATTTAGGAAGTGTTGGCGTTCAATATCATTAACTCAAGTCATCACAGCTGGAACCCCATTAACACACAACTCCCCAGGTGGAAACGCTGAAAGCCAAAATTGTTCAAACACCAATCAGAAACTGAGAATAGATAACAGGGCTGTTAGTCAGTTCACTTGTTTTGGAAAAATGGATCCACAAAAACCTGAAGGAGAATAATATACATTTACTTTTCACGCAGTTTCAGTTTATTTTATTACAGCACATTGAGGAATTAAAATTTTAAAGACGTATACCCATGTTGTGTCTTTATATTATGTTCATCATGTCAAGAGGTTGATTTGGGGGAAAACCATAAGCACCATTATTCATTGTAGTATCAGGTTGTGTAATGGCTATTTTGTAGTGTTTTTTGTGTATTTGATGGTTTTTGTGTGATGTCTGAAGGCGAAGTTTGGTTTAGATGTAAGATTACATGACTTTGAACAAAGAGTTTGGTTTTGACATGAAAGTTGGTGCATTTGTGTTTAGATTTTTGGGAAAAGGACCATAATTTCAAGAAATGTGTCTTAGCAAACTGTAAAACAAGCAGTAAAATATTATATCATATATATTTATATTAAAAGTTCAGTAGCCTGAAAGTTATCAGAGAGCCATTTCATTTTTCTGCTTCTAACATTTTCTCTTTAAAAGTTCCTCTTACTTATCTGTGGGTCAAAGTGTCAACATTTCCTCAAAGAAAAACAATAGTGGGCTGAACTTTTTCTTAGGTAATCTAGCAGCCACACACTGACACAGACACACATGGTGCAAGTAACCATGACAAAGCAAAAATAATACATCCTAAAAATCTGCTGCTTTCTTAAAAGCTGATGGTTTACAATTTCATACCGACCTCTCTTTGCCAGATCTATGGCTGTCTCTTTGCCAATACCAGTGTTGGCCCCGGTGATCACCACAGTTTTGTCATCCAGTCTTTCATCAGACGACCAGGCCGCCCGAAAGAAATTCCTGAGATATTGAGAAATCAGTGTGACTGTCTTTACCATAAAATGGGCGTGATGTGACAAAACAAACCGATTTACAACAAAAAATATGCTAGTTTATTCTCAAATACGACAAAAGAAAACGTTTATCAACTATTGTTTGTCCGTTTACTTGTTAAAAATTTCATTAGTATTCAAAATTAGGCTTAATTTACAGTTTGTCACTTGAGCACAACAACAAACAAACTGAATAATGTGTTTTAGCAGTTGTAATGATAGTATTTAAATAATATTTAAGGAGTCCTCACCTTATGGCCTGCATCTCGTTTCACTATTGTCGTCAAATTGGCTGTGGTAACAGTTGAAAACCCCACAACAAATCTTTTATCTCTAAATCAACAGTTCCTGAAACACATAGGCTTCCTAGACAACGTCAGTGTATTAAAAGTGGCGATGCGGAAGTGTCATTAAAGAATAATATTTGACGGACTGTGATTTTAGCCAATCAGCAGGAGGGTTTGTCACCCGCGGACAACTGCGATTGGTTGTAGTAGAAATCTGAGTCCGCCCTCGCTGGTGTGGGTGTGTTCGATTATGAATACGGGCCGCGCCGCACAGGTGGGGAGTACACCTGCAACAGGTTGGTTAAGATCAAAGATGAGTAAAGGGGAGTATATTATTTTATTAAATACATTTAACTCTGAACATATAACATATGACATCACAAAAACACACAAAAAGGCAAAACATAGATAATAATTATAATAAAAACACAAAAAACATTTTATACAAAAAATATTTTGATCCCATCTCTGGCATTTGATATTAATAATAATGATAATAATAATGATAATAATAATAATAATAAAATAGCAATACCATTTAATTTGGTCATTAATTTAATACTTATCACCTAATATTCCATAAACAATTAACAATACAGTGTTAGTGCATATAATATATTTAAGACACAGAATATAATCTACTTTATTGTAAAAAATAAATCACTCTTATTTGATATCTATTGTTTTTTCTCACGTGCATTTCAAATGCTTTGCACTGTTTTACATTTGCTCTGTCTTATTGGCTTGTCAGTAATCTGTAAAGCACTTGGAATCGTATTAGCCTTTACGAAAGCTGCTTTACAAATGAAATTGGATTGACTGATTGATTGATTTTTACTGTAAAGTGATTAAAATGACAATAGGTCCCTTAAGAACAAACATCCAAAACAAATATAATCCAAAATAACAAACAAACCAACAAAAAACTACCAACAAAAGCAGGAAAGCCTTCCAAGTTGGGAAACGTATAAGTAAAACAGATCAAGACATGCTTTTTTTTTTTTTTTTTTTTTTAAATGTAATTATTTTATCATTTACATCTCAACTCTGACATATTTAAGTAAAAATGAAGAAATGACATTTAAATCTGTCCCAGATTGTTTGACTGTAAATAGACCTACAACACATACCTGAAATATCTAAAAATACTCTATTACTAGTATGTAGTCCATGTTTTAAAAAAACAACAAAAAAAAAACATCTAGTATATGATCCAATTAATAGCATATTATGAGCATAATAAATAGGATTGTGCCCTATATATACTTACATATATTTTAAAAAACAAAAGCAAGAAAACCCCTATTTCTTTCTGTACTTTAATATATAATTCTGCAACATTTCAAACTCTCTCCAGCAGGTGGCAGCCTATGACCATCTACCATAGTGAATCTGCAGAGGGCGCCTGCTTCTGAGTTTGACACCAGCATGATTGTGTTGTGTCTATAGACAGATTAACAGGTTGGTATTTGGGTAAATCTTGTCCTTGGCTGGCACTTGGCTCTGCTGGTAAACGATTTACAGAAAATCAACCTAATCACCCGTCATGCCTCTCCAGAGTTCACCAAATCAGCATGAATGGTTCATTCATACCTTACAGCAAACAGCTGAGTTACACTGGGGAGAAAAGGACACTAGAACAGGAAACAAATCCAGTCATCAGCTGATTCTACGCTGATAAACATTTCCTTCCTTTTTTCTCTGGTAGACCACTCAGCAAAGGGAATGTATGTATGTATGTAGACAAGAGAAGGAGCTAAAAGTCAAAGAGTAATAACTAAGAAGATGTGTTTATTCATGTGAATGTAGGACATTAGAAAACAGCCAGAAGGAGTCAAAATCAACTTAGTGTGCACTTTTTCTGGTTGTGCCCTCCCCAACCCTCTATTTCCTCTCTTTAACTTCCTTTTCTACATTTATATCAGCAACAAGTGTTGGCACAGGAAGTGGTTGTAAGTAGCTAGATTTTCATATACAGTATAACATGATCTATAGTAGTTCACCTCACAATAAATCATGGTAAATCACCTTATGTGACATCAACTCTGTGGTTCCACAGGGAACCAAATGAAAATATACATTGAGTCGCATCATTCAAGCGAAATATGAACATCTGAATCTGTATTTATTTGTATTATTTTGTTTTTATTTAGATTTTGTACTGTGACAAAACAATCTGTCTGCTTATATGTTTATTATTTGCATGTAGTCATCTCTTATGTTTGCTATTGTTGATTGGCTACTGTTTTCTCATTAGTGGCCAACAACATCAGACATAACAGTTTACCTAATGTATTGCTGGCGCCGCGCTCGCAGCTTCCCAGAGACCAAAGACAATGGAGAAGCAAGAGGATGCACTGAGTAAACTATGAGAACAATCCATTAGCTATAATGGGACTATTAACATTTCTTTGCCAGGTGAAGAACAAGAGGATGCAGGTTTTTATTTTTATACAGAGGGGAGGGGAGGGGGGGAAAGAACAACAAACAAACGAGATATGACGGAGAATATGACTGTGCAGGATGAGCAATGACTGCAGTACGACTCAATGGATCTGATTCTTTTAAAGATAAATTAACACCTGTGAGGGAAATGATAAACTATCTCACTCTGCTGTCATGCACCTCTTAATTTTACAGATGTTATTAACCTAAAAGGTGGCTTTTTAGAGATCCATAATTAATATTTTGTGTCAAACTTAATGTCAGAACAACAATAACAGTAAGTTAATGACAATAGCAAGCTATATTTCCTTTACACTTCATTACAAAGTTAGCCTAGAATAATAGAATATAAGGAAACAGCAGTAAAAAACTAAAATAAAACATACAAGGGTAAAAGATAGTAACTGACAGGACCACCTTGTGGCATATAAAGACATAAAAATACTCTTGAATTTATTCTTGAATAAAGATGTATGATTTGATATGGTTTCCCATACCTTGTTAAAAATACTTAAATTGATATCTATACAAATATACAGAATGTGTCTCCTTTTAAAAGTTTAACTACTGGATACAACGTGTCTTCTGCACCACTGAAAAAGATCCATTCTCGGTGTACGTGCACTGGAGGCTTCAAGTTTCCACGTCACCCTTGTGTAAGTCCAGATGCAATTGGCTCCCAGATCAGCTGTGATGTCACGAAATCACCTCCTATGCTCACATCTGAAACTCAGATTTAAGGAGAAGAAATACTTCCCCACTTCAGCAGATGAATCATTCTGCACAGTGAAGCTCAAATATCCAACTGGGAGCAGAGGAAACTTTAAATATTTAAAAAAAAAAAAAAAAAAAGTAGTGATAGTTTGAATAACAGCTTGAGAGAGGCCTTGTCATAAAAACGGGAGATTTTATATAGGCTGATATTTTTAGGCTGGGAGTTGCACAAACACTCAAACATAGTAATTTTGAGAATGACTATGATCTCTTTGCCCTTTAACACGAGCCACGAGATTAAAGCTGGCAGAACAAGCAGCTCTGATGTTTACATTAACAATATCTTTCCAAGGTCACATCCCTCACTACCTCCCCTGACACACACACACGCAGGCGGCCGGCAGTCTGGGTTGTACAGTACAGCTCTCATCTTCAAAACCTCAATTTTGTTGAAGCTGCGGGGGAGGATAAGCATATGCCAGTGTCCCCACCTGTATTGGTTCATCCTTTCCGTCATTCATATTCTGTTTAGTCTGGCTCTCTTTGTCCGTGTTTGCGTCTGCGCTCCCCGCCACGCCTCTGTATTTGGTTTCTCACCATCTTAGCCTCTCTCACCTCTTCGAGCAGTTACATAACACATAAACGGTGCCATTCATTTGCTCAGACCGTTCCTCTCTACTGATCCAAATCTCCGACCCGTAATGGTTTTTTCAACTGCTGCACCATTTCCCTGAGATACTAATCTATACCTTCTTAATTACACTTATTTATTTATTTATTTTTTTACAGTGGTCTTGTTATACACCAGATGACAGACGCCTTCATCTCACCACTGCACTGTTGACTGAAACACACTGTAGCATTTAACGTTGCCACACAGGTCCCCCCCGTAATGAGGCTCAAACCTTTTTTCTCACCAGTTTTCTTTTTCTCTGGACTGCAAGGTCATTTAAAGGTTGTCCTTTAAATTACTGAGGCACTTCCTTGGTCATTTATCTTAATTATCAACATGTTTGTGAGGGAAAAAATAACACAAGATTTATGTTACACGACACCTTCTCCTTATGGGAACAAATCTGCTTTTTTGGTATTTACGTGCAGGTTATGGTGACCCTATATGAAGCTCAATATATCTCCCATTTTATGATTATAAGTTTCACACAAAACGAGGATTATAGATTGTATAATTCATCTTTTTGACATAAAGGTGCATTCTTTAATAATATTTATTCCACGACATTTGCAACCTAGAAAGATCAACAGCTAAATTTAATGCAGAGGACATGAAAAGGCACTTCTCTAAAAAGTCTAAAAGACCTCAGTTTTCACCACATCCTGTGTAAAGAACGACATTTACTGTAACTTCGCACAATTACAACACAACGTTTTCTCACTTACATATTATGGTAGTTAGCTGTGAAGATTGTTTTTGGCTCTATTTTACAGGTTTTGAAACATTTATTCCTGCCAATAAAACAGTGGTAAATGGAAAAAAAAAAAATCTGCAACATCATTTCACGTAAGCAATGTCCTGGTTGCTCTGAATAAGCCACAACGCTGACTCTGAACTGTTTCCATTGGGACTATTTATTCAGTAGAAAGTAATTCCAATTGGCTCTGTTTGTAGAGGTTTTGAAACGTTTATTTCTGCCAATAAAACAGTGGTAAATGGAAAAAAATCTGCAACATCATTTTACACAAGCAATGTCCTCGTTGCTCTGAATAAGCCACAAACCTTGCTGTGAAAAGTTTCCCTTGGCGCTATATATTTGGTAGAAAGTAGTTCTAAATGAAAGTGTTCATGAGGAGGTAAGTGAGAAAATATATTTTGATTTATTTATTTTATTGAATGGGCGAAAACACCCTATTAACAAGAACCCAGTTATTAAGAGAGCAGCATAAGGGTAAACACTTAAAAAAAACTAAAAAAAAACTTAAAAATATGGGGTAGAGATGCACCAGATAGATGCACCGGAAGCATTAATGAATTTCCTGCGGATATCTCACTTGTCAGATCCTTCCTCTTCATATCTGCCTTTTGATCTTAACTGTTTCATCTTGTTGGCAGCCTGCATCAAGAAACTAAACCTCCCTGTCACTTTGCCACAAACAGTCGGGCACCAAACAGTAGCAGCAGTGGTGTGCGTGTGTTCAAACACCAATCTAAAGTCATTATTGTGCTCTGCCCCATTCATCAAAGAGACAAATCAAGACTGTTGCAAGATAGCACTATGGTGAATTTAGGTTATGTTGCCCTTTGAAGGTGAGCAGACAGTCATTAGGACACTGCTGTGAGCCCCGGGAAACAGGCGTACAGTGCTATTAATAGAGCTGTCTCAAAGAGGTCTTCGGAGGACAGGGATGGTCTGTTTTAATGGCAGCCAGCATACACAGTGTCATATGTCAGTATATAACAGTCTCCTATCTAATTCTGTTGTAAGTCTATTATCTAATATCATGGATTTGGAATAACATGAGGGAAGTTTTGTTATTTAGTGGACCGCACTGACAAAATGAGCTGCCATTGCAAAGATTATGAAGATTTTTCAACAAGCTGACTCTGTATTTCAAGGGAATTAGGCAAATGTGACTGATGTCTACTGGTGACGGAGGAATTGTCACAATGCCAGTGATGATGCCTGTAACAATAAATCACATTTTCCAAATTTGCAACTCCTTTCCTGTTTCCTTTTTTTTTCTCTAAAGCTCTAGAGCAAAGTTTCTCACACACAAAAAATGATTTCCCTCCGTCTTTGAGCTGCTCAAGCTGTAACTAGGTCATTGAACACTGGGAGCATATGAAGTGCCAAAAGGTTGTCAGATTTCTGTTTTATAACGAGGTATCAAATATACCAAAAGGATGCTAAGCACATAGGGCAAAGTGCTGAGCATCTTTTTTGGAAAATGGGCTGCATTTATATAGCACATTTCTAGTATTCCAACCACTCAAAAGACTGAACACGATATGCCAACATTCACCCATTCACACACACATTAATACGCTGATGGCAGAAGCTGCCATGCAAGGTCCAACACCTAGAGATCCAACATTCCCCCATGAGCAAACACTTGGCGACAGCAGCAAGGAAAAACCGCCCTTTAACGGGAAGAAGCCTCAAGCAGAGCCAGACTCTAGGTGGGCGGCCATCTGCCTTGACTGGTTGGGTAGAGAGAGAAGGAGGGAGAGGTAGAGGAGAGAGAGAGAAAGACAGGGAAGTACAACAACAACAATAATAATAGAAATGTGGCGAGTATGTATGAGCAAGTGTTTCAACCTTCTGCAAATACATTATGGTCGTTCTCGGCTATCTGGCAGTAAAAACTTGCTTTTGTTACTCTGAATGGCTTCTGGTGGGATCCTAGATTGCTTTATGATTTTCCCACAGTGGACATTTTTCTTGTGCCCTTTCACAAGTATGTGCAGTAACTGAGCTTGTACTATCTTTACATGCTATTGCCTCGTGGGACATTTGTTCCCCTTGTCATCCCACATGTCACCTTTGCCAAATATTGCACATGGGAGAGGCACATTGCATAATTCAGCCATCAGAACCTATTATATCTTGTTTTTTTTACAACCAAGTGTAATATATAGAACTGTGTAGACCAGGATGGGTTTATTAATATTCTATTTATGTCTCAGTGCTGGTAAAGTTTAACCTTCTGTATAACTCTAACCTGGAGCCAGTGTCAGCTTTCTCTTCCCACAGACACCGGGTGCAGTTTCATTAATACCAACTTTGTCCAGTAATGAGTGCTAGGTGATTGTCAGTAATCCATTTCATTCAACCTCTCAGCAGTCGAGCAACTGGTGTCTGCCTCAGCACTCGGGGTAAAATGATCAGGCTTATATCATCTGATCCCTGTGATACACTGATGACCTTTCCAGGATTCTTCTTACTGTACTTCCTGTCAAACTTCTGAGACCTGGAGTTTATACGGTATAAAAACAAATACATGAATGAATGAATGAATGAAGAGTTCAGGATTAGGATAAGAGTGATATATATTTATTGTACTTTGAAACTAAATTCTGGTTAAGTAAATCATCGGTGTGCATTCAAGACTGGAAAGTTACATTAAATTAAATTAAAATTAAATTAAGAGGGAACGTTAGGCATCATCTTATTGTTGAAAATGTAATGTGTTTTTATAGGACATATTGAATGGTGTATTGTTTCTTCGCTTTCTCATTAATATATTTGTTTTCAGAAAAAGGTCATCGGTGAACTTGAGTGTGCACAAATATTTTTGTCTCGGTTTTGACGATAAAATTTTCAAATACAGAAGTTCAGGATTATTATGATTACTGGTTGTCAGGACTGTGAGCAACCAAAAACACAAAACAACACAAAATAAAATTAATTATTTTGTTGAACAGGAATATCTGTGAGATTAATGCAATATGAATTTGTGTTTATTTATTCCCTCTATCCCTCACCTTTGTCTGGTTTTGTGAACAGTGCGGAGAATAGTGGAGCTAACATCAGAATAGCTCCCAAAACACCTGAAATTAGGGTTCGCAAACAGGGACTCCAGAATCAACAGAAACTGCTGATGCTTCAAGAGAACTTCAGTAATAATCTTTAAAAAAGAAAAAAGGATTGTGACTGAAAATATTGTAACTTGAAATATAACATTGATGTGTACGAGGGGTGACCTAAAATTCCTTGGAATTGTTTTTCAGTAGTATCTTTCTAATCTCCTTCAAAGTACTCTCCTTGAGATGCGATACAGTTGTCCCTGTGTTTCTCCCATTTCTGGAAACATTTCTTGCAGTCATCTTTTGTCATTGTTTCTTCATGCATTTCTTCCATGGTGGTGAATCGTCTCCCTTTTGATCGCAGTCTTAATTTCATCAAGCTAGCAACAAATCTGATAACTACACCCTACTCCTGTGCTATCAATGGCTTCTGGGAATTTTTGCGTCCCCGCTAGTGGATTGAGCCTAGCTCCAGTGTAGCTTATGTATTATTATTATTACATCTGAACCACAATTCCAAACACCTGTTTTTAAATAAATCCCTAAAAGGTTGTTCAGGCTGCCATTTTGAAGGTATTTCCAGAATCCTCTAAGACCTCTTCTGTCCATCTGTCCATCAGAAAAATAGATGCTTTAGCGATGTAACACTATGCAGGTGTAGAGTTGTTGTGTGAGAATGGGACCACTGGGACAGGATACGCACAGGGCCCAGATTTCTGTGAAACACCCCAGTTTTATAGTGTCTCTCTCAAACTTTCCATTCATGTAACTAGCATGATTCATGAGCCAAACTGAGAACTTTTGGCTGTTAAGCCGATCTTCGGTCAGCTGGGAAACAAATTTATAAGCAAGAAAACAAAATGTGACTGAACTGCATTCTCTTTCAGTCTGGTAAAATGCATCATAAAAAAACTTCTGGGAAACATTGAAGTCTAAAATTAACTCCACCCCAGTGTTCCCACACTTGCATGATTTGACATTTACATCTGGTAATTCATTAGTACAAAGTTGTGATCGCAATTATACTTTAACAGCTTTTATGTACTTTTTACAACTTCATTTATGTGTTTTTCAATGAGTGAGCAGAATCTTGAATCCAAAATAATGACTGTTTAGATCAAGCCGCAGGGCAGCTGCAAGCCTTCTGATGAAGGACATTGTGACATTGTTTTGTCACTGCATCCTTCTATTCATGGTTAATAAAAAAGCATTTAAATGCTGACCATCATATTTCAATAAACAAACAATTCTCTATTGGTTTGGATGATTTTGCATGGCCTGGGAGTACCAAGGCTTATAGTGGTAATGCTAATGAATTAAACTAAGGGTCATCCTTGATCTGGTTTTTCCCTGTACTTCTGTACCAATGATTTTTAAAAAAAATAAAATAAAACTAAGACTGCAATGGCTGCATTTTGTTTGCGGATGATACTATACTGTATGTGCTACCATGCCTCTTCTCAAGTGTGTTAACGGTGAGGTTTACCAATTTAGAGAGACGAAAACTCCCGAAACACTTGTAGTGTGAAGAACAACTTTATTAGTTGACCGACACATTTTGGCTTGTGGCCTTCATCAGGGTCATCACAAAACACAATACGAGCAATATTTAAATAAAGTAAGTTCAGGATGAAAAAAGGTAAAAAACAAACAAACCAAACAAAAACTATATATATATATATATATATATATATATATATAAATATATATAAAAGCCAATCAAGGCACATATCAGCCAATGGGGCATCTACAGAGATGGGTTGGATATATGGTCATGTGGCTTCAGGCCAATCATTGTCCAAGGTTAACAGAGGTAAGAGAAGTGTCCAAGGAGGGACATGGGTGACATCATATTTGGTCCATTAACTAGAAAGGTGCAACTAGGGGGTGGTGCTGTGTGCACTTTACACAGAGCAGAAAGATACATAATACAACAATATATAGATAAGAAATAATACATTATAATACATCATTAAAAAAATCATCATAAAAAAGATCATAAAAACACTATAAAACCACATGAGACTCATTAGATCTCTCTCATCAGATTATTCAGATAAACTTTGGAGATGGAAAATCCAAAATGTTTCTCTCCCTTCTCCGTGCACCTTGAAAGAGGGTATATTTGTGCCAGAGACCCTTACTCTGCATCTTAGAGGTTCACCAATTTAACACATTTTAAGATGGAGTCCAAAAATACACAGAGTCCAGATGATTCATTAGGAGCAACTGGCCTGGGGACACTGTTTTACGTAATCTGAGTGGGTTACATTACAGACACAAATGATGATAGAGTACAAATCTCTGTTGTTTAATTTATTCATTTGGGACATTTTGGTTCCTAAACCCGGCCCACCACTCATAATCATTATGAGGGTTATTATGTCCTGATAACTCAGACACTGTGCAGTAAAAATGTGGACATGCAGTGGGTACTTATGGTACTTCTCAAGAGGCACTGAGGAAGAATGACAAGAATGATCTGGTAACTATTAAAAATGAGGGTTTTGTTTTCTTTTGGGCTCTCCAGTGTATAAAGAAATGTCTGGAGCACTCATGGAAGATATAGGCAGGTACAGTATAGGCTGTAATGGCTTCAGCTTCATACATCTGGACAGTGTATGTTTACTGACAGCTGGTAAATTAACACATTTTAACCTGTTTACATGTCTTAAAGAGGAGCATATGAAAAAAAACTGTTGTATAAAGTGGTATGATAATATGGTGGTGCATATCTGGGAAAGTGATGTCACGTTTTCAAGAACTGCTGTTGGCAAATTTCAGACATTGATTGTTTGTTTTTGGTTTTCTTTATTAATGTGATATGATTAATCTTCTCAACCCACAGCTTATTTGGCTGAATTATAAATCTGTAAAGATAGTCTGGTTGCTTTTCTGCTGATTTTCTGGCAGAGTAGTTGTATATTTGCTGCCTCAAGTAGTGGATACACACGTTATTTCAACTGTAAAATTGTTCACAGTTTCTATCGAAACAAATAATTTTATATGATGTAATTTCATTATGTTGTAAGAGAGGATTTCAGCATGTTGTAAGAGATGATTGCAGTTAAAACCGAAGACTTTTCAGTTGAACAGGAAGGTATTTCAGTTGAACTGGAGTATGACTGAGAAAATGTGAGTGAGTGAATGTTGTTATCAAAAATGATGACATCGCTTGCAAGTAGCCTAACAAGCAAATGAACAACTCATGCAACAATCTTAGCAACAAAGACTACAGAAACGGATGGCCATTTGTGGGCGTGCATGAACGAGCTGACATCAGTTTGATGGGGGAGTAAATGTAACTTTGAAAACAAAGTGTTCAGAGCAGGCTTAAGCACTGGCTTTTGACCTTAAGGGAGCATTTCTAGATACATTCACTCAAGGTTTTGGACCTTTAACCATGTTTAACACAGACATCCAACATCATAACAGGAAAGTAAATTACAAAATCATGTTATGTCCCCTTTAAATTCTTTAGGTGGCCAGTAAATAATATATTCAAGCATATTATGACAGGGGTACTCTGTAATAAAGTATACTGCACCTCATAAACTGAACAGGTTGGAAAAACAGTCTGATATTAGACCAGAATGTTCTGCTCAGTGATTTGATGTAATAATCACCTTGTGATGTTTGTGATATCTTTTTGTAATGTACATTTTTGTTTGCTTACTCACCGCCTTTTTAGATTGTATAATCACTAGCTTGTACTTAGCATGACATGTGCAACGTAGCAAGTATATCTCGTTCCTTTCGGGGAAAAGGTCATTTTGCAGTCACTCATGCGCACACAGAGTCATTCAGGCCCCAAAGCACATGAGATACAGAGCATATTTGTGCTGAAGGCAGGGACTGTGATGGATGAGTAGCATGAAAAAACATTTGGAGGAGGAATAATAGTGTTGCAGCTCCCTCCTACTACAGCAAAATACTCTGACCAATGCTGTCCCCTCCCCTGTGCCCACTAGGCTTCTCAGACAGACAGGGTCCAAAAATACACAGAGTCCAGATGATTCATTAGGAGCAACTGGATTGGGGACACTGTTTTACGTAATCTGAGTGGGTTACATTACAGACACAAATGATGATAGAGTACAAATCTCTGTTGTTTAATTTATTCATTTGGGACATTTTGGTTCCTAAACCCAACCCACCACTCATAATCATTATGAGGGTTATTATGTCCTGATAACTCAGACACTGTGCAGTAAAAATGTGGACATGCAGTGGGTGCTTCTCAAGAGGCACTGAGGAAGAATGACAAGAATGATCTGGTAACTATTTAAACTGCGAGTTTTGTTTTCTTTTGGGCTCTCTAGTGTATACTTGAGTAAAGAAATGTCTGGAGCACTCATTGAAGATATAGGCAGGTACAGTATAGGCTGTAACGGCTTCAGCTTCATACATCTGGACAGTGTATGTTTACTGACAGCCAGTTAATTGTATAAATTATGGTTGTACAGGCATGTTTTATGGAGATATACAAGTGTTTTAGGCAGTTCAACCCTCTCACTGTGACCAAATGAAATTCCAATGAACTCCACCAGGACACAGATTTGATTTCATCTGTTTTCCTTACACGGATTACATTATGTAAGGCTTTGCATAATCCCAATTTGTATTTAAACTAGATTTCAGCTCCGATCAAGTGGATTACAAAGCGCGCTAACACAGTTGAGTTGCAGTGCTGTTATCATCTATTTATTTGTTTTAAAGGGGACACATCATGATTTATGTGATTTTGTTATTTACATAATGTTATGATGTTAAACATGGTCAGAGTTCCAAAATATGAGATGAACGTATATAAAAATGCTCCTTGAAAGTCAAAATCCCAGGCTTCAGCCTGCTCTGATTTTTCCATTTGCAATTCTTCTCCATTGAACTGATGTCAGAGTGTGCATGCCCACAAATGACTGTCTACGGGTAACCTTTGTTGTTGAGGTGGCTTCATGGGTTGTTTGTATTGTCCAGTCGTATATTTCAGATCAGTTTTCAGCTCAAACATGTAATGGTTTTTATGAGAAGTTGATATTTTGAGTAAAGAATGAGAAAAAGAAGGGAAATCCTACTACTGTTGTTTGTTTACGTTGCCTCAGGAACTGTCAGAAGTCTGTTGAGGAACAGTTTGTGGAAGCTGGCCATTTGGAAACAAGTGGGCTCATCAGGAAGGGGCCTTAAAGAGACAGGAGCTAAAACGACCTTTTTCAGACAGAGGAGGAAGTGAGGGGCTGCGTAAAGGACCAGTAGAAGATAAATAAGGAGTTTTTTGAACTGTAACTCATGCAAAGATATTCCAGTTGAGCCCCAGAATAAAAATACAGACCAGAAAACATGCACGATATGTCCCCTTTAAAACAGATATCAGTGAATATTTACCTTTGTATTATGTAACTTTAACATTATAATGACTGAATGATACTGAGTTTAACTAGAGATAAGCGAGCACAGGCTGACTGCAGCACTGTTCTCACTCTGGCTTTCAGAGACTTGGAAATTTGCCATCTTTTTCCACAGCCGCGAATCCACTGGTAGGTGTTGTTAAACACTGCAGCACTGTCTGTATGCCAGACAACTTCTGCTTGTAGAGAGGAGATAAATCATCATGCACACACACATACATACTGTATACATAATGCATAAATATGAGTACTACATATACATAAAACGTCCTCCCTCTCTCTCTCTTCTTCTCAGCTGCTCTGTGATCATCAAAATCTCAAGAGGTAAACACTCCTACATGCAGAAGATGATGAATAAGCACTATGAATAGACTCAAATACATCATGTTCTTTAGTGTTGCCATGGAAAGCACGTCTCCTCTGCACAGTTTTGTCATTGTCAAAAGGGACAAGTAGTTCGCTGCAACAGAAGTGAGAGGAGCTCTTTACTATTCACTGGACACATTCACGGAAAATAAGCTGCAGGGTGAGAGAGCCAGAAAACCGGACGCTCAAAAGAAGACTGAGCCAAACACAAGACTGAGAGGGAGACTCGCAAGGTTCATATGCATCTGAATAAGGGGGGAACAAACTGGATTTGAGTCATGACCCGTGGCAGCAGAGAAAAATGGTCCAGCCAAGAACTATTGATATTCTATTCATGTGCTTTAGTGCTCGTCCCAGAGGGAATTTAAGGTCTCCGCATATGATTAACACACACCATCACCAAGGACGCTACACTTTTGAGGTTCACTGACATCATCAACAGGAAGACACATAACAACATAACAAGAACACTTTTCTTATTTCACAAATTCTCAATATCTACTGATTTAAAAAACACAAATAAAATGTCTATATTTATTGTTTGTGTTGTGTAAACACTGTGAAAACCAGTATTCAACTTGCTAAAGCCCCCCTGTGGCACACACAGGAAAGGATTAATGGGTTTGATGGAACAAGGTCAATTCACCCTGCTTTTTTCCCCACTTGCTTTTCTGGTTTACTTGTACAAATCAAAATATTAACTGTGCTGGAGTTTAAAACAAGAAAAAAACACAATGCTATTCCTCAATGTACAAATAGGAAATAGAAAAATAATGTATCTATAGGCTGAAAATGGCTAAGAAATGTTGACAATTCAAGAAAGGTAATCTTGTTTATTCAAGAGCTCAAAACTGAGTTGAATTAAAAAATGGTTTGACTATGCAGAGTGTGGTGAATGAGTGTGTTGTAGATGTGGGCCGCATGTTAAAATCCTTTTTGCATTTCATGCCTTTGTTTGCTGGCTTAGTCTGCTTCACACACAGTAGGCTATGAACAGGTGGTGATGAGAAGCTGAGGAGAAAAGATGCATTACCGAATCTGCCAGCTGACAACCTTTACGGACAAGGCTCTGCGACTCGCCATATTCACATCTTGTTATACACCACAAATTGAGGGAAATGAAGGGAATTGTTTGTCTCTGCAGGCATCCTCTGTGCTTTCAATCAGTCAGGCTTCAGCAGGGAAGCACACAATGGGGAGCTGGCCTTGTTTCCATGCCTCCGAGTTATAGCATGTACAACAGTGTTATTTGAGGGGAGACTTAACGCATGCAGTGTGCACACTGAATCCCCCACAGCCGTTATTTCTGGCTTCCAGCTACCCATCTCCCCTCTAGGTTACTGGCAAGAGAGAGTTCTTACTCCCATAAGAGCCAAGAACTAAGACAAGAGCTTGTCTGTCTGCTTCTGCGTGGTTTCTTATTGGACGAAAAAGAGAAAAATACGAGCACACAGCTGTTTCATTCATTCTCAGTTCTTCCTTTATTTTATGTGAACATGACAATTTTTGAACAGATGCTGTTCCATCTGTGAGAAGGACTAAAAACCTATTTCCATGATGAGATAAAAATTAGATTTATATGCATTTTTCCCCCCTGCAAAACAATTCCTTGAGCTTTCTTATATCAACAGTCTATTATTTACAGCCTGTAGTCGGTGTGATAGTCACTGCATGTACAGTATTGAGAGTAATGGTGACCATCAGGGGCATGCATTTTTAATGTACTGCTGATAAATTATGGCTGGGATAAATGAACAAAAGGGGAGAACACTGATAACCGCAGGCCATCAGACTCCTGGTATCCCTTCTATAATATTCAGCCTATGAAATGATGGATTATCCCGTTGGTTGAATTATAATAAGATGGCCACATTTACATAATCGGCCCTGTGATGATACTGATCTTATCAAGCGTTGTCATTTGTATTCTGCAGGTTCATGAATGTCAATGATTTGTGGACAGACATTGTTTTACTAGAAGACAGGTTGAGGTTACAAAAACAAATATATTGTTTTTAAATGATGTGATATTCAAACAGTAGGTTTTGTCTGGTGCATCACTGTTATGTTGAATTATTTTAAGCCATTTGTTCAATTCATAGGACACATAGTGAATTCATATTAATCCACCTTTCAAAAGGACAGGCTCACAGTTTTTCAAGTCTGTCTTAAAACAACAGTCAGGCGCCTAAATGAACATTGAAATAGATTTTTCTTGCTGTAATCACTCCTCCTGTTCATACCGGCCATTAGAAGATCGTTTCATAATGCACTTACAATGTAAGTGATGGAGATAAATGTGTTTATCTGAAGCTAATGAAGCTCTAGCCATCCAAATCAGTCAAATTAAGTAGATATTGTTCAATGTTACAGTCTTTTTAGTGCCAAAGACTCTCTTTTTCTTACTTCCACTGCAGCTCAACAGGGAAACACTGTCACAAGAAACACAAAGAGGTAATTTGATGCTAAAAAAGACTGTAAATATGGCAGATATCCACTTGATATGAGTAGCTCAGACTGCTGAAAAGCCTCATTTATGCTTCAGATACACGTTCAAATACATTTTTACACCAAATGTGGATTTTGGCCTCCATCACACTTGCTCAAAGCAGATTTGAAGGGGATCTTTTAATAGCCAATATAAACAGGAGGAATGATTACAATCAGGAAAACCTCTCACACTGTTCATATGGACACCAGACTTGAAAAATTGTGAACCTTGAAGTAAGAAATTATCTAGTGGTGGTGATAATGTAAGGAACTCAATACAACATGTTTCCCCATCCTTCTTGCTCTATTTACATAACCTCACAATCATAGGACTCTATTTTTAGCATCTGTTCTCTGTTATTGCCTATTTTATGCCCTTTGTGTTTCCTTTTCACTGTTGAATCTTAAAAACCTTTACTGCTGCGATGACCTAATTTCCTGTCATAACGTTTCATCATATCTTATCTTCACAGGGCCCGGTACTGTTTCTACTAACTACCGCTACTAGTTACTCATTTGCGTGTATACCAGTTGCAGCTGGGACATAGTGGTGAAAGGGAATGAGCTCTTGTTTAGACAGAAGGGATTCTTAACTTCTAAACAGCTGCACCAAGTCACTATTTATAGAGCACAATAAATTATGATGAAAACCAAAATATAAAATCACGATCAGATATGATTATGAGGATCGAGAGAAAATGAATCAAATGTATAATAAAATTTGAATAAAATCATGAAAAACACAGCAGAGAAAAAAATAAAATAAAATCATGACTCCATGATGATTATTAAAAGGCTGATGGAGGGGTTAGATCTTATAACGAGTGTCCGGTCACCTCTGGTTTTTTAAGTGGGAACGTGGAATGAAGAGCACTGATTGGTCGGCAGATCAGAGGGGTCTGGCGGTAGAATAAGGGAAAAAGATAAGCTGGTGCCGGTCTATGCAGTGCTTCAAAGACAAATACAATAATCTTAAAATCAATTGACTGGTAACCAGTGAAGAGAGGCCAGTACACAAGCAGCTATGGATACGGTCATAAGGTCGTGAATGGTTGATGTCCTTGCTGAACCCTGCAGTATTCTAATATGTTAATCCTCTTTGTTTTTAATAATGATTAGAAATAAGACATTAGCACTTTCATCCCCATACTGAGAGCATAACACAAAGAGATTGACTAAAATCCAGCGAGAGTGAGGACATGTTGTTCACCAATTTTTAGGCTGAAGGCAGCATATTCATGATTTTTCATATTTTGGCATTCAAATCACACTCGTTTTGCTGCACTGAATGTCAGCTGTTATCGTGTATTTTTCAAAGGAAAGATAATCTTTCACAGACATGTTTGGTGTACTAATTGCTTCATTGCCATTTTTTTACTATCTGATCAAATAACATTTGATCATGCATGCTTTCTGAAAGGTTTGGTTAGAAATCTTTGGGGAATTCACATAAGCCAAAAAAACAGTTCAACCAACAAAATCTGGTTGAAAATCTCATTAAAACTGTCTAGCCTCAGATATTTAATGGTCAGTGAGCTTGCACCCTCACAGAATTATATCCAGTGACCATGCGTTTGCAGTGAGCCTTTGGATTAATTCTGTTGTGTGCTATATTAAGATAATGAGATCTACTTTCTAAGGAACTGCCTTTGTACATAACTGAGAATGACACACTCACCAGCTCCGCATGTTATCACAATGGTTTACATTGTTTCTTGTGAAATACTCTGCAGTGAAGGAGCTCTATGTTGGATCAAGTTAAATTCTCCCAAGTACCATGACAAAGCCTTAGGTGCAAACCACCTCTGAATTAACACAATTAAAGCTACTTTAATTACTGATAAATGCAGACCTTTGTTCATTTGTAATCATCTTAAGGAAAATGGTGGCGATTTGAGCAGAAGACGGAAGCAGACTGCTGTAATCTCCATAAACTCGAAAACAGAGTTTTGTTGTGACTCAAAATATTTGTCTCTGAAACAACCATTTAGATTGTTAATGGCAAGAACAAGTTTTCCCTTATTTATCGGATGCTCATTATGTTTATGCACCTTTAATGACATGCTGTTAGAAGCTATGCCTGCCTGCACTTCATCTCATGTTAGATTTTAACATACAAAGCACGGTTTTAAAGAGTTAAAAGAGCTTGGATAAAAATGCCAGCATTTTCAAAGAAACTGGTTTAAAAAAGTGCACCCAAAAAACCCATAAGACAAAAGGTTTACACAGACAAATGAAAAATACACACAATAACTAACCTTTTTCTATTTTTTCCTGAAAACAATAAAAATGGATCATAATCTGCAATAATTTAATCTCCAAATTTTTCTTTCCTGACAAACAGCTGAGAAATGACGGATTTCCTCCTTGTCACGCTCCTCACATTTAAATAATGTTTTTAGTTTCTCTTATTTTGTCCACCCCTATATAGTCTGTACACTCAGCAGCCAAAGTGTCTCTGCCTGCAACCTCTGAATCTATAAACTCTAATGGCCACTCTATAAGCTGTATAATGTACACACAGATATGTGTGTGACCATTATCCTTCAACACCATTGTATGTGTGTGTGTTTTTTTTTTTTTTTTGACAAACCTGTTCCCTTGTCTCTCCATATTTGTACATCAGTTAGTGTTGATATGTGGGTGCCAGACAGATTGTGTCTGGTTGCATAAGGAGGCCTGACGATGGCCCCCTCATGCTTGTTCCAGAGCTCACTAGGGAGGAAGTGTGATGACAATCAGCTGGCCTGGTCTGTCTGTTTTTACTTCAAATGGCGGAGGCATTTGTGTTTGCTTTGCCAACACTGAGACACTGTCAGTATCTGGTTTTTGAGCTGGGCAGATAAGGAGGCTGTGGTGACATCAGTCCTGTAGGTCATTGAAATGTCATGCAAAAAAAGGCCGCTTTCTCTTAATGAATGGGCCTGAGGGAATATTCATATATTTGTGAAACTGAGCAAAAATCAAATGCTTTATATTTCTCTGGCAGTTGTAGCGGCTGATTTCTGCTAGAAACATATCCACAACCTCTGAGTGGTTATGTGTGTCGAAAATGAAAAAAACAACAGAAGGAACAAACAAGAAGAGAAACAATAAACATCAAAATGTGGAATTCAGGTCAGCATACAACAGATTTAGGGACAGCATCTCACATGAGGACCAGCCCAACCCAGCTTCCTGATGCCTCTGTGCACTCCAGATTGGTAATTATTTGCAATCAACATTATCTACATCTTCAAGATCAGAACAACTCATCAAAGCAGCAGAGGGGAAACACACATGCACACACACACACATACACGACTGTTACATAATTTTTGATATACCGGATTGACAGCATCCCTTCATGTTTTAATATCCAAGAGGATTTTACATTGAACAAGAGCAGAACATTCAGTTTGGCCCGATGTAAAGTGAAAATTATATCTTTCGAATGCCTGTAATTTTTAATTCCATATAATTTTAATACCATCACTGCCTGGTACGATCCAGATTCTTTTGGTTTGTGGTTCGGCGACGGGGGAATGAGCTACCCAGCTCCACACGGTCAGCTGACTCACTTGGTGCATTCAAGAAGTGCCTGAACACTCTCAGGCATTTGTTGATTGTTGCTCTACTTTCTTTCTACGACTTTCTATTTCTTATACACTGACTACCTACCATCATTTCTGACTTTAAAGACTCTCCCGAAAAACTACGACAAATGTTTTGCCTAGCACTCTTTCATTGCACCTGTACCTTGTCAGCTACTTGAGAATTTTTACCACAGCTCTGATACTGTAATGATTGATGGTCTTGCCTCACTTTTAAGTCACTTTGGATAAAAGTGTCTGCCAAATGACAAATTGTAAATGTAAAATGTGCCTTGTGAATACTCAAAACAGACTGTTTGAGAGAGCGTATTCATCTTTAAACCATGAATAATTAATAAATGCAACCTTTAACCTAACAAATTTGTTTTATTGTCTAATCTTAAAAAAAGGTACAGAACCCTCTGTGGTTTTACAGTTGCATTGGCATTCAGTGCTTCTCACCAAAACACATTTTTATGTATTCTTGAGGCCAAACAAATGTGTAAAACACACTTCAAACCAAAAAAAAAAAATTGCATCATTTACGTACATGGGCTAGTTTTCTCACCTTTTGCTGGCACAGTGCAACATTTTTTTTTATTTCATTGTTCACGGCCAATCCTGCAGGTAAATTTCATTTTTATGGACATCACATCAAGCAGTTTGATAAGCAGCCGCAGCCAACTGATAAGATGTTTACAGCTGAGGTAAGATATCCTAAAACATTGGCTAACACTTATGTATCAACCTATCTATCTATCAACCTACCTTTTACCATGTGCATACATTGGTAGACAGAGCACAGACAAACAAAATGAGAATCTGCCAATCAAAACAGAACCACTAATGATCAAACAGGGCAGTCCCAGTATCATGGGCGGGCTCCTGGGGGTCCTGGCCCACCCATCCAGGAATTCGGCCCTCCCAGGAAAAATCAGCATCAACACTGTTTTAATGCACAGGCTTACCGTGGCTCAAGCCCCGCACCCAAAAAAAAAATCACAGGGGCGACAAAAAACATGCATGTTTTTTTGTCTATTTGTGGTGTCTGGATTTAGAATGCGGTGAGACATCACGTCAAGTCTTTTTTTTTAAAACCTTTCTGACGTCTTTCTTTTTCTAAGAAGCTTGCTTAACCCAATGAACTTCAGTTTGTGGCAGTTACTGTCATTCAGAGTTTTTTTTTAGTGTGTGACGCCAGAGCAGGAAGTTAAAGTGGCTACCTGAAGTTAGCATGCTGGCCAGTGTTTCAGTTCAAGAGTGACGATGTTATCTGGTGACTTTCAGGGAAATGTGTTGTGGTTGTTGTGGTGACGCAGCTGTTGCAAACACAAGCAGAACAAGTCTTAAATTATCATCGTGCGTTCAACACAGTATATATTACTCTGGTCCTTTTTGTATTACATTATGTAAATTAAATGGTGTCGCCAACAAGACGCAATCACATTTCTCACTTATTTTTCTGAAATGAATCTTTTTAAATGGCTTGCTTGAGATGAAATGCTGAATCATGCTGCAGTGTCCGCACGGATGGTCACAAGTTAAACAGACTGTAAGCTGGTCAAACCTGGTGAATACTGGTTGTGTGACCACACAGTTTATGCAATATTTAGCTACACACTCTACTTTTAGTGTGTGCACAATGACAAAGCAGGTTAATTGGTTGAATAGGAGCCACTTTCCTATTGAAGATAACAGTATAAAATCACCAGATAGACTTTAGCTGCACTGCCGACGTAGAGGCTGTGTTTTGTTTCCCACATTATAAGTAACATTATGAGGTGAATGCTTCTTACTGAGCACTGTTTAACTTACATAAATGGTTGGCATAGTTAATAAAGACATTGATTGATTGATTAAAGTAAAATAGATAAGGCTTTTAGGAGCTAGCTGCCGTCACCACGAGCAACCACGATGCGTTCAGCTGAAAGTTGTCAGTTAACACAGTCACCAGATGTTTTAACCAGTGACTGTGTTATGTGGTGACTTTCAGCTGAATGTGTCGTGGTTGTCGTAGTAATGGCAGCTGTTGAAAACAGGAACAGAACATGTAGGTGCCCTCTTAAAAGTCTAAAATGTTGGTACGGGCCCGTTAATGAAAAACAAATGCCCGGCCAGTTACTTTAGTCTGGGGCTGGAACTGAAACAGAGCACCTTATCAGTGAACTTTGCTTTGCATGAATGAAGCATGTCCATTTAATACCGTCATCACATGGACTATTTCTTAAAGTAGCTGAAAAAATAAGTATGAGCATTTTACATCTGCAACCGCTGATGCTCATTTTGCACAACTTTTGGAGAGATTATATTTATAAGAGCTTGGAAAATTAACTCTACAACCACAGGTAGAGGATATGTGGAGAAATACGATTGCCTTAGCGGCTGAGTCACTGCATCGGGCTACTGTGGAGCATCTTAGAGAATACATTGAACAGAACATCTAGCTAGGAGAGGGAGAGAGGTGATGTCCATCTGGAGAAACAGCTGTAGTGACTGCTCTACAGCACTCGCTTTGGTACGTGTCCATGCATACTTTGTGAACAATCTCTGTTTACCAAGTTCACTCTCTCTCTTCTTCTCAAATTCACATACACAAACACGGTTTGCATCAGCACCCCCACAGATTTACAGCCCTGACCCTTGAGGTCTTCCTTGTGTCGTGCTATTTGTCAGATTTACATGAAGCTGTCATTTCATATTCGCTTGTACAGCCACTGAGCCTGCAGGCGAGGGACTGTGGTAGATGACACTTCAGTTGCGTTCAGCTTTTGGTAGAGTGCACAAACATGCTGCAGAATTTCATTTAGTGTGAGTATATACTCCAGACAACCACGGCAAGGCATTTTTAAAGCATCAAAAATTGATGTTTTCTTTTATTGTACAGAATGCACATTAAATACTTGAATTACAGTTTTATTTAAAATGCCAAAGAGTGACTGAGAAAATATTTTCAGATTAAACGCTGAACATTTATTCTTGACCTTGGAATAGAAACAATCTCACTACAAGGACCATTTAGTAGCTATTCTAGAGCTTTTGATTGCATGATATTCCTCAGCAAATAGAGTTTGGCCGGTTGCCATGGAATTGTTGATGTAGACTTCTCATCCATGTTGGCTTAAAAATGGAAATTTCATTTTTCAACTTGGCAAACTCCATCTGCTGAGGAAGCTTGTGTGATACTATTAAAAGCTCCAGAACAGCTATTAAATATACTGAGAAGATGTATGTGAGATTGTGAAGATGTTCATTTCTATGTATAGCATCTTGATCGGGGACACAAAAAAATGATAGTTACATAATAAGTTGCAGCTCTGTATACTTGTGTTTCGCTTAAACTGTTTTAAGCAGTTCATCTATAGGTAACTGTAAATACGGGTGGCCTTTTCCCCCCTCTCATGGTCGAGTCAAAGAGCATTCAGTATGTTATCAGGGTTGCAGTGTGTTATCACAAAGCCAACACATGGTGCCAGAAGTCTGGACTAAGACAACCGCACCCTGTGAAGCATCAGATATGATACATTTCTCGGCAAACTGTACACAGCTTTTGAGGAAAAACAAAATTGAAGGATGCTCATTCAAAAAATATTACATTTTGACAAGAGCCCAGGCTGCCACCATTGCATACCAGTACATATTAACTTTCTGTCAGTGGTGTGAACAAGGACAACCTGGTAAATCAATTATTATTATTAACACACAGAAGCAGTGAGGTGTCAGACACACACACACGCACACACACACACACACACAAATATACACATACTGCTCTTTTAAAGCTGTTTGTAGGTGAATGTAGTTGAGAGTTTTTTTTTCCAAGTATTTTTTTCACATGTAAAATTCACCTCAGCTCTGCTATCTTCTTCATAACCCGTGGGAACATAAATGCTAACCCCATTTCTACTAGTATCGTATTTAACAAAAAAAACCACTGTGCCCACATCCCTGTGAAAAAAGTAGCCTCAGGTTTCAGTTGTGTATGAAACTGATGAACAACAAGTGTCAGAATGTATCTGGGAAAGAGTTTGCTGTAAAGCTGTGAAAAACAGAAAACACAGGTGGTGGCACATGAAGGAGAGGTTGTATGTGATCAGTTTCTAATATAGACACTCAAAATATCTGGCACTCAAGCTCTTCTGTTGTGGTACCTCAACAATAGAACAGCTTCCTGCAAACTCAAATCAATTCATATTTTTTAAAAACATCTTAAAAGGACCAGTGTGTAAGATTCACTTGGCATCTAGCAGTGAGGTTGCAGATTGAAACCAAGTAATAACCCCCCTCCCCTTGTCTGATTATGTCAGACAGCACTTTTTCTACATTTATCTGTCAGAACAATGGAGAATACTTGATTGTGATTGGATGGATGGTGTGTAAAAATTTCAGATAACTGCACAGCTCTGACCTAAACACCTCAGTTCAAGTAGCAACTACTACAGCTTGAGGCTGGATCCAATGCAGAAGTTACCAAGGAAATGCAATGCTATCAACTGCCGCTAGCTGCTGGCTCCAAAAAAAATCCTTGATCCTTGGAGCCCTATTCTAGGACTAGTATTACCTGGAGACCTCATGTGATTTAGAAATTACAACTCTCTTGTCTGTGTTTCATACGGCAATCCTTTTTCTTTTCATCTTTTGCTCTTCTGATGGATTTTTTCTGGATGGATTATTTCTCTGAATGGTACTTCATGCTGTGTTCACAGATGAATTTGCACCCAAAATGCTGTCAAAACTTTAATTTATAATTTCCACCTAAGCCTTCATAATTCTCAACAGAGAAAGCTTCATTCTCCTCCAAAAATCTTAAGCTGTATGCTAAATACAGCTGATATTTTATTGAATCTTATTTTTAAAAAATGTACTTACAGTGATAATTGTGTGGATGCTGATGTGTATGATATTTACAGTAAATAAAGAAAAATACCGACTCATATTTGTATCATGACAACATAAGATATGACCTGGAGAAAATAAGGACATTTCAAAATGCAGTTCAGTTAGTTGCAATCTGCAACCAACTAAATCCTCCACATTCAAGCTAAATATTGTCACATTACTAAAGTTGTAATGCTTTTATTTTTCGTCGGCTGCTAGTCTGGTGACATATAAATCAAAGTATGTGGGAGAAAGCGAAGGCTTTTGTTAGTGTTGTACTTCCCAGAGGCAGTACGTACCAGTACAGACCCGATAACCAACAAAAGAATCGGCACTTTGGATTATACTTCTTATGCCAGCACTACATGGGATGCAGATTAAAAACCAGGATCCTGTGCTGTGTATACCTAACCACCCACCACAACCTCCACCCTATGACTTAGCAGCGTAGTATAATGATTTCACACTTACTGCACAGGATTGGGAAAACAGTTGGTGGATGCAGGAAGTAATTAGAATATGTTTAAGAAGATGTGAGAAAATTGTGAACTTATTCTTTTAGGAGACAAAGAACAACCTTTAATCATTGCTACAGTAAAATTCCTCAGCATAAAATGGATAATCCAGGTTTTTAAATGAGTATTTTCTCTGAACTATCTCAGTAAGTTCATTGAAATTTGATTATTGTTGAAAAGGAAACAAACTGTCATCATCCCAAAGACAAAATGCTCCTCTGGGGTCGGAGTGTCACTTCTTAAATAGCTCACCACTCGTGTCGTTAATCATGGCTGAATTTGGGTATGTATTTGCACTGAGGCTTTCAACATAATAGTTAATGTTACAGTACATGTGCGTCATGTATGTGATGTGAACCACATGTCATGAGGCCCTAACCTCTGAAATCTGCGCCATCTCCAGTCTGTTTGAAAGATGATGAGGGCCACTTCTGGTGCATTTTATCACCTCATCACCCCATTTTGCGCAGTAGCACACATTTCCCTACCATAATAGGCGGTCATTGAAGCTATTTAGGCTATGCTGGACTATCAAAGGCATGATCTTTTCTGTACATTAGAGGAATTTCCTTCCTTTTTGACATGGCGCCAGCCGAGTGCTCCTTTGAAATGGAGGGGACTCGTTATAAATATCGACAGCCATTGTGATGTTTTGTCGAACTGGTGGTGTGGTGACAGATGTTTCTGTGCTTGATTTTTGTCTTTGGTTGTGTTTATCTTTTTGTATTTTTGACAAGAAAGCGCAGTTTTGATTTGTTTACAACAATATTTTTTTTTCCACTAATGACACACATTCATGTAATTAAGGGTAAATCTATATCCTCTGCAAAACAATTGACTCAGTTGCATTCTACTGTCTTTGCGACTCTTATGTAACGTGTTATGTCGCCCCCCCCATGATGTTCAACATTGTTTCACAGCATCTCATGTCGCCACCTTGCAGTCATGTGTCTGTCTGCGAAGATTGTGTCTAACATAGTTCGTTTTGGAGATCTGATTTTGGCCCACCTCATGAGGGATGGATAATGTATGCATTCATCGTGTACATATGTAGTTATGTAACGAGTGTTAAGATCATATCAAGTTTCTTTAAGTTGATGATGACACATTGGGTGTGATTTTCTGCGAATACAGTCAATATTAACCCTCCCTGTACTCTTAATTGTCATTTGTTTTCCTTGTGATTAAACTAATCACGAGTTATAGTCAGCCTGCTTCAATATATTGGATCTTATTTCAGGAATATTGGTGCAATAGTTTAGATTTTACTGAAGCAAACCGTAGAGAGAGATTACTACTTCTACTACTTTGTGTTGATATGGCAGTTGACAGTCACATGATCTTAAAATCATGACTGTCAAATAATTAACAAGGTGTTATGACGACTTAAAAGTAGATTACAGTAATCGACTGATAAATTGTGTAAACACGAGCTCTTTAATACATAACCTAAAACAAACTTTTAAATACTGATAGCGGTCACGGACCAACCTGGTGATTCTAATTACTATTACACAAGAAAGTGTCACTGACAACTCCCTCCTAATAATCTATGTTTATCAAAGCTGTCAGAAAATAAGACCACTCATGTTGACATCATTTTTTAAATGGACAGATGAGTGGAAAATGTTGCCATAGCGTCGCCACCTTGCTGCACTTCACTTCACCTTCACAAGCTCTAGCCAACAGGTGGTAAGGTGAGAGACATGACCTCCAGCAGCTCTACAGGAAACTCTACTCCGGTGAGTAATGCTAGCCAGCATACCACCAAGAGAGCACAGGAGCATGAATAGAAATCCGGCCCGTGGCTGAATTAATTTGACTGTGGTCTGGAGCAATGAAAGGGGGAATCAGTGGAGAACAGCAGCGACATGAAGAAGAAAAAGACAAGAATTTTTCAGGATGAGCGACTGGGAAAATAGGAACAAAGGCAGGGAGGAAGAAGAGAATGAATAACCGATTGTTCTGATCTTTTCAGGCGAACTATCTCTCCACCTCTAAAAGTTTGTCTCCTTGAATGTGTGAGAAAAACCGAAGGACAAAGAGCAAAAGAGAGAAATGAACAATCAAATGGACAAAAAAAAATGGCTTGGACTAGTACAGGTTTGGCACGCTTTCACTGAGCAAACCGCTAGCCTGATAGCCTCATTGAATAGTGCCATTCTTCTTATCAGTGTGACCAGCAGAGCAAGAGGAGGAGGTGGTGGTGGCGGGGTTCTGTGTAGGTGACCTACATAAGGCTATTCCTGTGCTGTACGAGGATAGTGGAGCGGCCTCTGAGAGTGACACACCCCTCCACTATCAACCCCCCCCTCGCTGTTATCGGTAGAAAATACATACGTCAGTCAACAGATATCAGCATGAGGTACCTCACGCCAAACAGCTTGCTAAAAAAAAAAAAGCATGATGTAATGTTATGTCATATGGCACATGCAAGGGCTGTGTATGTTGCACGATGTAATGCTCGGCTACTGCTGTTGGCTCACTCTCTGATTAAGATGTCAAAGCGATGATTTGTATGACTGCAATGCTAATTCAGCTAAAAAAAAAAAAACACTGAGTGGGGACTAGTCAAAAAATGATTTATGTTTGGGTAGGCGTGACAGGGAAAGTGTTTCATGTAAACAGTTCCATATAATTTGGATATTTTAACCCCAAACACTTGCAATGATCCACTATGGATGTCAGGAACAGGGTTGTTCATGGTAAACAGGATAATCCTATTGCCTGGAATGTTCAAGTCTTGTGACCATCAACTGTAGGCTTCATGGAAACAAGCGTACTTCAAAAAGATGCATCCTCTTGGGTGTAATCCAGATGAAATGTGTGCAAATGCAGAGTCCTGGCCAATGGTTAACAGGAAGCAACGGGTTTTACATTTACAGCTAGAAATACATTGTGTCAAGTGAGTTGTAAAGTCCAGTGTTGCGGGTTCAACTTGTCAGCAAGATGCTAGTGAAATCTGCATTAATGTCATCTGAGGTGACCAACTCGCCTGCTCTGTGTTCCTTGCAGGCCAGGGTTAGAGTATGTACATGTGTCCCTTCTGATTCACATGGTTAACCGCTCCCTTTCACCTATTAGAGGTCATAAGGTGCACTGAGGGTCACAGTAATTAACCCAGATCCCTTCCTCATTTGGTCCGGCACCCCAAACAACTAATAGGAGTCATTAGTGCAGCAACAAGGACCTGATCCCTCACTGGTTTCCCATACTGCTAATTGTGCTCAGTGGAATGTGCAACCAAACCAGCGGTACAGCTGAACAGTAGGCACAGTACTGACATCTTGTATAGTTTTACAGACTTTATGTTTGATGAATACTTTCAATTGATATATCTAATTATGTTGCACACAGTGAATTAATATTTTCCAACAAACTAAAAAAAAAAAGGAACCATAAACTTTTCTCTCAGTTTTTACATTTTATCACACACTTCCTATTCCCTGCTTGCAGGAGGTAAAGCAGAGCCTCTTCTCATTGATCTGTGTAAGCAAGGAATTCTGTAACTTGCCACTATACCATTGCAACTGGGACACAGATGAGGTTTTTGAGAAAAACTGATATCCAAAAGGAAATGTTGCTCTTGATTGGTTGGAAGAACTGCACTGGCTTATGTGGACGTGGATGTTAATGTGTCTCATGCATTGTGTATCCCGTGTTGTGTGAACTAAGTACAATAATAGATAGGTAGTGAGCAAGGATTCAAAGCACTGGTGAGACAATGAAATAGATCCAGTTGGAAGAGCAGATTGGTGTGTTTAAAGGTTTATCAAACACAAAAACACAGCACAACACTTTGTAATACTCACAGATGGGATTTTACAACTCTGGATTTTACAAAAATGTTGGAAACTTATTTTTTGTCATGACTACCACAAGGTAAATAGTAGAAACAGGGTGTTCATGTTACAAAGTAATCCACCAGGAATGGCTACATGCCTGTATGTGATGGTCAGATGACGTCACATTGCATTGTAGAAAAATATGAGCCCCGTTCAACTTTTTTGCCCAAAAAGCCTGCGTTGTTTTGTTGGAGCCATCTGCTGTGGCATCCCCGCTGTGGCGTCGTACTGGTTCTAATCAAATAAATGAGAGATGCTATTGGACTAAGCTTCTGAAGTGCAGTGGAAAAAAACACATAGCTTTGCCCAGCAATGTCATCAAAATAAATAATCTTGAGGATTATGGGTTTAAAAACAGACTACAACAATGAGGCCACACACAAAATGCTCAATCATCATCATCATCATCCTGTCTGACCAGGACAGAAATGATTAATTAATAAAAATATAAACAGATGCTGAACATAGTGTTTCAATGGCTGGTCCATATGTCACTACAGTGTATAATGACCCACAGCATAATCACTACAGATAGTTTGTTTCAGCAGCAGCATGACCCTGCAGTTAACAGGGATTATCCCATGATCTCATTAAAGGTAGAGCTGCAGTATGTGGACTTGTCATACTGTATCTAATGCAGCGTCATACTGATGCAGAGCAGCAGGAGAAAAGACTTGTCACATTTTGTACTTTTTTTTTCTAGTCTCATCTATAAATACTAGAGGGCCCTGTGTGATCAAGAGTGTCAGCTTTTTTTCCCTCCTATTGCTCCATTTGCCAGATATAACTTCCCACAGCCTGTTTTTTGTTGGTATTAATCTATTTAAGTTGCCATTTTTAACCCAAACAGTGGGCCTTTTTGGCATTCATAAAGAAAGAGGAGAGGATGATTAATTTTTTAGGCTAAACCTGGATTTCCGTTAATGGACAAGATTAAAATATATATTTGTTAACAGCTGTGTTTATTTACCTTTCTTCATGAGAAATTAAACATAGTGTTCCTTAGATAAAATCCCACCCCATGAATATTTGCATTTTTACTTTGTTTGTTGACCGAGTCCATGTCTTCGGGCCACTAGCGTTATCCCCATGGATTAACATGTAAAAACACTCTTGTTGATGTTTGAGGCAAATATCCGGTTGTCCCAAAGTGTCTGGCCGCAAAGAAAACAGATAGCTTGATCATTTTTCAAGAATATACACCATAAACAATTTGTAGTTTCATACATAATTACCAGATTATTTTCTTTTACTTTAAAATCACTGATTTAATTAGATAATGACTTTGCCTTTAGAGGTTTCAAGAGCCACACAGAGGTTCAGTGTTTCTTCACGGTTATACTCTGCATGTCTGTGAAATAAAGCGCACATCAGTTTGTGTTTTATACAAGGGATTAGGCCATGAGACATAATAAATGCATTTGTTTAAATTAGATCAATCACATGCGTCATATTGCCAGATTAAAAGGTCAGTGTCTGTTGAAACATTCATTTCCTAATCAAACAATATGGGAGAACGAACATGAAGCACACATTTGTCACAGCAGACTTCAGATCTTGCAGATATGTCAGTGAAAACACTCCTCTTGAGAAGTGGATGTTTACATAGAACGAATGACACAAAAATGAAGACAGAGGACAGGAAATTACAGGGGAAATTTGCTATTGAAATGTTTACGCTAGGCCGTTCTCGCTCGCAGTTTGAAAAATGGTCGCTGCTAAGTGAACGGCTTCCTGAACAGTATGTTTGAACTGATGACTTCTAGATGCACATGTGGGTGTAAGGAGTTTTTCCTTCAGAAGCAGATATGAAATGAATATGTCATTCATTTTGCTTTTCTATTTTATCACATTTAAAAACACCAAAACAATGTTTCTAGAAGTAACAGCAGTGAATAGCTGGAAATAACACGGTTATACATTGATTTCTGAAGGCAAAACTGTATTCAAGTGAACAACAACATTTCTCAGGGGACTTCTTTGCCCCGATCTGAAGGACTCATGGATTTCCAAACACTCCGACAAAAGAAACACACTGAAAGCTCAAAAATGCAAAAACCGTCTATCACCACAAACCCTTGAGTGACATTTTGAGCTCACTGCTCTTCATCAGATTTGTACAAACGCACAAAGAGGCTGTTTACACTTGTGTTTAAAATGCATTTATCTCCAAGGTGTCCAGCTGGACAAGTGCCAGACTTTGTTTGGCACAGGATAGCTAAGACAACAAAAAAAATGTTTCAAGAACTGATATGACCTACTGAGATTGGCAGGATAAAGTCATTTGGCTTTGGTGCGCTGTCACCAAAATAACCACCACGTCCTTCATTGATGACGCATTTCCCTGTTATGTCCTTGTTAGGGACACATCAGGATGCATTCGTGTTTACGCTACAAAAGATATTTGGTCAAGTGCATCCCAGACCACGTCAGGTCAAGTGGCTTGAGTGATTGTATCATAATGCGTCTTGGTGGTTGTTTACACTTGTATTTAGCACTGGCCACCTGGGATCTGATTGCCCAAGATGCATTTTAAAACAAAGTGTAACAAGACAAGGTCAATATGTGAAATTGTGGCCAATTTGTCGTAGGGATAGTCAGTGGTAGTGTCTATAATATGAATTCCTGGATATTAAATGTTCATCTGCAATTTCCTGTAGTGGTTCCAGTAATATTTACAGGTAAAGTGTACTGAGGTAGCATCACCTAAAAAGGTTATAAATGCAGTTGTAAAATAAATACTTTCCATTCATATCTTGGGATATTTGATTTGAAAGAGAACGATTGAGTGTTATGTCATTGATGGTTATTTGGGGCACTTCATCTGTGCACTCTCCCTCATGCCTCTATTTACCTTTATCTGCCTCTTCCTCTATTGATTATCATGGAGGCTGCAGTGGCTATTGTAATGAAAACGTTGAAAGCATTTGGTTGCAAATTCAGGAGGCTTATCTCTGCCTGGTTACTGCAGTTACAGTCAAATCAATGACACCTACAGCTGACTCACACAAACCTGATATAAAAGCCTACATGAGTCACGTTTTACCTGCAAGACTCATGTTTTAATGCAGCTGTTGTTCATCGTTTTTGATGTGAAAACTTCAAAAAAAAAAGAAGCTTGCATCCAATGCAGAACATCTCTCCTGCTGCTGACAGTGCAGACTATATACATATAAATAAATAATAAAATAGTATACCATCAAAGACACACATTCCCACCAGAAATAACAAAATTTTAAGTAATAAAATTACATCACACTGCTTACACTGCAAAAACAAACCAAAGCGTGCACACTCTCAACAATAATTTTACTATTTCTACCCCATATATTTGTTTGACTCAATGATACAGGGCCCCGATCTTTGTTTGAGGATAACTAGGTTATCCTGGAGCCTGTTTCACAAAAGCAATTTGCGAGCACTGCCTACACAAAGATAGCAAATCGTGCTTATGCCCTCTTTTACAATTGATTGTCACTCATGTTATGACCTGACTGAAGTGACCACAATAAAGAGGAGACACACCATGTTGAAGAGTTACCAAAAGATAATTTATTTAATCGAATTAAATTAACTAAATATTTACAATATGGTGTGTGGATATCAGTATGATCTGTGGTATCAGTGTACATGGGTGATGAATGTGTGTGCTGTAAGGGCGCATGAAAGCAAAGATCAAGAACTAAAGCAACATAACTGAATCAAAAGGTGCCTGCAGGAGAGATGAGCAAAGCTGATGCAGCAGCAAAAGCAGCTGCAGAGAAGAGAGCTGCACTGCAACCAGGCTTAAATAACCTGAGAACACATCAGGGTGCTCAGGTGTTCCAGGTTACCCTAATGATCCACCTGCAGGGAAAACAAATAGTCAGGTGAACCACACAGCAACACAACATGACTCAGCAGGGGTTATCACACGCAAATATGGCATAAAATACTGTTGGAATTGTTGTCATAGCAACAGTTTATTGATAAATCATTATGATTAGCTTTTTATCACAAAAAAATATATAATGTAGAGTTCATCATATTCAGACATTATAAAATATACAACAAGATGAAAGTTTGTTCACTAAAAAAGAACCAATCTAAATGTAGTTAAGGATACTCTGAGCAAAAGACTTGAAGTCACTTTGCTGAAACATATTTACATATTAAAGCTGCTTTTTTGGGAATGTAACATCTAATTAGAACAAAATAACAGCAGTAACAATGTAGAAACACACATAAAATAAGACCTATGTCCATGAATCTATTGTCCCAGTGCATGCTGGGAGGATTCCCCACAAACCTTGGCTACTTCATGTAAGAGCAATCACATGATTAGCACTCAGCCAATCACGTGTTTATCATGGTTTCAACTCTGTACTCATTGTGCTTTGTTATTCAAGATATCTTCATCCTGGATTAAAAAATCAATCCTCAAACTGCATTCAAAGAATCAAATTAGAAAAATGAGGATTAATTCAGCCTGAAAACAGCATGTTAGCCTGGATTCGTTAAACCACATTTGAAGGCCCTGGACACAGAAACATCATAATAATTAGGCTACAGAAGAGTTTACTGTCTTTACTTAATGATATAATGTAACACTACGTCAGTAGGTTTCCTCTGTGGAAATAGCTGTCCTTGAAAAGAGGTTAAACTTCGTCCTGGTTGTTAACCACACAGAAGTGCAACGTCAGATCTATTGACCGCATCCTGCAGTGGTGTGCATTTAGATGGCCTTCTTCTCCGACTCTCTCACCATCTCTACACTGAGATTATGGATGTGTGCGTAGTTCCTGTCTCCTTAATATATATCACCTGCCTGACACGCTCAATTATGAAAGAAGCTCCAGCAATAGTCAAAAGCCTGGAGGGAAAAAGTGTGACATGATGACCGTGGTGTGTGTCAAATCTCTGTTATGCGCTGACCATAAAGAATTAGCCCTGATATATTTTTTTTTGCCCTCACCTTGCAAGTTCAATAAAATCAATTTAAAACAACAATGCACCATTATCACCACATGAATTTCATGTGCGGCTCAGGCCAGTGTGACTAATAAAAATCTGTTATGACATTGAAGTATATGACCTTGACAAGCACTCACACCGCAGACCAAATGACCAGGCCATGTGTTACATTCTAATCAGTTCACGAAGGCATGTGCTGAAGGAGGCAAAACATGCCGATAAGTGTGTCCACATCTGTGTAACATGATGGCACCCAGCAGGATCTTTCCTCTCATCCAGCTGTCACAACACCAACTCAATGAAAACACAAGACACAGGCATGGTGAGACAACAAGAGGAAGCTGTACTGAAATGTTAACAGTCACTAAGGTGATCAGTGCCAGTTTTTTTTTTTAAATAATCTAGCAGAGAGGATAAAAAAAGACATCTTTGGTTTTATTCACATCTTTAGTTCAGTTTATGCAGAGAATGTAGTCCAAAACATTGACTGTTCTCAAAACCCCTCCTGCACTTGTTCAATTAGCGCTGCAACCAAAACTAGGCCAGCCTGGTTTTGTTTTTGGATTTCTCACGGGGTTGTACTTTGAGTGCTTAGCGTTTAAAGAGTGGAGGGTAATGTCTCTTACTCTTTTCAAAACCAAAACTCACAAGCAACAGTGTAAGGAATGTATTAACAAAGCGTTTAACTGCTCTAACATAAGACACATCATTAGCATGTCTGGCTAACAATCTAACTACCAACAATGGTAATTGAGAATTAGGCATACCTCCAAGATCAATGAGCACATCATGTGCATGGGAGAATGGAAATCTTGACAAGCCTAGCAACACTAATTAAGGGCGGAGCGGGTTTGGCTAATGGACTTTTCCAGTAAACAATTCCAAAACATATTGTGTAAGGTTTTCTTATATATTGACGGTACATCTGATAGGTAGCATGCTAGGCTAGCTAGCATGGACTGATACTCACCATTTCTTCATGAACTGGTTTGACCTCTAGCTGATTGGTTTTTGGCTATTGGTCGCCTTCTGCTACCAAAATATTCAAACTTGTGGGGTGACTGGTTATAAAATTCTTCATAATGCAGCTTTACTGAGTGCATGTGACCTTAACCAAACGTTTCCATTCTAGTTTATATCAAAAGCAAAAAAGTTTTTTTTAGATGATACAATGTGGTATTGATTCTGACTGGGTTTGTCAGACAGGCATCTCAACAGTCAATAACTCTTATTTTTATTGATATTTTGTAGGTCACACGCCACTTGGGTTGGCTGAGGTCACGCGAGGACAGAGGTTGAATTAGGGATAAGTCCAACTCTATTCATTGCTCTGTGTGGTCAAGCTGACATGACAGACACACACGTTCCTTCAAAGAGCCTCAAGAGCAGCTGAAAAAACGAGTTAGCACCCACACCTCAAGCAAAGGACGTAGAGTAGCTCTGTTGATTAAAATCTGTCTCATCTTCCTGTTGATGGTTTATTAGAGAAGTGAGAAGGCATGTGGTGGTCACATTTTTCTGAAGGTGAAATGCCTCCACTGATTAAATTCTTCAGTACACTAAGGTATTATTGTACTGCAGTGTTTTCTGGCCCACACATGATGATAGAAAATCATCACCCATTCCCCACCATCTAATTGGTGCATAACACTTCGGAGGCATTTTCCCCATGTCTCTGTGTGTAATTAAGATTAATGGTTAAAATATGTTAAGCAGTAGTTACACTCCAGTGCAGAAAAATTCCCCAGTGTTGAGGGTTCAGTACTTTGAATTTGTTTTTCAGTTAACATTTTTCTCAACAAATATTTAAATCCAAACAACTGGAGCTAGTTTGAAAGCTTCATAGCTCTCCGTTAAATATGAAGCTACAGTGAGATGGTTAGCTTAACTTAGCATAGAGACATGGGAGCAGTACCTTATCCCCTGTAGAACAGCAACTTGTTTTTACATTTCAGTTTTTTCATGGATTAAACTAATGATATATTACATGTTAATTAGCTTTAGATGTGTTGGTAGACAGATAATTTACCTTTTGACAGAACCAGGCTAGCTGTTTCCCTCTGTTTCCTGTCTTTATGCTATGCTAAGCTAACCTCCTCTCTTCTTCTGTAGCTTCATATTTATTCTTATATATCAGACAAAAAGCAAGAAAGCAGATTTCCCTAAATGATGAAAACAATTTCTTTAACCAAACTGCATAATGGGAAGTTTGATAACATCTGATTTCTTTGTAAGTTATGTAATACCTACATTTCATTTGCATGCAGGCATACAGTGTTCTGCAAATTGGGTGTTTAAGCAGTTGTCCCTTTAATGCACTACTTAATTTTATATATTATGTCAACTATGGTGAAATTGTTTTGTCAACACCATGTCATAAAGCCACAATGTTCCAGCAAAATTTCAAAACTATCAAAAGAGAGAAATGTTTACACGTTTAATAGTATCTTACACGTTTGTTTTCTTACAGCATTGCATAACACTGATCTTGGTTGGGTTTCAGGCATTAGCAGGTGGAGAGGGAGTCACCAAGATAAAAAATTAGATAGAAATTTCTAAGAACAGCTGACTGCCTGCATTCCAAAAAAGATCTGACAGTTTGTTCGACTTTAATGATACAGAGCTAAAACAGATAATAATGGTCATTGAACCACTTATTGAGAATTTGCAGAACTATAAAGAAAGAAGCACAACAAATGTAATCACAGAAAACATAAGACACATGTTAGTCATAAAATATATTTATTTAACTAGTAAAACGTCCACTTCCAAAAGAGAATAACAACAAGACACACTCCTGGGACGGCCCTAACAGTGATTTGCATAAGGCGTTTTGTCTGTTTTACTACAATCTTTCTATAAGTACATTGCTTTTGCCAAACTTCTTTGTTTCAGAATTCAATCCAGGGCCGGAAAACCAGAGGTCCCAAAGATCTTGTGTTAATTATTCTCCTACACAGGGCCTGACACCAGGCTGACACTATAATCTTATCTGTTGGCAAGTTCTTGTCTTCCTTGGCTTCCTTGGCAGGGTTATTTCTTCCTTGGCTTTGTGTATTCGCCACTATGGCATCGCCCACGAGGCGACTGTGCGCTTTTAAGCATTAGCACTCGACACATAGGGATTCCAGTACAACATAGGAAGGAATTTTTTTTACATACTAAATTTCATTTGGAAAAGAAGAATCATTCATTTCTATTGCTATTTCATCATGGCATCAAAAATGCAGCAGAGCTTTTGGTTACAAAACATCATTTAGGAATCACTTAAGACTTATTTTGCATAAGCTGTCAGACTAAAAAAACAAAACAAAAAAAAAGACAATCCATAATAATAATAAAAGCACAACATGGGATGACAAACACATGAAAAATTTGAAGATTAGGTTGTAAAAATACAGAAGTAAGCCATTGTCGTGATGTTCAGTAGGTAGCACTAGCAGCAGTCTGTCCTCATGTTCTCTGTTGTTGTATTCTGAAATCAATAAGCAGGTCAGTGCCTATAGGCATCTTGTCTGCATCAGACTGCATGCAATGTTGTGTGTGTGTGTTTGTATGTGCCAGAGGGGGATTTTCTGAGTCAATTGGTTGTGATGGAGGCGGCTGCAGCGTTTCATTAAGCTGCTGTGATGCAGAGGCTGACAGTCAGTCAGAGATTACAGACAGACCGGCAGTAGGAGTGTATGAGGCCTCGCGTGTGTGTCTGAACGCTCAGCCGTCTTTTATCTACACCTTACCCTCCTCCTCACAGATGGTGATATAGTTTCATCCGCCCCCTCCTCACTGCAACTAGCTTGTGCTTTCTACTTCCTGCTGGCTGAAGAGCACCATTTTGACTGTAATTAATCTTCATTTTTCATCCTGGGCAATGCAAAGAGGACCAGTGTAATGTCTCTAAAAACACCTGCACCAGATGCAAAATCCTGGTAAACGTGTCGCCTCCACCATGAAGTGTTTGTCTTATAAAATAAATTACAACAGGGCATCTTTGCTGGCTTATTACACACATAGAAACAGAGATGCAAATCCTGCAAGTGCTCCATTTCACAGTTAGACTGCCCAGCGTTAAAAGCGACGGACCACAGGAATTTCATTGCTTTAAAAATTGGACGGATAGAGATATGTGTGCTTTGTGGCTAACTGCAAGAGAGGTAACTCTGGGCTTTTGACTAAAAGGAAGGGGGAAGGGAGTGGGCAAAAAGGGGTGGAAAGGGCAAAGGGGGGGGAGGGGTATTACTTGAAGGAAGCACGGACAGCGCGACCCTTGAGGGGCTGGGGAGGGCGGTAGTTGTCCACCATGCAGCACTCGGCCTCACCCTCAGCAGAGAAGAGCAGGCCACGGAATTTGGCCATCTGTGAAAAGGGAGAAGACAGTTGCAGGGTTAGTCATTCCTGCTAACCTCCTGTGACTGTCACTCATCAAATACGTCACTCGGCTCGCTGCTGACTCACTGATTTGTGTATATCCATATGCTAAATATGAGGCTAGAGCCAGCAGCTGGTTAGCTTAGCTGGCTAGCAAAAAGACTGAAAACAGTCCAAAGGTTACAATATCTGCCTTTAACACTTCTAGAAGATTACTCTTAACAGGTTATATCGCCGTTACCTTTGGACGTAGGCAGACAAGCTCTTGCACTGTGATTTATCCTGAGCAATGCTAACCAGGTACTGGCTATAGTTTCATGTTTAACAGACAAATATGACAGTGATATTGATTTTCTCAATATCTCTGTCTAGAAAGCAAATGTCAATTTCCCCAAATGCCAGACTTTTCCTTTGCAGGACAAGAAAAACCAGCCTGTGGTGACAAGATGGTATCAGATGATCTATTTGTAATTAACTCCTGCTAATGAATTAGTCCATTATGCTGCTTTAGCCACTTGGATATTATGTACACAGTAGGCACCTATTCACTAGTGGGGGGGGGGGGAAGTCAGCTTCTGAGTGCATTCTCTTAAAAGTGGTTGATAACAAATCATTAACTAATGACATTAGGTTTTATATGAATCATTGTTTTTTTGTCTTTATCTGCTGGACCACCCTTATATGGCACCAAGTCTAAAGGTTATGTCCACCCTTTTTCATGTTTACTCTTGAGAGACTTACTCACTACCATAAACTAAACATTTGACCAGGCAGTATTCATTTCCACATGGCCAGCAGACTCCAGCTGCAAGGGTAAACCTGACTAGAGAGACTGTTGGTTTAGATTAATGGGTACTTAGAAGTCAATTATCCTTTCGTGTGGTAGGATTGGGTGTCATTTTAAGAGTAAATATCAGTATTTTGCAAATGCAGGAATGATGTACCAGAAAATACTGTGTTTACTCATGACTGGTCTTTTCGCCACCATGTTGCATGTGCAAATGAATATTTCCTGTTAACTTCTCACATAATGACAAACAAAAAAATTGTGGTTAAGCAACATTGCTTTATGTGTGAACTTGCTTTGTAATGCTCTCGGTTGGTTAAATGTTTTTTTTCTCATTTTGAAAGTGACATGGGTGGCTGTATTGCATTTCCTCCAGTCACAGGGATAACTTCTTCTCCTTTCAGCTGTGCAGCTAATCTGAACAATTAAGCCCTTGATTTAGATGGTTGTAAAGTAGAGGATTTGCAGACATGGCTATTCTAGACAGCAGGGCACACAGCCAGCATGGTTGCAACTAAAATCCCTCTGCTACAGCTGAATGGGCTCTTTGAGCACGCATACCTGCTCACAGCTGACACTGATGGGCTCTTTGCAGACAATCCAGGTAACGCTCTCCAGCAGAGGGGGTGTGGTCAGAGAGCCATCATAAGTCCAGTAGTCCAGGCAGCCAGGGAGCAAGGTAGCAGGGTCGAAGTTAGCAAAAGTAGTCTGTTTGCCCTAAAAACAATAAAGGAATTTGCAGAAAGTGAATAGTTGTTCAGTGAAATAGCTCACTATCAATCAAATGCAGGAAAATATGGTTATCAAAGTAACATACTTTGGTCTTGATGGCATTGAAAGCATCAAGAAGCTTCTGGAGGCTGGCATTTGCATCACCAATCTGAAAAACAATAATACATATAATGTCAAAGGTTAATTATAAGAGTAACGGTACGTTCCATTGTGGCAAATAAACACAGTTAATTAAAAGCAAATCATACCATACAATGGTACAATATGTGATTACAGTTGCTACTAACCTTCAGGAAAACTCCGACTACAGCGAGTCCATCAGGCTTGCTGGCAGCCTCACCAAAGCTTGGGTATTTGGTGTTCCAGTGCACCAGATGGAGCTGGAAATAAAAAAATAAAATAAATAAAAATGATCCATTTTTAGAAGCTTGTAAATCCTGTCAGTTGTATTTAGGTGATTTTCACACATTCTGCACAATAAACCATCTGTTTCTCCAAGCAAACGCTTTTATTCAAATGTGTAATGCCTGAAGTTTATATTTAATAGTAGATATCCTGCTGCAAAGCAGACAGAATGGACTCATATAGTTCTGCTTGAGAAATTAATTTTGCTTCAAATATGATTTTTCATAGAGATACAGGATAAAAACTTAGAGGCTGATTTACAGTAGGTTGCTCAACACTTTCCATTCATGTCACACACCTGCAACATTGTGTTATGTGGAGACACTGTCATATATTGTCATGCAATGTGATTGGCTAGTGTTACTAACAGCACCATGGAGATTATAGTTTTCACTGAACGTCCTTATTGATATCAGGGTGTGTAACTTTAGATAACATCCTTGTCTAATTAGTCCCGGTCAGGGTGATATAACACTGATATAACTAAACAAGCCAGCTGGAGGATAGCGTCTGGTTACCATGGAGATGACTGAACCCTTTCACTGAAGCATTAATTGAAAACACTGTGCGACTCTTTAATTTCTGTTGAGTGACACTTATAAAAAGTGTCGAGCCTACCATAAGTCAGCCTTAATTCTGTAATGCAATAACTTGATCCAACATTTTAAGATATTAAAAATTGCATTTATCCTCAGATTGATGTTTCTATTATACAACATTAATCTGAAGTATACATAAATAAATTTGTAGGCTGAGCTAGGCAAGAAAAAAACAACAGATAAACAAAAAAAACTACTCTTTTAGTTGAAGTTAGCTAAATGGCATACATTAAACAAACAAATTCAACTGTAGGCCTCATAGTTTCCAACCTGGGCCTGTTTTTTTTTTTTCATTTTGCTCCACCCATTAGGGATTAATCCAACCAATGAGATTAACTCTTGCTTCAGAGCAGCTTTGCTTTTGAGAAAAGTTAACAACCCAGAACACAAACACGGTAAAACTAAAACTCCAATCTGTTCTCATCTCCCTGTTACATCAACCCCAATCTGTCAGAAACTGTAGCTGTCCGTCATAATGATTTGGAACATCCTTACCTCAGCAGGATACTTGGTCCCAGCCACAGTGTGTTCAGAGCCCTTGTCATCAGAAGCCCCCCAGTGGAAATGAAACTGCTTGAGCCTGTAGGTCCCTGAGATTGGTCCATTTGTCAGAGCTGCAGAAAAACAAACAAACACACACACACACACACAAAAGCCGTCAGTTCAGCCCACAGTGAATGCGGGTAGAGCTTCAGTCAGCCATGAGAAGGTTTTGATTACAGCCTTGACTTTGTAACACTGTTATAAAATGATACATGTAGGTTTGAAACATCCTACTTGGAGGAAAATATATTTCTGGGCAGAAGCAAGCAGATTATTTTAAACTAAAGACCGGCTGTTACCAAAATTAGTAAGATGTGAGTGTGTACTCACACACACACACGTACACACATCACAGTGGCAGACAGGCTTCCTACTTTATGGAAGCAGACTCAGTTCCTGTTGTGTAATCTTGGGTCAAACTAAGGAATACATTCAGTCTAAGATGATGTCCAGGTATTGTTAACATCAAACTTCCTTCCAATGTTACGTAATGCATCTATTTACAGTAAACAAAGTAGTAGAAACAGTAGCAGATAATCCTGTATATTATGCTATTTCTGGTGCTATGTTACCGAATGTCGCACTGACCTCTCTGAACAGGATATTTGTTTCTCAGTAGTTAACCTTAAATGATAAGAAGGAGCAGAGCTGATCTCAAAGGAAACACATTTAAGGCTGTGTTGCTCTTAAATGGGATTAATTTAAACGACTGACCGGTAACTCTAAAGATGCTGTGATATTCATCTTTTCCACTGTGCACGCATGATGCATGAGTTGATGTATGACAAGCAGACTGTGAGCTTGTCCTTTATTTAGAATCACATGGTGGAAAATAAGTGCAGTGAGTATACCGAGGAAGAAATAAAAGGCTTTTTATAACTCATATAGCTCAGATTTGGATTAGAAGTTGTTCTTTCATATGGATGTGTGTCCACTTGAAAAATAATCCATGTGATTGTATTGATTATGTAACCCTCTCCGTCATTATCCTATAGCAAGAAGATCAGGACAGGCAATCCTTCATGAAAAAAACAAGCTGGAGCAATTCTCTCTCATCCCTTTAGGAATTTAAATCGAATCTAAATAGAGAAGAACATGCAATGCAATAAAATAGATTAGAGAAAAACACGAAATCTCCATTACATAATAGGGGAAACGAATCAAACTTTGTCTATATGGTAACTAAACACATTCTCACAAAAACTTTTGGCTCATTAATAGTTAACCAAGATCAGGTTTGTTATTGGTATTTCTGCGCTTTTGACTTCGCTGCCTGCAGAAAAGAGTTGGCGTGGGAAAGGTTGACCAGGGGTTACATTACCAATTCAATTACGACCTGCAAGCTTTGTTCCTGGATTTTGAATAGAATTCCTCCAGCCTATCCAACAAAGTATCCTCTTAGAAAAAGCCCTTTGACGAAATAATAATAATAATAATCATGAAACAAATTTAAAAATACTAACAGCATGCAATAAAATAAAATAAAAAAATAAAAAAAACAACCCTGATCTATTTATATTCCATATGCGTCAAGGAAAGTGGGGCACACATGCATGAATATATTAACATATTATTAACACGCCTGAGCTCTATGGTCTTTAAGCTGGTGTCTTAACATACACACACACACACAAACCAGCGAATGCAGCATTTTTTTCAGGTTTGCTGCATCCTGTAAATCACCATCAGGACCTGACTGTGTTGCAAACCCAAATCCAATAATATCATAAATCTTATACAAGCATTGCTGTATGCATAAATAAATATGGATATCACACTAACTTGAGCTGTCGTTGTCATCTACGAAGGTCACTTGGAAGGAATGTCCGTTGTTGAGAATATCAAGGCAGGTGGAGGGGTCGTACTTCAGGGTGAGAGGCTTCAGCCCCCCGTCGAAAGATGCTTCACCAGGTACGATGTCAATGGGAGACTGACGGGGTCCATTGGCAATAGGGAAATTATCGCACCATTTATCTGGTCCTGGAATGATATAATAATAACATGGTCAATATTAGAATGTTAGTCTTGCAATATGGGTTTCATTCATGAAAGAAATTGCGCATTTGTGGAGAGGTGATGTGCTTAATAAAACGCGCGTAAACCTCCCCTTTAAATGTGCAGAATTAAAAATATCTGCAGTGACCCGTGCATGCACTGTCCTTCCACACATTCAGCCCACTTCTCACTGATATTTAACATTCCTCTCTGTAATGTCACCCCTCTACATTATGGCGTGTACGTGCAATAAGCGCCTCACCGTTGTTCGCTGCGTATCCCCAAGCGTGAGACATGGTTACAGTTTGGATCTAATGAGTATCTAGAGCTGTAATCCCCTAAAGAGAGTCGTCCCCCAGCGCAAAGCAGCCAGTGCCCTTCACCTGACAGCTGCAGAGCTTATATAGGGTTCCCCGTGTACGGTGTTTTCTGTCAGGCTGGTGTTGGCCACATGATGTCCGCGCAATGACCGGGAGGAGTTTAGATAGACCCGCAACACTGTGGATCAATGAAGATCTCTCTCTCTCTCTCTCGCTCTCTCTCTCTCTCTCTCTCTCTCTCTCTCTCTCTCTCTCTCTCTCTCTCTCTCTCTCCCGTCAAGCTTCAGTGGCAGACTGCATATTTCTCGACCGGCGTGCTGAGCGCATTTTCTTTCACTTCTCAGTTAACGGGATTCACTTGCTTATAACATGTCAGGAAGTAACAGATTTACGCGACAGCATGACGCGTTATAGTGTCACCTTCAAAAGTGGTCTAGTTAGTTAATCATTATTAAATTATAGAAGAGCGCACTACTTCAAAAGGGTGCACGTTAAATGGGTCCATAGATCTATGAAGCTGTTTACTGGATCACTGAGAGAGGTTTGAATTAAAAAAAAAGAAAGGGATGAATATGAAATTATTCTTATATTCTGCATTGGTGGATTGTTGTTCAGCCTCCATAATGGAAAGTGAAACTTTCAGTATTACTATGCACGATGAAATACATGAATTTCCTCTAATTCTGTAATCACCAAAAACGTGAATCAGATTTGTCACTGAAAACCTGTAAATAATGAGTTTCTTTGAATCTAAAAACTGTTAATGATTGGTTCTGGTCTCTCCTGCTCCCGAAGACAGAATGTAAAAACTGAGGGGCCTCTTAGGTGCATGTTTTGGACTGATGGTACTCTAGCATTCACACCAGAGTTTGTAAAGTGAATATAGTATATAGACAAACTCAGTGTCCACTGAAAAAAGGGCCAAATTACATACTAACAGACCATAATTACAGAATAGTAATTTATATGCTACTAACATGCAGATTGCTAGTTAAGTAAGTTAAGTAAAGAAAGTATAAGGCCAGTCATGAACAGCATAGATAAGCTGTTAATTCAGCAAAAGGGGAAGGATGTGCATGGAGATGTATACAATGACAAAGTGTGACTTACATGTGCAGTTATTCCTATATGATGCAACAGTAAAAAAAATGCATTATAGACAGAAATGACTGAATGAGGTGAAGGATCAATGAGGCTTAACTCTACGACCCTGTGTGTATCCCTGAAAGTAGCATTAAGTCAATGACGTCTGACTGCATCCAAGTGGTATGTACCTTTTAATGTAATGACATTGTTGGGGAATGATAGAGGTTGTAATGGACACAGTAGTGCTTTGCTGCTGTGGCGGTGTGACGGTGCCATCTGCTGTTGGTCAGTGACAGTACAGGCTTGAGGCCAACAACTTCAGGGGCAAAGAAAAATAAATAAAACGAAACACGATCCAATCAAGTGGAAATGATATAGTCAGATAGCGTATACAGGTGGGGAAGTCTGTAAATATCCTACCTGCTTTCAGGACTTGTAGAAAAAGTGTCTTCTGAATGCTTATGTTTGGAAATCTCATGACAGATAGGCTGTACGTGCATGGTACATTTCTAAAATGGTTCTCAAAATAGACCAGTCATGATCGCAGAGAAGTAGTATGTCGCAAAATGTGTTGCCAAACTGTCTGTGGCATGTTTCACCACAGACTGCATTTGCAACATTTCTTGTTTATTTTGTGGGCGAGACATCCACACCGAAGCATTATTATTATTATTTTTTTTAAAAAATTTTTTCTGTCCTTCTCAACTTAGCTAAATGAAACAGTTACTTTTTTTGGTTTTGGGCTACAAACCTAACAAATTGATTTCAGAGTATGTTGCTATTATATAGCAAATAAAATGTTTCAACAAACAGCTAAAAAGTAAGCTAAACTAGATATGCCCTGCACATCTGGAACCTGTTTTAACGTTCAGCAATTCCTCCATGAGTCTTTCAAAATACTGTATGACTATAATAGCGTTTCCTTTCCCGCCTCGTGCTGCCAATAACTTGTTACATTGTTGCACAACATGTTTGAAAGTGTTTTAAAGCCGTTCATTTCGCTCCACCGTGACGTCATCCTGAATTCCAGTTTCACCACTGACAAAAATGTCTGATAGAAAAGAAAGTAGATCATTTAGAGATGAGACTTCAGTGTTTATATGTATACAGGTGAGACTATCCATGTGGTGCATTTACAGAAGGATGAGATAAATGACAGTGACGCGTTATTTATTTTCCCACCCGCATTCTGCGAAGACCCGCCTCTACTCTGCCTCTGATTGGCTGATATTCTTTCACTAACGCTAACCATCTCACTCCTCACACCTCTCTAAAAATAAACAACCCCACCAACAATGATTTCTACAGCAAATGGAAATTAATCCAATGGGGAAATTTGTGTGGAACTCCCATTGTTTTAATTTTCAAACATCATGGCTTCTCCCATATATATGTTTTTATATCCCCAAAAAATTGAAAGAAGCACATTACAGAATTGTACTTTATATTTATCCCACAAACAAATTCGTCTCAAGATTTGTGGATATCGATAACAAACGTGAATGTTGTGAAAATGAAGAAGATCTATTTTATGAATGTCAGTACACATCAGGATTATGGAGGGATTGATTCATCATTCAATTAAACTGGAAGCCAATGATGTAATACCACATTTTCATTTTAATAGGGACATTTGACATCCATAAAGCCAAATTATCGAGGTCTCACCCATCGTTTGAATCTTTCAGGATTGAATTTAGTAAGTATTCAGAGTCCATCCAAGTGATAAACAATAAGAAATGTGCTACAATTGTAATTGTAAATGTGTCACAATTAGTATACTACTCTTTTTTTCAGAAATTAGAGTTCATTGCCCACTTTTATTTTATATTATTGACTTCTCTTGTTTTTAAATATATGTATTGATATTATTACTATTACGTATCATCCTATTGACATTAGAGTCAAATAACGAAAGCAGAGTACTGGCCAATCAGAGGCAGAGTAGGGCGGGTCTTCCCGGAATGCGGGTAGGTAGAGAAAAATAAGGGGGAAAAAAGGCGTGACGTAAGGCTGGAAGTCGACGGGCGTCGCAAGTAATTGACGTAGGGAAGAAGGCACGTTTCTATCACCACGTGAGGACAACAACACCAGCCAGCTTCTCTAATAAGGTCTGTCTACAGGTGTTTTATTGTCAAGTCTTTACGCTGTTTGTGATTCCTTTTTGTCACAGTAATGTGTTTTAGTGAAATGAACCAAACTGCATTAGAAAATGGTGAAAATAACCGACCTACACAGCCACATACAGTCAGGCAGAACAGCTAACTGACAACAACATTTGGGCGTTTGTGAGTTTGGAGGAACACGGATAAAGTTTTAGAGTATTTTAAACGTTTCTCCAACTAATCTGTGAGAAGCCTGATGTGTATTTATTACATTTAGCTATTAGTAGGAGCCTTTTCCATTTAGGACATTTGAAGGCGAGGCAGGGTGACGTGGACCACAAATTAAATGTATTTCCACGAAAAATAGAGGTCAGCCCACATAAAGGCTGTACAGTGTAATGACAATATTGAGGCATAAAAATATCTAGTTGCTGTCATCACACTGGACTGCAGGGAAATGGGAAATCAAGAAAAATAATTTACTATTTAAAAAAACTGTGGCACCTGTTTCCTTTTTTTTTCCCTATAATGCATCATTGTGATTATTATTATTACAACAACTACTTCTACATAGATACAAAACAACATAATGCATGCATTAGAAAGCTTACACCACAAAATAACCAGTAGTAGTCTTTACCGCTGACATCAGGCAGGAAGCATCTGCAGACTTCTTTTGTTTATATACCAAACTCACTCACCTTTACACACACTGTGCTCTGGACAGACGTGTGTTTTTTTTCCCACTCCAGTTTTGGTGCTCCTGTTCCCACTGTAGCTTCGCCGTCTTCTCCGCGAGCTGACAGGGGTGGGAGACAGGATGGTCTGCTTCGAGCTAAGAGCTTCTGCAATTGAAGAGTTGTTTTTGTTTGAGATGCCCTTGAAGGGCGTCTGTGCTTTTCACCCTCAGGACTGCACACTGAAAGCGTTCCTTTTATGGTGCAATTCCTGGTAAAAGTCTAGACAGCGTTGTGCATGAAATTGTTAGAAGGTCGGCTGTTTGATGAATGCCTCAATACATGCTACATTCAGACTCACTTCAGTCATAGATTCTAACACTTATTCCTACATTATCTGAACCTCTTGACCATGATCAAGTTGTATGACTCACTGTCTGGAGGAGGGAGGTATTGGTGTAGCTAATCAGGTGTCTTCTGAGTGTAGGAGGCAAGTGAAGGACCAGGAACAATCACAGCATCTGTCTTGTTTAGTGGAATTTGAGCTTATATAATCAGAGTGGAAACTGTCTCTTTATAGAGCAGGCAAAACACAGCAGTTGTGGGTGTAAAACCAATAAGTGGAAAAAAACACAGTCTTAAGGTATAGAAATGAAATCTTTGCCATGTGTGCATCCATGCTAATTGGTATTCTCTCTTAAGGTAACATGGGGAAGAACAAGCAAAAAGGGAAAAAACAGAAGAACGTCTTTCAAGTGGCAAACAAGCACTTGAAGAACAAGAACAAAGCAAAGCCTGTCACGACAACACTCAAACACGTAAGATCTCTTTCCTGCCCTTTTTTTTCCCTTTTCCTCTCCCTTACATATATTTTCAATTCCCTCTTGTATGCAGTGTTTGCCGCACCTGCTCTAGTGTAATTTGTGGCTTCACAGATCAATGCCGTGAAAAATGAGAAAGTGGAGAACCTCAATCAGATCTTCACAGAAGTCCAGAGGGACGTTAAGAGCGTTTCGAAATCTGTTGCACCGGAACCGAAAAAACAAACACAGGTAAAGGTGAAAAACTTGGACACTTGAAGTTCTGTTCATCAGCCAAAATTTCAGTCGTCCTTATTTATTTATTTATTTTGTCTTATTAGGTTGTCAGAGAGCCCCCGAAGGAATCCGTAAATGTTGACAGCGCTGCTCAGCTCTTCTCTCAGCTATAACGGACCAAGAGAGAAAGACTGTCATAAACACTGATGTACAGGCGGAGTGATCCGTTCCTCTGTGCTCATGTTGGATGTTTAAAGTCTCAGAGGAGGTGTCACTTTACTTCTGAAGCATTTTGACATTTCATGCCAAAATGAGGACTGCAGATAAGGTGAAAATTACACTTATTGCGTGACGATTAAACCGTTGGTGTAATTTAAGCTTTCAGTGCTCAGAAATGTCATCGATTGACAGAGTTGTCAATTGTAATATTGAAATTGTGTTTCAGGAATATAGGATATTTTTTATTTCTATCGATTAATATTCTTTTGTGTAGAGATGTTTTGCTTTCCTTTATTGCAGCAACTCTAATTATTTTGCTGCTCGTTGATGTCTTGATTTGTTTATAAAAATTTCAATAGTGGAAAAATAATATTTTCACAGAGCTCTAGCCCATTTTTCTCTTGCCAACCAAAAAAAAACATACATACATATATACACACACACACACACACACACACAGGTGGGCGACAAATTTCAGGGAAAACATGAATGAATGGAGAAACATAATGAATGCAGCTTCTTCCACACAGGTGCACTGCATGATATAATTAAGCAGTTAACATCCAATCATGCTCATATGACATTTTTAAATGCTGAGCTGTTCTGGCCAATTGAGCACCTGTGGGAGATTTTGGACTGACGTGTTAGACAGCGCTCTCCACCACCACCACCATCATCATAAAAACACCAAATGAAGGAAGAATACATTTTGAAAGAACGGTGTTCATCCCTCCAGTAGAGTTCAGTGACTTGTAGAATATATATATATATATATATATATATATATATATATATATATATATATATATATACACACATATATATGAATAACTGCCAAGTCATTTTCTGTTGATAAACTAATCACTTAATTGACTTACTTAATTAAACATTGTTGATATGAGTGTCTTGTTCTCTGTTATCTTGAATCTGTCTGCAATCATATAAAGGTTATTTTAAAAATAGAACATTTTCAGAAGAATGATATAACCACAGGCACTTTATTATACCTCTCTTGCCATGCAGTTAAATGTTTTTCACTTCTTTATAGCCTGTGGTGTTTTGGGGGGGTTTCATGATTCTGAATTTGTGTAACTGAGATCATAAAGGAGGTTATTGGGACTTCTGCTTGTATGATGGCAGTATTTATTTCAAATTTCATGTAGACATTTAATTTAAATTAGATGAATTTACATATGAAGCATCTTTTAATTATCAAATTCTGCATAGATTATTTTTCTGTAGATCTTTGCAGGGTGTTCTGTATGTCATGGACAAAATAACAGCACATCTGACTTCACATCTCCACTGCTACTCATCATATTGTCTGTTTTCTTTCCCCCGTCTATCCCTGTACTGTGTTTATAAGCTCTATTTCATGACTTCTCACTGTCATTTCGATTCGAAGTGCACCTGAAGATGAAGTATAGATTTTTCTGCTCCGTCTGCCGGCAGCTGGCCATTATCAGTATGCTGCTGCATCCTGCTATAGCGTTGGAGGTCACGACTGTACCAGTGCCGTCTTAATACATCCATGGTACCCAGCTGATTGCTTGTCTCCCTGGCGACCTCTAACTGAGTTAGCTGGTCAATAAATCTGGAGCAAGGAGAAAGCATGAGTGAGGCTGGTAAACAAACCAACACTTGACTGTCTTGACATAAATAAGCTGAGGATGAGATTTTCAAGGTGAAAATGACTTCCAATAACAGCCGTTTGAGTGGCGGTTTTAATACACTTGAGTGGACATATTTTCCCGTGAAGGTAGTTGTACTGAAAAGCTTAAACCTACAATAACAGGAAGGTTGTTTTGGGTCCATACGGGGACCCAAAACAACCTTCGGGGGGGAGCTGCAACCACAACACTGACATCATTATCACCTTTCAAGTTGACATTAGCATTAATTTTGAGCCATGTGATTAATTCTCCCTTTAGCTCTGTTTATGGTATTTACTGACTCCCAGCTGCTAATAACTATGTTCACCAGCTAGTTGCTAACTTCATTAGCCATTAAGTACTTGACAGCTGAACAGTGTTCTGCTTTTTTGCTGAGAACAAAGTAGATGAGAGCGAACTAAACATTGAAGGATAGGTTCACAATATCAAAGTCTGTCTTAAAACAATAATCAGGTGCGCATACGAACATCCGTTGTGCCAAAACACATTTAAACGTTTATCTGAAGCTAATGTGATGCTTCAGCAGTCTGAGATCATCAAATCAAGTGGATATCTTTCAAAGTTACTGTCTTTTTAGCACCAAATTCCCTATTTTTGTTATGATGAGATGACTAATTTAGGTCATCTCATCAGGGAAACGCTGTCTGGGGAACACAAACAGGGAATTTTGTATTGAAAAGTTTGTAACTGTGCAAGATATCGACTTAACTAACTCAGACTGCTGAAGCCTCACTTTAGCCTCAGAAAAACATTGATACATTTTTGTTTTTAAATGTTTAATACTATGGATTTTGTCCCCAATCATGCATTCTATGTGGATTATAAGGGGATTGTTTAATGGCCATTATGAGCAGGAGATATGATCACAGCTAGTAAAACATCTTTCATTGTTCATATGGGCACCTGACTTGTTTGAAGACAAACTTCAAAAAGCTCAGCGAATATCACAGATTTGCTCTTAAATGCGTTCAATCGATGCCTTTTGGGCATAAACATTTATTTCTAGTACAGAGGAAAAGGTTTTCAGTCAGGAACGATTGGCGAGGAGAGTGTAGCAGATGCAGTGTTAAGGTGTCAGCCTGCGAGCAGGTGCTTCCCACTGTGATCCAGATGGCTGCACCGCAGCACAGGCAGTGGGGTTGCAGCACCACACACCCTGGGGAAACAGATATCATGCCAGCACATGCACATTGAATTTTGAATGTAATCTACATGAGCCGGTAGGGGGTAGTTGGATCTGTGGGTGGGAGCGAGTGTGTGTTTGTGTGTGTTTGTCACGCCAAAGAATGTTATTAGTTATTTTTGTTGCCGTTAGTCATGCAAAAAATGCTACTAGAGTTCCGCTTGCTGCTCTCAAACTTATTTCTTTGATCCAACTTCAAACTTAAAAACATCAATTATATAAGAACTTGGCTCAGTATGTTTTACTGAGACAAATGCCAGGAAGAGCTAGAGACAAACAATACCAATGATGCTGCTTTATACTGGAAATGTGAGCATTGATTTTCATAATTTACTTTCATAATTAGAAAAGAAATTGATTAATCAGTTGCTAAATTGAATGAAATCAAAAGTGACATTTCAGACAACCACCAGAGTCGGAAATGTCCACAAGATGGTGCTCTGGATGGGCTTATCAATATGCATGGTGACAAGCAGGCAAGTGGATCTGTGCGTGTATGTATGTGTGTGTGTTTGTGTGTGTGTGTGCGTGTGCTGGGGACAGAGAAAGAGAAAGAGACGTGTGTTGGGCTCGTTGAATGCCAATAAGAAGCTGAAGGCCTATTTGCAGTATGTCATTCCCACCGCACAGCTGGGTTTTTCACTCTGACAGGACTAGCAGCGAAAGGTTACAGCACCTGCACTTCTTTCTGTGACAGAAATAAGAATCAATGTGTTTGTCTGCGTAAGACCGACAGACACAGCAGCTGTGTGTGTGTGTGTGTGTGTGTGTGTGTGTGTGTGTGTGTGTGTGTGGTTCGCTTGCGTTTGCCTACGCACGTTTGCTTTTACAGCCTTTTCGGATCACAGCGGTTGTCACAGTATCAACCCAGACATCAGTGTTTCAAAGACTTGACGGTGATATATTCTTCTCTTAACTTCTCCCCATTCCACTTTTTAAAATAAAATGAATACATTATCAGCTTTAAATGAAATATGCTTTTAAATGATTAATGCTCCTCTGACAGCTTGGTCTTATTTGCTCTTTTAAAAGAGAGCATGGTGAACTATTCAAAGCAAAGCACGCTTGACTTTGAAAAAAGCCGTTTTACTTTGAAAGGGGCACAATTATTGTATTTGAAAGGTCAAAAAGACATTTAAATGAAATGATTAGTCATGATAGAAATGATGTGGCTATTAAACAATCCTAGTTTCTCACAATTCGGCATGAACAAACAGATGTGTTAACCTTTATTTACTCATTTTAAAAGTTCTCTTTACTGAAGTACTCTTTGTCATTGATGAATAACGTTTCCCCATTTTTTTAGTCGTTTGAATCTCCCTTTAATGTCTTTAAAGGCATTTTGCCAACAAATTAGACAGCCAAGATTCAAATTGTGATTAAATTTTGCTCTTGAGACCACAGCTCAGTTGAGCAATGTCTCACTGTGCCTTCACAGTCAACAGAAATTCTCCTCACGCCTTTCATGCCTGCAGACTTATCTCATGTGAATCTGTATATTTTGCTTCAATCTTGCCGTTGAAGTCAGGGATTTTTGGCTGCTACTGTTCTCTCAGTGTGATTTGCTGTTTGATCGAGAGTCTGTCCCTCCAAAGCTAAGATTAAACCTTTGCCCATGGTACTTTTCCACTGAAACGCTGGTATTATCACTGGCAGACAGACTGGCAGATATAATTAAACTAGCACAGAACTCGTATTGTAATTTTATCATCATCTGAGAATCTTTCTTAGACCTCGATTCCTTCGCCTCGTTGGAACTCAAATAAGAGAAAACTAGTTTATCTGACCAGCATGGTCTTGTTTATATCTGAGAGTTGTTGAATCTTGCTTTTATTCTAGTTTTACAAGGACAGTTAGAGTCTTCACAAATGCTTCTCCTAATAGTTTTGTGATTCAGCCTGTTATGATTTCATTAAAGCTTTTTATGTATTGCACTTAACACCTGGGGTCCAGTCGAAAATGTCTTGATTAAGAGGACTCCTCGCTGAGTTAATGAACACATTTAAGTGACAGCCTTGATTAAATTGGTCTGAATTCTCTTAATGCCAGCAAGCAAATGTGCTTTTCTTTAATTTCAGCTTCTTTTTTTTGTCTCCTTTTTGGACATACAGCAGTTACTTTGCGTCAAGGTCAAGGAAGAGACAGAATTTTTAAGACTATCAGGTTGCAAAATAAATGATTAAATATTAATTTCAAACACTTTTAGTCCAGGTTTAACGCTATCCTCCCTATACATGTTCTCTCCTGCAAATTACCAAGACCACACTTTCTTCCTAGAGTTCACGGTTTATTAAATTTTCTTCACACTTTCATGTTTGCAGTCTTGTCTCATCAGTGAATCTGTGTTCTTTAACATAAATGACTAAATAGGTTGTTTCTTGATGCCAAGGTTTGGTTGACACAACAGAAGAGTCATTATTCACATTACCACAAGAGGTCACTTGTGAGAAAAACAGAAATTTAGTGCAGATCAATTGAAGCTTTTGAACAAATGACCAATGCTGCCATTTGTGCTAAAAGGGATTGAAAAGAGAACGTTTTTTGATATATATTGCACTGAATTTGGGAAAACGTACAGCTTATTTCTGCACTGCAACTTGCAACTGCGCTCCAACTATTTTTCAGTTTTATTTTTTATCTAGCTTTTTTAAAATTTAATTGAATTCTATTTTAAAAGATTTGATTTTTCTTTGTAATTATGTGTTACTGTGCTCTTGAATATAATTTTAATGCATTTCATCACCTTATAACACAGACTATATATACAGATGGACTCAGCAAGGTGTGACATCACCCATTGGTTTGCATTGGAGCCAATTCTTAAGTCCAGAGTCGCCGCTTATGGTTGGCGCCATCTTCTCCATTTGATGTCAGGACCTTCTAGATAAGGAGTGCGATGTGTTGCCTTGAAACACGCCCTGCTACCTCAGACTGAAGCGGATGCTAGCTTAATGAGAACTGAATTTCCTCTATGTTTGAAAGATGCTATGCAAAAGAAATTGCCTTGTCTTAACGAGGTTGTTAATTCATTGTGCATCAGATCCTATTATATATCTAATATATTTTGAAGTCAGCACCAATTATCACACCAGACATCTAAAAGAAATCAACCAAATTTAGTCCACATGCCTGAAATTATTCCTACATTATCCTGATGTATCTATTGTTTTTTTTTGTTTTTTTTTATAGTTTCAAAAACATTTTCAGGTCTCGTCCAAAAGCTACATTACAAATCCTGAACTTCAAAATAAGACTAGACAAAGCTTGGGACCGACCACTATGACCTTATAGGTACATGTCTTGATTCTCAGGCAAGTCAAGAACCTCATCAACTCCATAACACATACTGTATGTGAATCATAAACACATGCCAAAACAAACAAACCCAAGCCTCTGCAGCTCTATTTTCCATCTGCAACAAACCACCAGAGCATCAAGCGACTGCAAGCTGTTTGGCTCATAGGGAATGAAATAGGATTTACACTTGAGAGAACACAGCACACAGACTTGCTTTTTTAATAGGATCTCAGGCACGTTGCTCGAGTCGCCGGTAGAGGTTCCACCTGCAGCTACTGTACGTGGGCCAGTTTGTGCCTGAGGGACAGGAGAGGGAGGAGAGAGGTGTACGGCTCAGAGGAGAACTGGTGAAGAGCGCGTGCTTGCTTGTCAGTGAAGTGAAGAGGGATCTTTCTGGTACACCTGTCAGACGCATGAACAAAGTACATCTGTTCATCCCCTCCTCCTTCGTCAGATGTCACCGTCTAAAAACAGGGCTTTCTAAAAACAAGGCACACTTATTTCTGCCTGCCTCTGCCGCGCTGTCTCTTTGTTTTTCACACATGTACGAGCACACACACACATGCAGACAAATAGAAAGTGGTGCAAAATATGTTCAAAGCAGTAATACTGCAATGCAAATAGAGACAGTGTCAAATAAAATCAGGCAGCTGTATAAAATCTGGCCGGTAGTCAGCAGGGCCTCATCACTCCTCCCTGGTACATTTCCCCAAAATACATTCACCAGTTTAACTTTTTAATTTTAGAGATAGACTGACTGGTGTTTGTGCTTTGAATGTTTAAGAAAAAAACATATTTGAGAGCAAATATTCCACAGGTTTACTTCTACATTTATAAATTATAAATCCAATAAAGTCACATTTCTGGATATGTGTGTGAATATGTTTTGCTCCATGTTTACTGCAGTCATTGCGTGTGCTGCAGTGTGAATTTCACAACTTGTGATGTATATTAAAAGATCTAACAGGGTGCAGTTGGTGAGCTGCCTGCAAAAAAAATATTTCTACAGGTTTTTTTTTTTTGTGTCTTCAAAAGGTATTAATACCTGTACAAGTGTTCAGTCCTTTGTGTGCATGCTCAAACTAACATTGTACATCATAAATAAATACCTTCAAATAGTCTGATTCTGTGATGCACCTATCTTTTTTCTCACAGAGGATTTGCACAGTGCTAATTTGTAGTGTTTTGGAAAAATAAAAGATCATCTTTGAGGTGCAGTTTTGAGTTCTACAATGTATTTCTCTTACAGACTCTGAAAACCAAAGCCAGTTTTGATTATTTCACATGAGAGAGAACATCTGTAATTGTGTTTCTGCCTTTACTTTTCTCACTGATCTGCAGTGATGTCGCACACTTTCTCGCACCAGTGCTGCCCAGCCACTCTCAATCAAATCTGACAAAACGGCAACCACAAAGTCTGAAATTTAACTTTTTGCTTATTTAGTCATGAATATTTAATATAACTGAGAAACACATTTAGAAGTAAGTTTTTTCAGAGGCTTTAAAGTGAGTTTAAAATATATATATATATTCAAGATCTTCACGCTTGAAAATGCTAAACTTAATAGCATTTCCCCTTGCTGGCAGATTGTTTTTCAACATGTTACATATGAAAAACAAGATCTTAAGATTAAATACATATGAGACTGACTTGATAAGACACAGGGAAATGTTGTCTTAGTGGTGTTGTGTTTGTTTTCTTTCACAACTTTTATGATGCAGCAAGCAAAGTAGTTTCATCATTTGAATTTTAATGTCGGTTGCAAATTTAGTCCCAATTTCATACCGGCAAGTTTTATTTCATAATCCCATCATCTTTGCCAATCGCCTTGGATAACTGCTGTTTACTGTTTGGTCCAGATTTGACAAATTCTCTGTTTGGTGCCTCTGCTGAATACGGCTTGTAGTTACTCTGTTGAATTCCAAGATTAACGGTAAGAATCTATAGGCGACAAACTCAAGTTGTTAATCTTCCTTTTTCCTCTAAACAGCTGCCTGAGCAGAGCAAGTCCCATTTGCTGGCTCTTTTCTTTTTTGGCAGTCAGTGGATAACTATAGCACCCCTGTTACACATTAGGCACCGTATAAATGTGAACAAGTGTGTGAATGTGAAGCAGGAAGGTGCTGAATAAGAGCATGCACGCTCAGCAAAACACCTCGCTGGTATCCCTCACCACCAATTTGTTCTAACAATACAAATGCCAAAAGGTCTGCAGTTTGTTTGCATGAATATTTAATCATAAAAACTCATTCTTATTTATTTGTATTGTTCTGCACTGTTTCTAACAGAGTGAAAGACTTGCATTTAGAGTGTAACCAGCTGATTAAGTCTGAATGCAGCCACCTTTAACTGCCCTGTAGTGCTCAAAGATAGAAATTGAAAACTGACCTTTAAATTTACATTTTAAGTAGATACCAAAACTTCAAGCAACCGTTTGTTGAGGTATGATGGAGAAGTTGTACTTAGGGCAAGGACGAGGGAAAATGTTATTCATATATTTTCGTAACAAGACAGGAACATTTTCAGTGTTAGTAGCGAAGGGCAATAAGGGAGCGAGCTCTGTGATTCAGGAGAGAGAGGGACGGACGTGAAGGGCTTGTTGATGAGAGGAAGTCTCAGTGGAAGAACAGGGAGAGAGACTCTTCCGTCTAGACTGGGGTGAGAAGGTCACAGGACTGTTGGGGAACCAGAAGGTGAAGGAGGTGAGGCTCTTCAGGAGCAGTGGGGAGGTTGCTGCGGGGAAAGAAGAATGAGGCAGGAGCTTTAACATGAAGCCCTGGCTGGACTGTGAAGCATGGCGCCATGTTGGACGGTGAGGCATGCCAGCATCAGACTTGTAAATTTCATTGTTATTAGGATTGAGCTGAATTTTTGTTCATGTTCCAATATCCTGAAACAATGTACCCCAATCAAATATTCAACACAAGTATGGATTCAAACCTTTGGAGTCATTAACATTGTTACTGGCAGCGTTTGAAATGTAGCATTGTTAGTCTACTGAAATATTTAGAAAAGAAAGAAAATGGTGGGAATTGTTGCTCCTTTTACAGCTGGTGCAAAATATCCATAGAGATACCACATACATGTTCAACATTGTTGAATCACCAGGAAAGGAAAAGGAAAGGAAAGGAAAGGAAAGGAAAGGAAAGGAAAGGAAAGGAAAGGAAAGGAAAGGAAAGGAAAGGAAAGGAAAGGGAAAGGAAAGGTGGAAAAGTGCCATTTATTACAATTTTTGTCGTTCCTGCTACTGGTGTTATTGGTTATGATAACATTGTGCTCATTTAAGTAATTTCTGGGATCCAAGAATGCAACCACATCACTAAAAATACAGTAGGTCCAAATGGGGCAACAAGTACAAGCAGTGAGACAATCATACTGGTTGAAAATGAAAATTAAGGTTAGTCAAAGTTATTTGGAAGACAAAAAGAAGGTGAATGGTAGAATTAAATGGCTTAATGGTCAATGGCTGCATTTATGTAGCATTTTTTATTCAAAGCACTTTACAGTGTTGCTGCTGCTCATTCACACTCACACCAGTGGTGGTGAGCTATCACGCAAGGTGCTGGCACAACCATCGGGAGCAATTTGGGGTTCAGTAGATAGACAATTCGACATGCAGTCAGGACAAGTCAGGGATTGAAACACTGACCCTCTGATTAATGGACAACCCGCTCTATCTCCTGAGACACAGTTGCCCCAAAATTATTACCCAAACTTTCTGCTGGAAACATTCAGTATAATCAAGACACTTCTTGGTTCAACTTTGACGTAGTATACTTGGCACAGTGTTTTGATTAGTAGTTTTGGGACATTTTTGACATTTGAAGGATAGAGCTGACAGAAAATGAGGGTAGAGAGAAAACAAACGACGTGCGATTAAAGTCCCCAGGTGGACTCAAACAGGGAACATCACAGTCTAAGGAATGCAGCTTAACAACTAGGCTACCAGGACGCTCCACATGAGGAATTATTTCTGACATTTCAGGTGTGCTCACCTTCAGTTTTACCTCCAAATAAAGTGTTTGCAAATCTGGCAAAACTGTTTGAAGACTTTTATGATTTTCAGAAGGCTTGTGTTTATCTCCTTGTTGGAACTATTTTCAGTGATGACAGCAATTAATTTGATGAGTATATTGTCACCAGCTGATAGAAATGATGGCCAGAGCTATGAAAATAAAACACAATTTGTAATAAACTATAGTTTTCCCTTCATGAGGTATGCAGTTAAACAACCCTTCACACAATTACAATAAGCCTTTACCATGATTCATAACCAAAATCAGGATTTATAGAATCAAAAGAAAGTAATAATTTGTCAAAAAGGTTAAGATAGAAAACAGGGTGTGCTTCAGGGTGGCATCCTGAAGTCTAGGTCCACAAACTGACAAGATTAGGACCTAATTGAGATACTTGAATCATTAGGTGCGACTGTCAACAATTCTCACTTGGGAGTAGCTCTAAACATTATTCTTGAAAAATCAACCAGATGCGTTTTTCTATTAATAAATGTCTTGTTTCTATCTGTCAGCTGGCTGAAAGGCAGCTCATAAAAGCTTTTATATTTGCTGCTGGATAGGTCTTTCCTAGGAAACTACTACTACTCTGCACACAAGAAATTTTTCTTTTTATGTTACCTGAAGCAGCAACATTGTTTGTACAGAATAAATAGAAGATGAGCACGAGCAGATATAACCACCTACAAAAACTTTCATCAGCTGAAAAAATGAGAGAAGATTGCAAAATATTGCACACAGCATTTGATTGACAAGCAATGCCTGGAAAGGGATTGCTTGGCTGCTTTGCAACCAGGGTGTAACTAGAATAGGTTTAAGAAAAAAAACCTCTTTTGCAAGGTTTATGGCTTATAATTGAGGTGATTTTTAGCATGTATGTTGCTATACAGTACTGGCAGACATTCTCATGCTTGTAAATTGAGTGGAAAAGCTCTGTTGAATGATGTTTGCCTCGATGAGAGAAATTTAACACCCTGTATTTTCTGACTGGTGTTTAGACCTCTTCAGACTCTGCAGATGAGAGAAGTTTTCGACCTGCGGAAAAGCAGAGACGAGATGATGACAGCAGGTCTCACCTCACCCCAGGGAGATGAGAGAGCCCAGAGGTGTTGTGAAGAAATGGATTTCAGGAGTGCGGCTGGGCACTGAGAAAACTAAAATGGAAGAAAGTGAATTTGCACACAGGTAAACATCAAAAACAAAGTGGAAGGCACATCTGAGAATTTGAGGGCGCTTCAGGTCAATACCCGGTATCAACAGGAAGAAAAGAAAAGGAGATACACTAAAAAAGACTGAATGTCCAATACAAATATAAAATAAATCTAAACATCAGCTTTTAATTACAAATTTTACTTATTATAAAAGATTAATGAAATCAACTATGTTAAACCTGCTCTAATTGATTTTTTGGCCACTTTGAAGCAATACAACAATCTTTAACAGCTGCTTTAGTATACACTGAGCACTCATTTGTCACTGTATTTTTTACCACCAGGTCCAGTACTTACTCTCCTTTTAGTTCTTTTTTCTTTGTCTCCATGACAGACTGTATGAAGATGCACATAGTGAGGTGTAATGTCACTCATTATTTTGCACTGGAGCCGGTTTCATACCAGTTTTCATCTTTTCCATTTGGAGCCAGGACCTTCCAAATAAGGAGTGTGGGGTGTTGCCTCTCCCACCTCGGAAGCAACCCCTGCTACCCTGGACCATAGCTAATACTAGTTTACCGGGAACCCTTGTTGAAAAAATATTTACTTAGTATTTCTTGAGAGAAGTTGACACTTTTTAAATGGGAGTCAATTGAAGCCAGCGTCTAATAGCCTTTGGCTTCAGCCTCAAGTCTCGGTAGCTGCCACTTAGTCTCCATCTCTCCTGAGGGAAAAATGTGACTGTTAAACTACTAAATGCTCCACTATTATCACCACCCAGTCACTAACTTTGTGTCCTATATGGTTTGGAGCAGATAATGTACAGTGGGTTTTTAGAGCTTTTCCAAAAATTTTAATACAGTCTACAATTTTTAAACAACTTCCTGCTGCGGTTTAAAATTATGTTGATGAATGAGTTGCAGGCCATGAAAGCACAACAATGAATTAAAGATGCTTAAAAAGCTCCCCAGAGTAAGGGATGCTGTAGAGTAGGATGATAATTCTGTATGAGCAACTTCTTTCATATCATCAGTACTCATTTGACTAATTGTTGATATATTGATTAACATACTGATTACAGCAGCTTTGAGTACTCTTGCTATTATGTTTCATTTTGCAAAAAGGAATTATTAACCATCTTAAAGTAATATGAATGTTTCTGTTACAGCAAGTCACATTTCTATCACCGTTTTGTTGAAAATAAACAAGACAAAATATTCTGAACATTTGAGCGTTTTGCTTTAGTTGAAGGACAGTAATTGAGTGCCTAAAAGTCCCCATTAAACCAGGTTCTTGAGCAACCAACATGCTTCTTACTTTAACTAAAGATATGTTTTCCAAGCCAGGAGCTTTTAGTTGAGATGCTGCTGTTCTAAAAATGAGCCAAGAGTAAAAGTGTTTTGAACAAGCTTATAGTTTCCCCCAAGATGTCTAATTAGCCAAACACCGTACACCTGTGTGAGCTGGAGAGTGACATTGAAAATTACAGGCCTCATTCCCAAAAAAGTACAACTTGAAGCTCTTGGATTGTTACACACAGTGGGAGCAGGAGTAGTTCAACATAATGATAAATGACAATGTTAGAATTAACAGAGAATATTGAGGCTGAAAACGAGAAAGTAAACAAGGATTCAGTCTTCAGTTTCGATGCTGCTAAATGAGATTTGCAGAACAGCTCTCTGTGGGACTAGAGAGCAGTTTCATTATTTTTTTCTTCTCTGAAAAACAACTTTTCAGTCTGGCCTTCCCATGGAAATACATTGAACCAAAAAAAGAAGAAAAAGAAGAAGGTTATACATTTTAGAAACTAAAACAAATTAAACATAGCGTTGGATGGGCCTTCGCTCCCTCGTACACGTTGGGGCACGGCGCAGTTAAAGGGTCTCTGTCACGGGTGTGTAGATGTTTTCAGACCCGGACTGACGGATGTGACTTAACAAACGTAAAGTTTGGTGCAGATTGGAGCATGCACAAACATCAATGGAGTGAGGATGACAATTTTCCGTGTGTCTTGTCTTGCTCACACCAGTGTCATCAAAATGTTCACTTGAATATCAAGTAATAAATTCAAAACTTTTAATGAGTTTGTGTGTAAAAGAACACATAGTTTTTGCTACAAACTTGATTTGAACTTTAAATGAGTCACGAGATTTTAACCTACAAATCTTTAATTTACATGTGTTTTCTATCTTTTATTATTTTTGAGATAGGAGCAGGATTTTAGAGCACTGTTCTTGTGGAAATATCTGCATAAATCCCATGACTTTGGCCAAATCTTACATTAAAAATCACATTTTAGTAGGAATTTTCATCGCAAATCCATTGATATAGGTTTGAAAGCGGTCAGACTTGTAATTTAGATGCCAGATGCCTGACTTTGACACAAAATCCATTCCCATAGATTGCCTCCCCAAAGGTTTACATTGTAACTTATTACAAAGTTTTTAATAACTTTTGTTCAGCACAGTTTCATAAGTCATGTGTCAAAGTTTGAAGCTGATACCATTAACACCCTAGGAGGACATAGCGTTTGTTCATGGTCCAAAATTGGCAAAAAATTGGACTTTGCTGGGTGTATTGCAGACTTCCTGTTGGATTTAGTGTCAGCATATGATTTGTAGGTCTTGATGAGACAAATAATTGAGTTTTGGTTCGACCTCTGTACGACATTCCTACGGGCCGCCACAGCCCATTCTAGAGACATAGGTAGCGCTGTTGAGCCAGTTTGGCACTTGAGGTTGAAGTGGCGGAATAATAAAGAAACAAACATAACACATACAAGAGAGTCTTCGCCCCTAGGGGCTCAGGCCCTAAAAAGTGAACACAGACACACATGTGAACATGTTTGAAGTATTACACTTCAAAGTTTTAAGTGGAAAGTTGTGAAGATTAATAAAGCATATCGAATAAATAATAAAGAAGTAAGAGACAAGTGTGCTTTTTTGAAGTGAGGACACTAATGAATGACTAAATGAACATATTATTAGGATGCTGCACAGATTCTGCAGCTTAATTTTGAAATCTTTCAAGGTTTCTCAGGGTCACACTGGAAAAATAAAATGTGAAATAGAAGGGCAAAAATTTAGTGTTGACTTCACTGTGCCGAAAATGAGTTTTGTGATTAATTGAAGTTGCTTTTTTTCTGTAAGAGGAAGGTGACAGTCTTTCAGAGTGGCATCTGTTTGGTTGCTTCATGAATTCTTTATATTGTGTTCCATGTTTCACATTGGTGTCGTTCCAAACTGAGGCATCTGACCCTGTAAAATTTGCTCTCAGAATATCAATATTTTCATCATGTTCAGGGAAATGCTGACATCTAATTAATCAGAAAATGAACAGCATTCTGTCCTCCATCTTGTTCTTCAGCAGCCTGCATGTAAAAATCGACACTCAAGAGAAAATGGAATGATCGACAGGACATCTATTACTGAATCTATTGACTCCACAGTGCGGAAAATTCATCATTTGACTTTAGCAAATGTACAACAGTGAGAGAACTCATTGATGTTACTCTACAGGAGTTAGTATTGTCTCTCTCTTCACAGCAGTCCAAAAACTGTGGTCTTTAGAGCCACAGCAGACAGTTGTTTTTGCCCATACAGTACACGACTCATCAATGCACACACTCAGTATTTCCACAATCCTCTTCTCAGAAGGCAGTCTAAGTAATGAACTGTGCAAAAACCCATCTGTGCTGCATTTTCAATTTGGCACATCTTATAGCAATGCTATTAATGATCTCTCAGACACATTTATATATGAAATGCGATATGCACTGTAGCATCTTCTCACAACATATTGATATTTGGAATCTCAAGATTGAATTTGGGATAAAGTTGAAGGTGGTGCAATATCTTAATGAAAAGGGCATTTAGAATCCATTTCCAACAAAGTGAAACATTTGTAAAGCAAGGAATTCATTAGTTTTGAGAAGAAAGACCCGTTCTTAATGGCCACATTCATTTAGAGAAAAGGCTGCCTGAAGTAATCATCACAATATGGTAGATCCTGTCTGTGTTTTTATAAAACTGAACATGGAATGTAACATTTTCCCACATAAACAAAAATCTATTTCACTTCTATCTAATTCTGATTGACATAAGAAATGTGTGAGGGATCTTTTCAACAGTTAACAAAGCCTTTTAAATTAGCTGTACTGAATATCAGATATCTGGTAGACTTCTTCTTCTTCAAAAAAAAACCCCCATAAAAAACAAAAAACATATTGTCGGTCCAAGTGTTTTCTGATGCAGTCTGACAACATTTGTCTGAGCCTTCCAAAACGGCTCCAAATAACTGTTTAAATATAAATACGTTTGATGATGTGACACGGTTTCGTCAAGCAGAAAAATGATTTGGTTTCGGGATCAGGGGGACTGTGGTTTGGGAAAACTCTTTGTGGAATTATTCATTTTGTGTCTGTAGAAGCTACAGTGGCTTATTTGAAGTGGCCAACTGGGTAGTTCAAGCAGCAAAAGCTAAAATTCTGTATAGTGAAATGGACAAAGCGACGACAGCCACTTACAGAAACTCAAACCTCAACAGAAAAAGAGGCATCAGAGAGCTGGGCATAATGGAATATGGATTGCAAAAACACCACATTAAGAAGCGCATAGCAATAAAAACCTCATGGTAACACAAAACAAAACATGGCTGTTTGTTTAGTCATCTAAATTGAGACTGTTGAGAATGACCCAAAATCAACCACTTGACAGTAATTTGTTTATGTTCAGTTGGATCAAGTAAGGTGATCCTTTTTTAACTTGATGGTAACATGATGGCAAGAAATCAATTCTTCATGCAACCCCACAGCAAAGACATAACATAATCAAGATTTAATTTATTTATTCCACAAACAGCAATGAGGCTGTGGTTGGATTTAAATGTGCTGGAAAAATGATGAAAGATTAATTAAAGTTCATCCAACATGAGACTATAATACAGCTTATATGAAGCCTACAATTTAAAATGCTACATGATGGTCATCACCTACATCCAAGATGGGCAGAAATAGATGGTTGGCAAAGACTAACTCCTCAGAAAAAGCTAGTCACTAACTTTGTCTAATTGTTTTGTGCTGGGCAGTCAGCACTAAAAACAACCTATTGTGTCTGGAAATGAGGTTGGCGACAGAAGTGAAAGTGAACCACGAGCTGTGAACCAAGACGATGAGCTGAAAGAAGCTAAAACCCTCAATGGAGCTGAAGGGAACTGCAGAGCGGAACAAAAAGTTCATTCAGAAATATGTTTCACACTTGTGCCCAACTCGTGTCCTGTTTTTCAAATTGAGAATACCTAATTTTGGAACCAAACTCATCCATTGATTTTCCACGAGGTGTTTTGCAAACATGGCACCACAGTTTTGGAAGGTGAAAACAAAGCTCATTATTCCCTGTGAGACTGCACAGTGTTTGCAAGTGTATTTGTGTTGAAACTGGAAGGGCAATGCGAGTATTTGACCTGCAGTATTCAGTCATTCCAACTGCAGCCATCTAATCCCACCTCATTTAAAACATCCGCTTTCCCGGCAAAACAAAAGCAGCCACTTCACACGTAGACAGCCTCGAATCGATCACACCATGTCCTTTTTAATTAAAAAAGTCATTAAACCAGACCAGTATTCCAGCCATTCTCATCTAGCATGTAGGCCATCTTTTAGATCCCTCCTCCCCCGAGCTCACTCCATCACCTTCCCATAAAGTCCTCCACAATACCCTCAGCAGCTGTTTAGGAAAATCTAATTATGTATGAGATAAAATTTAAATTCAGCAGGCAACCTCAGTGTAACTCATGATTTATTGATACTTTGGGGGAGACTTTGATATTGTCGTTATGATTAAGACTCATCTGACTCAATTTACGACCGGCCCCCGTTCTTCCTCTGATGTCTTTATCATCTTTCTGTCAGTTTTCAGGGAGGTTAATCTCATGTTGGGGCCACACTGATTGTCAGGCACTGCGGTTTGTACAGTAAGGCTTCCCTTGTTATGCCTAACCTTTCGGAAAGGTTGCACCGTTTCATTTGACATTTTAGAAACAGCCCATTTGCTTTGACAGGCATCACTGAAAGACAGAACTTCTTTCTTCGATGTGCAGCAAAGCCAAGAACAAGAGAAACATTTCGTGGGTTGTTGGAGTTTTTTCGGAGCACTACTTTATTCTAAGGAATTTTTTGATTAATGTCTGATGAAATACCGTGGTTCAAGAATTTACTAGACGGTGTAGTAGCCTGTAATTCAAGAAATGCGTTTTTTCTTTTCAGTAACCTATTAACATTTTGTTTTGTGATCAAGGCTACATCGGCCCACTTTGCACCATTTTTCAGTGACAGCTTTTTACAAACACATCCTAATTGCTCTTGTTTGAACTGTGATGTTTGTGGAGCAGCTTATGTACAGCCTAGTTAGAAAAAAAACCAACAACAACTAGCAAATAGAGCGAAAGATAAAAGATGAACAACACCCACACCACACCCTAATTCACCCTTAATTCACTGTAGCTATGATACAGTAACATAAAGCTGTGCTTCTCAATGTTGCAGCCTCCCCTCTCAAGAAAAATACTGATAATGATAATTTCAGCAAATGCCCCATTTATGTTAAAGTGAAAATATATAATATAATACAATATAATACAGAGCCGCAAAGTCTGCAGAGGAAGGAACGAAACATTAGACTTTGACATGGGATGTGGCTGTTTGCATCCTATTTCCTATCGACAGTGTTAGTTTCTTTTCATCATGACCACGATCAAGTATTTTTTATTGCCTAAACCTAATTAAACTCTTGGTTTTAGAGGGTTAGTGATCAATGAGGTTGTCCGCCGGGGCATATGTGTCATTCTTAAGGGCAGTTCCATGTTTCAGGATTTCATTTGTTGTTGTGATGACAAAAAGACAAACCCACTGTACACCACCTTTCCAGTATCAAGTGGTGGACAGACAAATTTTGCGACTAGCAGGTGAACATAGTGGTGCATTTAGCAGCTAACAAGATTTTTTACTTCAGGAGTTGGTGGAGACCGAAACAGACACATGCTCTGTGTTTACTGTATGTATAGACAGATGCGTCTAGATGCTAACACATTCAGCTTTATAATATGTCAATGATGTGTGAACAGCTTTGTGTGCTACCCCCAAATGACCAAGATAATTAAATGTTGAAATAAATGAACAAATTTAAATTGTAATTTTGAATTATTTCAAATAAGAATCAATTTTCCATGAGCTACTTCCATTTCATGCTTCTGTATCTTGGAAATCAATAACAATATCACATATCAGGCTCAGATTAGATTTCTTCTCATTATCAATCAGGGCTTTGTTATAACCTGAGAGCAAATATGGAGGACTACTGCTAAAATTGTAGACTCACCTGAAATTACAGTAGTCAGGCTACTTTCTAAAATACACATGTTGTGTGAAAAGTTTTGAAAACTATTTAATCAAATATCAGCCCTTACAGTCTCATGTCCAAACTTGTCTGATTGTTGGATTGGAACAGAAATAAAAATAGCTGTAAGTTCAGAGGGATTTCTGAAAATCAATTGTCTCTTATTCAAACCAGAGAAAGCCACAAGGCACAGCTGAAAACTCTTTCAGAGAAAAGAGCAATCAGAGCGACTGTTGTTCTCTCCCTGGGTCACAGCAGGGGGATTTTCCTTTATTCTGCGTCCTTATACAATACTAAAGTCTAAATCTTTGCACTGCTTGAGCCACTGCTCCATCATACCACTCCGCCAGTATTGATTGCACCGAGTACCTCCAAACGAATGAATGGAATAACCTTCCTCTATGTATCCATTTCCTTTTCAGCTGATGGCAGAAATACAGAGGGTTTAGGTAACGCTGAGCCAAAGAAAGGAGGCAAAAAGATCGGTCTATGTGGATTCCTGCTCCACTGATCATGTGCATCGACTGCCAAGCTGACTGCAACCGCAGACAATCATCCTCATCCCCTCTCCCATCAACCTTGGTTTGGCACGGCCGGCCACAGCCAGCACAGAATCAATCAGCATTGAGATATGGGCAGCCGTCACAGCAGTGACCGATTTTGGCATGCAAGGCTCCCCCTTAATAGACAAAGAGACAGAGATCAATAGCCAATTCGGCCTTGGAATGAGGCCAGAATGGATCAAGGAAAATTCATTTTATTCTCCTCTTCTAAGCCCAGAGAAGTCATGAGAAGTATGATGAACATTCATGACTAGTACAGTAAAGGAGTGAATCATTCATCGGCTGCATATGACTAACCTTGGAAGTGTGCTGAGAAAAAGCCATACCATATATATTATGTATGTTTCACCTACTACTACTACTCTTTTGACCTCTTTATGAATTCCATATTTGATCATTTTTGCTTCATGTAGAGTGAAAACCTCAGTACATTTATTCAAGTAATGTACGTAGGCACAATTTTGAGGTACTTGTACTGGAGTATTTTCATTTGAGGCTACTTTATACTTCTACTCCACAACAATTCAAAGGGAAATATTTCACGTTGTGCTCCACAATTTTATCTGAGAGCTACAACGAGTAGTTACTTTCCTTCATAAGAACATGAAAAAAAACAAACTTGAAAATACAATGCATTGGTGAAGATTAAACCGGTGGCTCCCAACCTGTTTGGCTTGAGGCCCCTTAAACAGTGTTGTTTGGCACCTCGCCATGTTTCAGATGTCTAATTGTTAGCACAGTTCTCCCTAAGCAACAAGAGTGATTTCCCCCCTAAACCTCTCAGATGGTTTCATTTAAATAATAGTTTGAGACCAAAGTCAAAATGAAGAATACAAATTGATGTCGCAGAATTTCTTCTTTCTTATCAAATTTATCACTTCATGACTCCTTAGATTCATCCATCTTGTGACCTTTTGGAGTGCTGTGTGCCTCTATGTTGGGAACCACAGGTCTAAATTACTGTAGCATATATGGTTAAAGATCCCCCTCAGACATATTTTAGGAATCCTCTGCTTGGAATAATAAATTGTGTCTGACATGTTTTTCCATAAAAATGTTCAATTACCATGTTAGAAATCCTTAAAATGGCATCTTCTTCTTCAACCTCATTAAAAATACAGAATCTATGAATATGCAAATATTGTTCATTTCACTACTGGACACAAAATGTCTGTTTATGCACTGGAGGCTTCAAGTTTCCACATCACACTTATGTAAGTTGCATATTGGACCACAATTAGCTCCAAACTAGTTGTGATGTCACAAATCCACTTTCCACTTTGAGCAGATGAATGTGAAAATAACTTTCAAGATTTTGCACATACATCTTTCTTTACAGTGAAGCTCAAATATCCAACCGAGGGAACAAGAAGAACAACATATTTTTGACTAGAGGGGCCTTTAAAAGTAGCTACAATAAACCTTGACCTGCTTCAACCATACAATTCTACTCACAGATTGATGATGATCAGTATTAACAATCTAATAATGCCACTTTTCTGCATAATGATATTAATAAGTTATACTTTTACTTGTGATACTTTAAGTACGTTTTGCTAATAATTGATAATAATTTGCATCTGTTCTTTTACTTCAGTTGAATTTTTAATGAAGGACTTTTTGTTTATATTAAACATCCAAGTACGCCTTCAACCACTCTAAAAACCAATCTTCAATATAAAAAAAACATAATGATTAAGTGTTGAATCCACACTCATTCCTCCCTTTTGAAACAGTACATTATCTTACTGACCTTATTTTAAAGTTTTTTTTCACAATGTAAAGGATAACAGTTGGGACTGAAATGACAATAATTTGTGGCTGTGCATGAATGAACAGTCGCCTCTCGAGAACGTAATTGGTGCAGGAGCGGATTCAGTCACGAAACCTGAAGGGTCCCTTTTCTACCCATTCACTGCTCATAATTATAATGTGACAATTCTCTGTGCTGTGTTATCATTTCCCCATTGAGATGCATAATAACTTGTTTCCATTAGGAGCCCGTCTCCATGGAGAGTTATCAGTCGGTGATACTGCTCATATGCAGCGTTATCAGCTTGGGAAACCGTGGCCTGCAGGCCCTGGAGGTGTTCACGCCATCTTCCCCAGGCTGTCCTCAAGCCTCCTCGGCCTCACCACAGTACAAAGGAACGGATTCAATTATGAAGTGACACCTTGAGGCATGTAGCAAAACCACACTGCTTCAAAAGAGATCACTCAAAATGTATCCTCTGCCTTTATCTCTTTCTGTCTGCCTGCCTGTCTCACCGTCTCTCTCTCTCTCTCTCTTTCAAGTCAGTGATTCCTAATGCGTTCCTCTGGAAAGCATAAAACACAGATAAATGTGTCCCGTCTCTCGTAAATACAGGGCTACCAAGATCATGATGCCCTGAATGTGAGAACTTTTTCCTTGGATTAAACAGTTTTATTGATTCAGAGCAATTAGTGCAGAACTGAAGGGATAACGCAGCCCACACAGCTGCATAGGTAATGAGGATTACTCCCGTCTTGTTTCAAGCAGTCAGATCTTCCACTGCATGGGGAGATGCGTTTCATCCTTTTTTCCACTTTTTGTGCTGGCTGTTTGCCATTTTATTTGAGTTTCTTATTTATTCAGCTTTTGATTTCATACATCTATAGTTTTAAATTGTCAATTGTATTTTAATAATAATCCCATTATGTGACAGACAACTGTAAACATAACATTCCTTAACACCTTCGCTACCTGACTTTGCATCTTCCCTCAGCTCTACAGAGCGTTTTAGCATCTTTCAGCTAATTGTTTTGGTTTTTACAGCTCATAATGTAGTACTGTTGGCTTTAAAGGTGTGCTATGTAAGATTTTGCCACTTGCACCAAAAGAATAGGGGGCAGCATATCACTAGAAAGCACAGTTGCGGCCGAGCAGCGGTGCCATGTCCAGCTCTTATAATACATCCATGGGCTGAAGGCAGACTGAATGCTACAGTGACTAATTATCGCCCTTGTGGTACTAAGTGGTATTACAAGACAGGAGGTGGTGGCTAACATAGGTGGTGCTAACTTCAGTAGATATCTCTGCAACACAATACATAAACATCTTTGACACAATGTCAAAATTATTTATTCACATTTTGTTGATCATTTTAGTTATTTTTTCAATGTTTTAAACAACAAATTTTGGCTAAATCTTACATATTTACATAGTTGTCTTATTACCCATGAAGCTAATACTAATACTTAACATATATACATACATGTGTTGAGAAAATAACAGAGAGGGTTATATGCAGTAGCCCTGCAGTACCACCAGTTTGCTGATTGTTTTTTTTCATTGACTCTAAGCTATTGATTCAATATGATGTTAATTTTTCAGTCTATTTTTTTTGTAAAGATAATACCATTGAAATAGCTTTCATTGTTGGTGAGGATTAACTTGTGTGTTGCTCCTTTTTGGCAGCGCTCGTCATGCTTTTGAGACTTTCATCAATGCCGTATTACATAATCTTGCAATGTTTGTCCCTGATGGAGCATCACAGCTCAGGCAGACAGTGACAACAGCAACTCACAATTACAAAGGCTACAAAGATACGAGAGAGTCATAATAGGTTGAATACCAATTAGCATTTTGTGTCAGCTTTGATAGAAGTCTGAGGAGATCAACGTTTTTATGAGAAAGTTTTCAAAGTAAAGTATACACATGCAACTTGTACTGCAGCAGTCAAACAAAGACTACATTACAAAATTACTTATTATGCAGAAAAGTCTGAAAACTTATGCATAGCACTGGAAAATTGCATTAGTTAAAAAGGAACTTTTTTTATTAATAGTTTTTGCATTCAAATATATGACAAGGGACTAAACACTGACAGACTATGTATACGTACTGTTAGACAATGTAATATTTCACAAAAAGCAATAGTGTACAACAGTGTGTACAATGCAAAATCAAACAAGTTTAATTACACACATTTCAATCATATAACCTATTATTCAAATATGATTTTCTAAAGATCTGGGGCTCATCAAGTCTATGATCATATTCAAAGAGGGCTGAGGCTGCTTGTTCCATTAACAATAAATACATGGACTCTTTCAACCAATTATCAAGACTAAAGCAATTTGGTCTGTGTGATTTCCAATTCATCATAATAATACGTTTAACTGACATAAAAGCTAATGCAATGATGCGGTGTGCGAGCATTGACTGTATATTTTCTATCCTTGTGATTAAAAGGCAGAATAATGGACATTGGGGTTTTTTCACATCCAGAATAGAAGACAATCTTAAAGTGACCTTATTTTAAAAGGTCTTCACTGGAGGGCAATGCCACAACAGATGCATAGTGTTCCTACCTCTCCACAGAAATGCCAGCACAACTTTGAAAGGGAATGAACCATTTTCTTTCATCACCATGGTGTGATATAAGCTTTGTGCAAGACTTTTATCTTTATTGTTTTACACATTTGGATTAAGCTGTTGGTTTTTTTTAAAACAGTCTCCCACTGTGCTGCGGTCAGGGATATGCCCAAGTCCCTCTCCCATTGATATTTAATGTAAGATCAGCTGTCAGGAGTGGTAAAGGATGTCACCTTATACAGTGTCAAAACTACTCTCCTTCCTAAGGCAGTCCCCCTCAATGTAATGTCTGCAGGTACATCTAACGTCTCCTAATTGCATCCACGTTTTCCTCACTTGCCTCTTTTCCTTTGGTCTTAGTCCCTCACACAGGGGATGCATGGGGAGAAGCAAGGAAACCATGCGAGGATAGATGAAACGAGGAAATTTGTTTTCATAGAAATGAGATTTCCTTTCCTTTGAGGTGTCACCTGAAGCAACGTCCCTTTCTGATGACGGCGGCAGCTGATCACAGCTGGATCAGCCGTCAGTCGGCTTTAACAGCTGTAGAGACTTTTGATGGACTTTGTGTCTGCACACATGTGCACTGTGCTGACACTAATAAAGGCGCACAGTTATCACTGCCAGAGCAGCTGTGTTTTCTCTGTGTAGTCTGCTACCTGTACGACAAACACCTGCACATGAATAAAAACCTTCATTTTGTATTTATATTGAGTACTGTGTTCTGCTCAGAGGCACATGAACCATTTCTACTTGCAGAATGAGTTTATATTGTTTATTCATTATTTCTGTCTGTATTTATTGATATTCTGATTGTGAATTCATTGTTTAATAACTCAGAATATGATTAGAGTGTCATTTGAATGCTGGAAATTATTTATTAGGCTAAATGTTTCAGGGAAAATTGAAATTATGTAACTCATATCAAACTCAACACTCAGGGATTTTCAGCCTCACATGTGACAGAATGGAAATGACAATAAATTATGTAAAATATAAATGTGTTTAAAAAGTGTTTCTTGCTGACAGACAGAATCTCTCTGACTTTAATTTTATCCGTAATAAAAGTTAACGTGGGAGATCATGAAAATAAAAATCTTTCTGATATCTGTAAAAGCTGTTCATGTTTTTTTGGTTGATCAGACCGACAATGAACAGATGTTTAACTAATTGGTGAATCAGTAAACAAATAAAATATAAAACTTGGGAGTGATACTCTTAAATTTAATCTGATATCTGTCTCCACTTTGGTATGAAACCGCAGTGATGTTGTGATGTTTTAGATCAGTCTGATCAGCTGCAGCGGCCAATCGATAACTGATATCCAACGACTTCCGGTTCAAGCGAGTATAGATGAGTGATGACAGATCAAATAAGAAATTTGAGATGTACCCTCCAGTACGTCCCATGTCCATGTTCTTTAAAACGAGTATAATGGCTCTTAATTGTAAATGTGAGAAAAACTCAGCATCAAACAGATTTTTCAACTTGTTAAAAGGCACCATATCCCCATCTTTCACAATCTACCCCAACTGATTTATACCTTGACACTGCAATGAATTGTTCGTCAGTGCTCTGCATCCAGCAATTAACAGGGGGTTATTCCATATAGGACAGGATGGTAAAGATGTCCCAACGAAGGCTAAGCATTTCTCCTAAAAGGAACTTAAGATACACTGTGATGTTTTTGACCTCTAGAAACAATCACATCCTGCTATTGGTTTCACTCTATTCCACTGATCTATAGTATACATTTTTCAAAATCTCTTTACAAATGTTTTATGAATAATGAAACACACTCAACACATATGTTTTGGTGAGAAACACTGAGTGTATCTTTTGTAAAAAAAAAAAAAAAAAAACTCCACAGATCACTTAGCTATAATGGGATATAAGCTTTTACAGAACTACAGCCTCAAAAATGGTGATTTAGTGCAATTAAAACCAAAAACATCCCCTCAAAAAACAAAGATTACAAGCTTTAATTTATTAACAACAAAGTTACTGTATTTTGAGATGTTATTTTGTCCACCTCCTTTATATGGCACTAATTCTTAAACTATATTAAAGTAATCTGACCAATCCATACTAAGTATTTTTTGTACTATGTGAGTCTACTTTTTAACTTAATATTCTATATGCAATCATATTCTACTTTCTTTAAGTCCTTCTACTTTTACTGCTCCAATTTCAGCAAAAGGATCAATAAACTTTCAGCTTTTGATTTTCAGTTCTTGTGTGACATTTTATTTCTGCTGAAACTGCAAATCCAAACCACACATGCAGTATCTCCTCTCAGACGGCTGTCTACCTCTGACTTATATTTAACAGGATTAACCTTTATGATGCAATCTGCTGTCTGTTCTACCTTCGCTATACATCACTGTGACATGTTTTCAATCTTGAATTACGCCATGATGGATGTCATCTAATGAACCTGATGACTTTCGCAGCGCAGGACAGGAGGAGTGATTGTTCTTCCTCAGTCTTAAATCAATGTAATATCGTCCAATAGGCATATAATTGCACAGGCAATAAAACAATTTGGGGAGAGGCAGTGTAGCACGTAGATATAAAACACTAGATGCAGTGTGTGGTAATGATGCCGCTCTGGGATGGAACCATATGGCAGCATTTTATCTGGGTCCAGTTTTAAACTTGATGCAATTGGAACCTATGGTGAAAGAGGCTTATGTTGTCTTTATAATCCTTGTATTTTTCTACTAATACTGTTTTTATTCATAGTAATTGGCATAAGACAACTGTGCCTGTCTAGAATGAAACCAAAGAAAAACAGAGATTATGGTAGAATTTTAATTATTATTGCTCCAAGAGAACAAATCATACTTTCAAACATGAAGAGAATCTGATAATTGTGCATTTATATTACAGACAATGATTTTATTTTTTCAATTTTGCCTGAACCTAATGTGTAGGAACTGTCTTTGGTATTCTGAATGGCTAATAAACTGCATTAAGCAATCTTTTATTTAATCTTTTATGCAAAAAATAGATCCAGTATTATGGCCTATATTGGCAGACAATTACAATCAGAAACACAAGAGAGAAACACACCTACTGTTATATATTAATATGTTTTAATGTCATAAATTGTACATGAGGAAAGATATATTTCTCTCTCTCTCACACACACACACGCACGCACACAAAACTCAAAATTATCATGTTTATTTAAAGAATTAATTTGTTTTTTTATACATGTTTGTGGAACAAAAACATGAACTTGTGTCAAATAACAATAGCTCTATAAAATGTTTAATCACTGTGCCTATTAGGTTGCATTTATTCATTATTTTTTATTTTTAATTTTAGCTGTTACACTGTTTCAAAATGTGAACATGTTTATTCCTACTTTGTCCAAGTAGACCACCTACAGACCAATCAACTCCTTCATCTGCAACAATTTGGTTTTAGACCAAAATATTCCACAGAAACTGCAATTTGTTATTTCATTGAAAATGTTAAGTATTCCTTGGATAGGAGTAATGTCATGAGGGCAGTGTTTCTTGACCTGAAAAAGGCATTTGACACTGTCAACCAAGGCAGTCTCCGGTCTAAGTTATCTACAGTCAGTTCTTCTAAACAAGCAGCTGATTGGTTTGAGTCATATCTTCAAACTAGAGAGCAGGGAGTAAAAGTTGACCACATAGAGTCATCCATTTTAAAGAACAGAAAAGGTTCAATCCTGGGTCTGCTGCTTTTCAGTCTTTTTATAAATGACCTGCCAACAAGTTGCTCAGGGGCAACTTGTTGGCAGGTCATTTGATCATATGTGCATCAGCCAAGTCACCTAGCAAGGCAGTGGAGATCCTAACTGCATATTTGGATATCCATCAATGGCTGCAATATCATCATCGTGTCTTGAATTTGAACAAACACACAAACACACAAGATACACAACTCAAATTGTATCAACATGTAAAGAAGATTTCAACAACAGTAAAGACCAACTTTAATTGTTTCAAATTAATCTACATTCACACACTGCACTCAGGAAGCCTAGTTATTTATGCACTCTGATTTTCTCTCATTTAATTTATCAGTATACAGTTTGACAGTATAGACTCAAGCATCACCCTCCACAATCAGACACCTCACATCCTTATACAATCAGGCACTCAAAATAAAAAAAAACTGGACAAAAAGCCTGTCTAGTGGTATCACTATCGCATACCGAAAAACAACAATCTACTTAGCTTTGAGAGCTTTAATCATTTTTGTTTTCTCAAATTAGATTTCAAATGCATCATCAGTTCAGCCCCCGAGCCTCTTTCCAGATATATCCAAAGACAAGACAATAACAGAGTAACTCGGAGCGTGGTGAATAGCAACTGTAAAATACCACACAAATTTGGACAATCAGCCTTCTCCATAAAGGGAAGTCAACTCTGGAACAAATTGCCATCTGTAATCAAATTAATTCCAGGTATAAAATCTTTTAGACCAAAGGTTAAGTGCTGGCTGAAAGCAAACCACAGCTGTACCCATTTTAACTCATTGTATTGTATTGTTAATTGCTTTTGTCACAATCAATGTATTTTGATATGTATTATATTGTATTTCCATAGTGCACTGTGGTTTTATGATAATGAAAACTGTATATTTTAATGACACTATATATGTAAAGCCCGACTAGGGACAAGAGTTGAAAATTAGCAATAACTATAAACTCTGTGCAGCACATCAGTTTCATGCTCTGTATTGGAACCATGATAAATTGCATTGTCCCTATCAAATAAATAAATTAAAACTTTATCTCAACTACATCAGTTTCTCTGAGACTGCATACCAATCTCAATTCTTCATCACGCTCAATACAGGCTATTGTAGGCCTATTATTATTCATGCATTGGGCCCAATCAAATCCCAGGGTCTTCATATGCTCATTGAGCCATCATGTGACCACATGAGAGTATGAAAAGCACTTAAACTGAATTCCTGAAGTACAAATCTCCTTTCTCCGACTAGATTACTGTACCTGATCAAGACATGGATTATTTTTATTTGCCTAATGTAAGCTGGCAACAAGTGATGTTAATATATGATCACTGACTGCAGGATTCAATGTGGCTAATTTTGGATTAGCTAGACGTGGTGAACATGCAACATTCATTGTGACCCTTTGGCCTCGAATAACAATGTGTTGGCTGATTATGTGGTTGGTTAGTGTTATGTGTTGCTGTCAAGGATGTGGCTAATTTTACCATTGTTATTTTGTTTTTCCTGGGCTTCATTTTTTGTGTAGATTGTAACATCACTGGCTTGCTAGATTTGTCTTGAGATATGAAATGGGATTTAGGAGTGAATACCAGCACTTCTCCTTTCCGTTAACAAGTTGTATGTTTACACTTGATTGACAGCTGCTTAGTGGTCAAATGTTAGAGTAATATTAATAACTTTGTTATAACACTACTAAATGTTAGCTTTGAGCTTAGTGTAGCTAACAGATCAATGCTGTTGAGAGCTAGCAATCAGCTACACAGCTGGTCCGCTGGTAGTTTTAGTTGATGCATATGTAAAAAATAAATCTACTTTATACTGATGTGTCTAAAGTGATGCCAGCCTCCATTGTCTCTTTGATTCTTTTAGTAAAGCAGTAAGGCGCTGCATACCTGACAGCCATAGTTGCTGCCCATATGTGGCCATTGTAAACAATACCCTGGCAAGATGGCGGACGGTTATCCCATGAGTTATTATGTAAATTTGCATCTAGGGTTTTACATCTCTGCTGTAGCATTCAAATGCTTTCATCTCACTAAGGTGTTAAATACATACTGTAAATATATTTTCATGTATTGCAGTTTACTAGAATTGTAAAGATTATTCAGCTTTGTACTCATCCACCTTTAATCAGACACTGATAAATAAATCAACAAGAGAGGATCAAATGTATATTTCACTTCATCCATACATCTGACACTGATATTATCCACAATGAAGATGTAATGTTAGCCTGCTACCCTCAAACCAAACTTAATGACTTTGCAACAGCTCATCCTTCACTGCTGTCATAAATTCTACAGATTTCATTAAAGCTTCTGCAGAGATGAAAATCGGGATACTTCATTCTGCTTTTGTAGCTTGACATTCAGATTATTGGCAACACATGCAGGTTCATTTAAATATTTTTCAAATCAGTCCCTGAAAATATGCTCATCATGCACCCCTGAGCTAATATAATATAAATGTTAATTGAGATTTGTGCAGTGAGCTGGGGGAAATTCATATTTGCAATACAGCAAATGCAACTTTTGAAAAGTGATTCAGTATTAGAGGTTTTTATACTGTACACATATTTTTTCAAAATGTAATTGCCTGGGGGGAAAAGTAGACATGCATGAGTTATCACCCAAATGCTCCTTATAAACATGTTTTAAAATTATGTTTATTAATTATGCTTATTAATTATTCATTAATTATGGTTTTAAAATTATGTTTCTTTTCTCCCAGTAATCCATGTGTTTGCTATTGTTTGAGATAAATTAAAGATGCAAATCTATATGGAAATGCAAACAATGAGCTTGAAACCGAACTGATCATATAATGTATCTTGTATATAAAGAGAGAGAAGTTGAAATGGGTGAGTTGAATCTGTCAGCTGCTGTACAGTAAACAAGATTTATGAATATGGTTGAGAACAAATAATACATTTGTTTTACATTAAAAAATTGAACATCTAAACATCTTCAGAGATGTCGAACCTTCCAAATCAATATAATGACCAACTAGCCAGCAGCAAAATTACCAATAATTTTCAGTTATTTTTTTATTTTTTTTTATGTCAACAGAAGTGAAAGTAAAAAAATATCAATATTGCAGAATCTTAATAGCTATAGTGAAATTAAAAGAGCCTGTCCTCCCAAGAAGGTCGTAAATTCAGTCGCAAAAAACAACCTATAGTTATGTTTGAGGCCATCTAGTGGCTGTGGTAATTATGACTGGGAGTGGTGACACAGTTCAAATGAGGTCTATATAAGGTGACAGATTTCCATATATAGATCCCAACCTGCTGTTATCTTCTTGCCTCCAACCACGAGTCGGGACAGCTTTTTAAATACAATTACAATTGCCTTGGTGTTTACTGCTGCCACTATGACGAAGGTTTTCTAACTTTAAGGGAGTAGAAATTTTAACTCACACCATGTTTCAAGTGATTATTTACCAGCGTATTAGAAAACGCACCTAATGGTCATTCTGCAGTGCATGGTATGCCTATGTGGTCTTTTAATTTGGAGGACTTGTTGAATTAAAACTGTATAGTCAATTTCATCCTAAGGCGGACTGTCATGGCTGATTATCTTCTTCCTCACTTCAAAAGCTCCTTACTCAGTCATCTCTGTATAAATGAATAAACTTCAGTGCATTACCCAGGGGTGAAAAGTTTTCTCTTATATGGGTTAAATGGGAACAGCTGTGCGCAATCATGCCAGTCACTGGTGGTGTGGTCTTGATGCGGTGGGCTAATTGTGTGTGGCACTGGAGTTGGCCCTCATTAACCTTACTGCATTACCTTTTACTGTGGATAAATGGAAGGCTTTAAATCGGCCATCTGTTGCTGCCCAGCTACCTTTACAGAGTCTCTAACTGAGTGAAAGTGACATACCGAAACCTTTCAAGGACATTAATGTCATAGTCTAACAAGAAGGGAATCTCTAATAACATACACACACACACATACACAAAAACCCTGTAGAGCTCTGGCTGGCTTGAATCGTTACCATAATTTAAGTCATCACACATGCTCATTTGTGAAAGGATTTGCTTTAATGTCAGAGGCTTTTTTTTGTTGCTTTTGGCTTCCTGCCTTTTAATATCTTTTGCTTTCATCGCAGCAGCTTTACGTTTTATATTTTTATAAAGAATCTTCTGTTTTGAAAAATCGAATGGATTGTTATTTTTAGGCCGATGCCTTGGAGAGTAGAGAAATGGACTCATAACATGACTGTTGTTGGTTTGATTTCAGCAACAGGAAGCTCAAAGAGGTTAAAAATGTGTGTTTTTAGGAGTAGACACAATCAAAACAGAGCAATTCATGTGGGATAAAAATCCTGTCCAACTGCTGTAATATTTCAGTCCAGAGACTCAGTTGGAAGATGAGAAACATAATAATGTCAGCCGCTGCTCTGATGAGCTTTTCAGTCAAGTGCAGACTCGCCACGAAACTTCTTCAAGCTCTGTGTTTCAGTGCAAACAATTTGAAATAAAATAATGGATACTACATTAAAGTGTCAGTTTGAGCTGAAGCAGAGCCAGAAGAAGAAAAAAATGTGTCCAAATATTTTTTTGGTATGGACTGCTCATAGTAAAGCTGACTCTGACTCTGATCTTCTTGCAAAAGCAGAAACCAAAAACAATATTTCCCCACATGGATCAATAGAACTCTCACCTCATTATCGCTAGCTCTATGGAGGAGGATAACTTTTCCCACCTGCTGTTAAAATATGACTGGATTTTCATGAGGGCTGTATACTAAGAAAAGATGAATGTGTTTTCATGTGTTTTCCACTGTGACATCTTAACATGACTACTATACAAAACTGACAGGCTGTCTACTGATACCCACCTCCAAAATGTCAACATCTATTGAACTACGAAAAAAAAAAACAGTCTTGTTTTCAGCTTTGTGAAAATACATTTTTTTTAGGTGTATTTTGGGTTTTAAAATTGTTTATTTAGTTTAAGGAGACTGACAATTTAAACCTAAACCTATAAAGGAACACCTTCTCCTTAAAAAAATGGAAATCAAATGTTTTTCAATGGTCACTGAGTTACATTAAAGGAATGCTTTTTGAGATTTTCTGTCATTTCTGTTATAATGTTGGATGTCTAATTTAAACAAAGTCCAAATTCCAAAACTTGAAATGAATATATGTAAAAATGCTCCCTGAAAGTCAAACACCAGAGGTTTAGCCTGCTCTGAACACTCTGTTTGCAAAGTTACCTCTACTTCCCCATCGAACTGATGTCAGATCTTTCGAGCATGCCCGCAAACAGCTGTCGGCTCTGTAATATTAGGTTGTTCCAGAGGTTATTTACATTGTCCAATCATATATTTCAGATCAGATTATATGTCAAACATGTATGAATGCATCTGAAAAGCTTCCAATTTGAGTAAAGAGCGTAGCCTCCAGAGCTGCCAGAAGTCTGATGAGGAGCAGCTTCTGGAAACTAATCAGTCAGAATGGAGTGGACTCATCGGGAGGGGAGCCTTAAAGATGCAGGAGCTACATCAGCTTGTTTCAGACAGAGGCTGAACCGAGGAGCTCCATAAAGGGCCAGTATGAGATCAATAGTGGGATGCTGTTTTTCTTACTGTAAATCATGCAAAGATATTCCAGTAGAACTCCAGAATATAAAAATAGACCTGGAAATGTGCATGATATGATATGTAGTTCATCACATTCTTAATTAATTATTGCTAACACAAATAGTGAATTTTGGCAGCCTGTATGCATCAGTAATGTTTCTATATAGTGTAAGCTGGTTCAAGGGGAATGTAAAGTAGTGCTGGATCAAAATGCCTCTTCACTATTAAGTATTTGTGATAAATTCTACAGCAAGTGAAGAAACTAAACAGATCAATTTCTGAACACAAGAAAATTGAACCTCAGATATTCGTTTGTTTTCATTAGCTGCAGGACATGATGCATCCTTGCAGTCACTTGAGATGCAATAAGCCAGGAGTAAAAGGACCTGCAACAAGCGCACAGTTGCTAACTTCATACTGGATCTAGAAGATCTTCACAGTTGAAGATACAAACAGATTTAAACTGGCAGCAGCGAGACTGGTGCCATTAGTGAAACACAAGACGACAGTTTTCTGTTGAGTGACGTTAATTTGACATGTATTCAAACACAGTGCAGTATAACTTGTTAAATGTCATCTTGATGGCAGCTGTAGCACACGCACTGCATAATCAACTATAAATCATGATTAAACCAGCAGTCTGTACTGAGGGAAGATGCATGGTAATGAATGAGGAGAATGGAGTTTTAACTGGCACAGCTGAGTGATGCACCAAATATTTACAGACGTCTGTAAACCATCTGTACATAATTATCCCGCCTGCATTTAGAGCACTTTACAATAAAGTCAAATGGTTTCATTGTCCTTCAGTTCATATTTATTTGCAAAATAACGTGTTGATCATAAAAAAAAGTTTGACCAGTTAAATATGTGACACAAACATTTTTATTGACTGATAAGAACACAAATAGTTATTTACAATGACAATGAGGTTTTTTTTCTTTTTTTTTTTTTTTAGCCTTACAACAGTTGTGATATACTGTTTTTATACATGAACTGAAAATACAAAGTTACAGTCAACATGCCTTTTGATAAAAATATCTTTACAAAAAATGTACATTTCTATACAACAGTTGTCAGTTACACATCTCTACAAGCCCCACACTGAATCCCAAACCAAGTGTGATTCTGGTTAAAACCTGCAACAACTCCAACAAACTGTCAGTATATTATTTCAACATTATTTTAAACGCAATAAAATTTCTCTTCCTATTCTAGCTGGCGTTTGAAATAAACAAGGTAAGGACTATTTACAGGGAAAATGAAAACTGAATGAGTCAGTGTTGAGCCAAAAATGTTCTAAAGTGACCCAGATAAAGTACAACAGTTAAAAGCAATGAGGCTATTTTTTTTTGTTAATTTTTGCAAAATATTTGACACATCACCATACTGTTCATTAAATAACAGGCTACCAGCAAAAAAGATAAACATGTAGCAGAGCCATTTCCCTTAAACATGTTTCTGAATACAAAAATAGTGCTAAATATTACACATTATCATCATTCACCAGACACTTACTTAGAATGAGCTGCAGGACAGGCGTTTTTTAAAATTTTATTTAATGTATTTTTTTTTTTAGGCAGCACTGCCAGGGACTGTTGTGTTAATGAAACTTTGCAAGGTGACTTTTCCTTCATGTTTATGTATGTTTAAAGGGTCAGTTCAACCAAATCACCAAACAACATATTCGTTCTAAACTTTTCCTTAGTGTTATCCAGCCATGATAGATCGTTTATGGTTTTATTTGCCCAGGTTTTGGCTGAATGTACTTTTTTGTTTGTAGCGTTCAAAGAATTCAATGATTACATTTGAAAAACTTTTATCCTAAACTGTTATTCAGGTTATTAATCTACAGTTTTCATGGGAACCATTTTCTATCCATGGTCAAATAAAATAATGGGAGAAACATACATTACTGCTGATTTTTTTAAGGTAATTTTTTATGCTTCAAGCACCACAAATGGGATTTCAGTCACCTTGTGATTGTGTTGGGGTGGTAGTACAAGTCTCAGGGGTGGATATCTCAAAACCTGTGCACATAAAACCACAACTATCTATTTGACTAGATACCACTAGAGATAAATGGTGGATTTTTTAAATTTTTTTAATTTGAGCGAAATTACCCTTTAAATCACATATGATGATGATTCATATGGTTAAACCAGGACTTCAGCTGATATTCAGTCAGTGTAAGGCTGAATCCAAATGTCAACCCTCTGCCACCCTCTTACCATCGTTATTTTTCAAAGCTATATTATATTGTTTCTACATGATGCTAGTAACGTAATGTAATGTAATCTTATGCCACTAGGGGTCTCTCAATCAAAACAACAAAAGATGACATTGAGAAGAAAGTAGCGTGTAATCATAGGAGTTGTTGTCTTCGCTGTTAAACAACTGAACATTGCCATACGCTGCATTCAGCTTCTCTCGGTTAAGATTCCTTCACTATTCATCGTTCACAAGTTTTTACCAGGAGCCAAATTATCTACAGAGTACTCCTGCTCTCTAAAACAAACAGACATGGTGATGAAAACCAGTGAAAACATTTATGGCAGCTTCTGGCAGACAACCACAACACTGATGCATGAGCAAAGGGATATGAGGGATATGACACAATTGACAGGCAACGAAATGAAACAGAGCATTACCTTGATTTAAATTATGGATTTCTCTGGGTTTGAACACTGTTGGAAACATTTGGTATAACAAAATATATAACACAGGTCTAGTTGTTTTTAGACAGTATAATATGGCACAGTTACATATTATACCTTTAATATTGTTGTTGTTTCTTATCCGAATTGAAAAGAACTGTGTCAATCAGTGAAGTCTCCACCCTGAGCAGACTCTTTAGAAGTCTGGAGCAACTCCACATGAGCTCCCTTGTGGACTTGAATTGTGAATTCACAACTGCCTGGTTATACGACCGTTTATTCCGCATGTCTGCAAGTGCGACAAAGTCAGGACATTTGGATTCAGCCAAGAGCAGAGTTACTAAAAAACAATGACAGAATCATATTTCCTTCTATGCTTTCACTTTAAAAACACTGTCAGGAGGAGGCAAACCTTCGGCTAATAGAGAGCAGGTGTGTCAGGTGGAACAGGACATAATAGTGCTGTACATTCACTCAAAAAATGACTGTTAAGGAAATACTGTATTCATACACTAGGTGCACAATTTTGTTTTTCAGTCTTATACAAATTTAAATCATATTGTAAAACATTTTGCTTCTACAATAATAACTGTTTCCTTATCTACTACAGTATTGATAATCTGTCAATTATATTAGGTTACATTACCATAAAAAAACAACAACAAACATTTAGGCTAATGACAGAGCAACAACATTTAAATCTTACATTAAGTCAACTTCTGTTCTTTAAAAACACCATCAGTCCAATTTATGCTACTGAGTAATCACCTGGTACAGCTGTAAACACCTGGTATAGCTGAACAATAGTTCCCAACCCCTACCTCCTCCTCCTTAGAATGGCTTTAAAGGAAAATTGAAAGCTTGAGAGAACAAACATGCCTCTGTCATTGTTTTGAGCAAAATTACTCTTCACAACTGTTACATATCGCAAACAAATGGGCAAACTTGACGTGAATAATTAACAGTGGAACATGCTGACATCCAATCACTTGTGGCATAATTCACTTTGCAGCAATTTATTTATTAATCAGGTTAATTATAATCGCTCATCCGAAGCTCGAGCTGCATTTTGGAAGCTCCACATAGCAGCGATGTACCCTGACAAATGTGAATGTCAAAAAGCACAAATCATGAAAACTAATGTTAACAAACTGCAGCAATGAGAGAAACCAAAGATTCAGTGTTGGAAAGTTTATTTTATATGTATACAGTTTGTATTTCACTTCAATATTGACTGTTATTAAATAGGAATGTGATATTGTTTTCTATCACCACTTTGTGATTTCTGTTGTATTAAGGCAACACAAGCCATTTGTATGTTATACTCAGATAATCTAAAAATCTTTCCACGTGCGATTTAAAATAAAACAACTTCAACCGTTTCCAGAGACCTCGCCTCGCCGCCTTGCCTACATCAGATGGAATCAATGCAGAATGCAGAGGGAGATGGCGAAGGAGAAGGAGAAAGGGCACTGGCTCCTGAACAGTAGCAGTCCATGTTGTGATGCACAAGCTGAGCAGGGAGGAGCGCATTGAGACGTTAGGGCACTGCTCCCTGGCAGGAGGCCTGTGCCAGTGTTGGCTCACAAACACAGGAAGCCCTTTCTGCTTCTGAAACTTGGCAGGAGTTGGAATATATGATGGAACAGCCCCACAGGGCATTTGTGTGATAAATGGATAAAGCTGGATAAAGTTATGCTCACAGCTATTGGCTTAGTTAAATCCGAACCAGACGGAAATGATGTTTCATTCATTTTCTGAATGTTATACTGCGATTGCAGATTGTTCTGACGGTCATTTATTCATTTGATTTTTGAGTTAACAACATAAATTTATTGGAAAACAGTTTGTGAAATTACAGTGCAATCACATTTCATAAAAGCAGCAACAATTGATCAACAAAGTCATGTACCCTTCGTTCAACGTAATTCAATTAAAAATCAGGAAAAAAAAAAACTTTCATTTCCTTCACTTGTCTTTTATTTTTTCTGCGTCTCTCAGGAACAAGATTAGCGGATGATACTGTCAGACTCTTGCAATGAAATATAAGTTCCACAAAATATCCATGAGGTAAAGTCAATGCATTAAAATGGGTGTTGAATACATTTTCTTTAGAGAGCACATCACATTCGGTTTGTGCTGCACAGTTGGGCATCTAAATGTGAGTCAGCATCTCTTGAACACAACTTACAGTCCAGAATGGGTGTCTTGATCCCCTCAGAGATCCATTTCTGTCTCTTGAAGGTGATGATGAATTCTAATACCACGAACTGGGGGTGTCTGCTTCCTCACCCTGGCAAGATAAAGACGAGAACCGATGAAAAACACATTATGGACTGTGTCTCCTCCTTAAAACACGATGGCTATTTATAATGCTGTAAATCTGATGAGGATTAAGCAGAGTTTAAAGCTTGTCCATTTTGAAAGGCCTCAGAAATATCTTGGGAAGAGCAGAAATATTTTGCTGAAGCCCAAGCTGCTTCTCTAATCCTTCTGGACATTACTTATTGAGGTTCTTCCCACTCTGATTTTCCTTGGTAGGCCTGCAAGCAAAACATTCATATATTCTCCACGACCTTCAGTGGGATTTTCAGGTTTTTAAATATATGTGCTCTGAGGAGGTTTTGTGAAATGGCCACTGACAGAATTTTAAAAGGACAGACCTATGGAAAGGAAATGGAAAGCTGAAGTGTAACGTGTGGGGGGTTTTTATATGTTGGGAGAACTGGGACACCAAATGCCTGGACAGGCAGATAAAGATGAAGGGAAAAAAGGTGTGGTGTTAACAGAGAAATATTTTTCATGTACAAAAATAAACTTTACAGCATGTCATAAGTGAAAACTTTTTACAAAAGATGTCAATATAGCTTATTCCGTGACAAAAGCTAAATAAAAATATACCTAATCCTTGAAAACAAAACAATGACAGCACGTACGACAATTTTATCAATTGTCTTTGACGGTATTGTTAGCTAACATTTCTAATTTGTAGAAGGGAAAGAAAAGTAACTGAAAATCAGACAATAAATTGCAAAGACAAATGATGAAAAACATGAAGGTCAGAACAAATTTTTAAAACATTCATAAAAAGTTAAGCTAACACTAAAGTAGCGCTGTCAGGACTGTGAATGGGGAGGTAATGCTAACACTACTTAGCATTACCTCCCCAACTTCCTTTGCTAATGAAAAAGCAAAAGAAAACTGTAACATAGCTCAACTCAATGTTACATCAATAGTGCGCAACCCATAAATACTGCTAAGCACCCCCGCTACGAAGAGCCGGCCAGCGCCGAGCCGACTGATGATGTGGCTGCATCATTACCCACACCCTGAGAGGTGAGAGGCAGGAAACTCTTTACCTTAGGCCTCGCCATTTGTACCCCCTTCCACACAATTCAATTAGATGAATGTTGTTTATGGGCAGTTCTGGCCCATTGGAATGCCATTATTGCTCCCACTGTCAAATTCGGCATTAGCTGCCCTTCAGTGGAGCTGGTCTTCCAAATGTCATGGAGCTAATGACTTCAGAAATGATTAACGAATGTTTAGAGATGCTCAAGACACAGTTCAGTGGTTACAGCTTTTAATGAAGACTGGATGTAAGGACTTTAATGAGGACTGGCTGTAAGAGCCTCCAGGACCTTTAGCAGGCTTGTAGAACAACCTCACAGCTGCTGTTATGAACACTTGGATTGAAAAACAAAAATCCTCTTACCTGATCTCAGTTGTCAATATCCGATACATGGTTCTCTATCTGAAAAGGAGAGCAAAGAGACAAAGTTAAAATCATGCATACGATAGCCTTTTAAACAGAGCACACAGGTTGTATTTAATCTCCTTTAAAGGTCATTGCTGATATACGCTCAACAAGAGCAACCTATAGAACAGTCTTTGTAGCACATTATGAAAATCTGTGATCAATGTGACCTTCAGGAAACAAATAAATCTCTTCCAGCATGTCTGTGAAAAATAATTTCTTCCATTAGCAAAGACACAAAGCTTTCATCACGGATGGCATGCCCATGTCCACCTGGTTAATGGCTAATAAATATAGCGTAATAGAGAAAGCACTGTCAACAGTATGGCCACACGCAGCTGAACTCAGATGAAACCAAGAGTAATGGCTTTGATGTCACTGTGAGATCTGAGCAACCACATTGTTCAATTAATATTTGGGGGATATAATGTAACTACTGTATACTGTGATAAGGAGCACTGTAGGTGTCTTAAAGCCCCCAGCATGCATATAGTTGTTATTTTATGTATATTATTAAGATTAATTCATGAAGTCAGACAGAGAAGACTAATTAAATCTTTTTTGTTTAATTGCTAAATTAAACATACATAATGGACATAATGGTAGAAAAGCACAGTGTTTTCATAAAAGAACTACACACAGGACCTTCATCAGACACCAGACTGTTTTAAGAGCTCTAGTTCAACAGTAGTTCATCTTGCAACACATTTTTCATATTGAAAAATGCATTTTTACACAATTTTGTGTGATTACAAGTAATCTAAAATGCGTTTTTTGAGCACTGTGGTAGGTCTGATCAAGTCTAAGCCACAAATGATTGAGATTAACTGACTGTGGCTGATTGTACAGTTTATACAGTCTTTATAAACTTTTCCTGCTAACTAGCTTGTCTGATGAAACGAGTGCTGAAACAATTAATTAATAAATCAGTCAATGTAAAAATAATTGGAAACTATTATTGATTGAATCAAGTTAAGTAATTTTACATATTTGCCTCAGGGGGCTTTACAGTCTATACAGAAATACAACATTCTCGATACTTAGAGCATTGATTCAAATAAGTAAAACTACCTAAAAAAAAACTTAAACAGGGAAAGCAGGGTTGGCTACTTTTTTTGTCTGTATGTATCATTTTCTGACATTTTATAGACCGAACGATTAATCCGTTAGGCCAGATTAATCAAAACAATAAATGTAATAAAACAATTGTTAGTTGAAAGAAAAAGGCTTTGTTGTCAGTCAAAGTGGTTGAATTAAATTAATCACTGTCACGCATCAGTTGACTCTCCAAAAATCTAAACTGAATTTTAAATTCACGAACATTGGTCAAAAACCCTTCAAATTATCAATGCTGAAGAATATAAATCATTTTGTCAATGTGACAATACCAAGAATGAAACAATTAGTAGATTCATTAATCAGTCAAAGCAAAAAAAAAAAAAGTAAAGAAAATTTGAAAACTGTATTAAATCACCTTCAAGCAAAAATTCCAAACATTTGTCAGTTCCAACTTGATGTGAGAAATGTGTTGCTTTTCTCTATTTTATATCATTTTAAATGGAATATCTTTGATCTTTAGATGCTAGGTCGAACAAAAAAGGCTATTTGTATTCATAACCTTGGGCTCTGGGCATCTGTTTATTTTCTGACATTTTATATACCATGATTGTTAAAAAACAAACAAAATAAAAAATACCTGAGTCTCCTCCACAGACCCTCTGTTGTTGCCTTTTCTATACCAATGCTATTTCTTTATTGTCCATGTAAAAGAAAACCTCTTAGGTACCGTTCTACATCCTCCACTCAGATCTACACCAGTCCATGCAGGTCCGGTCTTAAATGCTCTCCTATGTTCCTTCAGCTGTCTGATTTAATTAAAAGCTTTAGGTATGTGTATGTGCGCGAGCCAGCACCTCTGCCTGTGTGTGGGCCCGTGAAGAGCCACGCTTCCACTGTTTGAGCCAGGGTCGACAGGGAGAAACTGTCAGTCCAGGCGCCCTCACCATTCACTCATGTGAAGCCCTGCTCTCTCAGATCTGTGGTCATGAATAATTCTGGAAAATTAACTTTCAGAAGACGAAGACTGTCTTCCCACTTGAGATCTCCCAAAGTGCCTTGCTCTCTCCCTCCCTGTCAAGCCCTGTCAAACGTTTCTCTTACCAGATGGTGGCTGCCCTCCTCGTCGTAGTCATCCTCGCCTCCATCGGTCATCTCTCCCGCCTCCACGTCAAGCGCCCCCTCGCCAGCCTCCTCCCCAGAGTTCTCTGCCGTCTCTGACACGGACTCCTCATGCAGGGAGTCGCAGTTGTCCTCGTACTTTCTCTGAGCCTCTGAGAGAGAAAGGAGGGCAGAGAGAAAGAATTCAGTCTCACAGTTTCTTAGTAGAGAAGTTTACTTGGCTGCATTTTTTTTTTATTTTCTCAATTTGTGAACAAACTGGACCCCCGGCAGTCCCCCCGAGGCCATGTTGTGTTGAGCATATGGTTTAACCTCAACAAACAATCAAGTGACTAACACTGCAATGTGTATACCCTGTCTACACCCACGCATCTCTATAATACACTTCTATTTAACACATTAATACTGTAGATGAATGGATGATGGCATGGGCGCTGGCAGTCGTGGCTGCGTGGGTGATGTAGACAAGCTTTTGGCATTGTTAACTATTTCCGAAATTCCACTGAATGCTGCAATCTCTCATGCACATTTCAAGTCAGCAGATTACATCTTTTTTCGGTTTGAAAGTAAAAGTAAATCTGGAAATGTACAGTACCAGCCAAACGTTTGAACACACTTTCTCATTCAAGTGAATGACCTGCACCTTTTTGGTTAAATAGGACTCTAGGTTGTCTTCCCTTTGGTTTGGGCAGGTCTGACCATAGTAATTGTACTTAGGTGTGGACTGAAACAACTATACTGAGACCCTTGAGGATTTTGTCTCGGTCCAGTCCCAAACAAACATCGGAGTGGTACGTTTGTGGTGAGAACATAATCCTACCTCAATCCGACTCAACTACTAGGCATACTCTGCAAGTTTGAGCTAAACAGCTCCCGTAGCAATGTGTGCTTTGCATACCGGAACGCGGATTAGCGAAATCAACAGTTGCTAGCAGCTATCTGAACAAGTGCAACAAAGAACATTGCCTTTGGCCAGAGTAGTTTCTTCAAAACCTTCTTCCTGTGTTTATCCTCTTGCTCCCACCCCAGACACATCTGACCAATTAGCAGAGTGCACCATACGTGCTTGTGGTGATGCATTTTGATTCGCTTGGATTTCTGTCTGTGTGAAAAGACACTGAATCAAGGACAAAACGCTCCTTGAGAAAAAAAAGTTCACCGATTCACCCACTGATTTGGATCAGAGCAAACAAACTATAGGTTTGAAAACACTCTAGTATACTCAGTTTCTTTTTTTATTTTAGAGTTTTGATTTATAGACACCAATATACTGCAGGATTAAATTGTTTGGACGGACCCAACATATCAAACAATGAAGACATCTGACTCTTCAAGTGAATTTTGGCTTTTACACTTTCACCCATCATCACTTATGACCAGATAATCTTGGATTTTTCATCGTTTCCCGTATCTGGTTTAGCTGTTCCAATAAACTTCCAATAAATCACACAGTGGTTTGCTTGGAGGAGATACAAGACTTAGTGCGATTTATCTGGTGTGCAACTGTCATGCAGTTAAAAGAGAAAGCACTCCAGATTTTGAATAAATGGTGCAAACATGCTTGGTGAAAACTGGAACATGCGCTTTGTTGTGTAAAGTCAGAATGACCTTCACAGTGAGCTGCACTTGGAGACTGTCCTGTAGTGCAGGGCATCTATAAAGCCCTCTCATATAAACTGAGTCAGCATGGCGTTGACACCTGTCTGCTGTTATGACAGAGAGCTTTGCTGCTCTTATCTCCCACAATGTCACTAAGACTTATGGCCAGTGTGTGCTCTTAGTTTCCCTCCCTCAGTGGTCCTTTCTTCCCCTGCTAGCTCGGATTCTGCTGTCTGTTTCTCACCAGACTCAGCTCTCTGCTGCTTCTCAATCTTCTCCAGACGTCCCAGCAAAGAGTCAATCTTCATCTTGATCTGAGTGAGCTCCCGTTTAATAGTCTGAAGCTGGTCCGTCTTCACTGCTGTGGCACAAAAAAAGCAAACACACATCTTCACTTATTGCGACTTTAAGATGGGCTTAGTTTCCTAATACATCATTTGTACACTCATTTTAATGATGTTTTCTTTTCATGTGGTTTATAAGAGACTGCATGCTGTCATCTGTTAATAGTTTAGTTTTTAGTTTTGGCTGTCATATCATAACTCTGAGTCATACTTTCCTCAGGAAAGAACATCTCAATCTGGCCAACTGTAAAGTAACCCATCTGAAAATGTGAACCTGCTGCTTTCAATTTGAAGATTAGTGCATGGCTTACGTCCACCATGCTGTGCAGCGCTGCTCAAGTTTGGCTTAACTGTGCCAATATCTGAGCAAACTACTGTTATCTTTCAGTTGCCAGTAGATGTTTGGCATGGAGTTGTTCCCGCTGAAGGATGATATCTGGGAAGTCTTATATTATAAAATGAAAACAGACTTTACTGAAACAGCATTAACATTAGCATGATGACAATGCATTTTTGAGATTATAGAATTATTGGTAATACTTGAAAGTTGCATAGTTTCCTCACATTTTCCTAGAAAGCAGGTTCTATAGTAAATTCTTAGGAAGTTTCCTGGAAAAAAAACTATAATTTTATGCTAATTATTATAGGGAAGCAGTTGGTGCACTTCCATTTTAGTAATTCCAATTAAATGGTAGTGTAACCTAAATAGTCTTTTTTCAGTGCTTAGCAGGTCAACAGATCATGGAAAAAAATGCAAATCAGAATGCAATTCAACATATATGAAGAATTTGGTTTAACTCCGGATTAAATACATTTTTTCAGTTATTAAGGTTTTAGCAGTAATTTAAGGAAGTTCTTCAGAAAATTGTCAACTGCTGATGACCTTGAACAAATTCAAAGAAGTGCCTCATAATATTCTGTTTTCCCTAAAATTAGTGTTAAATTACAGGTTTTTCCAGAAAATTATTAGGAAATCTTGAGACCAATTAAATAAAGCGCTATTAAAATGTGGTGTAATTCAACAACACAGTACAATGAGATTAACTTCATCTATAGAAAATTAACTAGCATTTCATAGTACTCCATATTTCTTTGGCACCAAAACTGAAATATTCAAATGCAAAACAATAGCAGTTCATTCACCATGTGCATTGTTTTCCATAAACCTTGCTAAAGGTTATTTTGCAGCTAAAATGTGAATAACCCATGGCGTGTATAGTAATATGATGCAAAACAGCATTTGGTCTATTAATCCCATCTAGTTTAAGTACCACTAAAAGGAAAATTTGATGATCAACACTTCTGTTTGGAACACTAAGCTGGATTAAAAAAACAAAAAAACAACGAAAAACAAACTAATAATGTGTTTCGATTGCATTTTTAAATTTCATATACTCATTGCAACTTTGCCTGATCATTGCCTCACTAACAGCACTGCACGAGAAACGGGGGGCACAATTTTCTCTCCCACAGCTTCTGTTTACTGCCTTATGAATAATTGCTCTCCCCTTCTTGCTTTGCTTTAGGTCTTACACTCAGTGTTCACTTCACAATACATTTGTGAGGTTTGGGCAAATGAAGCGTGACTGTATCATGTCAAAGTTTGAGTCTTAACCTTGATATGTCATATGCAAATAACATCTGCTGGAAAAAAAAAAAAAAATCTATCCATGGGATGTCACCATTAATTCAATCTGGTCCGTCTCACGGTTGCTCGAACGAGGGTGTACTCCTTAGCAGCTTGAACTGAGCAGATTAAAGAATTTGGACCATAAAGTAATAAGATAATCTTATTCCTTAAACCTCGGCAGCTGAAATGTGCCATCTTTTGAGAGGAGGGAAAAACAGACACCAGAAGTTGAGAAGTAAACATAAAATTCTCTTTGACACCTATCAGATTCTGTCAAGGCTGGAAAGAGGATGGATGAGTGCTCGGTAAACAAACCCACGAGTTCCTGTAAAGCTTCAGCCGGAAAATCAAGAGGCAGTAGACATGCACTGGTATTATGTCTGCATGCGGCTCTTTAAGTTAATTTCACTGATGTATATTTACACCCACACCACATCACAATGCAGAGCCCCTACTATGTCTGCGTGCTGTTATGTATGAGCTAAACCGTTGCATAAAACATCAACATCTACAGTTAGAGGCGATGTCTGTGCATGATAACATTTTCTGACATATTAGCTCCCGGTAAACTAGATTTCCCAAAAGGACATTTTAATCTTTTAGAAGAATTCATGCTGAAAAACAACTGCCAGGTAGGATCCAATGCATACTGTACGGTATTTTTCAGTATGTTACTTCCTTAAAATGGAGCAAAATGATTCATGTGTACATGAGAGAGACAGAGAAAAGAAGTGTATCTATCCACACTGAAGGCCATATCCATGAAGAATATGTGTGGAAATCGCAATAACTAATCTCATGTTGTTTTGTAAAGCAGCCATCTAGCAGAAAGCAACAAAGCAGCAGAAAATTAACTTTTCTGAAGTGAAAAAAAGGAGGAAAACTGCGGATACACAGTGATATCTCAGTGGTGGGACACATTGAAGTGTCTCTATCTAGCTCTCAGTATCACCTGCCTCTATGTGTGCAAACCAGAAATCCATGAATGCACACGTGTACGCACGTATACCCCCACATATACTCTTACTTCCTTATTCCAACATTATCTGAGCTCGCTCTGGGCAGCTTACTAGTTGTCCTTTGATGATAAGAAAGTGTGGAACAGTCTCTAATTTATCGGTGCCTCCAGGCCTTTTTCCTTTTGTGCTATCAGTCACATAAGCTGCAGAGAGAAAACATACACATCCTAATCCAACAAGGCATCTTCAGATAGCACGGGTTAAAGGAAAAGGGAGGAAAAAAATGACATTGTTGTTTAATAAGCATTAGGAGAGATTTAGGGAATGAGTAATGGATCTAATTTTAGGACCTGATGAGGAACCACAGAAATTTTATCTTGGGGATAGTGAGGATCTCTTGAATCACTGGTCTATGAAGATTAAACTGGACAAAGAGTTTTGGGGCTGGAATTGCTGATGTTATTCAGACTGAAACAAATAGTTGTTGAAAAGTTACCGGCTTGGACCTATGAACTTTATTACTTTTCCTCAATTCACCGATGTATACAAATGCAAACAATAATGCAAAACCTGTATGTATATTTTTCATCAACATCCTAATAAATAAGAGCTATTTCCATAAAAACAGAGCCATATGTAGCTACTTGAGAACGTTACTGGATGTGGTTGAAAACTCTGGGAAAAAGCTAGTAAGTGGACTTTGAGTTGAGTTGTTTTTTCTTCTCAAAATATCGGTTCATGTCCATTCATTAAAATAGTGTTTATTTAGTGGATGGTTTATCATATACCTACAGGAATGATATATTATGTGCAATTCATAAAATTCCTCTAGTTATTTTCCAACATTAATCGTGTTATGTACCAAACACTTTGAAATGCAAAAATTAAGAAGGCTGTATTTAATTTATAATTAATGTATTTATTTAATAAGCAGCTGCCTGAATACAGGCCAGGGAGGGGGAATTGTTACCATATTTGGGATGGTGTCTCTCTTAGGCCCGTGATTCTGTCTGTGTAAACCATTATAAAGCTGCGCTTATCAATACTTTGATATAAACTATGGTTCAAATGACTGTTGTAACATGAAAGGGATGACTCACAGTGACAAATCCAACCAGAATTATCAACTGACTCCGCACATAACCTCAGCTCTATGAGGCATTTGAGTGTCTTTCAGCTCATTATTTTGCTTGTTATGGCCCACAACTTGACTGTTTTGGCTCATTCTTGATCATTAATCCTGTTTTCAGACACAGCAGGCCACTGTTTTCAAAGAAAAAAAGGTCAGATAAAACTGCTGCACACTACCTGCTCAGCACCAAATGGTACACAGACAAAGTTAGCAGCTAGCTGGTGAACACAGTAAAAAATTTAGCAAGTACAGAACAAAATATTTACCTCCGAAATAGGTAGAGAGCAAAACAGAGCTAAAGGGTAAAGAGTAAATATTGGATTTGATATTCGCTGGGTGGCCAGAAACATGACTATGAATGAACATAGGCACCTACTACCTATCACCCTCAGAAGGTGCTATTATGTTGATTCCTGCACATTTCACACAAAAAAGTGGTCAAAAAAGTACAGACAAAACAGAACAGGAAGAAAAGTAACATTTAATAATAAGTAATAATTTTTTACCATGTTTCAGGGATGCATGTTAAGTGGTTTTAATTAATTTCCTTTCACATTCACTGTTTTTAAATAGGCCAACGGTCCCAACATGTCTACAAAAACTGACAGTAGACAAAGTGGATTGTGAATTAAAGTCAAAGTAGATTTAACGTGGAGAACACAAATGTATCCATCCTCATGAGCCATGCATCTGACGGCTGTTTTTTTTTTCCTTTTCCCCTCAAGTGAATCATTACTCGTACAGCCCAAGTGCTTCAAACTGCCCACCCTGTTGTTTGGACAAGCTAACCTCATTTTGCTGCCCAATCTATCTATGCCAAAGTCAATACTGATTTTTCATGGTACTGGCAGGGGCAAATTAGTCTCCCAAACATACAGCAGCACTGCTTAGACAGAGGAGAGAATTCATTGACTCTGTCCAAAAAGAGGATAGGAGATGGGCTTTTTTTTCCCCCCTTCTCTATAATACCAACTGCAACTGGGTCCTCCTGACAGACCCTACCAAGCTGCTTGCGCTGATAACACTGGCCTAGACAGGCAACAATGAAACAAACACTGTAGCCAATTACACAGGCTACGGATAGAGAACATTTAGGAAAACACAGCTGACCACAGCTCCGCAGAGATGGCCCCAATCTCACATTAATTACATTTAGAACGTTATAATGCATCACCAGTTAATCAGAAGACCAAATGAGATCCAGATGGATCCTGGATGACAGGAATAACACTGTTTGCAGAATGGGTGCTGCTCTGAAAGCTTGGATTATATTTGTGTTTGTGATTTAGTGTTTTGCTCTACATTGCAGTGTGCCTTGTTCTGAGCTGCCGGAGTGAATTAAATAGCTTTTTATAGTGGCACGGCACAAGTAGCACAGCTGAATCATGCCGCTGCTTTTTTCCTCTCGGAGCCAGGGTTTCGAGATTTGCATTAAGCCTTCAGTTTTTCAAAAGGACAAAAAAAAAATGCCATTAGTGTAATTAGCCAGTTTTTTTCTTGTGAAAAATAAAAATTCAATAAAAATCTGACTAGTCTAGAGTAAACACAAGACAAGTAGAAAGCACCTTATTTGTACGTACGTTTTAGCCCAGAGGAGGATGATGTGGGAGGTCTGGAGGATGAAGAGGAGGAAGAGGAGGTAGTTTTGATGGGGAAAGAGGTCTTCCCACGGCGGGAGGAGGGAGTGAGCACCCTGGAGCGTTTGAGAGGGATCACGGCTCTGGGTGGGGGGGCCACTCGGCCGTGGTAGTCAAAAAGCCTCAAGAAAAGAAAAACCTATAATATTACACTTCACCTTTAACACTTTTTCTATAAGCCACTGTCTATTATAAGAGGGCCTACAGCATTCAGAAAATGTCCATCTAGTGGAGCTAAAAGGTTTTTCCGTTTATTTCACCCCTTTCTAAAGCCCATTATCTGTTGCCAGTATTGTATTTCAAAATAGATTTTCTATGGATTTTTTTTTCTTTTCTCCTTTCAAATGGCACACATAAACAAAAAGCAGACATTACAGTTAAATCCTACCAATAGCTCTTTTTCTGTATAACTATCCAGACCATTATATGCATGCAAATAATCACTTCACATATCCTCTAAAAGTGAAGAGGATGAAATGAAGAGGGTGCTAAATGTCAAATGAAGGTGTCAGTTGCGACTGCTCTCAGTGACAGTAGACGTCTGTCAAAGCTCTCAACAAGTTTGACATTTAGAAAATGCCTCCACAAATAAGCGCTATGATCGCTGGCGGATAAATGACAGAGAAAACAAGTGTTCTTTTATCAGCATGTTTGAGTGGCATGCTTGATCTGTTCAGCTACTTTGACAAGTTGACTATTTGAAGGTTACTCAGTGGGAAGGTTACTGAATTACATCGAACGCCGGATTTTTAATAAAGAAGGGTCGAGATCTTGAGGGAAAACCTGTCGACCATTTGTTAAACCCCTCCGCCAAACAACAGCTGTCCAATCATAGCTTAGCAAACATACTGTAACTAGGCACACCAGGTCTGTCAAGCTTTGCATTTCTTATTATGTTTAAGTGGCATATATGGGGCTGTAGTCAGAGCAATATTTGCCATCTAAAGAGTTGGGATGAAGTTTTTTTATCAAGCTTTTCCAAACCTCAGAACACAGCTATGATTTACTAACAACATTAATTTGGAGTTACAGGTTAAAAAAAGCCCTGTTCAAAACTAGCACTTTAACTGTGTAGTATTTCACCAAAAGGTGTGGAAAGCGGCCCTGGAAGCTATCAGAGATTATAGGGTAACATTGGCGCCTATGTGCTGTTCTTTATTAGATTTGGGGGAAATTTATACTACAGCAAGCCCAGCCAAGATACCCGAGGTAGAGTAATGTTTGCCTTTTTCATTGTTATGTTGAAAAGTGAGAACTTACTGTTTGGAAATATGAACAAGTGTGTAAGCAAAGCAGCCTAACAGATTTATGTCAGAATGAAATCAGTCTGTTCTTAGATTTTCTTTATTGCACTTACAGCATATACATGTATTAAAGCTGTATTAGCTTTATCAGAGCTAGTTAGTCCTAATGGAGAGCCGAAGTTAAACTGGAAATTCATGGTTCTGTTCTAGAAGTAAAACCTTGTTCTGAACCACTGTGATGTAATAACTAAAATTCTAACCTTAGAATAAAGCCTTTCTCAACAGTATGTGTGGCTCAGTTGCTTCATACATTTAGATAAGGATGGTAGCTTTTTGAAAAATGAGCTAATATCATTGTTAATTCAATAGTTATGTTTTAAGCAGCCTTTCATGAACAGAGGTTACAACTAGAAATTTTATGCTAATGTGCCTAATCTCTGCTGTCTACCACCTACTTCTTGTTTAGAAGAAAGCAAGTTTTATGGATATGGACATACCCCGAGTTACAACGATGTAAGTAGTATGTGCTGCATTTGTAGTTTTTTCATGGGGGCTGTATTTTTTTCTGCGCCCACAATGCAATCTTTATCTTTGTTTAACTTTGTTAAAATCAGCACAATTTCAACTCGCAAGTGCTGTAGTGGATGCTGAGTTGTCTTTGAATATGGAAAGTAGACCCTGGGGACACCAGGAAAGACATAAAAGGGAGGAGATTGCATTAAGTTACAGATCCTAGTGGAACACAACTAGCCCAAACATTACGTGATGACTTTGGCTCGCTATACTAGGTGTACAAAGCTGTTTCTATGTCTTCTAGATGGACCATTAACTGGTGAGGATGATATTTTGCATGGGACATGCAGTTTTAGTCTCTGTTTTTTAGCATGATAGTGTGTGTGTAGCTATAATACGATAGTTAAGACACCTTTCACAAGATTGTGGTTTTGTTAAAGGTCAGGTGGAAACATTAAAAAGCTGGCAACCAATGGTAATCAAAAAGCCTCAAAAAAAGGAAGAAAAACCTGTAACTCATGGAGCTAACATTAGCTTTACTAGCTAGCTAGCTACCGCTGTTTGAGTATTTGAGCGACAATTGTCATTTCGGCTGGAAAAAATCACAGTCACTAACTAGATAAAAGAAGGCTGCTTTTGTTTACGTCAGTTTGAAATCAAGAACCCATTATCCCATTGTTAATATGCAAATCTACCATTATTATCATTGTAAACTGCATGCGTGTGCCGTGAGAGAATGGAAAGCTTGACAGGCATAGCGACAGTACAAGAGAGGCAGGACGCAGCAACAGTCAATTGTGTCCTAGTTAAATCTGAAATTTTCATAACATAGTTTGAATGATACATACCTGCTGTAGAAATCATCCCTGTAGTACTCGTAATCAAATTCATAACCACTATGAGAGCAAAAGGGACAGAGAGACAGAAGGGACAGGAGGGCAGAGACAGACAGGGAGAGAGAGAGTGAGATAAAAAAAAATAATGCAATGGGTTGTATTAAAAGGAGCCATTTTGGATCTGTCAAAACTAAGTAAGCAGATCAAACTCAAGCTGTTTTGATTCGAATGGACACGCTCTAGTTTATGCTTAAACCTCACCGCAGGTTAAGCAGCAAGCCTAAGCCACGCTGGCATGCAAAGACCACAGATCAACAAAGAGAAAAAAAAAATCGCAGAGGGGAAGTACAGTCAGAGAACGAAAGAAAAATCTTTTCTTAGAACCTGGAGAAGAAAATCAATGTTAAGTAGAGGCTCAGGATGGTAACTAATTTAGAATTCAGAGAGAAAAATAAAATAAAAAGAGAAGGGCAAAGAAGGAGCTGTTTTGAAATGTTGCTATTCTTACAGGAATTTTAATTAGGATTAATGTATTATTATTTCAATTTAGAGTGGTGTAGTGTTGGTTTTTGCCTCTCCTGTTCCTGTTCCATAATTACCACATTACATCCTGGCTGTTTTCAACCGCAGCTATAAAATGCAAATGAGGTTTTATAATAACACAATGCACAAACTGATAAATTAGTAAAATAAGACGTGTAACCCAACAAACTAATAATTCAAAATAGAGTAAATTGGTGAGAATATAAACTTTGCCAAAGTCAGACTATCACAGAAAAGTATCCCGGTGAATAGAAAAACACGTCTGCCCCTGTGTCACATTAGACTCCAGTAAACAAGCACTGCTTTGATCTGTTTGTGACCAGGAGATGTGTATGGGACAGAAAATCAGGGTCATGCTTAATGAAGCTTATACAACAACATCTCCTTTGAGCTTTACAGACCCGTGCCAAACCGACTCCAGTCAAGGCTGGGCTATGTGGAGTGTATTAAAAACTTAATTAGAAATTCAAGGTTCAAAAGAAGGAGAAGAAAAAAAAAACATAATAGGAATCCTCGTATTCTAAATGTTACTTCACATTTACATCAGATGGAGCAGCGGGACGTGAAAGATTAATAATGGGTATCACAAGAGCTGCACCTTTGCATGTGAAGGAAAAGCATGTTGGAAAGAGGACAAATCTTACCTGTAAACAGCTGAAAGCGGCCGTTTGGAGCCCGCTTTAGGCCTGTATGGCTTTGGCTCACCTGCCATGTTTATGTCTGAAAAAACACATACACAAAAATCACTTGTCAGTTATTTTTCCACTTCAACAAATAGCTTCTATATATGTCGTATAGGACTGCAAATAATGATTATTCTTATTATCAATTAATCCACAGATTATTTTCTCAGTCAGTTGATTAACTGTTTGGTCTAAACAGTGGAAAATGTCCATCCAAAGGTGTCGTCGTCAGTGTTTTGTCCAACCAACAGCCCAAAACCTTAAGATATTCAAATTACAGTGATGTAAAACAGAGAAATACTCACACAAAAGAATCTGACACCAGAAAATACTTAAATTATTTAAGTGATTAATCAGTTATGAAGGTAGTTCCTGATTCTCTGTTACTTTTTTTGTTGATAGACTAAACAATCATTCTAACTCTAAAATTGTGCATACAAGTAAATAAAGATTTGTCGTTAACATTTCATTTTACTCTCTCTATATAGCATTTATAACCAGTATATAAACACTGAATGGATGGTTTTTACCAAACTATGAGACATTATCATGTTGTTAGTAGATATAAAGATATTTTTAAGTGTTTAATGTATTTGTCAAAAATGATAATTCCTCATGTAAAGTAACCATATATAAACAGATAATGAATGACAACATACTACAGTTGTAATCATCTAAACAGAAAATTAAATAGTGGTAATACTATAAACTGTCTTAATATTTCATATTTATTAGAATTATTTTATTAACTCCAAGTGGACCTTGAGAAGGTCGTTCAAGAATGAATCATATATCATTAAATATAATACAGCTGTGTATTGTTATCACTCATTCATTAACTGTGTTGTCATGAACATACATTGCTAAACAATTAAAATGTCTTCATATCTGCTAACAAATCCATTACAGTATGTTATAAACTATTTATTAAGTGTTTATATACTGCTTATAAATGCTAAATAGGGGTTTAAGTAAAGTGTTTTAGATTTAACTACTGTACTCAAATATCAATTCATGAAGTTTACCCTACAGAATGAAGGTCACAGGATTTCAGTCAATATGCATTAAGTTCCTTTCTTTGAAAATCCCAACACAAAGCAATGGCTCATGATGGTAGTGATGGCATGGTGTATAGCTCAAAGCAGTGCCTGAACACACATGATTATGAAAGAACTACTTCACAATAAAGAGAGTAAAATATCCATTCAAACTCTCCAGAAGCTTTGTGCAATTTTTCCTTGTAAATCTGAGCTTTTCATTCAAATAAGCAACACACAAAGCTGCAGCACTTTAGGACACATTCACTAATGTTAAGGTGCAACACGGGAGCCAATTTTCTAAGGCAAGACTGGAGACGTTGCTACCGTGCACTGGAAAGATTACAAAAATGAAATTCTTGTTGCGAGGCAGGAGAGAATCCTTGAAAACATAAAAACAATGAAAAAGAATAAGCATATAAAGCAAAACCTCCTCCAACAAAAGCTCCATGTAAGAGGAGGTTTGATTTATGGTTGCTCGTTCTTTGTGTTTAAAAAAAAAAAAAAAAATTACCATCAGGTGTACAGCTTTGTGACCAAGCCAGTCAGTGATGCAGAATTTTCAAATTGCTATCTGTGCAATGCCAAGGGTGTTGCAAGGTCCTCGTATTTTTGTACAGAGTCTGAGTGGCTTCTGGGAGAGGAGCCAGTGGGTCAAAATAAGCACCCCGACCCAAAGTGAAACACTCAAAAGCATAGGAAAATCAGTCCATAAACTTAATGGTTATAGCAGACATGAAGCTATATTCCCGAAAGTAAAGCAGAACAAACTGCATGACAATAAAACTTTCAGCTGAGCTTCGGTATTAAATCCTTATCTGAGGTCAGTTACGAGCAGCACAAATAAAAGAAGATGAATAAACGACACAGAAGAGGCAGAAGGAAATGGATCACTTGAGGCAAAAAGCGAGAAAAAACAAATAATCTCTGCACAGACTGACCAGAATCCCATCATGTGCTTTTTTATATTGTCTTTGATGTCACAGAACCCATTTGCGAGCAAGCTAGTCAGAAAGACCATCAATCAATCAACAAAGTGCCCTTGAGACACTCAGCCCAAACTTGACGTGGTGAAGTCACTCTGGGTAAAAGTCTAAGTGCTCCAAAGGTAGAAGATCACTTTAAAAGCACTTTTTGACAAATTGCTGTTTTTTTTGCATGCAGCCATCATCTCACTATCATTTTGTCCCTTCCAGCGAGACACATTTGCTTAAATAATTTATGCGCCCGCCCTCCTCACCCCAACACCAAACAAGTAGAAGCGCCCCAATCCCTGGGAGTGGAATTGCACTGGGGTGAAAATAAGTTGCTGGCAAACCCTTGCCTCCTTCTCCCAGTGGCTGCTCTCACGAGAAATAGGATTAAACCCTGGTCTGTTTGTATACTAACTACTTAGACATGCTAGAACACAGACTTTTTAACGCAGAGCTGCATGGCCAAATGAGTCGGTGAGTGTGTGAACATACTTGACGGAACACGTTGGGATTGACCGCGGTGCTGATTTAGGAGATAATTATGATTTCGCTCATTAATCTGACGGTTTACTTAGAGACACATGAAGATCAAACATTTAATTAGACCTCAACTGTCCAACTAAGTAGAACTGGTATCCAAAAACTCAAGCAAGACCTCAGATCTTCTTTTTTTTGACAGAGTTACTACAGTATATGGTCCATATTAAAGAGGAGTTTTTCCTTGCTGCTGTTACCAAGTGTTTGCTCATGGGGGTCTAGACCTGCTCTATGTGCAAAAGTGCCCTGTTGTGATTTGGCACTACATAAATAAAATTGACTTGACTTGACATACAGTACTCTGTAGTACACTGCAGGGCAGAAAGAAACAATTATTAATTGTTTGGTCTAAAAAATGTGAGAAAAAAGTGAAAAATGCCCAATTTTCCTTTCACCCATTATGATAATTAACTTCTTTTTTCATTTCACAATCACATTACAAAATGAAAATCAGGAAATTCTCACATTTCAAAAGCTGGAACTAGAGAATAGCACTTTATTGTATAATGATGAAGCAAATCAAAGTAGTTGCCTATTGCGTATTAACTTTCTTAAGACTGACTCATTGATTCATCTACTAATTCTATTAACTCTATTCCTAGATATGAGTGCTGTAAAAAGAAAGTTTAAAATGATTGTGACTGAATAATGCTGCATATAAGCAAGGCATATCAGACTTTTCAAAATTTGGTATTTTGCCAAGGAAACATGAGGTCCAGACTTCAAAGTGTGCACATACATGTGTCAGTATGCCAACTGACTAGGCCTAATCAATAACTAGCTGTTTCATGTCTACTCTGGCAAGACCTACACTGTACACACATGTATATGGCTCAGTATTTGGCATTTACTGTGTAAATAGCACCTCTTCTCTTATTAATATTATATTTAATGATCTGAAGGAAGGTTGACCACCTCTGATTTTAAGGTGGAAACCCCATGATTATTTTCAGTTGTAATTTAATTGGTCAATCACTTTTTTTAAACAACTGAATAATGAATAATGTCAGAAAACAATGTGAAATGCCAACAAAGTGTCCTTGTTTACAAGATTCCACCTTTAAATCGCTTGTTTTTTCAGACCATTGATGAAAAATCCAAAGATATTTAATTTACAATTATATCAAAGTGAGAAAAGCAACACTTTATATCTTAGAAGCTGAAAGGAGCAAACGTTTGTGAAATTACTTTACTGTTTAATCCATCAAGATCGATGTGCAATTAATTTTCTGTTATTTGTTTCAGCGTGATCAAAGTTTTTCTACCCTGACAAAAAAAAAAAAAAAAACAGAATACTGATTACTTATAACATTTGGTTTCTAAAAGTTGTTTTATATCAAAGGCATATTAGCCATCAGCAGCTTTGATGCAAAATTTGTTTTTGCAAACCACCATCAAAACTCACTGTGTTGTTTTCACACTAAGTCTGAGCTCGGTTCATCTACATATATGAAAAGGGGCTTAGGGGCTTACTATTATAATTGCAAGCCACCCTAATAAGGATCCTCGATGCAGCTTTGAGCAGCACACTGTATCTGTGCAGCACTGAGGACTGAGTTTGGTATGAATACGTTGAGTCAGGGACCAGAACTGTTTGGTTTATTCAGTGTGTGTCAGCTATTCTTCTGTTTGTCATTGGTTTGTCTGCTTGCTCAATCTGCAGTTTGGTCAGAGAGGGAAGCTGCTGGAGCTCCCTGCGGTGCTGAACAACTTACAAAGGGTTTGTTAAGGGTCTGTTGCATTGCTACAACTGGCCAGCGAATAGAACAAAAACGGCTCGACCTTGCAGCTGTGTGAACATACATATATGATGCAATTTCAGTTTTGCGGCCCTGAAATTATTTATAGATATGTTTGAGCTTGACTCTTATTTTCTAAGACAGAGTGTGTCTGTCTGTCTATAGATACAGAAACATACAACAACCCAGGCACGAATAAATATTTAAAGTAACACTGTTACTGGCTGAGGAATCATAGGGGAGGGGGGGTGGGTGGGGGGTTGTTCTGGAGGTAAACTGCAGTGGAAAGACAGAGGCACAGATCATAAGTAATCACTGAAGACAGACCTGTGTTACTCTGTCAAGAAAACAAGGATCCGTGACTCCCTGGAGGAACCTGCCCATGTGTTTTATTGGTCTCATTTGTTGCCTTACATCTCTGTCTCCCACAGCCTACTCTTGCTCATGCTTCTTCTCTGCCCTCAGTCTTGCCCTATCCCTCAACGTCTCTTTCTCTATCTCCATTCCACTCACTTTCTCTCCCTCTATCACCTCCGCTTTCCCCGCACATGCATTCACGAGATGACCTGTGGGGCCTTTCTATTTGACACCTGTGCCGCCAACGAAAGCTCTTGCAAGTCTTATTCCTCCCTTCCTTTCATTAGCAAGGGATGAATAACACCAGAGCAATGGAAGTCGAGGCTTTGAATAAATCAAGGCTATATACTGTGCCATATGGCAACATATTGCAGGGGAATCGCTGGGATGAGAAAGTACTCCAGTGAAAATCAACAGGATCCAAAAACATAAGGAGAGGGGAATGAGGGGAACAGGAAGACACCTTCATATTCCTTCCAGGAATATGAATGAACTACTGGAGCAGACACAAAACCTGCTGGTCCTGCTGAAGCCACAACAAATCAAACTGCAATCTTTCATTTCTCATCTCCGTCTCTCTCACTCTCTCTGTTTCTTCCTGAAAGAGATGGTCTGCCATTTTTTTTTTCTTCCTATCTCACACAGAGGAGGGGAAACCAGCTAATACCCCGAGGCTTCAGAGGAAAGCTAACAGGCACGGGTAGCAGGGGTCACCACAAGGTCAGAAAGAGGGAGAGACAGAGAGATTGTGTCTCGGTCAGCCAAAGAACCTCTTTGTATTAGTGTGGGCAGAGTATTGGAAGATGGACAGAAGGGTAGATTCCTGAAAATATATTCCTTCTGCAAGATGCTGTGCTCACCAGCCTCTTGGAATAATGACAGTACAATAACTCAGCTTTCAATAACTAATTTTCCACAGGCTTCTCTTTAAATGTGGTGATAAAGAATATGATTTTCACATATGTCAAGCATTACATGCTCAATACCGTTTTAGACCAAAACCCATTTAAAATGACTGATGCCCTCGTTTTAAATAACATCAATTATATGGCCAAAAAACAACAAAAGCAGTAATTTGCATGTCAAACTACCTTTCCTCCATGTCTAATTTCCTCAACATTAACCTCGCAATCAAAACACAGCTGCTTTTTTGTACATTTTCGCTGCTGCAAATGACCTGTTTGGACACCCGCTGTGGTACATCACAGCTACAACTGACAAAACAACAATTGATGTGTCAGTCATGCCCTTTTATACTGTATGTCTGGTTCCTAATACAGAGACTGAGAAAAGGCAAGCCGGGATTTAAAGGACACAATACTCCTAAAAAAAAATTAAAAATCACAATGTATTATAAATTGTAGGAGAACTAGTTCATTTTTGAGAGAATACCTTAAATAATGAAACAATAGAGATACCAGTTGGTGCTTTTTATCCACTGGAACATTTTCAGAAGCTATCAATATATAATAAAATTGCTAAGTGAGAGAGTATTTTGGGTGTTCAGGGATCTGGAAGTACAGTCTTGTTCATTTTCTGCATAGTCAATGTTAGGTGGCTGGTAACTGAAGCTGTTCCCAGACTTGAATTGAAAATGGAACTCTCCCAGATGAAATGTGTTAGAAAATGCCTGGTTCTTTGAAAAAAAAAATCAAAAGTAGAGAAGATTACTACAACTCCCAAGGTGTATTTCCAGGGAAAGCGTCCAATCACTGACCTTAAAAGTGTGTTACATGCGATACTAACGATGGGTGGAAGTTAACCATCAATATTTTAGAAAACATAGTTGCAGCTTCAATGAATTTCACTTTTAGATTCTTTAACTATTGTAAAAAACTATAGTAACTATAGTAAAAAAATAATATAGAGAACATGATGGAAATATGACAGTTCTGTTTGTTTCGTGTATTAATTTGAGGAGCATTACAATTTCTCAGTCCACACAGATCCAATGCTTTTGTTTGCTGCTATTTTGTGTCTCAGTGGAATGGAAGTTTTACTGGACGTTTAAGTCACACGCTTCATGTACATCAAGATTTATTTACAGTTTATTCTGTATCCATTATACTTTATGACATTTTTACTTTAAAGATACACCAAGCATACAGTTTGAGATATTTTGAGATCTTTTTTTGACATTTCTGTGTTTCCACTCATTGGAAACACTCTCAGAAACGAAGTTGAAATAACAACATATAACTGATGACTATGACATAAACGTATATTACAGTATCCAGAGCCCCCTCATTTCTATGTTGAGGACCAATGACGATACTACAAAAAAATGAAATAAAGTATTGAAACAGGAATTAACGATGGGGAAAAATACCTCCGCAGCCAGTGGCTCCCCCCGTTTCACAACTGTTGGTTGTAGTGTAGATTTGATGACAAAACAGCAACTGTGGTAGATTTATTACAATTTATCACAAAAGCTAAGTCATCCAGCTCATAGGATGTCAAAGTCTTGCAAACCACTAAAAAACCTTGTCACTATCAAGGTGCAAAGCGTCTTTTGTCTTCCTGATGACCTAAAAAGCTTTGGCATTCCCTTTTGAGTTATATCACAGATGTACAGCACAACGACCAGGTGACTGACTGCAATAAACTCCCTTTCAGACATATCAGCGAAGACCTTCAAGGAATGAGAAATGTGTTTTCTTTTCCAAAAACAGAAGAAAATTCCCCACAGACGAGAGCTGATGGCCCTACATTTGTCACTTTTTCACTTGCGTGTTCTTTCATTTCATTCTCCTTTCCTCGCAAACACCAACTGTCTATTTGATGAGGTAAACATTAAAGGCAGAGAGGGAGAAACAGGAAGAATGAGAAAGAGGGTGAGAGAAAGAGCAACGCAGAGGGATCTGCCGATCATCTCCTCATGGAACGAGAAACTCTGGCGCCAGTCTCCCCAATGTCTTAATTAATTGAACAAAGTAATAATGCAAATTGGTCCACAGCGGGAGAAACGTAAGCATAGAGACAAGAACAGAGAGAAGGAGCTGAATCAGCAGGTGATGGACGTGCAGAAGGGACGGGTAGGGATGTGGGAAATTCATTTTCGTACTAGCTTCAACTTGGTTGTCTTGGACCGGTCTATGAGGAAGGCAGGAGGTCTGAGATGAAGGAATTACAACATCTAATGCCCAACAGCGTGCATCATTAAATTGAATTTATTGAAAGGATAGCCCCTTGAGATGTGGCATCTCATTTTCAAGCGGCTTATAAACACAAATATAAAATTATAAAACAAATACAAACAATAAAAAACAGTATTATATAACAAATATGCACTGCAAATACACAGATACAGGCAGCTCGCTCACCTTCTCCTACTCACACCCTCAGCCTCAGCTGTTGTACAAGAAAAATTGGATACAATGACCTGGATAATAAATCAATTACATCAGCATAAAGAGCAACTGAAGCAGTTTGTCTTCGGTTTATTGTAAGTACAAACAAATTGAAAGCATAAACAGATTGTTTTAAGATGAGAAAATAAAGAGGTAATAGATCTAAGAAAAAGATTATTCCAGTCAGATGGAGCTTTGTACTGGAATAACCTGCGTCCCACTTCCTTGAAAATTCTGAGGACAAAAAAAGGATACTGCATGTCTGATTACATATGAAGATCTACATGGAACCAAAAGTGTTTCAAATAGGAGGGATAATTAAACATATTTGAAGAGGAATTGAACCCAGTGAAATTTCTTTCTAGATTTAGGCTGCAACCAATCAAGTGATTCTTACATGAAACAATGGTGAGCTCTACATGGGCACTTCAAAACAAATCTACAAACAAAGGGATATGAACAACTGTATTGCGTACCAGACACCATTCTGCAAGACTTCTTCTTATTCAGTACAAATTTGTTGTAATGAAACCAGTCTTGGACTAAGCTAAAATCAGTCTATAAAGAATTCTGGATGTCAGAGTTAGAAGTGTAAATAATAGTGTCATCAGCATAGGGATGAACAAAACAATTTGAGCCTATATGAGGTAAGTCATTAATTAAAATAGAAAAAAGAAGTGTTCCCAGTGTGGACGCTTGTGGAACAGCCTTTTCAACATTAAATAGTCAGACTGAGAACCCTGAAAGACAACATATTGATATCTATGATAAAGCATTTTGAGTTAAATCAATAGAATAGAGCGTATCAAAGAGGAGGCAGTGATCAACTATAACAAAAGCCTTGCAAAGATTGATCAAAATTGCACTTGTGAGTTGGAACAGAACACGTCATTAATGAATTTTAGAAAAGCCATGGTGGTGGAAAAGTTAGGTTTAAAACCTGAGGGATGGAGACAAACTGATGCACTGAGATAATTGAGTAAAAATAACTTTCTCAAAGATTTTAGCAAAAGTGCAAATAATAGAAAATGGTTTATAGTCATTCACATTGGATGGGTCTCCACCCTTGAAAAGAGGTGTATCTGGCACATTTCCATACAGAGGGAACTTGAAGTAGATAAGTTAAATAAATCGCCAAGGGGATACATTATTACATGAGCAGCAAGTTTAACAAATTTGGCTTCCAAGCCATCTGGAGCAGTGCTACTGCTTTCTTTTAACTCATATAAAGCGTGAAAAATATCAGTTGGCAAATTTTTCTAAAGGAAAATGAACCATTAATAGTAATAAAGTTTGAGGAACCAGCTGTACCGTATGAATTAAAGTGTTGGCAACCACAGACAGACTAAAAATGCTAATTAAAAGCTTTGGAAATAAGTAAAGGATCAGAAATTATTAATTCATATCTGGTTTATGCAGCTTTTGTTCATTTTACTGAGACTATGGTTCAATTGATTCCAAAACTGTCTAGGGTTATGAAAATCCATCCTGAGAAAAGCTATCTTTATAGTAGTTGCATTTTGCATTCCTTGTTTCGATCTTACATAAATTCCTTAAATATCTGTAGGTTTCCATTTAGCATAATCTTTGGACGAGCAATATTTGGCCCAGGTTTTATCCCTTTGTTTGAAAAGGCTGATAAAGATTGTGGATTGTGAGCTGATCCACGGTATATGTCCTCCTTAAACTCTAATTGTTTTCATGGGGAGCATGTTCATCAATTATGTTAGTAACTTCAGAGAGAGAGTTCCATACACAATCAACAAAAGGAATTAACTGAAATCTATCCAGTCTATCCCAGTTAATAGAAATTAGGTCTTGAATAAAACAATCTACATTAATATTCTTGCATTGTCTCAGTCTACTATATTTAGGAGAACTTGGAATTTTAATTTCCCATAAACAAAATATAACAGAGTGATCACTTAAACAATCTGACATAACACAAGATTTAATTATCCTTTCAGGATTAGTGACAAGTATCCAATCCAAAAAAGATGAAGATTGATAATCCACTTTAGTAGGTTCATTAATTAACTGAAGGTTTACACTACAAAATAAATTTCCATCACTGGAGGGGGAACAATCAAGCCAGTTACTATTGAAGTCACCCAAGATAATAATTTTATAATACCTCTCAAGAGAATTAATAGTTGACAAAATATACTTTGTAGAGTCAGTTGGAGCAGAGTGAGGCCTATAAATGTTGCCAATAGTTAAATGTTTCTTATCATGAAAAATATTGAAAAGACACTCAAAATCAACTGGCTCTTCATTAGGAGTGACACATTCAGAAACAAAATTTGCAGCAATATATATGTGACCACCCCAACTCCTCTAGAAGCCATATCAGCTCTATACAGAACAAAATGATCAATTTTAATTTTATCATCAGTGATTTTACTATGTAGCCATTTTTCAGAAATAGTGATAATATTGGCTTTGTAAAGAGTAATCTTGGTTCTGAGGAGATCGATTTTTGAAACCAGGCTCCTGATATTAAGCTGAATAACCTTTAAACCGTTAGCTGACTCAGTTGTAACTACAGAAAAAATAAAAAAAAACCACAGGTCAGAAAACTGAGCTGGGAGAGAGAGAAGGTGAAGCGAGAGCAACAAGCAGGACAGACAGACGGACTAACATAACTCGTATACACACGCACACACACACAAATTCAAACATAGGAAGTGAGTAGCACGTAAACTAAAATAGAACAAATAACTACAAGCTCAGACTGCAAAGCATACATATGAGCACAAAGGGAGGGCCCCGTTTAAGCCAAGTAAAATAGATTATCCAAAACTTATGTTGATTCTATTTGGATTAACCTAAAAATATACATGGCCTCTGACATTCACAACAACAAAAAGAAAAAGAAATCTAAATGTAAATCAAAAGTAACCGGTCCATTTCATTAAGAGGAGAAGTAAGGAAATGTTAGGAAAAATATTTCATGGTTTTACAGCAATGGTTGCATAATTACATCATTATAGTCTTGAGTGGGACCGATGTCATTGACGTCACGGTTTACAGCAAACATTGACTCACATATCATGGCATTACCTCACAGTAGGCTAACCAAAATAAAGTTTGCAATTAAGTTATTGTTTGCAAATAAAAGAACAAAGAGAAGTAAACTGAAGTTACTGAAATAATAAAGTCAATGTTCCAGTTATGTGAAGTGATCCAGGGGAAAAATAACTAAATTATATCAGTCAAGCAAACAAAATTAAGAGGTTGGCAACTTGCTCTACTCACTGTCATGAGGAAGAGAAGGAGAGGTCATGGGAAAAGATGTGAACTCCTTCGGAACAGCAGAACAATTTCGGCTTTCCCTCCACCATCACTCTCAGTGTAGAAGGATACAGCAGAGAGTATCTGATATCAGTGGCACGGACGTTCTTTTTGACAGCATCAAACTTTTCTTGATCTACCACTGCAGTCAGAATAAATATGGACTCGAGCACCTGTGTAGATGAGCTCCCTTCTCTCCAGGGCCAGACATAAAATCCTCACTTTGTCTCGAAAATGTGAGAACTTGACCAGGATGGGTCTAGGAGCAGATCTAGTGCTGGAGGTGAAGGTGGGAGAGCGGTGAGCCTTGTCAATGACTGGCAGGTTGTTTGTAGGTAAACCTCAGCTCGATCTATAGCGAGCAGAAAAATCAAACTTTTATACTTCTAAGTAGATGTAGATCAGGTGATGAAAACAATTATAACAGGCCCAAAGTAGGGAAGAGGACCGATGCTGCAGTCACATGCTCCTCAGATGGTCCCATTTCCTGAGTTGGGAAGTCGTTCTTCCGACTTCGATGTGCTCATGAGCTTTTGCGTCGTAATGTGGAAACAGCATGGATGCTACACAATGAGTTGTATTTTGCCCCAGACTTGTTCTTGCACCACTACATTCTCTAAAACCACTAAAGTACTGCTTTACCTGACTTGTCATCAGGGTTAATGCTAATAAATAACTTTTCTCACTAAACTAGGTGGACAGCAACTAGCAATTACAACCTAATACCCTATTACAAATTACATATGAGCAAAAAATGTATATGTAACACATGAATTTGTTACAGATTTTTGCACTCAACCTGATTTAATTTCATCCGCCATGTTTCTGCATATATGACGTCAATTTTCGTCAAGTAATATCTAAATTTTTGCCTACATTCTGAGTTGTTGTTCCAACTTGAGGAGGCATTTACGTGAATTTTCCCAGTCAGAAACATCATTTTTCCGATTATTCTGATACCACATGAATGGCACATGGGAGCTAAGGCAGCCATCTTGTATCATGGCCTGCAGGCAAGACCCTGGCTGGTTTGGGCATCATAAAACTTAATTGACAGATTTCCCCAAAATCTCAAAGTGAATTACAGTCAAACATGCCATTCACAGTTGATCCTTACTGTGCTGGACAGGTTTCGATTTTCAAAAAGAAGAAAGCTCCTGCTGCATACTGAATCAAACCTTACATTTCATTCACTTCACTTCCAGACATTAGTCTTTTCCCTACTTTTTCTACGCCTGCTAAGCCCTCAATCAAGGTCACAGATGCCTTCACACTGAAATAACAATTTACCTTTTCCTTTATCATGCGCTGGGACATTATTTTCAGCACCTCCATAAAAACTGCTTGTTTACTGATACTTCTTCACAAGAGGAGAGTCTCAGCAGGGAAATGCCGTGGACGGCTGTTGTTTAATTACAGGGAAAAAGAGTGGCAAGGAGACGGGAAGGGACTATCTGCATATCAAAGGTGCTGTTCTAGGAACCTTTGAAGATGAAACATCAAACAGGTCTGTTCAGGAGAGCCATGCATCAAAGTTCAAGGTGAGGTGATGTGGCTCTCTACATTTTTTTGATTGAATTCAAAATTTTAGTTTACACATCGTATTCCTCTGCATCACATTAAGAACCACTTTTCAAATCCACTATATGGGTTATTTCATGTCACTGACTCTAACTTAAGGTTGGGTGATATGATGATATAAACCATGAGATGTTCCAAATTGGGTGACCTACATGTCATTTTTTGGCATGTATGTTTCATTTGATGGATTTGCCAAAAACAGACATTAATGCCTCGTTATTTTATTCACTGACAATTTCTAAATTCATTTACAATGTTATTGGAAGCACAGTGACAGAAAAATGATATTATTACGTGGTTTCATCATGATTCACACTTGTGCTGGACTGCAAAAATAAGTGCAAAAAAGCCAATCATTCCAGACTTCATAGAAAAACCTGCACCCTCATAACTTTCAAGGTGACACAAGCTTCAACACAGTGGTGCATTTTTGTTGAACTCCAAAAATCCTTTCTCCTTTCTCTAAGACAACAAGGTTGTGTCCTGGCATCCGCGTGGCATCTGTGTCCAAGGTTGTGCCTTTTATTCAGTGAATCAGAACTTTGTGACCTGATTATACATAAAGACTTTACAGATTTGATCTCCACGTTTGCTTCACTAAAAGCAGAGAATATGCGCTTGGTTTTGGTCCCACAAAAACACCCTGTAATAACTAGAAACTCCACACTGCAAGTATTACTTTCATGTTTGATTACATTTCAATTAATTTATCTAAACCTATAAAATAATCACATGTTCCCAGACCCCGAGGCAATGTCACCAAAATATTTGTTTTGTCAGAACAAAAGTCCAAAACTCAAAGATGTTTAATTTACATGAATCTAAACCAGAGAAAAGCAGCAAATCCTCACATTGGAGAGGCTGGTAAATGAATAAATGATTAATTAATTATCAGAACTGTTTTTGGGAAGTTTTCCCCTAACTGGCTAATTGATTAATTAACTAACTGTTTCAGAACTAAAAAGTAAGAAATCTTGGAAATTATCTGTCTTTGTACATTTAACTGCACTTCTGCATATAAGATCAATAATTTTATTAAGTGCTGAAGCTCAAGTTGACATTTTTAAATTGCTTGTTTTGTCCGACAAACTGTCCAAAACTTGGCTCCAACCACTGCGTTTTTTTTTTTATTGTGGCAGATTCATTTTCTGATGATTCACTGATCAATTGACTAATCATTTCTGCTCTATTTCTGTGCTGTAAGAATTTCCCAAACTCATCTTGTCCTCTGGCAATAAAACGATGATCAGTGCCTCAAAAATCACAGCCACTCTCCGATCCTGCTAACCTATAATACAGACCAGAGTTCACTAAGCACCCATTTTATTATACATGACTACAACATCTCAGTGAACATCCCATTACAAAACTGGAGCATTGCTCCCTCTGTAAACACTGAAGTGTGACTTTCAGTCTGCTGCCTTGCCTCAGTGCCTCTCTGCGGATGCATGGACCAAAGTCCAAGGGGATCAGCACATAATCCCCAGCCCCTTCAGGCACCGGCAGAACAGATAAAAGCATGGCATCCGTTTGAGATCACATCCCTCTGTGTGACCTGTAAAACCCAGTGAGCTGTCTCACATGAGTCAACAATGATGCACTTCAAAAAGCGGACGATTCGGGCGGTTGGACGGATGAACATGACCCGGCGAGGGAACTGCCGGTGAGCTTAGTGGTGGGGAGCGAGGCATTCAGCAGAAAACAAACACCAAGCAGTTGGTCTCAAACACATATGCATTTAGAACAAGTGTTTTCTTCTGATACTCTGTGCTAAGAAACAATCATGACAACCGTTGATAATCAGGTTATAGCCGACGACTTTCTTCGCTGCTAAAAATAGGCCCTTATTGGCTCTTTGGTATGGAACCTCCAAAAGAAATCTTTGAGTTGTTCTTACATCATGCTGCTTTATGATTCCCACTAAGACATTTATATTTCATTTTAACCAGGAAATAAAGAGAATTACTGATTGAGAGAAATTTGACAGACATATCACTGCCCTATATGCATGAAAATCTGATGTAATCTTGTACTTGTCATTCAAAACCCATGTTCCCTACATAGGTGTGTGAGTATGAATGTGAGAGACAAGCACTGTGATATAAGTAGAGAGAGAGAGCGATATGTTACAAGTTCTCTAATTATTTCAGTGTGCTTGCCGTGACACTTGACAGACATTAATTTCACCATTCTGCAGACTGGTACACTGCTGCGGTCGCATCTGTCAACTGTGCACATTAGATCCAATATTAATACGTGCCTTTCACCAAAGCCTGTTGCTCTAAATATTCTGCTTCTTCACGATAAGAACAACAACCAAAAAAAAAAAATCTGCCATTTTGCAATATTTCTCCTCCCTAAACCTTGTCGCACGCAGGAATGTGGATAATAAGGTGTCATGTACTTATGAGTGTTGTCTCCGTGTGTCAGTGCTCGTACGTGTGCAGATGTCAGTGTGTGTGTCACTGAATGCTTGTCTTTATGTCACACTGATTGGCGATTCCCCTGGCAACCGTCCAAACAGCCTTTGCTCCCCTAAATGCGAGCGGAGCTGCTGGTGGGAGAGACGAGGACTCTAGGGGAGCGACATCTTGTGACAGCTCTGTCACATTATTTCATCATCGATAGAGGAAACTCATTAGGTCCTTTCTGACAGATAAAACCACACTTCCAGTACACAGTGGAGTGGGATGCCGATGTTTGACATTGTCAAAAAAGTGTGGAGGCATAGCTAGTGAATTTTTTAATTTTAGCAACTGCATTTTAGGTGGCAACTAAAATATCTAGAACAGATTATATTCTGTAATTGCTTGTGATTTATTCAAGAGAAGTAGAGCAGCCGACTAACAGCTCCACCAAGGATTGTGCTGTGCGTGATTTGTATTCCTTCCCATGGACATGCAAACTGAAATTTTGGGCAAAATGGAGCTAAGCTGACTCAGACACATGCACATAAACATGCACGCGCACACACACAAACACAACTGCCCTTGACACATGGCTTCACATACATGGAGGACATCTGACAGAAGATCTAGCAGCCTGCCTCTTGTGCCCCCCTCATTCCCCCTCCCTCCCTCCCTCCACACAATAAGCAGCACAGCGCACACATACACGCACAAACTAACATCTGCAGCACAGAAAGACACATTTATTTGTCATGCGCTGCAGCCCTTCGATCAAGACAGAAATTGCAAGTGAAACAAGAACTACTTAAGCCCAGACATTTGGAACAATATCTGCAGAGAAAAGTCTAAAGAATCATTGTCTAAAGGAGGCTTCTTTGTGTGATTCGTTTTGATTAGCACATCTCGAGCCTCACGGTCTCCCTAGCCTTAAGATGAGAAAACACACAGCAGTCACATACTGTACGGAGAAGAACATATAAGATACACACACATTCACAGAAAACAAATCCCGGTGATGCAGAGGGCTGGAACCCTATTTGATCTCCAAAGACTCCTGAGCTGCAAAATCTTAAATATTTATGACCTTCAGTGTGCAAAATACCCTGTGACTACTGGGGGGTCCTGGTGCCATGGGGGGTACTTCCACAACAGAATATAGGCATACATCAGCCACTATCGATCTAACTATACAAGAACATATGCGGTTGCGTTTTTTATTGGTCTATTTTTTTTTAATTTGCTCTGTGATATAAGGATTGTTTAAGGACTCTTTAATTTTTTCCTCAAGATAAATAAAGGACTTTTATTTAGTATATGAATTAGTTCACATATATCGGCCATTTTAAATATGTAGAGAGGAGCAGCACAGAGATCAAACGTATTAATTAATTTGCCTTTTTAAGTTTAAGAGACAAGCTCTTCAACTCACAAAGGACATCTTTCATCAAGGCCAAAGCCTCTAAAAACCCAGAGTTCGTCAGGTGCTTCCAAAGGCCTTTGTATTTCTGTTTCTCAAGATCACTGTAAGACATGTCCTTGCAGGCTGTTTTCAAGTGATGCACCAATGCAGGATGATTCCTGCAGTAATCTTCCATTCCTTGTTGACAGATGATAGAATGAGTACAGCTTTGAGATGAAAAATTCAAAGTTATGGCAGCCAACCACTTCTTTGAGCAAATCTTTCACTGCCAGTTCAAGCCGGTGTGCACGGCAGCATACAGACTGAACACCAGGGAAGTCCTTTTGGAGTCTGGTTATCAGTCCAGTGGATTTTACTATTAGCACTGCAGCCCCATCGGTAGTGATGCTGATAAGTTTTCTCTTCAAAAAGTTGTCAAACCCTGCTCTATGAAGACTTGAAAAGCACTGTAGATTGAGCTGGTGTTGGGGCCTTCTTTCAGTTCCACCATGTCAAGGAACACGTTATCAACATCAACCTCACCTATCATGTACATAAATGATCATATTGGGATGGCTGTGAACAATGCTTTCATCAAATGTGATGCCTAACTGTTACCTTGCGATGCAATGAGGATTCTTGCGTGATCTTGCGATCTCACGAATCCAGCTGCCTCGCAAGGTAAGACGGTGATAGACAGATGGTTCATCCAATCACTTGCCAAGTAATTTTTGAAAGTGCCTGCCTTTTTCCAAACAGTTTCCATGGACGACTTCTCAGATGGTTCTATGTAATAAACCATCTGGCGTGTCAGGTTAGCTTAACGGAGGCTCAATCTTTTCAACGTTGTCAACAAATTTGCGCCACATTTCGTAAGCAATGTGCTCATTTATCTCTGCACAAGCTTGTCGACGTTGCCGACATTAGTGCTGTTTAGTTTCTGAATCTTTATAAGGGGAAGGCGCTTTCTGAATGACTTTCTTTCCTTTACAATGGTGTATGCCATTCTGAGTGCAATAGCAGTGTTTTTGAGCTGGGCTGCATATCCACAACTTGATTTGGCAGGGTGTTTTTTGCCTTGCTAGCAATTTCCACAGCTCTTTCATGAGCAAATTTTACTTTGTGCTTGTATTTTTTTCATTGCCACCTAGCATCTGGCACACAAACATCTCCATTTATACACTGTTCTGCCAGGTGTACTCCTGATTACTTCTCAGAGGCAGCAAACTTTTAGCTTCCCTGCAGACAAAACATCCTAGCTTTCCTCAGGAACTGCACATTTTCCATTTGTTTTTATGTCTAACCCTGGCAGGTCACTACTCTGGGCACTGTCAACTGCACCTGCCATAGCATCTTCTCCACTGGTGCTGCTCTCTGGCTTGGGCAGCCCCTGCTGTGAAAGCAGCGTCGGTATCATATCCAAGCTAGCAGCTGAAGCACCAACATGACATTCATTAGCTGCCTGTTCACGGCCATTTTCAGTTCCGTTTCTTAACTTTTTGGCAGTGACACCAAAATATGCTAATAGAGCAGTTTGTTTCTTCTCTGACATTATGAGCCACCATAACACTTGTGCGTATAACAAATAGCGACTTTTGTAGTAGCTTACAAATTTAGCAGCCTTTTAAATGGCAGCTTGTGCTGAGCAACAGCGTACCACAGTGGACGCCCTGTAAATTACATTCTAAATACATAAACGCCATAAATGCTTTGGTTACAATATATTTTAAGGTGTTATTTCAAAAATGATAAGGGTATGTAAAAATAAACCTTGCTCTGTAGATGAATAGAAAAATCTGGGAAATTTTTGAGATGCCCCCCTAAAATTTTGATTTGTGATTTTCAAAGGGTCCCAGCTGTAAATTAGGGAGTCTGAGACTCCCACTGCCTTCAACTCAAATACTCATGCTCATGCTCAGATTCACAAGAAAGAGGCAGAGGTTCTCTTTTCCTAATTAAATGAATCACAATAACACCATAAACATGTGCACATGGGAACAGAGTGTATATTCATCTTTTATAAAGAGCAAAGCAAAAGGATCCTCATGAGTTACTGAACATGGATGGGTTTTACACAGCACATTCATATCAGCATAACAGACATCTTTACTAATTTATCAATTTTTATGCTCAGTTCCGTAACGGAGCTGTATGGATGTGGTACACCTATGCAGCACCATTACAGAGCTGAGCTGCTGGTGCCAGGAAATAAATAATAAATCAAAATCACGTCTCAAACTAACTCTTTCCAAAGGTTACACCTACACAAACCTCTTTACAGTTGTGTGTCACTCACACATCCATCGTTCTAACATTGCTGAATCTGCACTACTGTGTCTGTGTATCTTTATATGCTGCTGGAAGAAGTATTTCCCAACGCTACACTAACTGATGGCAGAACTGTCCCACAACTAAAATAATTGCCCCTCCTCCAGTGCTTAAAACGCTCGTGCTTGAACGCAATAAGCCTCTGAATCTGCACTTGTGGGAGTTTCCATTCCTGCCGAGGCCTGATGAAGTTGCTCTGCAATGAGAAAGAGCTGTCCAAGGTGCTTAAAATGATCAGTATATCAGTATACAATAAAACCTGTGAGTTTGTAATAAAACACATCAACGTCAACAGATTTACTGTCTGCTTTCCACATAAATCAAACTCAAATATAGCGCTACACCACTACTACTGTTTCTTAAACACAGGGGCTTGGACCTGTAACCACTGGCAGTCTCTTGCAGTCTTTCTGGCCTAATAGCTGACAGATAAAGTTCAGAACAACCTCTTAAACAAGCTCAACTACTCCACCAATTTGAGTCTACTGGCACAGATTCCTTGGCTTTTCCACCATCTCCCTCGCTCTTTTGCTCGAGAGCTCCTGAATTTTTTTGCCTGCTCTTGTCGTCTCTTGACACTGACTGTTCTGTGCTCTGTGTCCAAATTTGGGTTCCCTCCCACCTTGTTTTTAGACAAGATGTACATCCAGAAAGTTATGCAGTGCAGTCTATTTGCAGCCTGTGCACTGCACAGTATATCTTTGAATTTCTATTGAGGAAAGAAAAATAATCAAGTCTTTTCTAAACACAGCACAAGTCTTTTCTAAACACAGCACATCTACAACAAAATTGTACTTCAAAACCTGTATCACATTCATGAGATGTATAGGAGACAGGGAGGGAAGTCAAGGTATCTGAGTGTGAAATGTACTGAGCCAACAGCACGTTAGCTAACTGGTAATTAGCAATGTGTTTACACGCTTGAATAGTTAAGAAAGCTATTATCTTTGCATTTTTCTGACTTTTTTATTTGAGGAAAGCAGGGAACAGTTCAGCAGTATTGCTCAGTGGCATATTCAGTGTGTCTGCACTTTAATTAGGGCTGCAAATAACGATTATTTCCTTTATTGATTCATTTGTTGATTATCTTGTTGAGTAATCAATTAGTTGTTTGCTCTTCAAAATTACAGAAAATGATGAAACATTCAGATCACTGTTTCCCAAAGCCCAAGGTAACAGCTTCAGATGTCTTGTTTTGTCAGTCCACAACCCAAAGATAATCAGTTTACTGCACATACAAGACTGAAGAAACCAGAAAATATGGAATCAGAGAATCTGGACATTTTCTTAAAAATGATTCAAAACAATAAATCGGTTATCAAAATAGTTGGCAGTTAATTTAATGTGTTGGCAACTAATCAATTAATCGTTGCTGCTCTAGCTTTAATTACCTGAACATGCAATAAACAGGTTTGCATTCATTTGGATACCGTCCATCTATACTGTTATAGTCCTGCAACTGAATTACTGTCACTATCAATTAATCTGTTTATTATTTGCTTGGGATATCATGTCATCATTTGGTCTATGAAATGAATCACAGTCAAAATGATCTGAATACCAGAGAAAAGCAGCAAATAATCACAACAAAGAAGCTTGAACTAGATAATAAACATTATGGCTTGAAAGATGACAAGACTTGACAATTATCTGTCAGCTAATCAATGAATACATTCAGCTGTTACGGTTACATCACTGGTGGTGCTCAATTTAGAACAAAAACTGAGTTTAGACAGCACAAACCTTTCTACTTTCCTCGCAACCACATAAGTGAAGTAATCTGGAATCATACTGTGTTCACTGTAGATGAAACCTGCTGTTTGTGTGTGTGTGTGTGTGTGTGTATGTGTATAAAGCACCAGCAGGAAAAATATCATATGAAACTAGAATTTAAATGTAAGTAAGTAATACACTACCCTTGAATATGAAGTATACCTGAAATTCATTATAAATAGCTTTGATAAGTCAACACATTTCATTATAATGTATGCTCAAGTCAGCAGAATGAATATATTTTAAAGGAGCAGGTGCAAGGATGGCTTTTCAAACTGATATCTTGATGTAGAAATGATCAGTCAGCGAGCAGCAGGTTACTTGGCTTCCTATTGGTCAGGTAAGGTAACCATAGCGAGATTGAAAAATTAAAAAAAAATAAAATAATAAAACAGACAAGATAAAAGCTGCAGCCAGCCCGGCAGGCAGGATTTGGTTTTGCCTTTAACTTTGTCACCCCTGAAACTGTGTCCGCGTAAAAAACACATTTCATGCAAATTATTCAACTTAAAATAGGCCCCGCGTCCGATTGAAGGCGATCCGGATGCGTCTTTGCATGCATGTATAACGGCTTAACATCGTGCAACTTCTATCTTCTGCAAACAACAGAGCGACATCAGCATAAAGAAAATGTCCTCGGTGTGTGATGACATGAAGCTCTAATGATGCCGTACAAAACTTACATCGATGATTGCGACGCTTCCCCTTATACATGGTCATTATGTACGGGTCCAGCTTTGCGCTCTTTCAGATCCTCTTTGCAAGAGACAACGGGCGTCAGGACTTGGGCTCGCTGCGATACTTTCTGACTAGAAATAAATTAGCCCTTCAGACGGAGAATTGGAGGCACTTCTTGAGCGAGGATCATACCAAGCTCAGAGACGAGAGAGGGGGGGCCGAGCTACAGCGCATCTAATCCACACACACACACACACATACAGACATCAGCCGAGTGCCCGTCACAAATCCAGGAAATTAGGAGACAAAGATTAGAAAACGAGGAGAAACAAATAGTCCTGACTTCATAAAAAAAAAAAAAAAAAAAAACTTGAGGGAACTGTTGCGATTTAATACTGATCTTATCTACCCTCGAATTTCATTAATTTAGGGGAAAAAACGCATTGCTGAATCCACTGAGGATGACAGCAATGTGTGCTCTCAGTTTAACTTCTTTATTCTTTTGACCTCAATTTATATTCATAAAGCAGTATTATCAAGCATGAGCCAAACTTTTCTGACCTGATTAACTATGTCAAACAATACACTTTATAAAGATTTCATTTTTTTTTCTTTTATAATCTTTTCCCTTGTTCCCTGTTTTCACAAGGTATATTACTATCTATGGTGGTAAAGCTTATTGAAAAAGAAAAGTCATGACTTTCAAATGGAATATTATGAATCATTCCTTAGTGTGCATACTAAATCAAAAATGGATAGAAATACCTCACAAATCAGTAATAGATTGGCAGACTATAAGAGTTACAATTCAGTGACGGAATAGTTTTAATAAAAAGTATAAAAGTATATGTATTAACATCAGAAACTGAAGATGAATGTGATTGAATTGATGTTAAACTAACTGTGGAAATACTGTATTCTGCAAGTGAGAGTTCCAGCAAATTTTCTCCACAGAGCACTGTATACTGTAGGTTTATCAATGTAAACATATCTGTAAAATGTAAAGGATCAGGTTTCAACCAGCCTGTTCATTTTAAGTCACTTTGCATAAGTATTGAGTGTACAGCCATGCCAGCAGCTCTTGGGGGTTGTACTTCAATCAATAGTTATCGAGACCTTTCACTTAAAACCAAAAATGTCAACCTTATGGTGGCACAAGAGGAAACGTCGAGATCATCAAAGTAATAAAGACTCATCCTCTGGGGACTATGAATGTCTGTATGAAATGTCAAGGCAATCCATACAGTGACTGCTGAGATATTTCAGTCTGACATTACCACGAATCCATGCTGCCAAAATGTCTAAAAATGAAAAAAATGAGTTGGAAGTTTGTCCTCCAAGTGTTTTTCTTTCTACTTTGTATACTTCAAAAAATGCCTCAAATTTATTCAGACTTTCTACTGGGAATAATTTAATTTAGATGTATTCACTATTTGCTTTTATGGAAGTTTTTTTGGTCTCTTTCTTCAAATGGCAATGCATTTTGCAATTTACAAGTCAATGTGTAATTTGGTCATGCAGTTTGAAAATGTATTTCGCAATTGGCAATTCACCATGCAAAGTGGCAATGCGATCCTCAATTCAGTTTGAATTATTCATATTATTCATATCAATTGCATTTCATAATGATAAGGTATTTGGTCTCTTTATTCAAATGGAAATTCATTTTGGCATTGGTAATTTAATGTGCCAGTGAAGAGGCCAAGATCCTCGCAGTGGAACTGGTAGGTAGGGGCACTGCAGTGGCAGCCTGTGGCACTCTGTGAACAGTTGAAAGACTCGCTGTCAGCTAGGACGGGGCCAAATTTCCTGGTTTGTTTTCACGGGTCAGCAGCCATAAGTCTGTTTTAGCATGGTAAGCGAGCAACCATATTCTACTTTTTTGTTTTTCATTCATTTGAAGTAATATTGCCTGGAATAAAAATACTCTCTTTACTAATCCTCTGCTTTTTTATTGCAAGTGAAATTGAGCAATCATAAGTTTAGTAACATCGGCTACATATTAAATAAAATAAAGTAAAATAAAAAAAAGTCGCCTACATGTTTTCACATTATATGTACAAATTTGTTTGTTTTTCATTTGCAGCAGCACAGGGGCAACTGAGACTGACATAGTTAAGTGGTGTAAATATTAAAATATTACATTAAAATTACAGCGCACTCCAGTAGCTGGCTGTTAAAGATGCATGCCACCACTCAGCGCAGCGAACCCTTGTTGCACACCCTATATCACTCTCTCAGTCATATCTACACGGTATCTATAATAAAGGCATAACCTCCCCCAAAATATAATAATATTTACTCCGCTTATGTCAGTGTCAGACTACTAGCTGCCACAGGAGTGCCACTAAATGCCACAGGAGTGCTACTAGATGCCACAGGAGTGCAGTGGCAGCTAGTGGCACAGTCTGTGGCTGTCTGCGCCACAGTCTGCCACTGAGGTGCCACTACCCACCAGTGCCACTAGGAGGATCCTGTCCTCTCTCCAAAAGAATCTGGTAAATGTAAATGCACTAGACTGGAGGCGTTGTTTTGCTGGCACACTGAATTGCCAATGCCAAAATGCAGTGCCATTTGAATAAAGAGAAATTCTATTGATTGAGCTTTCATTTTAATTTTTAATCAAAATAATTCAACCTGAATTGAGGATTGCGTTGCCACTTTGCACACTGAATTGACAATTGTAAAATACAATTTCATTTGAATAAAGAGGCTAAAAAACCTCCATAACCTTCCTTTGCTTAATATTTTATCGCAATCCAACCTTTGAAAGAGGACCAAACCCTAAAATCAAGCGCTGTCTTTGACCTTCAAGGTGACACAGATTCTGCCTATAAAGCAGCGATAAATCATTTCTGAATTTAAGACAAGAAGGCAGCAGCATCCAGCAGCTAATTAATCTGCTGTTATATGCATCCATGGTCTGATTATTATCTTACTCCACATGTGTACACACTGACATTGGCATAAAAAAAAAAAAATCCCCCCACAACCTCTGGGCACACTTGAGAAAAGGTGCATCTCATCTTACTTGCAAAGGGGATTGTGTTGCTAAGGAGACAGGGATAAGGAAGCAGCCTGGATCTTTATTTTGTGCGATTCATTCCACCATATTACATTATTGTTGTGTGGGTTGAATAACAACACTTTTTATTTGGGCCAAGATGAATTGCGCAGTAGAAACAAACAACTCTGAAGCCTACTGCATGGAATTGCAGGAATTCAATCAATATTGCTCTCCTCTGAAACCACTCTTGCCCTCACATGCTCCAGAATGACAAATGGACTTCTTTAGATTTGTACTTTGATGGATTTAATCTTTTTTGTAGGTTTCATAGTGAATTTTGTGAAATCAAATGAATCAAAGCAGCAGATATGATTACTGGTTCATACACTGGGCTATAGGTCAAAACCATTTATAGTAAAAATGGCCTTTTAGCACTGTGAAACTGTTATATTAAATATTTTTGTGGATGAGGAAAACGAAAAGGAAGGTATAAACATGTTGCAATGATCAGAAGCCAACCTTGCAAAAAAAATGGAAATCTTGCCTGTATTTTAAAGTATAGCAGGGACATCTGCTGTTCATGATGGAATAATACAATAAAAAAACCTCTTAGAAGAGGAAACATGCAGTCAAAATGATACAAAGTGAGGACATTGAATCCATCATAATTAACAGCTCTTCTCTTGATGTGCGTCGTTTTCTGAGTTATTGCATTCAAAATGAGATCACTTTAAAAAAAGGCCTGCTGTTTTTAACACTCCCGACTGCCTCAAGGCCCTTCTTTTAATAAGCATCAGAATAAATCTTTGAGCAAAGCAAGGCTCCTCATTTGAAATGTTTTACGTTTTCATTTTACAAAACATTTTTTAAATTAAATGCTCCTTTGTGAAGCTGCGTTTAGTAGTCTTGTGGTAGTGCTTCTTTTTTTTTCCAGAATGGTCATGATGTTTCAAGTTGGATGTGAAACTTAAAATGCTGTAAACACATTAGAGGAAAAACTGCATCACCTGAAGTTGACATTACAGTCTCAGCACAAGGCCCATTTAGTAGATTTTCTGGAGCTTTTGGTCATGTCACATGGAACTGTAGATGTTGAAATTTTGATTTTTTTTCGAGCACTTAAAGGACCCATTCATGTTGGCTTAAAAGATCTTCCACAGCAGATGAGGGCAATCCAAAACTAAATGAACCTTGTGGTGAAATTGATTTGTCAACTGCTGTTTTCAAGGTCAAGGCTGAACTTTCAATCTCAGCACTAGCTGAAGTTTTTCCCTGACAGCCCCAAAACTCAAAGTCACTGCAGTTTGGATAAAAACATTCGATGTCTCAACCTTGAACTCCTCAGGAGGGTCGATGCTTCAAGAAACACGAGCTCGAACAAATTCCCATGATTTCCATGATGCCTTTGAACTCTTAGTTTGGCTCCAAGTGTTATATTGTTTAAATCCCTTATGTTCCTGTGTGAGAAAGAGTAAAAACTCTCTAGACATCTTCCCACAGGGCCACCCTACTGTCAAATTTACACTACGACTATCCATCACTGCTCTGGACATAAGCAGCCACGGTTATTTCCACTGCTATACTGCACAGTGGGGCTTGTTAGATCCAGTAAAACTAATTGTCCTTAATATGAGGGGAAGATTGATGTGAAATTACCCGACTACTGTGGTGTTAGCTTGGTGTGGTTATTGCCTAAAGAAGAAGAATAAACCCTGGGTTTGTAGTAACCTCATAAAGTCTTCAAAGCACTGAACACATCATTACCCTTGTTTTTTTTAATATGAAGAGCTTCCTAGAAGATGTGCATGTATCGACTTAATCCAAAGCGCTCCGCATTCTCAGACAATGTCTTCTGACATTTGAAAAACACTTCCTGTTAACAAATGACCCTCATTTATAGAGACGGAGGGATACAGTGGATGCTCAGGGGGAGGATTTTCTACATGATGGATATAAATCTGCTCAAGCCACCACATTCACTGGCCTATGACTTACACCCTCTCTTAGCTCATTAGAGAGGCACTGCTTTTGGCACTGAGTAATTGAGAACATATCTAGTGTGTCAACTGCTCCAACTGCTTAGCAGTCTGTGACAGCAAATTGTCTCTCTTTGCCATGCTTACAAAGCCACAGCGACTCATCTGTTTGGATTTAGTCCAACTCCACAGACCAGTGTCAACCTTAAGTTATCAAAAAGAGATAACACAAGCCGCCTCAGGCTACAAGGATTTTTTTTCTCCTTATGGTGAATTTAGAAGGGGCACAGTCTGTTCGTTTAAATTCTTCGCATTAACAAACGAACAAAAACTCATCCGATCATGAATCAGTGCCACATTATTGCCTTGTTCTTGCAAATGTCATAATTTTCTCACTCGTCTTCTCCAAGTTTACACATGCAGATTGGATTAATCAAGGCGATTACTCAAAGGAGGCACTGTGCTCAAAGAGGAATTCAAACCGGGAGGATGAACAACAAACTGCTGTGAGCAACGCAAAATACTTCAAAACTAAGGAGATTCAAAAGGATCCTTCACGCGCACATTGCTCGGTCAATGAGTCAAAAACTACAGGAAACATTTCAACAGGTTTTCCACAAAAGCATACCTCTGAGTCAAGAGTCGATTGCAACTCAAACCTGGGAAGGAAAATTGCACACTCTAGTGGAGAGACGACAGCATGACAACAATGGCTGCTTCCAACTGAGAGATTTAAAGGGAGCATGAAGCTCAACACTAAAGAAATAATTCTTCACTTTATTTCTTTATTGCTCCACTTACAGATAGTTTTTTCATGAGCTGAACACCAGAGGGACAGATTGTAGTATGATATCGTGCAGACAACTCCAATAACAGCTCCATACACAGTGAATAATTAAATGCAATAATAGCAGCCCTGGTGATTTTTATATGCATGAGTGCATTTTCATATTCGGCTGATTAAACTCTACATTCAAATAAACCTCCTGCAGACTCTTCAAGTAATAAATGTCACTGGGGCATCTCTGTAAATTTCTTATCGGATATTTTGCTCTGATTTTTGATTAATGACATAAATGTCTCTGTTTGTACGTAACACAGTCTTTTAATCTTACATTTCTCGGCTTTGTTTCTCTTTTTTATCTACAAGAAAAAATGTGTTAGCTCATTTTGTTTGGTTTCCTTTCCTGCTTATTCAGGGTCATGGGAGGTTGGAGCTTATGACTTAAGCCAAAGGCAGGGGACCACCTGTCTGTCAGTCCCTTATATAGCCAAAATACAGACAGGAAAGGAATAAAAAAACATCCTCTCATACATGTTTAGACTCTTCAGAAACTGAAGCACATGAAGTGAACAGAAATAAATAAATAGAAATAATCAAGGCTGAAACTCCGAGGCTTTTTGTGAGGTGACAGTGCTAAATATGATTCATAAGCCCCCTGTTGCCCAATCAGTATCTCAAAAATACAACACAAACTTTCCCATAAATCGAATTTATTACTACATGTCTGTTTCACTGATTATACAGTTACACTGACATTTTGTTGTAAATTTGATTTTAATGCCGACAATCTTTTATGTCAAGGCATGTGCCATATTTTTGAAATAGTGGGAATCACTTTTTCTTTTTGTGACAAAAACTCCACTTACTGTACTGATAACTTAACAACAAAACTTGGCAATATATGCAAAAGAAATCCTTGACCTGGCTGATGATCCTGGTGATCCTCAGGAAGTAAACAGATACACACACGCAAAGACGCAAAGACGCTATTTTCATTGTATTTCTCAGGGAGGGATTATTTTCTAAAGCCCGGGAAGAAAACGCTATTCTCATCCATCCCCTGATACAGTATGCACCTTCATTTAATCAGATTATTCTATTCATACACTACACATTATTTACATATATCCAGCCTACATCCTCTCAAGACCTCATTTGGTTTTTTATTTAGGATCTAATCTGCAATGTCCCTCCCTCCTGCTTCCTTCATTCCCTCCCTCCTTCTCTCACTCACTCACTGACTCGCTCACTCACTCATTCAGTCTCTTTCTGCTTCCTGCGCTCTCTCTCCATCTGTCAGGGTCAGCAGAGTGCAAAGAATCACATTAAGAAATATTCAAATGTTGAACTATTCGCAATTGCTATTCACACAGGCATTAAAAGCTGCCAAATCTAATTCAGCTCAGACGCTATCAGTGCCACGGCTGTTCACCCGCAGTCGGTAGAGATAATATAAACCACACAGGGCGGCAAGGGTTAGAAAAACCCAATACACAGACAATAATGTCTCCTGGATGTAATGGAGCCACAATAACTGAGTCATTTCCCACTGGAATGATTTTAACTGAAAGGGAGAGAAAAAAAGGGGAAGCAATGCTGATGGATTTCACTTCATTAATTCTACCTTCTGCGTCTGATATTAACAATTTCTTTGCTATGAGTTGGAAAAAAAGTGGCATTCCCAAAGAAAAGAGTGATTCATGCGCCAAAGATGACAAATGGCAGATTGTCAGCTTTGGTTTGAAACGAAGATCTTTATAAGATAAAGTACTTTTAAAATAATGTTCTGACTGGTAGATTAAAAATGAACATGTGTTATATACTGTAAGAGATGCTTTACATTTGTTAACTGTAAATAACAGATCAAGGAAATAAATGGTGGCATTGTTGATAAAACCTAAACTAAAATATAACCTCTGTCGTACTTATTCTAATGTTTCTACACTTAATATTGAGATCACAACCATCTTGGCTGCATGAACACACAACTCACTGCATGGAATAAAAAAAATCCAAATGAGGAAACAGCAGCAAACAATACATACTTTTGGACTTCTGAAGACTTTTTCAGACCACAAATTTTACATTTAAATAACAATTACATGTAAAAATGTATTCAAAAGAAGAATTCCTATTAGTTACTACAACAAAAAAATAAACTTGAAAGTGTTTTTTTTCTTCCATACAGCAATTTACAGCTGATATATCCAGGAATCTCCTTTCTCCTGAGGGAGTCAGTGTTGTACAAAATCTTTCCCAAAGCAGACCCCTTTTCATATATCATCATAAAACTGCAAATACTTCAACACCTGGGTAACTCTCCCGTCGAGATGAAAATCAGCTATGCTTGGTCTGTTTATCGGCTTTCAAAGTAGAAATTGCTTTAAAGGAAAACAGTTTTACTGGTAGTTTCGCCTGAGAAAAACAAATACTACACATAGCTCAAAGAATTATGCACTGTTTTGGTGAAAACATTTGAAAAATCATTCGTGGTGCTGTTAACTGTGAGGAGCTTTGAAAATGTGAAAATGTATAATAGCAATTTCCGTACAGTACTCGTGAGGACGCCCACTGACATAACACATTGCATGCACCTCAACCTTTACCTTAAACTTTAAATCACATCTTAACCCCAAAAGAGCCTTTTTTTTGAAAGTGTAGCAAAAATCCCCTCACTTATTAAATATCCACAATCTCAGTGTGACGCGGACTGGTCCTCACAAAGATATCAGTGTGAGAGCACACACACACACAAGTGAAGCACCTCATTTGAAGTAATGCATTTTGTGAAGGAATTGATGGAAAGCTAGTTAAAGAAAGAAGAACAGAGATACAGTACCAGGAAAAACACTTCAAGACAAGAGTATTTAAACCTTTCACTGAACCATTCACCTTACTACGTGTCCAAATAAGGTTATTCTTTACTCATATACGTCTCTGTTGGGTACTGAACAGGACACTATGCTGACTACTGTTAACTGAAGTCACGTAGTCTGTACACAGGTCACATGCAATCCATCCTAAGAGGACACCCGTCTGACCGTCTTGCACAAAGCACAGCATATCTCTTCCCGACCTTGGTTGCCATAGGATACAGCCAGCCTTATCAAGACAGCTGCTTATCCGAGCCAACCTCAGCAGGCACAGAGATGAACCGCTCTGAAAGAGACGGGTCACGACCTACTGCTCCCAAGATAGAAGATGACCAGAGAATGACCCGGGGAGCACAAATAATTACCCTGCACATTATGCTGTAATAATATGGTATTAATTGATAATACGCATTCCTAAAACTTGATGTGGACATTTACAGTACACAGGGGTTCATAATTCATTCATTCACACACAGATGACAGTGAGCTCAAAGACAATTTGACACGTAGATAGCAGGAGTTGGAGAATCAACCCTGTGATTAGTCAACAATCTGCTGTACCTGCTGACCTCATTTAACTGTTGTAAATGTCAGCAAGAACTGATAATGTCTCCACCAACAGATAAAACATGACTACGCATGCAATAATTCATTAACCTCTTTCAGACATTTTTGTTGACAATAATGTACATATGTAGTGATATTGTTCTTCCAAAAGTTTGCAGTTACACCTCTTTGGATCCAGGCCTTCAGTCTCATGTGTGTGATATCCGATTGCACCAAAATTCAGTCTTCGTTCATGAGCACATTATAAGATAGGTTTGCAATTTTTGAAGTCTGTTCTAAAACAATAATGAGGTGCTCAAATGCATATTTACAGACGGTTTTCTTACTGTAATCATTCATATTAAGAGATCCCTTCATAATTTGTTTTCAATGTAAGTGATAGAGAACAATAATGATGGTAAACGTTTATTTAAAGATACTATGAGGCTTTAGTCAGTATCTTTCAAAATTAAAGACATTTTAGTGCAAAATCCCATATTTTTTGTTATGATCCTTGCACTGCAGACTGACTCTAGACACAAAGACTGTAACTGTGGAAGACATCCACTTTATTTAACTAACTCAGATGGCTGAAGCCTCATATTATCTTGAGATGAACATTTGAATACATTTTTGCTTTTTGCATATTTGGAGGGGATCTTCTACTGATCAGTACTGACAAGAGGAATGATTATAGAGAGAAAAACCTGTTTCAGTGTTCATACGGGCACTTGACTGTTGTTTCAAGACAGACTTGAAACCCCCTTGAGACCCCTTTCCTCTGAACAGCTGACAAAAGAACAACGTGAAACTGCTACTAATTAGAAATTAATTCACCCAGTAAAATAATATTTTAGGAAGACTAGTTAAAACAAAGTGAGCCACAAATGCAACTTGGTGCATATTGGTGTCAGTCACAAGTGGTAATAACTGCTGAGAGCCACAGTGTGGTGCTCAGTGACCACAGAGCGAAAAAGCGCCTCTTTAGACACATACTCCTCATTTCATGATCTCCATCTACTCGAAACATGAGGAGACGAGACTGACACTGTATTGACCCATCATTTCAAACTAAATGAACACTTGATGAATTTCCCCTTTTGTTATAACAAGTGCTCGTCTCAGTCTGGGCTCAGATTTCATGTGACAGAACAGCTCCCACAACTCAAAGTAATGAAGGCAGCCCATCTTCCCCTGTTAGATGAGCTGCATAAATACAGACACAGCTCATTAATAATTCTGTCACACAGGTAGGCTATGGAGAAAACGGTGACACACTTTTCAAGTCAAGCACGCAAAGTCCCAGAACTCATCAGCTGCAGAGGCCCTCTTAGGTGTGTTCATATACTCTGACTAAGCTTTACCGTCTTTGAAGGCTTTGGTACTGATATTGCATTACGTTAGGTCTACACTAGTACACATCTTTCATGAATATTCTGTACAAATTCTCCTCATACTAGCCGACCACCACTGCACCTCCTTTTATATAATCATTTAATCTGCAACTTGTTTATCACTTGTACTTCTCCACCAAGCCTACAGGCTAATAAGGATGTTGTCAAGGTCAAGAATGCACATCAAACCAGCTGTTATCTGTTGAAGACAACCCCTCCCTTCGCGTATAAAGCTCACATTTGTCAATTTCTCCTTGGAGATACAGAGCAGCCAGCTGTGTGTTATACTTCCGCTCCCTTAACAGCTTCTATAGATGTTTTGTCACCTTGTCAGCGCCATACATTGTGTACCTTTTTTCCTCTCTTTGACCCTCCTACCCAAAATGACTTTCACCAAGCGAGCAGGCAGTTGGGTGTCTTAATCAAATCTACACTGAGTATGCAAACTATTCGGGACACTTTTCTTTTTGTTATAAAGAGGTCAATTCAGGTAGAAAGCATTATCCCTTACTGATTCCCCTAATTAAATCTATACCAGTCACAGAGGAAGAGAAAGATAAAGGAGAGGAACCTGAGTTTTAAGCTTTGAGATAAGTAGTTTACGCAAAAAAGGGGCTGCAAAATTATCAGGATGATGTACCAGATGTTTTCTCTAATTACTGTAAAGTCAATTAGCCATGTTTGCCTTTGGATCTTTTGTCAAGAACAAATCTGTGCCCTCTCAGTTTAGTAAGTAAGTGACTTTATTTATATAGTACCTTTCAAGAGCAGATATGTCACAAAGTGCTTCACGTAAGAAACCCTTCTGCTCCTTCACTCCCCAAAATAGTACAAGCTTGAGGTCTAAGAAGGCCAAGTGGCCAGTTTTGTCATGCACCAATGCTCTAAACAGACCTCGCAGTACCTTAGGATGGTTATGGCCTGACTGTATCTGGATGGTGTCAGCAAACTTACCTCTGGCTGCAGCTTATGCAAAGAAGTGCTGACTGCAATAAACTCGAAGTAGTTAACCACCATCATGCTTCTGGTGGCCTTTACTGGACAGTGGCAACAGTGTCAGCTTCTCTATGCAAATAACTGATCAATGAAAACACATGTGCCACTGCGGACAAGCATGTGGTCAGTTCCCCTCTGTCCACCGCTTCCTCAAGCCTCCAACACCCCCTACAGGTATGGATTGTGTCTCTCAGTAGTCTTAACTGAGAGACAGAGAGTTGCCTCAATAGATTTAAGCTGTTCATCTCCCACCAATCTTTATTATTTTAATGAATTTTGGTGATGTATACTCTAGCATAAATGTAAATACCACAAGACCAAATGCACACCTGCCTCATCTGAAAAACAGACCCAACGACTCCGTCATGTACAATACTGTATACATCAAAACACAACTTCCTGAAATTGCTGATAAAACATAGAGCATATTTCATTGAAGATAAATATGGCTGTTTTTAATGTAAGAGCGTTATCCAACAAATCATTGTGTATAAATGACTTTATTGCTGACAATGAGCTAGACTGTCTATTTCTCACTGAAACCTGGTCGGGTGTGGATGCATCAGCAACACTTAAAGAAGCCTGTCCCCTCATAGAGAAGATAGGAAAGGTGTGGGAACAGCTGCAAAACTCTAAAGGGTAGAGACGCTGACATTTGAGCGTTTTCTTCCTTTGAGTATAATGCAGTGATGCAACCTTGAACTATCAGCTGCCATTGTTGACATTAACAATCTACAGACTGCCAGAGCTCTGGCTCTCTGTTTTTTTTTTTGGTTGAGTTCTTTGAATTTCTCAAATGCATTCATGCTCAATATGATGTTCAATTGGTGATTTTAATAGACATGTTGATAAAAACTCCAGTTAACAAAGTAAATGTCTTTATTAGATTCACTTATTAGAGCGTATAGGCAGCATATTAATGAATGAACTCACATGAACTCATCACTTAGGTCAAACTTTGGACCTGGTAATTTCATATTGGCTGAGCATAAATGTTCTTCTGTTGTTGACTTGGCTCTCTCAGACCACCACTGTGTATTTTAATGTCTTTTATTGTACACTGCCAACTTCTATAGAGCAAGCAGTAAAAAAAACCCTGCTGTCTTACTCCTGAAGTGCCCTCAAACTTCCTAGTACACATTGCCAGAAACCAGATTACATCTAATCCCTCCTCAATTGACAGTGTCCTTAATGCATTTAACAATAATTTCACTACAGCCCGTCATGCCGTTGCACTACTTGAAATTAGAAAAACGATTAAAATAAGAGCATGGCATGGAAGAATTATGAAACCATTAAATTAAAAAGGGACCGATTGGAGAGTGCAGATGGCACAAAACTAAGTTATACATGTATAAACAGATTTAATCAGAAAAATTAAACTGACTGCTTGGCAATTTTATTTTTCTAACCTGATAAATTCTAACATAAGCAACCCTAGATTGCTTTTTAACACCGTAGATCACCTAATTAACCTTGTTACAGACCATAGCAACCATCTTATTGCTTCTAAATGTGATGAAATTGTGGACTACTTCAAAGAGAAGACAACAAACATCAGGTCTAGTATCTGTCAACTACACAATGCCATAGCAACTGAAGAAACATCCAGCATGCAGTGTGAAGCCTTACTGGACAGTTTTAGCTTTCTTGAACTGAAAGTGGCAGCAACACTGAAGTCTTCCACATGCACCCTTAAGCCCTTTTTTAAAAATGCACTTGTGAATTTTTTCAAAAGAAAAAAAAAGTAGCCTTGATCCCTTAATACCCAGCAGCTACAGACCGATCTCCAACCTTCCATTTTCAAGTAACATTTTAGAAAAACTAGTGTACATTCAATTAAACAATTTTATTAACTCAAACAATAAGTTGGAAATGTTTCAATCTGGCTTTCAGGCTAATCTGAGACAGCCCTAGTCATGACATCAGGTTACATTTAGATGCCAATAAACCTTCAGTGTTGGTACTACTTGATCTGAGTGCTGCTTTTGATATAGTTGATCACAAAATTCTTTTGAATAGTCTGAGGGAACACATTGGACTGTCGGGAACTGTTTTTAACTGGTTTTCCTCTTATCTTTCTTGCAGAGAGTTCTTTGTTGCAACTGATGATGAAAAAACTTACAAAATAACCCGTGGGGTTCCCCAAGGATCAATTTTAGGGCCACTTCTTTTTAATCTATATATGTTTCCCCTCTTTGTCATCAGGAGACACAGCATCTTGTTCCATAGTTATGCCAAAGACACAAAACTTTACGTGGCAGCGTCTCCTGATGACACGGGAACAATTCCCTTTTTAAATGTATTTAAAATATTAATGTCTGGATGTCACAAAACTTTTTACAGCTCCAAACAGGATACAACTGAAGCTTAGAGAGAGAAACTAGTCGCAAAATTAAATTCCCTTGGATTTGCCCCAAACCAAGAAGCAAGAAATATTGGTGTGAGTTTTTGATTCAGATCCAAACTTTAAGGCTCATGTGGGTTTTGTCACCAAATCTGCTTTTTATCACCTCAAAAGTATTGCTAAAGTGCAACCATTTCCCTCTCTGAGTGACATGGGGAGACTAATGCATGCTTTTATATTGAACAGACTGGACTACTGTGGTGCTCTCCTATCTGGTCTACCCAAAAGTACTTACATTGGTTGCCTGTTACTTTCTGTATGAATTTTAAAATTCTTTTACTTGGTTTTAAAGCACGTCATGGTCTCCCACTGGAATATACTGTGTGTCATATACTGTATATCACATATACAGTGTATGGACCAGTATGGCCCCTCAGGTCCCCTGGCACAAGTCTGTTATTTGTTTCAAAGTGCAGAACTAAAATCTCTGGTAAGGCAGCTTTTAGCTTTTATGCTCCAAGCCGCTGGATTCTGCCTGAGGATCTGAGAGCAGCTGGAAGTGTTGAAATCTTTAAATGTAAACGTAAAACCTGCCTCTTCATTCTGGCTTTTGATAAAAATGGTTAATTTACCTAATTTCATTCACCTATTTTATGGTATTTGTGTTGTAAAATGTTATTCTATTTTATTTTATGTTATTTTATTAGTATTACTATTATTGCTGTTGATGTTGTTGCTGTTACTATTATATATTGTTATCCCTCCTATTTGTTTCATTTGTATTTGTTTTGTTTTGTCATTTTAATCTATTTCATCTAGTTTTCAATCCATTTTTTATTTCGCTCTATTTTTACCACTATTACAATTATTAGAGCTTTTAAATCTATTTTATTACAACTTTGTTTTCTTGCGTGCATTAGTCCGAAATTGATTTTTGGGTTTTTAATGTCTTTTTTTTGTTGTTTTTACAGTCTACGATGGTCCTGACTTATTATGGGCTTGTCAGTCATCTGTGAAGCATCTTGAACTGAACTAACCTGTATGAAAAGTACTACACAAATAAAGTTTGATTGACTGATTGATTGAAGGCCATTTCCTGTCCTCGAGCTGTGAGTCAGTATTCCACACTAACAACTGGACGTGATGATTCACCAGCCCGCAGCTTTGCAGTGTAATTGGCGAGGAGGCCTTGTGAGTAACAGGATGAAGGAATGGGGAAAGGGTGGAAGCAAAGTAGCGTGAGAGAGCGAGGAGACGGAGGGGGAACGAATGCGAAGTCAAATAAGGAAATGTGAGAGGAAAAGCAAACACATGAGAGAGCAAGAGATTGCTCGAGGCGAGGTTATGGGCTGTTTTTAATGTTATTTTGTTTATACTGTCCATCTTCATTCAGGGGGGCGAACTCCCCAGCGAGTCTGTCACAGTGATTCTTAATCCGTGCACTAAGCGTGGGAGTCAGAAGGGTTACGCTGCAGAGCCCTGTGAGCACGGGTCCTCAGTAACCCTCTGGGGTCGCAGTAATTATCACTGCATGTGTAATCACAAGTCACGAACCATTACTCACATAATACGTCACCTTTTGTCGCCCGGGTTTCTCTTTTGTTGTTCAGCCCTAGGTGCGTATCGACAATTACGGCAGGAATTAAGAGACAGACATGACTGACTGGATCAATTATTATGAAGTGTTAAAGGGCAGATTTTCCATTCCCTGGGGTCTGTGTCAGGTCTGTTACGAAGGTCTGTCTGTTTAGCTGAAGCTCTGTGTAAAGGTCACACCGCAGTGGTCTCTGTCATAGCAAAGCTGCACACCTGGAACACATACACAGCTTCTTACTGGAGAATTATCTTTCGGCATGCGCACATGGAGCATCTGTAAGAACACTAATCCCACACAAAAGGCTCATTACTCTTGATACACATCGCAGAAACACTACAGATAAAGTCAGAGTGAAGACAAGCCTCTTTAGTTAATGTGCTTATTCCAAATATGTTGTCTAATCAGAACAGGCAGTGCGCCAACATGCATATCTAGTGTACTGTATTATCGTTTGCGTTTGCATTACATGAAAGCCCAGATCGCAGATTTCAACCAACAAATTCACCCAAATGATCCATTCATCCTGTCTGCATCAGCATGCCCTAAATATGAACCTAAGCTCTCAGTAGTAAACAGGCATCTTTGATTATGCATGAGGAACAATTATCCAACTCCGTTCTTCTTCAGTGGTCCAAAGCCACTTTGCGTCTCTGTCTGTGTCCCCCCCCCCCCCCCTCCTTCCTCCCCCCTCCCCCATCTCTTTCTCTGTAGATGGATGTAATATTAATGAACACATCTCAGCCAGGATGCTTGTTAGGCTTTGAGCTAATCCTGTTTCTCACCGTCCCTCACAGACTGGGCTTCCATCGGTTTATTTACCAGCTGCTATGAAGGACCCTCAGTCAGCTATAGGAAGAAGAAATGTAGCATCAGACTGAAACTGAGCTAGCTGGCTGGTCAGCTGGAAGACATGAAGACAGGAATGAAGATGGATGTGTCTTCCTCTTACTGATGCATATCAGCATCCATATTAAACATCAGATCCTGTCATGACCAATGGCGGGGGAAGTTACTTTAAGACTTTACTACCTTACACACTAATTAGTTGCATTGCGGTGTTTCTCCAGAGTTAACACGGGAACTCTTGACTCCACTGCTATAAATATAGTGATAATAATTGCAAGGCTTTTAAAGTTTTTTTTTTCTGTCACATATATATATATTCTTCTATTCTGACCCTGTTTAAATCCAATATATAGAAAAGTCATGAAATGGCAAAGGGAGGGTTTGCTTTGCCACAAACTTGCACATTTAATAAAGGTGAGAAAATACACAAATGACCACAAAACACCCTAATGACAAATAAGTAAAATATTTCATTCTATATCATATATGGACTAAACATAAACAAACAAATAAACAAATACTGTAAATACTAATAATTGTACATATTGATATTGCTTCCTCTTGTTTCAATTAGATCTAACTCAACTCTTGTGAACAAGCTGTTATAAAGCTCAAAAAACAAAAATCCAAACAGACTTAATGTAGGATTCAGGAGAGGTAGTGCTGCAGTTAAAGTAAGTAAATACCATTTACTGATATGGAGAAACTCTGTTGTAATGAAGCAGCTGAGGACTTCTGAAATGTCATCACCAAAATCATTCTCTTAGTAAGATTATGATATGAAGTATCATTTCAAAGCAATCATGTCTGTTTTTCATCTGTTAAAGAGGAACATAACACTGAGTTTAAAGTACATTTGTGTTGAAAAAAAATGCTGTGATAATATGACTTGTATACCAATAGTGTTATCACTATTTGTAATGCAAGAGTGTAGCTCTGCTTTCAAAGAAAACACAACAACAACAACAACAGCAAAAACAGCAACAGTCTTGTTGGTAGCAAACAGACTTTGTGTTTCTTATTAGCAGCCTTTCATCTGTGTGACATTACATAAGATGTTCTGTTTTTTGATGCTGGTCTTAATTTATGCTAACAGAAGTTCTGTGAAAAAAGACAAATATAACACCATTTTAATTTAAGTAACTAATTAAGCTCAAATAAAAAAGTATTAATTCATGAGTTATCATCTTATCAGGGTGGAGTATTATGCACTGCAAAGAACAACAATTAAAAAGTTACTTACTTACTATATAAAAGCCCCATTCATACATAGATATATTTTACATCACATACAAAGAATCAACAATTATTAAAGAATTAACAAAGAATCAACACTTTATGTGTTTCATATTTTACCACGATTGAGAAAAACAGGTGTATTTCCTCCTCTGATATGTATCTTCATTGATGTGTAAACATATTTAACAGCACAAGAAACAATAAAAATTGTAATTGCTGTCTAGCCTTTGCATTAGAAGAGCTGTCACTCAATTTGACAGCGATATCATTTTATTTATCACTGGAATGTCTGATGGCTGTATGTAGGTGGGCATTAGTTTTCATTTTGTTGGATCTGAGTAGACATCTTTCTTTGTTTTGCTCAAGGGCACTTTGACACACTTACTGGCTAAGAGCACAAGAAGTAGTATGTTAACTAACCTGTTGCACTGACAGAGGATGAAACATTAAATGTCAGAATGGTGTTGTCATAGCACACAGATCATTTAAATAACTATATCTATATCATCATTGAAGCACAGACACCTGCAGACAAAACATGCACATACACAAAACAATAATGCCCCCCCCCCCCCCCCCCCCCCCCCCCCCCCCCCCGCCATATGTAGAAAAACAACCACATACATACATACACACACCTAGATTGCCCACTCAGCCCTGCGCTCCGACTCTGATTCACAGCTCAGTGTTTCTCTGCCTCCTGAACCCAGGTTTCTAATCAGAGAATTAGCTGCAGTTTCCCCTGCCAAAATCCACACAGTAATCCATCTCACTTTGTCCACACTGTGGCTCGTGCCCCGCTAAAGCATTTGTCAGAATGTATGAAAGACAGAGGTAAGGATAGAAATAAAGAAAAAGAAAGAAAGAAAGAAAGAAAGAAAGGCAGAAAGAAAGAAAGGCAGAAAGAAAGAAGAGGACAGAGAGAGACCCTGGCAGCCAGGGAAATGTGCTTTCCTGGATTGCCGGGTGGCTTTATTAAAGCCTATTAAGTGCACAATGACAATCTTTAAATTTCTTCAGTATTGTTTCCACAAAAGAAACACACTCTTATATTCTGAATACATTACGGCTCAAATAAATTCTCAGTTTGGGTATACTCTTGATGTTATTGTATGGCTGCCGGCTTGCGCACTGCTCTCTACCTGGTGTTATGGATGCTTTTGTCAAGCGCTGGGTCAGGCCAACTGTGCATTCAATGTCTGGCCCAGTCTCTCAGAGCGTGATTAATGAGGGAGAGGACAGACAACCAGGGTGCATTCTAATCACCCACAAGGACAAGGAGAGATATGGAAGGGAAGAAAGAGAGGGAATAAGAGATGCAGAGAGGAAATAGGAAGAAAGAGAGAGAAATAGATTATGTATTGACATTACAATTCGTGTGAAGTGCCTTTGCTCTTGTGAAAATCCTTTTTCTGAGAGAGGCACAAACCGTAATTCTCCAACGTATCCCCCTCTGCAAGCACATACAGCCCCCACATACAAACACACACACACACACACACATGCACAGACACACTGAATACTCTCACAGCCTGAGAAGCAAACACGGGGACATGAAAGACACAGAGGGGGCCTTATGGGGTTAGCTTTGGCAAAGCACAGTCCAGTGGATCAAGAAGAATTGGCCCCATCTAGTCGCATACTGCAAAACCCATAAGGCCTCTCACACATGACTGTTCATGCCTCTGAACCTGGCTCTCAAAATGAAGTTACTGAGACGTGCAGTTATTGTAGACATAGTTGAAATTATCTATGCAAATTTCAAAGTGAGAGTGAGCCTGTGAATGCTAATGGTGAATGACAGAGAGAATCACAGCAGCCAGGTGGAGAAGATACAGGAGGATTGGTTTGGATAGACATTAAAGAAAAAAAAAATCCCCTCTTTGGATATTCACTATGTTATGCCTGTGGTATTCAGTGCATTCAAGGAGTTGCATGCGTTTTGTGAGGAAATGTTGCTATTTGCTTTACAGCCTCACTTGAACTGTATATTCCCTGCATTTTTCTTTTCCAGAATGCCTTTAAATCTTTCTCCATACAGCTCAACAGTGCATGTAGTAGGACACCAGTGCAAAATGTTGAGTGTAAAGAATGGCCTCATCATTTTTAATATTGCAGAGCTGATGCCGAATTATGCCTTAAGGCGCCTATAGACTTGTACATGACTTGTATGTCACATTGTGTGAGACAGGTCTAATAAAGTTTCGGTCACAATCTTTGTCCAGCTGTACAATATCAATTTTGAGGCATGTCAGATAGCATGATGAATGCCTGCTGAATTGTAGCTTAAAAACAAGCAAGTAGAGACATGTTATCACCTCGCATCATCCATCTGTAAATGTAGTAAAACAATAAACAAGCTCTGGCCATAGTGCTGGCAGGTCTAAAACCTTAGAAGAAGAGGAGGAGGAGAGTCAAGGGACAAAGAGGGCAACATAGAATGGAAATATTGCAAATTGAATTTAAGGAATGAAAACATGTTTTTTTTGTTTTTTTTTACTGGAGCATTACACTAGCTGGCCAGTGTATTGAGTGTCATTTCATGTTGTATTCTGGTGGGTTGGTGTGTAAATGTGGCTCATAGGAATAGTTACATTGTGGGATCTTTGGTTGCCAAGGCTCTAAATCGGCAGTTAGTGGACTAAAATTGCACAGTTTTGGATTGAAAACCACAAAATTTCACCACATTTCTCTCACAGTTGTCAACTTATATCTGGGGCAGCCCAAAAACCATGCAGAATAAATCTGCCTATAAGAGAGGTAAAAAGCCATCAAACGTCACACAAGGTGTGTATCAAATATTCCAAAGTAACATTGAATCTTCTTTATCTGACCGATAATCCACAGGAAAATAAAAATAAAAATCCAGACATTAGCATGTATCCAGATATTACTATACACCTCCAGTAGGTGTATTTTTACACTGCTAAAATATTACTGTAGCCACACTTAAAGCAGTACTGCCTGCACATTCCTCTCCTACCTGTCTCTGCTCCGTCTTCTCCTTCTTCCCGATATAGTTCAGTTTCTGTGTCCTGTGCTGCTTGCTATGCATCATGTTGGCCCTAAATGACGATTGATTGCAGTGCCACTGCCTTTGTAATCCGCTTAGGATGGATTTTGCATCTAAATCACTTTATTATTTATGTGCCTAACTCTTGCCAATGCCATTTGGAGGCAGTATGATTGGTGATCCATCACACATTATCCTTCACTGTGGTCATTAATATTGTAATGAGATGGACCTTCACCATGAAACTTCCAGGTAGAAGGGAATGCAGATCTCTTCTCAGAGGCTAAGGCCACTCAAAACAGGAGTCAACAGAAGGAAGATTATCAGGTGTTCTCGCTACTCTCCAGAGATGTTGTTAGTTCACCCTCTCTCTGCTATTAACCTCTTTCTTCTGTCCTCCATCTCTCCTTTTCTCCCAGGTTACACAGCAACTTGTATCTTCATATACGGCCTCTCTAAGAAAAATATGGACTGTTATTCTTTTGTTGTCCTTTTCCATCAGGGCTTCAATCACCACCTGCCAATCAAACACCTTTTCTGCCTCCAGGCAGACACAAAAAAGCACAAGGTGCCACATCCAGACATAGTTGAAGCAACCACCTCTATAGATGAGAAAAACAAGAAAAAAATAGATACTAATCTCATTACATAAAGGGCAAGGGTGGCATGCATCACGAAGCATTTGGTGAAAATGCATCAAAGCAAACTTCTACAACTATAACTCCTGAGAAAATCTCTGAACACTTTGAAAGTTTGATTTTGACTAGCACAGCATTGAATGTTAAAATAGCCTGCGGGTTATATACTATCAGTGTACTGTATGGATTTCAAGAGTCAGCGCCAGCATGATATGGAGGCTCAGTGCATGCTGGGATAGCTCAGAGTGAAAAAATCTGTCAGTCTTTGTCTCCATGGCAGCCCACTGAGTCCATTGAGGAGTGAGACCATAAAGATACAGCAGATAGATCTCAGCGGGTGAGGACGGAATCTGCTCAGATTCATTTGAGGTTCACGGATGCCAGCAATCATCATGTCACTGTGTGTGTGTCATGAAGAATCCCCCCCAGTCAGCTTTTAGCCAGAGGGAAGTGAACACACATCAACACAAGTGAGACATAGGGATATTTGCAGCAAACATGCCGTATGCCACAACAAAGCATCTGACCTCAGATGGCTGAAACACTTTCTGATGTCATTGTAAGTGACTTTATTGTGTTTGTAGTGAAATTAAAACTAGTTTGGGGGATGAAAGAGAGAAAGAGAGAGACTGGGTTTGATTGTTTCAGCACCATGGAGAGAGACACAAAAAGAGGCTGGCCTTGAGTGCCAATTCAATACAATATGCACATTTGAAACATAATTTTAATATGTAGAGCATTCAGGTTGGAAAACTAATAAAATCAAATTACTCAAAGATGTCAGTATTGGTTGGTATTATTTGTATTACCAAATGTACTAGTTTTCTTTGGTTTTGCTTGATTTTTGATTTTAATCAATGCTAATGACCAACAATGAAATGCAAGAATGAGTGAAAACAAAAATTTATGTCTTTGGTCAAAAATCCTTTTTGGTCAGTTTTTGCAGTGGTAGAGCACTCCAAATTGATTCATTTATGTTTGCACAGTTAATGTTGCTCCTGTAAACTAGATTATTGCTTGGATGTAAAAAAAACAAAAAAACAAACGGCAGCACAAAAAAAAATCAAAATCAAAAATAAAACAGAATAAAATCAATACAGAAACCATTATTAATAATAAAAACAAGCTAAAATATTATTATTGAATGATTATTAAAAAATAAATAGCAATTAAAAAACAGATGCATGGAAGTTATGTTAAAAAGATAAGAACACTTCTGTATACTAATTGCCAAAACAGTATATTGTGCAGATCTGCATTCGTTATATTATTAATTGGGACACTGCTGGGAGTTTTAATGTGTCAGCAAGAGACAGAGACAAACACAAAAGTGATCAAATCTGCTTTGTTGTTGTGTTTTTGGTGTTGATTGGCACACAGAGAACAGAGGGGCTACCACAGATGGAAAAACATTTTTTTTTAAAAAATTGGATGAGAACTCCCCAAGAACATCTCATATGACAACACATAATCTTTGGAAACATTTGGCTTTCTCTTTTATGTTTTCTAAATTTTTACATTGGCAGGAATATATAAATAGCATTATTTTTTAATTACTTCCAAAAACAGTAAACTATGCAGATTTTCATATTTTCTAGTATCATCTGGGGCACAGTTTGGATTTTAATGCTTCAGCGATACGGAGCGAGGGACACAAAGGCAACAAGGTATACTCAGAGATTTCAGTACGCCTACGAACTGCTTGATTTTTTTGGTGTTGATTGACAACATTTTCCCATAATTCAATGCACATAGCAAATGGAAGAGCTCCTCGCAACTGGAGAACATTAAAACTAATTTTGGCTGGCGATGAGAACATCTTGGGGAACAAGATTAAAGTATTTAATCTTTGGACAGACATTTTGCTTTCTCTTTTGAACGATTCAGCGCCGTGAGGAGAGGTGACAGAAGAAGTGATTCTTCGCGTCTGCCCCTCCAAGACTAAATATTCAACATCCGTGCTTATGTGAAGTGGTTATAGAGAAATTTCTTCATGCTTGTAACCATGAATTGCATAGAGATACAGTACTTACACCATTCAGAATAGCATTGCATGTACTGCTATTTAGTAATGATTGCTGTGCTCACAATCCTAGATGTGATCTCATGAACTCCTATTCACATTTGATAGGGTAATGGAGCATCCATTTTTCACTCAGTGGTGAGGGGAGGAAGATGCTGCCAGCTGTGTTATTATAGAATTTCTGCATTTGTTCATCAGCTGTTTTTCATCCATGCTCTCTCTCTCACACACACACACAATCACACTCACACACACACACACATACAGAGTGACAGTCTCATCTTCTGCGGTGGCGGCAGGCTATAACCTTTGACACTTGTGTATCATTGAGTGCACAGATTAGTCATCACCAATGCGTTCGAGCAGCTGAAGTGGATCTGTGCAGTCGCAGTATGATGTGATTATTCCACTGACCTCTTTTCTAGTGACCACCGCCAGCAGAAAAAAAAGCATGCTTTTAAAAAAAAAACCAAAAAAAACATAGCTCTGCCTCCACAACAACATGTTCTGCTTCTTTTTTATGTGGGCGATGGGTGATCTCACATATTCAGTAATGGTTAGAAGCACATAATATGAGTACAGTTCCTTCAGTACGCGGTTCAATATTAGCTTACCTACAGATGTGATCTCTGAAATTGAGGTGCAATCAACTTGCAGATAATAACACTTTAATGAAACGTTTTGGAACAGGAAGACAGATCCTTGTCTTTGCCGTGTTAATATAAAAAGCATCAGCTTGGGAGGATGAGACTGAGGGTGTCCTTAATTGTCAATTAGGGATGTATCTCCCAGTAATACTCCTGCCACATGACTTGTAGATTGAGTGATAACAATGAGGGCAGGGTTGACTCGCTGCAAGGTTTGTTTGAAATGAACTCTTTAGTCTATGAAAATACTTTCGATTATGTTTGCTTTCTCAACCAAAAACAGGCAATCACACTTGCAGAGAAGTCACGAATAAATCACTAATACTATTATTATGGATATGGTAGAGTGCTCAGTGATGGCTTTGGCTCTGACTGGCAATGGTCCTGGTTATGACTGGGTTTTAATAACTGATGTGTTTTGCTGCTTATTCGCTGATTACAGCATCCATATCGCCAAATATCAAACTAATGAAAGACTCAAAGAGCAAAAACACATTAGCCACTATTAATCAGGCGAAGAAAGCTCATTACTTGCTGTTGATGTTTTTCTGTCTTGATGGAGAAATCAGAAGAAAAAAGATGCAAAAAAATCTTTCATTTCATCTTTTTTTTTTTTAGTAAGATCAGTTTTCAGAGAGTGCCCTACATGTTAAGTTTGCAGAGGTAATGTTAAACACCTATCCAAACAGACAGACCTTCATAAACAGCCAACATCACCTTCACAATAGGAAGGTAAATGAGGAAACCATTTCTCTCTCAGCAGCCAGATGGATTTTACAAGTGGCTGGGACAGTCCAGTCAGACTATTGGTTGATATTAGAGGTTGATATACGACCTGTCCTGTTGAACAGAGGAGACACAAAAACCTATAAATCAGCTTTGTATCTTCTTGCTGTGAATGTCCCACTTGTAATCTGCACATAAATTATGTTAGCTCCAGCTTGTGTTCATTAACATAAGCGTTAACAGGGGAATATTATTTTTACTTGGTATTGCACTTGAACTGGGACTGTTTACCTCAGCTGTGTTCATTATATATAATATGTACATAAACGTATATAAGACTTTTTTTTCTTTCACTACCGACCCTAACACCAAAATTTGCCCTGAGGATACTGTATAATGGAGTGGCAGAGTGTATGAGTGGTTAAAAAAGATCTTTAGCCTACAGTAAGCTGACAAATATGTCCTGCTGAAAAGTCCATGCAAGACGTGGTACACATACCAATCAAACCATGAAACTCAGAGTCACACCAAAGCGTGTAATCCACCTGCTGATCAACTAGAGCATACTGTGTCAATGTTACATTTTCCCTCGCCTAGGCGTGAAAAGTGCACACATGTACGAATTTTAAAAAGCCTGTCTAGTGGAGTTCAGATGACGTCTATATAAGGTGATAAATTTCCATATTTAGAGGTGGCGGGTTGGGTGGATGGATAGATCCTAACATGCAAAAAGTGGGCTCAGTGGACCTTGCTATAAGAGACTGCCATTCGCTCCCTGCTTCCCACTGCGAGTGTCACGTTTCCAACTGTGACTCAGGAAAGGTTTTTAAGCTTTAACCCACACCATGTTTCAAGTGATCATTTTAACCCTAACCCATGATCTTTCCCTAGCCAAGTAGTAAGTGTGCCTAAACCTACCAGGCCTTAACCGCAGTGTTATCATATCATAAAACTGTCGCCCCCTGCTGGCACTGCCCCTTCATACATGCGTGTACATTCCACGCCTAGGCGATGCAAAGCGTGATCGACTGCTGGGTGTATTGCACGCTTTTGCGTGACACCAGGTTGAACAACAGCTGAATCATCACTCTAGCCTCCCTGAGATGGGACAGACAACATCACTGTCATCAATTAAGTGTCATATCATATCACAATCCCTGCTTTGTGAAGCTTGTAGTATCTTTGTGGGGAATAATGAGGTCAGAGCCTAGATGACAAATACCAACTCTACATTCACATAATAATCCTGACTAAACTTCCATCCTTCACTGCTGTCTTCGAGCATTTCATAATTACATTTCATCATTCTGTAACATACTGACACCCAGTGATATCTGCACTCTTTACTCTCTGCGCCTTGGTTCAAACACCAAACATGTAGCATGTCAGCTGCACCTCCATCTCCATCCATCCACATGGAAGCCTTGAGTCTATGTTCCCATAGAGGAGAAGATATTATTGTCACTCCCAAATCCCTGCTGTGTGGAGCTTGATGTATACTTGCTGGGAGTGACGAGGTCAGAGTCTTGATGCTAGAATTAACTTATAACTAATTCATAATCCCTGCCAGATCCTGACTGAACCTACATCATGCACTGCTCTCTTTGATCATCTCATATATATATATATATATATATATATATATATATATATATATATATTCTAACAGTGTAACATACAAAAGCACAGTGATATTTACACTCATTACACTCTGAACTGACTTTAATCAATAGGTATCCTGCCTATATGCAGTATTATCAAGTCGTGATCATTTTAAAATTATTTTCTAAAGCAGTAGTGTCTAGGAATGTGCTTTGTTGTATCTTTTAAATTTGCCCCCTGGCTTCACAAAGAAGTTTTAACAGGATAAGGCCCAAGTTGAGACCATTCACAGACAAAACTAATTGTGCATTCGAACCTAAATGTCCAGACAAGGCGAACTTGATTGCTTTTGGAGGTAAAGTCAGTCACAGAAACCTCCAAAATTCTTCAAATTGTTCAGAAAGGTACCTTGTGATTCTTCTAAAATATTCCAAATATTTTGCCTTGCAGCAATGAGCAAAGCAAATGTGAATAAAAAGAAAAAAAACATTTCACAGTCAGCATCCATAAAAAACAGCCCATCACAAAACATACGCACAGTACAAAATCGATGCCTGCACAGCATATTGTAGCTGCATCCCCTGCCACTTAACATATTCTGCTCTGCTCTAAGTAATGTGTCACAAGAACTTTGACATACTTTTTGCAAGTTGCTGCCTAGTAAATTTTAAAATCAAACTGTGCTTACATTCACCAGTGGATCAGTTAACAAATTCAGGAGGGATTTTCTCCAAAACAGCGTGACAACAAACACAGACACTTCAACATTTAGGAGCCAAGGGAGGTTCCAAACTAAAAATCTGAGAGATGCCCGAGGCATTTTCTGTTCCCGAGAGAGACAATCCATTCCTCTAGCAAAGAACAGGCTTTGACGAAACATTCTGTATTTCAAGGGGAAAGTTGTTTTTTTTTGTGCTGTAGACTGTATCTGCCTCCTCACATGTTCTTAATGGGATCGCAATGCGAGCAATTACAGAAATTTCTTTGTCAGAAGACAAAGCAAAGAAAACTCACCGAGAGGCTGTCCAGCGATGATACGAGCGTTTTCTCCCGCCACAGCCGCTCGGGCATTCCTCTCATTCATGTACTGTACGAAGGCGTAACCCTTGTGAACGGAGCAACCCACTATCTTGCCGTACTTGGCAAAGATGACTTCTATGTCAGTCTTCTTGACGATTGCTGTGTTGAGGTTGCCGATAAAGACTCTGGAGTTGAGGGAACGTGGGTCATTCTTGTTGGTCACGTTGCTGGTCTGGGTTTTACCAGTCATTCTCCTCCAGTTGCCCTCCTGGGACACAGACAGAAGGGGGGGGAGGGGAGGGGACAGGGCTTTAGAGGTTTTGGAAAGGCCAACTCCAGCTAATTCTGCTCCTAAAGAAAAGACAGGGTTAGTACTTGAATGTGCTCTTGGAATCTAAATCAGTCAATTGAAATTTGGATTACACACTTAGTTAATGCATAAGGTTTAAAGGTGTAGTCATGTACAAGGTCACTGGCCAGTCAACTGCTTACCTAAGTCACATTTTTGCATGGTTGAAATACTGGATGGCTGAGTGGGAGAACTGCATGTGTGTGTAGCAGCAGTTTTCTCTGCTTTGTGAGAAACCAAATACAGTAGCTGTCAGTGGGAACGCTTTGCTATCTCAATACCCATATTGTTGCATCCCTAATGCTTTGTGTGCCGTTTCACTGATCACAGAATGCCTCGGCTGTAATTCATGTTACAGTTTTATTCAGACTTTTTTTCTGTTGTCAAGTTATCACGTACATTAGCCTCAGCTTTTGTAGGCCTCCACTGCAATTATTTCTAAGTAACCTTTTCATAACCTGAATGAATGTTAGCTGAAAGATGATCGACTGCAGGATTATGGTAGCGTTATCTGCCCTAGAAAGAAGGATGCACTATTGAAAAATTTAAGCTATATATTTCATTTATCTTTAATTGTTCTTCCATTGATCCTCTTTCTAATGCACACATTATTTCATTATTATAGCTGTAGAAATCCAGGTTTTCATTACAGTTTATATTGCAAAATGGATTACATTTAGTGCATTAAATACTGTGAAATAATGTGAAGAAAACATTGAATATTCAATATTTGCTTCCTCCGAGTCTCCATCCCTGACATACGGCGATAACAACTATTCAGCTTTGAGACGAAGGACCTGAATAATGGATCCAATCCTCACTAAATAGGATTAGTAACCAAGGTAACACTGATGTTGTTGGAATATCACACGCACGCACACACAAATGCGCACACACACATTTTCTCACTGCCAGTCCTTTTTTTCGTATTTTTTTTTCCAACTTAATTTTCTACTGCAAGGGGCTGTAGATCCTTACAGCTCAGCCACTTTGACTTGACAAAGTGAGACTTCAGTATCTCCCCAATTACATCATGTAGTTTTATTGTCAAGTGCTATCCTATAATGGATTTGTTCAGCTAATTATAGCATGGCATGTGATTATGTCAAAAAATCTTAGAAACAGCATGTAATTCACCACTGAGTGATGGTTAAATTCCGTTGTAAGGTCGCTTGCACTGTACCTACGATAGACGACGGAAAAGACTGTCCAGTCAACCGGGAAATTCGAGAGCAGGCATGTGATTTACAGCGGAAAGATTCTCTGTCAGGAATCCGTTACACCTGAGACTGAGATCATACTAGACATTCAGTTGCTCATTGGTGGATAAACACATATCATTTCACTTGGCGGCACATTTCCTTAGCATTACTTCACCTACAATCTAATTCTATTCGCTCTCCCATCTGACTATTCAATACCAACTACGGGTGCGTGACGATTGACGGCTCCTTTGGGCTCTCTGTTTACAGTGGTGCATCGGCCTGTGTTGTTTCTGTGTGTGGGTGTGTGTGTGGGAATAAACTGCTGGTCACCATCTCTCAAGTGGCCTTGACATTTATCAGCGGCAGACACTGAAAATTAATGTGGCACAGACACACACATATATGTCCTAACTCAAATGAGCTCCACTATGACCACCTAACGTTAGTTTAAACCCACAAGCTGACACCCTTCCCATATTGATGTACATGGACAGGGCACAGGAAACATGACAAATCAGTGGAGAAGCGTTAGATTGCCTCTCCCAACAGATAAATCAGGAGTGGGTAACGGTCACGGAGCCCTTTACAGCTCCTTACTGTTATATTTCATGTTGTCTCCTCTGTTGTTTTTTTTGGAGCAGGACACTAATTTATTCCATCAGTGGTTTTCCTGCTGACCTTGCCGTTTAGTTTATTTACAACCTCCATTAAGCCATCCTATGAGGTGATAGCGTCATGAGGAGAAACATGGGAAGGCAACAACATAGGATGTGATGTGCACCAGGAGTCTAATTGGCAAAATGACTGTTCAGAGGACTTGACATTTGTTATCACAAAAGCACAAAGAAAAGCGTCATCCCAGAAACACAGTCAGCAAACTGCTTTTAGAGGAAAAATGATGACCTGGTGTTCAAAGCCCGCTTTTAAAAAATGATTACAGCTTCTACAGTACTGCCTTTTTGTCAGTAAAGAGCAGAAGACAGATAAGTCTTCATTTTCACTTTCATGCCAGCGTGGTCGTGTCAGATAGGTGTCACATTTTTCAAAAGGTGGATGTCTCCTTTTGGAATGAAACGCTTTGCTGTTCTGGCATTATAGAAAATCCTGGCCTACTTTGCCTGAAATGTGGTAGAAAGAAGCATCCCAGCTTCACGCCAATGTCAAATAAATATGGATAAGGTCAGCGGAAAAAAACACGAAGGTCATGTGATTGACAGCGCTGCTATTTTGGGATAGTGGTTGAGTAAAAAAAAGAAAGGATTAAGTGAAGAAGTGGCCATATTACTGAGTTCTACTTTGCTATATAATGCATTGTGCCTTGGTAGACAGGCTCTTAAAAGGTTGTTGTTTGGGTCTGGCCACCTGCCTGATTTATAGACATTTTTTTCATGGAGGGAGGGAACTCATTGAATTGATTCCTTTTGTAATTTCCTACCACTCTACCACTGTACATTTCTCTTTGCCATGCCTCAGCCACTCCGCTCTGATTGTTGCCAAGGCAGCTTGACGGGCTGAGGTAAGGCTGGAGACGCTGCTCAGTGAAACAGAACACAGAAAGGTAGCCTTATACACCTTTTGCAATGGGTTTGCTGCCATGTACTGCAGAGGTTGAATAATTGTCTCATGGATTCATTCCATTTATATCTTGTCTTAAAATGTGTCTCTGCCTGTGAAAGCAATGGTAACAACTGAGAAAAAAATCCCCTCTATTTGTAAATCAATGCCTCTATTTGTATTGCAGGATGCAGAGCTTTCTGCAGCACAACCAGCCATATATGTGTGCACTTTTGTAACGGCTGTGGTCATAGGCCGAACATATTCTTCTCTATAGCAACAAATTGCATGCGGTAAGGACCTTTTGTCTGATTTTAAAAGACTAAAGAAAAGAACAGTAGTGGGAATTTAGTTTGATATCGATAAGAAAATAGCCTTAAAGCAATTAAATGCCATATAGTGCATTCCACTTTATTACTCTGCCTCCTAAATAATTAGGTTAGTCCTCAAGATAGAGGAAGATAAACCTAATTTTTCTCACGTTTTCAATCAGTTGCTGCCCTTTGGCTTTATGAGTCAAAGCACTCAGTGTCGCGCTGGAATTCAACTCAGTAAGTAGACAGCAACAGCAAAGAGGGTCTATAAAAGAAAGAGGAACAACTGTAATTTTACCAGCCAAGGGTGCTTGAAGCACTGCAAATGCAAAATGAATTTCAATGGGACATTTACACAACAGCACTACTTATGACTATAACAAGTCATTCCTGGTGGGTCATTTTTTATTGAGCAATGGTTATATAGAGAAAGTTATCAATCTGTTGTGTATAATGTGTTTTAGATTTATAGTATGAGGCGACATCAAGGGCTGTCTGCTAGCCTAAGAAATGGAGCTGAGGCTGTTTTAGCATTTGAAACCTTGTTGATAACCATATTCCACATACATTTTTGCAGAATCAGATATCAACCTTGCGTCGACCTCCCCCAGCCCCAAACTGCAAACAGACAAAGTTAGTGACAAGCTGGTGAACATAGTGGAGCATTTAGCAGCTAAAGAGCTAAATGTACCCATCATGAATGGTCAAAACGGAGCTTTAAGGAAAGTGAATTATGGACTTACATTCATCATGTTGCTCCATGTTTCCTGGATGTGTAAACAGGCAATTGTTTGCTAACACTGTAGCCATATCAACTTTATAAGCTGATTAAATGTCAATACAGGTTTTACAGCTTTTTATAGCACCCCAAGTGGACAAAATAATCTATTAGTATACTTTCAGCTTAAGTTATATAATAATATTTAAAATTAGCATTCAAACTATCATAAAATCCCTCTGTTAATTATCATAACACTGCTTGGCCAGTAGTAGTAGCATGTCCTTAAGCAATATTTAATTAAAAATGACAATTAAGATGCAGTACATATTTTTGTAAATTGTACATATTCCAAAAGGTGAAAATATTTCAAAGATAAGACTTCATATTCAGGGATGGAGAGTATAGGGTCTTCTTGATGTATCATGAGCTCAACCGTTTATATGCATACAACTTTTAAATACATTAAAAGTGTTTACTAAAACTAAGTATATTTTACAGAGTATTTTTTTTTACTTGAATGGTTTACTGTATTTATGATCTTGGCAGATGTACCTCATACATCTTATTTGACTTCAGTACTGCTGCCTTTCTCAGTAGGGCCTTTTCCTCATCCCTGCAGCAAAGCTCATTTCACTACAAATAGTGGTTATATGCTTTGCAACTTCCACCATTTTCTATTCCTCGTGAACTCTGTTCTCAGAAAATTCATTGACTTTTAGAAAGCCTGGAGCAACAATAAAATTAGCTAAGATGCAAATGGAGCCATTTCTCAGTTGGCCCTCATTCACCTGCAGCGGGGAAATTGGTAATACGCGATGGGAGAGACTCCTGTGTGCTGGGGCATGGCAGACATGGGATGATATACGAGTGGAATTTGTTATTGTCCTGAGGGAGTCCGCTGTTTGTGATGGACAGGGGAACACTTCAACTGCAATGACAAGATTTCATTTTTTTTCCTACGGTAGTATACAGCTGCACAGAGTTGAAACTAATCTGGTCAAACACAGTGAGCTGTAGAGCGCAGAATAGATCAATCTCTGTCTACTCTTAATCCAATTTGATTGCTAAGGATAGCACCAGGGTGTTTTATGATATAAAACCCACTCTGCATGATTGTTTTGAAAGCTTCCTTTCTACTATGGAACATAGCTCAACAGGATATTTAAAAGCTTTCTCCACAGTGTGGCAGGATATTCCTATCTCCTCATAATGGGCAAACAGACAAATAGCATTTGTTTCTCAAATACAATGAGGGTGTTTATGAGCATATCAGGCACATCTTTTTTTTAGGGTAAAATCAACATGACAATTTAAGCAGGGTTGGAAAGGAGTTGCAATCCTTCACTTTCCTACAAGTAGCAATACAACAGTGGAAGCATACTCAAGGTCAGGTGGTGCTGGGTGTAAAGACATCATATACTGGTTACTATAGCAATGTATCATGTTTTATGCTCTCATCAGATATTTTGAATGCATTTTATTTTCCTCTAGATGTGGTGGAGGGTACACACCATTCTATAAACATTCATGCTTATTGCATTGACTTTCACACTTCACTTTTTTAGAAAAATGATGCAGCCCTGTCTTATGCCAGAGACTGATGAAATATGTTATTATATATGGACCCACTGTATGACCTCTACTATATATTATATACAGCTTTGAGATGCAGTCATATAGGGCAGCTGATACCAGCAGTATCGCTATAACTGTCAGTCTAACTAAAATTATAACTGCAATAACTACAGTTTAACTACACTTGCAAACTTTGCATGTTGGTGGGACCTAAAGACATTTAAAATTCAATACTCAGAAATGTGTATAAGTCAGCATAAAGCACACTATCAGCTAGAGTGGTCTGTGATGGCTACTTAAAAAAAATAAGTTGGTGAGCTTTCTTTGGGTGCACCTTAAGAAAGACTTTATTTTAGTTGCACTTAATGATTTGTAAATGGAAAATAGTAAATAGCTGCATTTATATAGCACTTTCATCCAAAGTGCTTTGCAATTTGCGGCTCCTTCACACACACAATCACACACCAATGGCAGCAAACCACCATGCATGGTACTGGCCTAACCATCAGGAGCAATTTGAGGTTCAGTGTCTTGCCCAAGGACGCTTTGACATGTGGACAGGAGGAGTTGGGGATCAAACTGTCCCAACACTCAGTGATTTGTCACTTCCTTCAGGCCTACTCTGGAAACACCTCTTGTTTAATTAAAGGTAACGGGACAAAACTGGTGGGACATTGCTGCTACATGCATAAAATGGCTATTTTGTACATTGAAATCAATCAGAAGTTACAATAAAACTAATAAAAATTATAAATTAACAGGCAAATAGGGTCAAACATGCTGTGATGTTGTAAGGGTCTTATATTGTAGGTATTTGGCCATTGACCATTCTGCTTTCCTCATTAAATCTGGATGTGTCATCATTAGCGCTCCGAGTTGCAGCTGCAGCTGGGACAAATTTTTAATGGGGGCAAATTAGCATTTGTTAACATCTACTCTGCAGGAGAGGTAAAACAAAGTCCCAACTCTTCATTAGGAGCATTAATCTATGCTTTAGAAAGTGTTTGACTGTAATGAAAACACAAACTGCAGCACAGGCTTCAGTATCTGCAACAGTCATGTGGCCAAACAGCAGTATGTTTTGTCAGAGTAGGGGACATTTCATTTAATCTTGTTCTCAGCTCCTTCCAATTAACAGTTCACAGAAGGATATATCTTATTTATGGGCACCCCTGTGAGCCACGCTGTGCTATTGTAAGAAGATGACAGGCAATTTTTTGGCTTCAAAGCCTTGGCAACAGCTCATTGGAATTTAAATGACCTCAAAATTCACAGGTCTGGTTTATGGAATTACTATGCAGAAAAGCAGGGATGTTATCTTTATCATGTAATCAAAATCAAAAGCTAATTTTATGCACTTATTGTGGGTTACACTTATGAATGTTGTGTGCTCTGCTCCTGCTGAGTCACATTCCAAGAGGTTATTGGGAGGATGTATCTGGCATTGCCTGTTCTCTGGTGGTGTTGCACAGAGGGACTGGTTAGCCATCTGCAGTCTTGCCATGACCTATGTGTCAGCAGAGGCCTGGTTCAGCAGCAGCTGCCCTTCCCCGTAGCACTGCCTGC